>ML058392.1:3349528-3949528 GCA_003013855.2 Liriodendron chinense | reverse complement strand
TATTGAAGGATGAGAACTCGTCCTCTTTTGAATCGGGCGAGGTTCCCTTTGTCACTTTGCTAGGAGAAGACCTTCCTTCTATCATAGAGCGTCGGATCGAGAATCCGACCTCTACATCAGGTATCAACAAGTAATTTGATTTCACTGCAGACGAGGTCCCTTCCAAACTCTCTAAATCCAACCTGAGTAAACTCAAACAGGAGTATAGGATCCCGAGCCAAATTGGGCTCCGCCTTCCTAATGTAGGGGAGCATCCGAGCCGACCTCACGGGGACGAGGTTGCGATCTACTAGGTGTTTTTCGAGTGTGGCTTCCGCCTTCCCCTTCACCCCATGGTGAGGGAGTATTTGTCCATCATGAATGTGGATCCAGGTCGGCTCATCCCCAATGCCTGGAGGACCATCTTCAGTTGCATTGCTCTATGGTGTCAAGTCGAAAATTTCATCCTCACTACTGCTAAGATCATGCACATGTTTCAGTTGAAGAGTAGTCTGAGCACAAAGGGCTAGTACTACCTATCGCCCTGGTCAGGGAAGGGCAGTCCTCTAATCGAAACATTCCTTCCTCAGTTCACTATTGGAAGGAAGGGTGGTTCTTCGCAAACAACGGATGGGAGGCATCTCGTGCTGAGCTGAGGACTCTGCAGTTCTGACTTTTAAATGCCTTCTCTGTGCCAGGTTAGGGTGTTGTACTTAGCTTTCTTAATTTTTCCTTCGTTGTAATTTTTTCTATTTTAAGTCTGATTTTCGAGCTTCTTGTTTGTGTACAGCTAACCAAGACAGCCATCCTAAGCTGACCCTAGGTTAGATAAGGCAAATTGACGCTTCACCAGGTGAATTTCAGGAGTCACAAAGTTCTCATATCCTTCGAATCCTTACAACAGGTTGGTATTATTCCCAAAGGTGAGCTGTCTGTCCAGCCTTGTTGGTTCCATAATTGCTTAGCAGTGAACTTCATTTTTACGGAAGTCTTCTCTTTTGTAAACATGTCCACTCCTCCTCCTAAACACGGCCAAGCTCCCACCTACCTCGCGGATCTGGAGAAGATCAGAGCCGCTAAGAAGCAGAGGGCGGTCTCAAAACGTGCTGAGGGCCCTTCGAGTACGCAGCCTCCTATCCCCACCTCTTCTGCTCCCCATGCAGGATCGGCTCGGATAGAGCAGTTAGTTGCTGAAGTTAAGGCACCGAGCGTGTCTTCTTCCACTCTGCCTCTTCCGACCTTGAATTTGGTCGACCTGACAACTCAAGCGGAGTCTCATCCTAAGGGGATCAGGGCCTTTGGGTCCCTCCTCAGGATCTTGTCGAGCCGACCTCCCTCCATACTTATACAATTTCTTTAAGTGGGGTTACAAGAATGTTCAGAGTCCTAGGGTAGAGTCTTTCTTGAAGAGGATGGAGGACGACCTCATCGATAGTATGGAAATTCGCTCTCTTGAAGTAAGGCCCACCGATCTTCTCATGTGCTTAATCAATTTCCTTCTGTTAGATTTTAGTCCTTGATCCCCTGTACTCTAAAACAACTCACCTTCAGATGCCTTTTGTTGAAGGAGTCAGCCACTCGATATAGGGGGATGATCTCCGGAATGGATGCGGCGCTGTCGAAGGCTAAGAAGAAAGTCGTCAAGAAGACGCGCCAGTCCAAGGAGCTGGAGAAGGAACTAGAGGCTGCCTGTGCGGAACTAGCGGAGAGGGGAGACAGTCTTGGAGGGGTCAAAGAAGGTCGTAGAAGAGTTGGAGCAAAAGTTATCTTCCATCGAGGCCGAGCTTCAGACGAAGATGGCTTTGGTTGACGAGATGTACGAGCTGGGGTATGAAAAATGACGTATGGACATCTCGGAGGTGCATCCAGAGTGGGATCTCATCTTTTTGGACCTTGCTCCGGAGAATGAGCAAATCATTGCTGAGCCGACCCGTGAGGATGTAGCTCTAGGGGTTGGTGCTTCTAATGCTAAGGCATCCTCTCAAGCTCCTCTATCCGATGCCACTGAGGCCTGAGCCCTCCAGTTCAATTATTTTTCTAAGTCCTTGCCCTTAGTGGGAATTTGAACTACTGTTTTCTTTTTATTTTTTGTGGATGATGATTGCCCCTTTTGAGGTTCATATATTTTTGCTGAAGCCTTTCTGAGGCTTTTTATTTTTCTTTATCACTTTTCATTCAAATTTATGCATTTTTTTTGCTTGTGATTGAATTTTATCGTGTTAACATGTACTCCCCCGACTCCATGGTCGAGCTGATTATTGCTCGGATCGTTGGAGTAGATTAATTAATCGGCTTAGAAGTGCAATGGCTCTATTACCCAGGGTGGATGTTTATCTCGGCTATGTGAGGTTCTGACCTCTTTAGTCGGGTTGAACCCTGAGATCAGGTGTGACTTAATGTTGTTTGGTCATTACCGACCTTAAACTCACTGAGGGCTGAAACTTGGGCTTTGCATCCCTATATGACCATCTTTGCGGATGCTTTAATGTAATTATAGAAAAATTTCCTTTTATTAACTTTGCAATTCGAACTTACAAGATTTTTGTTAAGCTTTGTAGCTTTGTAAAGTTCTCCTCGCTGAGTAGTGCCTACTGGTAGTATACTTTGAGATGCTTGGCGTTCCATGGGTGAGGTAGAGTTCCTTCTATATATTCGAGCCAGTATGTTCCTGACCGAGCTGAGCTTGCGACTTTATAGGGACCTTCCTATTTAGGGCCAAACTGGGCAGGTCTTTTCTTTGATATCCTTGGGCACTTTTTAGAGGACGAGGTCCCCAAAATGAAACTGTCGATACTTTACCCTCGAATTATAGTATTGCGCTGACTCATTGATGGTATAATGCAACTCGTACACGAGTTGTTTCCCTGACCTCCTCCAGCAAATTGAGGCTTAAACGCATTTGGGCCTCATTCTCCTCTGATTTGAATCAGCTAGTTCAGGTTGGATGGCATCCCTATCTCGACTGAGACCACAGTCTCCACTCCAAATGCGAGGGTGAACGACATTTTGCCCGTTGTTGACCGAGTTGTTGTCCGATAGGCCCACAACACATCCGAAAGCTCCTCGGCCCATCATGCCCCTTTGCATTGGCCGAGCTTGGTTTTCAAATGGCCTTTGATGATCGCCTTGACTTGGCCATTGGCTTGTGGATGGTGAGGAGAGGAGTAGACATTCTTGATGCTGAGTCCTTGACAGAAATCTTGAAACTTTATGTTATCGAACTGATGCCCATTATCCTTGACAGTAGCATGAGGGATCCCGAACTGGCATACGATAGACCTTCAGATGAAGTCCGCTATCATATTCTTCGTAATAGTGGCTAGAGGCTTGGCCTCAGCCCACTTCGTAAAGTAATCGATGGTCACAATCGTATATTTCACCTACCCCTTGCCCGTAGGGAGGGGACCTACTGATGCCGACTCCCCATTGTGCAAATGACCACTAACCAAACATAGGGCCGAGGTGAGCTCTTCTGGGGGCAAAGTGAGGAACTGGAGTGAACTGTTGGCATTTATTGCATGTCTTAATGAGTTCCCGGGTGTCCTTCTGAATGGTCGGCCAGTAATAACCTTGCCGAATGACTTTAAGGGAAAGAGCTTGGCTTCTTGAGTGATTATTGCAACTCCCGAAGTGAACCTCTCTCAGGACATAGTCGGTCCTCGTCCGGTCGTAGGCAGCGAAGACATGGGAGAGAAAACCCCTTTTTTTAGAGAATATCTTCGATCATAGTGTACTATGCTGACCTATACTAAAGTCGGCGAGCTTCCTTCTTATCCTGCGGCAGTTCCCCATGCCGCAGGTATTTGATAATTGGATCCATCCAGGTTGGCTTAACGTTGACTGGGCAGGTCTCTTTTACCTCTTCCTAAGTGATGCTTCGATGAGGAAGAAACTCAATGGGGATCATCTTGGCGAGGTCATCGTCCACTATAGATGTCAATTTTGCTAGGGTGTCTGCGTTAGTGTTCTTTATTCTCGGGACTCACACGACCTTGTGAAATTCGAAGTGGCTAAGGAGCTCCTGGGCTTTAGCTAGGTAAGCGATCATTCTCTTTTCCTTTCGCCTAATACTCGATGGTCACTTGCCTGACCACCAGCTGTGAGTCACTATACACCTTCAACTTGTGCAATGACTAAGGTGAGGCGGAGTCCAACAGGGAGTGTTTCGTACTCAGCTTCATTATTTGAGGCCCGAAAGCCTAATCTTAGGGCATACTAGACTTTGACCCTCGTCCGGGGAGGCCAAGATAAGGCCTGCTCCACTGCCCTGAGAATTTGAAGAGCCATCGATGTGCAAAGACCACACCTGGCCTAAGCGTACTCTGCTCGGTTACATCTTTGCCTTGCTCTGATATCTCTGCTCTGTTTCCATTGGCGAGTTTCCTGGTACCTCCTAACTGTCGAGTGAGCTGTGGACGTCTGAAGGGTTGTGAACTCGACAATAAAATTGGCCACTGCCTGCCCCTTAATGGCAGTACAAGGTCGATACTGGATGTCGAATTTGCCAAGCTCAATGGCCCACTTGGCAAGTCGACCTGACGTTTCTGGCTTCTGGAGGATTTGTCGTATCAGTTGATCTGTTTGCACCACTATCGGATGTGCTTGAAAATAAGGCCTTAATTGCTTGGCCGAGGTGATCAAGGCTAAAGCTAATTTTTTAATACACGCGAGTACCTCATTTCAGTGTTGAGTGGGGCCTTGCTAACATAATAGACCAGACCCTGCATACCTCAGTCGTCCCATATCAGAGCCGAACTGATTACTGAAGGCGAGACCGCTAAGTACAAGAGCAGCTCTTCGCCCTGCATGGGTTTGGATAGCAGTGGTGGCGATCCGAGGTATGCCTTAAGTTCTTGAAAAGCTTGCTCGCATTCCTCTATCCACACTGTCTCCTTACAACCTCTCAACTGCTTGAAGAAGGGGAGACGTCTATTCGTAACTTTGGAGACGAACCTATTGAGAGTCGCAACCCGTCTTGTGAGGCGTTGGATTTCCTTTATAGTGGCGGGCGAGCTCATCTCGAGTAGGGTCTGAATCTTTCGAGATTCGCCTAAATTCCTTGCTAGCGTACCATGAAGCCAAGAAATTTTCCCAAGCTGACTCTGAAGGCACATTTGCTCGGGTTAAGCTTCATTTTGTATCTTCTTAGGATGTTGATCATGGTTCAGAGGTCCTTTATGCGGCTTTTTGACCTTACACTCTTAACGAGCATGTCATCCACGTAGACCTCCATTGTTTTGTCGATCTGGTCTACAAACATGCGGTTGACCAGACGTTGGTAAGTGGCTCCTACGTTCTTAAGTCTAAAGGGTATCACTTTATAGCAATAGAGACCCCTATCTGTAATAAAGGTTGTCCTCTGCTTGTCGAGGGCATATGTCTGAATCTAGTTATACCGGGAGTACACATCCATAAAGTCGAGGAACGCATAGCCCGATGTGGCGTCAACGAGCTGATCTATGCACGATAAGGGAAAGTTGTCCTTTGGGCAGGCTTTTTTGAGGTTGGTATAGTCCACGTTTACCCGCCTATTTTTCATTACCTTTTTTAACCAATATGACATTGGTGAGCCAGTCTGGGTATTTGACCTCTTTGATGAAGCCAACCTGAAGTAATTTATCGACCTCTTCATTGATCACTGCATATCTTTCAGTTTTAAGAGTGCATCGCTTTTGTCGAATAGGGTTGGGGGCAGGGTCGACATTCAAACGGTGTACCATTACTTCTGGGCTGATCCTCGACATTTCCTGGTGTAACCAAGCGAACACGTCGGCATGTTCCTTCAAGAAAGCACCGAGCTTCTCGCGGAGCTCGGGACAGAGCTGAGACCCAATCTGAACTACCTTGGTGGGATCATCATCTTCGACCAGGATAGTGACAAATTCTTCGACGGCTGATCCTCTCTCCGCAAACTCTTCTCTAGGGTCCAAAGAGGTGGTGGACATAATTGTGGAGACCTAGCCTTTGTCACTTAAGGACAACTCGTAACAATGTCGGGCCTCCTACTGATCACCTTTGGCTACCTCGACCCCTTCATCAGTCAGTAACTTCATCGCTAGGTAATAAATGAATATCGTAGCCTTGAGGACTCTGAGGGTGGGGTGACCAATGATCGCATTGTAAACCGATGGTGTGTTGACAATGAGAAAATCCACCATTATTAGTCTTTGATTCAACTTTTCTCCTGTTGTGACCGGAAGGGCAATTAACCCTTATGGCATGACACTGTCTCCTGTGAATTTGGTCAAGGGGTCTCAACTAGTCTGAGCCATGATCTGTTGATCTTCATTTTTTCAAAGGCTGCAGCGTACAGGATGTATACCAAGCTTTTGGTATCGACTATCATTTTGAATAATTTCTTGTTGGCGATCACCATAGAGACTATAAGTGAGTCGTCGTGAGGATGTAGAATTCCTTGGGCGTCTTCCTTAGTGAAAGTGATCATGTGGGAGCTGACCTTGGGTATTTTGGAATGTCGGCTCGTAATGTTAATGGAAAGCCCGAGCTTGGATTTTGACTCTGACGCGCATATGCCTTCCAAGCGTTTTTGGAGTCTCCTCCTATGGATCCGCCAAAAATCACATGGATCTCTTCCACTGGATTGTTGTCGATCTATTTCTCCGGTGGGTTGTTCTGATCTATTGCCCTTTGGTCGTCCTGACGCTGGGCGACATATTCTTGTAAGAAGCCTTGCTGAATAAGAGCTTCAATCTGCTGCTTCAGGTCAAAGCAATCTGCCATGTTGTGACCATGATCTTTGTGTAATAGACAATATTTTGACTTTGACCTTCGGTTGGGGTCGGCCTTGATCTTCCTTGGTCGGGCAAACATTTGCCTATCCTTCATCGCTAAATACACCTGCTTGACAGGCGTGTTAAGCGACGTATATCACCCGAACTAGGTCAGACGAGGCTTTAGCTCCTCGGGGGGCACTGCCTCAGCTGGACGATTCTCGGTCATCTTTCCACTTTTTTGAGCTATAATGCTCCTTCTGGCTCTTCCTCTTTGAAGATGACCTGCTAGCATTGACCAGCTCTTTAGTGTTGATGTGTTTGTGAGCTCGATTAAAAATTTCGGCCACAAACCGAGGTGGTTCCTAGCCGACTGACCAGAGGAACTTTCTGTCTATCAATTCTCCAATCATTGAGTGTAACAACACTTCTTGTGATAGGTTCTCGACTTGGACTACCTTGGCATTGAAATGCGCAAGGTAGTCCTTTAGGGACTCATCATCCCTTTACTTGACTGCTATGAGGTGAATGGAGTGTTTCCTCGGATCGGTGCTCCTGATAAACTATGTTATGAAGGCTCGACTAAGTTGTGCAAAAGAGCTGATAGATCTCGGTTTTATATTCCTAAACCAGGTCCAGGCCGAGCTCTTAAGGGACAATGGAAAGGCTTTTCACATTATGTTGCTGTTGGCTTCAAGGAGTTTCATTCGAACTCAAAAATTCTGCAGATGTTCTGCAAGGTCTCCTACCCCATTATATTGCTTAAGCTGGGGCACTTTGACCCCATTTGGGAGCTGCTCTATTCGAATGTCGTCGGTTAATGGGGACTCGGTTGAGTTGATCAAGGCATCGATATCTTTTAGGATTTTCTCCTTCTGCGCTCACTGTAGGTCACCGATATGTTCCCTGAGCTCTTAAAGTTCCGCCTCTCATGAGGGAATATTGTCAACTACGTGATCAGGGGCTTGGCTTTGCTGAGCTGAGCGGTGTTCCTCCAGCCTATGTCGCATATCGTTTGTTGACAGATTTGTAAGACGGGTTCGCTCGGATGGAGCTTGGCTAGTAGCCTCGTCTTCTAGTGTTTGGCCTTGGACTGGGTAAGACGGTTGCGGCTGGTCAGCTCGTGAAGGTTCTCCTACCCGGGTGGAGCCAGACCACCCAAGAGGTTTCGGATTTCGTCCAACTTTTGGGTGAAACGTTGATCCAGACCTCCAATCTATTGGGTTACCCCACCCATTTTCTCTTTAAGAACGGATAGTCGGGCTCTGGGATTGCGGGACCTAGGATGGTCAGGCAGAGCTGGTAGCAAGAGATAGGTGACAGCTTGTGAGTTGATGATTTTGACTACCTTGGAATGGAGGTGGGTGCCTCTTCTTATAGTCATCGGAGAGAGTGATCGTCCATTTTCGTAGCTACGATCATGGGAATGAGACCCGTGCGATGGCGTGATTCTTGGAGACGTGGGTACACTTGGTAGCGGCTAGAAATGTGTTCGCCTCCTTTAGCCACATCCAGAGACTTCCGCTCGTTTCCTTATAGAGTTATGGTGATGACAAATTAGGTCAGCTTGCCAAGGATTATAGCCGAGGTTGATCTCATGGTATGCTCGGCTCTGTCGACAGATAGTCAGGACTAAGGCTACCTTTGACGTATCCAAAATGACCATCACCCGTTTTCGTCTGGAGTTATGGTGATGACAACTCAGGTCACCCTGTCGAGGATTATGGCCGAGGCCGATCTCATGATGGTATGCTCGGCTCTGTCAACAGATAGTCAGGGCTAAGGATGCCTTTGACATATCAAAATGACCATCGCTAAGGCCAACCTATCGTCTGTTCGGCCCAGGTCCTCAACTCTCTCCCTGCTTGTATTCCGTCATGCAGGCGACTGCAGTGTTTGAGCCAAGTGACCTTACAGGCTTTCCTAATGACTGGAGGTAAGCTCGGATTTACCCATAACATATATAATATAATTTCAGTGCATTTCTATTTTTGAGTTCCAATGCATTTGATTACAAACTACTAAACAGAATTGGGACATCTTGATTTGGGATTTGGAATTCAATGCATTCCAAATATAAGCCCCAAACAGGCCTGGTCACGAGACCATGAGGTGGAATGCACTGTTGGAATCAATTAAAACCTGTAGTTTGACTTTTGAGAATGATGATCTTCATGGTAGGCCTATTCCCGGTGGGCCTATAATTTTCATTGTACTGATTTCCCCAAAAGATAATATGCAGGAGGAAAAGGTGGCACGTACCACAGGTTGTGGTACAGGCCCCATTAGGTAATGGATTTCGATTTCTCTTTTCAAATGTCTATCTATGTTAAATACAACTGATCACATGCAACGAGAATGCTAACTATCCGTCCAGCTACACTTTCGCTGCTGAGATGACAGTGTAAAGCATCCAATGTAAAGAGTTATTCCCACCCTATAGATCACAGGATAAGAAAATCAAACCCTATTGTCCATCAGGTGGGCTAAAGCTGTATATTGAGTTTGATCATAGGTATTTTAGTGATTCTAACCAACCCCATGAAAGAAATGATCCTACTTTTTTTAAGGTGATCTTCATAGCGTTTCCTATTGTTTGAATTGCAAGGATTTCCTAAAAAGCTGGGAGTTGGCTAGGAAAATTACATCGGACAACAATTTAAGACCTGTTTGCAAATTACATTAATTACATTAATTAATAATGTGTTGTGAAAGTATCATCATCATAATTTTATAATATTTATTTAAATGCATAATTTGGTAGTTAAATGCAAATATAACGGGAGACACGAATGAAGGAATTTTTAACCATATTTAATTTCACATTGTATTGCTGTGGAAATCTCATATCCAAATTCGTAAGTTGATGTATGTTTCTCTCTATGATTTAATATTAAAGTATCCGTAGAAGTATCATCATTATGAATTTTCAATAATTATCCTAATGAAAGCGGATTGCGTTGGGCTCTGCCGGGCTTGCCGTAACATATTGGTTTCATCCACACTTTTTCCGTATCATTTTAGGATATGAGCACAAAAATGATATAGGTCCATGACTCAAGTGGACTACACCACAGGCAATAGTGGCAACTAATAATGCTCATAAGATTGCATGGATCTGGATGAAGGGAAAACAAAAATGACTATCTTCATCCAATACTCCTGTGGCCCCTAGAAAGTTTTTAATGGTGGATGTTCAATCCCCATCGTGTGGTTCACTTGAGCATTTTTTTTTTCTTTTTTGCCTCAATTTTAGGCTCATATCCTAAAATGATATGAAAAAAAATAGATGAAGAGGGTAGATGAAAACCATACATCATGGTGGGCCTGACAGAATCCCACCTAGACCAATCCAGTCCAGGGGTAGAGGCAATCCACTTCCTTTCCTAACATGGGAATTGTGAGTCAAAGTATCTATTTTGACCCTCCAAGCAGTCCTAGCATGGCGCCTGACGGTACATCATCGCTTAGAGAGTAATGATAGATTATTATTATTATTATTTTGACTTTAATATATACGTCCCGAAATAGTTCTTCCTACCTTTTTCACTTGACTTTATGAAATAAGAGAGTTGTTGTATTTTCTTACAGAAGAGAAAGAAAGGGCAAATCAATCAACTAAACAGGGTGCAAATAGGTGATGTTTTACAACGGTTTTGAATTCTTAGACTCATCTAAACCACTCATCTTCTAATCATATAGTCATCCTGACATTTTAATTTTGGTTTTGAATATGAGCCATTAAATATTCACCTTCACACAAAATCAACTGCTCAACAAAACTTTATTCCCATGGCCTTGGGTGGTAAAATAGAATACAGAAAATGAATGGCTTAGATCACATCTAAAATGCAAAACTGGGGAAAAAAAACTAGCCACTGTAGCATACTGTGAGAGTATGGAGCGACTTTACCGTATCAAAACCCACTTCCGACATACGCGTGGTTGCCGAGTGACTAGCACGTGGAACTAGGCTTTCTTTACGTAGAGGATTGCCATGCGCAGCCGGCTGTCGCGCAACGTGCCAAACGCAAGCGAGCTGATCATCAGGCGAGCCAAACCAAATCTGCTACGTCATCATGTCACACGTGTGAAAAATGCATCTAGGGAAAGAAACGATGGTCTATATTCAAATATAAATGTGTGGCCCATTCGATGAAATTCCAGACCATTAAATCACCGACTGTTGAATAGTCTTGTGTTTGCCAGTGTGCTACCGAAGTGGAATCTACGGACGCGGATTAGCTACTGACAGGTTGAGTAGCGAATCATAACATGTGGGTCCCAACATGATGTATGTATTATATCCACACCGTCCAATCATCTGGAGAGATCATTTTAAGGCATGAATCAAAGAATGAGGCATATCCAAAGGTCAACTGGACCCACCACAGAAAACAGTGGGGAAAGTGACATCCACCGTTGAAAACTTCTTAGGAGCCACAGAAGTTTTCGATCAAGCTGATATTTGTGTTTTCCCTTGCCCCGTATCTGTGTGAACTTATTTGTGTTTTCCGTAGCTCCGTATCTGTGTGAACTTATGAACAGATTGGATTTCAAATTAACATAATGGTGGGACTAGGAAATTTTGAATGGTGGACATCACCGTCCCCACTGTTTGTGTCCACCATCCCCACTGTTTTCTGTGGTGGGGTCCACTTGAGCTTTGGATCTTTCTCATTCTTTGATTCATGTCCTAAAATGGTCTCTCCAAATAAATAGACAGTGTGGATACAACTAGAGCTGTACATGAGTCGAGTTAAGCTCGAAAAACTTGCTCGACTCACTCGGAAGCTGCTCGATTCGGCTCAGATCGAAAGTGAGTTTGAGCTGAGCCGAGTCAAAATTCTGATACTCGATTGGCTTTGAGCGAGCTTCGAGCAAAGCCATGCTCGATTCAGCTTGACTCATTTGTTAGCTCGAACTCGGCTCGGAGCTATAGTATATATATAAGAATTTTTTTTTAACCCTAACTATTTTTTTACTTTCTACCTTTTACCGCCCGAGCGACTCCCTTTTGGCATTTTTAAACCTTAACGCTAACCCACCCGGCTGACCGGAAACCCTCAGTCCCTCACCCAGCCCGCTCGTCGCCGGCCACCCTCCGTTCGTCGCCGGCCACCCTCACTCTGCTCGCACTCGTTGCTGGCCACCCCTGGTTGAGAAGTTGCCTGCCCGCTGGAACTTGAAATCGACTCGAACTCACTCGGTCTGCTGATTGAGCATGGGCCTCCTTGACTCGGCTGAGTTGAGCCAAGTAACGAGTAGGGGTATGTGGGTTCGAATCGAGCACCGAGCAGGGTGATGCTCAATTCGACTCGACTCGTGTACAGCTCTAGATACAACACATACATCATTCTGGGCCCACAGACTATGGTGATGTCACTTCAGTAGCGAGATTCGTTGCTCAACCTATCAGTAGCTAATTTGTGTCCGGATTCTATTGTCAGCTGGGCATGACACTTGAGTGTGAACATTTATTATTATTATTATTTGAATTTATGTTTGTGCATCTTAAAATGGCGGTTTGGGTAGTCATGTAAGGAAAGGGGTCGACAGCTTAGGTGAGGCCAACGGCGAATGTTTACATGAAATTGACCTCATCCTGGTAGTCCAAGTCTAGGGCATAAAATTCAGTTATATTTATGATTTTAATGCATCACAACATTAGGTTAAAAAGAGTTTATATGGCAACACTAACCCTCCAGTTGTTCCCCTTATCGTAAATCACCTGAATCACAAATGGTTCTTAGTTTTTGGGCCCAGGCTTAAATTTTGATGTGGCATTGTAAACATCCTTGAGTGGGCACACTATTTGCCGTCATTTCCTCGTCTTTTATTCTTTGCTTGGTTGGTGTATTGGGGTGTGGTATTGATTCAGGTGTAAATTAGTATGTAATTTAGAGTCGCTACTGTTGTACCCTATTTTTTGACCTGGTTCAAAAAAACGAATGGGATGGCGACACGTGGTGCTGTAGATAATTGGCGCACGCACACATGTAAGCTTTAAATGAAATGGAAAGCGGGTTTGTTGGAGTGAGAGGTGGCAGGCGGCTAGTGGGACAACGTCAGTAAGAGAAGAAATCAATCGAAGAAGAGGCGGTCGAGAGGAATGCTGAAGGAAGCAAAGAAGTCAGAAAGTCTTAAGAAGATTAAAAAATCTAGAAATCGTAATAGTCGAAGTTAATTAGGAGTCTAGATAGTTTTGATTGAATTTATAAATATAGAAGGTAGTCGATAGAAGAAGGGGTCTCACACCAAATCAAACTACAAACTCTACTTATCTTTCCTTAGTTTATCCTTAGCATAATTCCTAATTGTAGCAGTTCGTCCATGCTCGCTGGACATTTTAGTTGTAATTATTCATCCACATTTGTTGGGCAACATATCTTAATATAGTCAATTCTATTTTTGTGGAATTGTTTGTTTGATCATCGATCATTCGATCATTTGTTACTAGCCATCGATTAGTACCTGGGGGAAAGTCATTTTTGTTGAAGGCAAGGCGCAACCCATTTCCAGAAGACGAAACTTACCATCTGTCAATTGCCTGATCCATTTGAATCCATTGAGCAAGTGGCTGAGTAGGCGACCAACCTTTTTGGGTCTTAATCATATACGGTCGAATTATGACGTATCTGCCTACTTTGGCGCTTGGGATCAAAGTTGAAACCGGTAGGAATCGAGCCACACAGTGGGTTCTAGCATGCTCACGCACACACCACATGCATACGAGAGGCGTCGATCCGATCGAGGACTAACAATTTTTAGCACGCCCATTGAGGACTAACAATTTTTAGGACCTCCCATTGATTTTAGACGAGTTGATCATGAACCCAGAAATTTTCATGATGATCGAAATTAAGGGATAAGCGGAGGACAACCAATGTTCCCTATAAATCAACCAGTCGAAATAGGAAATAATCAAATCGACCCTAAACCACCACCAATGGCCGAGCCAAGGGACTTGGACCGCGACCGAATTGTGCAGATGGTTTAGGAAGTTGCTAGGCAAGTTCTTGGTCGAACCGCTCCACCGGTCTACCATAAACCATATACAGAATGGATTGACCATCAATATCCATTACCTAGAAACTATCGACCAGATTTTGCCTTATTTACAAGTGATATTGGTCAGTCGACCATTGAACATATGGGTTGAGTTACGATGCAGTGTGGAGAAGTGGCCAATAATGATTATTATAAACTACAATTGTTTAGCCGTTCGTTAACTGCAGTCGCTTTTGCGTGGTATTCAAACTTGCCTGCTAATTCCATCCAGACTTGGCAAGAAATGGAGAAAAAGTTACATGCTCATTTGTTTTATTGAGACAAAAATCTCCATGGCAGATTTGACACGATTTCGAAAGTTGTCAGATGAATCATGTAAAAGCTACATCGCGCGTTTCAAAAGAGCAAAAAGTCAATATAAGGTGACATAACATTGAGTGTTACAAAATATATGAATAGGCATGCTTAGGTGAAGCTATGTACATGTAGCAATGGGCTTAACACACATTTGATGATGGACCTATTTATAGTCATGATCATGTTGCCAGATGGACCACAATATACGTACACATCATTGTATAACGCCTGTATATAGTGTGTTGAGCCCTCAATTATACATATTATAACCTAATTCATCACTCTTTATGCATGATTTATAGTGTTAAAGACCCATCTTATGCATGTGTTTGTGTTTGTAGGAATGAGAGAGAGACTTTGTGAATTCAATGCTAAAGGACCGCTTTAGGACACCTTGGGAATCAAGAAAAATCATGCCAAAGAATGGAGAAGAAAAGCCATGGAGAAATCATGTTGAAAGACATGGATTGTCCAGAAAAAATAAATGTGCAGAGCTACAAGGCCAGAAAAGTAATATGCAGAAAGTTGCAGATTGTGTAGATCAATCGACAGAGCCTGTAGATCAATCGGCAGAATGTTGATTTAGGTAGATTGGTTGTTGGACTAAAGTGCGGGTTGTCGATTGATCGACAGAGCTTGTAGATCAATCGGCAGAATGTTGATTTTTACAGATTGGTTGCTGGACTAAAGTGCGTGTTGTCGATTGATCAACAGGCCACTTGTGATTAATCAACAGGCCACTTGGGATTGATCGCCAGACCAGTTGCGATTGATCGAAAATCAAAATCGATCAATCGGCCGACCACCCAGATGTCCAGATTCAGTTTTTACAATTAACCCAAAAAATCTGCCACCGACTCAAACTGCGTAAACACTTACGTAATTTCAAAAGATTCCAAGTTGGTGGTAGATTTTTGCTATAAAAGGACACCTCTACGTCGTTCCTACGGCATCATAGAAGGCTTGGAAGTCATGGGAGGTGAAGAGGATCGCTATGGAGTGTCTACAACTCCTCCAAACTTGATTTTTCTATGTTTTACAGTAGTGTTCCTTTGAGTTTTAGTTTAACCTGTTGATGGTTGGCTAAACCTCTTAGCTAGGGCTAAGATGTAAAGCTTATAGTTATTTGCAATGTTCAATTCCAATTAGTTCAATTATTTTTGGTTTAATGAAGAACGTTTCTAGTTCAAGTTTGAAATAAAGTTAGTATTTTTAATTAATCTTCTATCTCTTGTGATTTCTCTTACATGGGATCTTTTGATTACTGAGATTGCTTAATGGGGTGTGATTGATAGGATTTTGGATTGTAGAGATCTTAGATCCATCATGATATGTTGGATGCTAGGAGATCTTACAAACAAAGTTTCTTAAGAGCTTATCTAGAACTAAACTAGAAGGAATTCTTATCTTTTGATTTAATCTGAGATAGATGTTTAAATATTGAATTTGGTTCAATTGAAGTTCAATTAATGCTTCTAAATCAAGTCCAGTGATAAGACTTGAGGAAGAATAAAGAATGTGATCTTACTTGTTTTGTGAAGGATTGAGCTATGTGATTGAATATGTCAAATACCTTAGTTGATTATGAGAGAACCATATCAGTAAATGATCCATCTATATTAGACATATTGTGATGATTTGATTGCTCTATATTCTGATTGAATAGGGATAGAACTTCGATTCCAATTGATCAGTTATTGGCTTGAATGGTTTGAATTGGCATTGTGAATGATTATAAGTGAATCCTTGATGCTATAGTGTTTTATTTCCCTGATTTAGTTCTAAAGTAGATAGTTTTATGTTTTTAAATTTCATCCATTAATACAAATTCGAATTTAGTTCATCCTAGTTACGTAGTTTAGAATTGTTACGACAATCCCTGAGGATTGACCTTGGTCTTACCGACAATTATTACAAAATCGTAGCCTTGCACTTGAGGCAAGCGAACATAGTGTGTGACTACAATAGGTAAGGATACATGCATTGACATTAACATCCTAATTTTTTGGCCTTGATTATATTTGCATCTATTAGAGCCTTAAGGAGCAACAACATTTTGTCATGTGAGAAATACATTTTGAAAAAGTAATTAATAATTAAAAGTTTATTCATTTGATCTCAATTGAGGAAAATGAAAACATATATGAGAAGAAACAGGGCACAACTAGGCCTAGACAGAGGTTATACAATCCCATGCATGAGGTAAGGATTTTTTTTTCTGGGGCAGGGGTAGTATACACATCCACACTGTTAGCCACCCCCACATTGGGATTCGATGCCTAGACCTCAGTGTTGAGAGGAGGTTATTGATGGGGGGGGGGGGGGGGGGGGGGGGTTGTTGTTGTGAGCTAAGGACTTGAGTTCAAGCTTATGCCATCTTGTAAGTAATGTCTCAAGTAGTTTGATTAGGACATGTCCATTACTCAAATGGGTTAGCCAGTAGTATTAAATAAGTTGGGGACCACAAAACTCAAACACAAACTCCTCCCAACTAGTTAATGGACTGCAAAAGTTGGTTGGGCCCAAGTGATGCGCCTTTAGGCATAACCCAATCGGTCCCAAAGAAGGCTACACTCAGGATAGCAAGTGTAGATGCAACCTTATAGAGTTCAAATATGCTTGTAAATAACATTGGATTAGAGAGGAACTATTAAGCCTTCAAATGTACAGTTTATTGACAAGTAGGATTACATCTTTAAGCCTATGGTAATCCGTATAACTAATTTGATGGAGATCCATTGTAGATTTTGGATGCACAAAATTTCTACAATATTGGAAGATCCAACCGTACATTCAAAGAAAGTGTTAAGAAATAGAAACAAGGACAATAATCAAGCCTCCATAATTCAATGAGGCAACTCTTTTTTTTTTTACCATTCACTTGGCAGGTATTCACTTAGTAGGGTTAAACAGTACTGTGGCCCCCAAGAAAGGCCCCAAACAAAAACTAGGCAGCAATAAGGACTAAAGAACACATAATTTTAGTTATTAGACCTTTTTTTTTGGGGGGGGGCGCAAATGTCTCCCTTAAACTTTTTGTTTTTATGATTTTTTTTCAACAGTAGAATTAAATCTCCACTGTTTTATGAGGTATGGTCCACTAGAGGTTTGGATCTGCATGAGTTTTGAGACCATGCTCTAAAATGAGTTGGAAAAATGGATGAACAATGTGGATGTAACACATACATCACGGTTGGGCCCACAAAGCTTGTCCCTATTGGACATGTAGTTCTAATAGATGGTAAAGATCAGATGCAGATTTACTGTGAAAGCCTTTCTGTGGACCCTCGCCGATTTTCCCCGCGCTCCCACACGACGTCGTTCTCCCTTTCCCTTCGGAAGAAGAAGAAGAAGAGGTGCGTGAGTGCGAAATCGCCGTTTGTGCCACTGGCTTGCCTCGTTCTCGAGGGCTTCGTTTGGTTGTCGTATTGAGCTGGATGTGTTTAAGTGAATTTATATAAGACCAGAGTCGCCACTAGCCAGTTACTTCGAATCTACAGTCGGCTAGACCCCGTAGAAACGTTAGAGAAGGGAATCCGAAGATTCCTTCCTCTAAAATGACTCCTGTTGATATGCGGTCAGAGATTCAAGGTAAGGGATCACGGTTACAGGGTGGGAAGAGGTTAAGCACCCCACACACTGCCCGTACCGAAGTACGGTCTCTACTTCACAGAATCGATCGAATACTTGAAAGTCTAATTTAATCCTCGTATATTCTCATGGATGACATGATGCATGAATGCGGGTCTGAACAGTAAGAGTTTCTGATGGGCAGGTTCCAACAACGGGCAAGCCCAGAGCGTACGCTCGAACTGACAGGTGCTTAATATAAAGACATATGCATGTGTGCTTGAGTAATCAAGGTGTTTTATGGTGAAGCGTGAATGCAGGTCTGAACAGTAAGAGTTTCTGATGGGCAGGTTCCAACAACGGGCAAGCCCAGAGCATACGCTCGAACTGACAGGTGCTTAATATCAAGACATATGCATGTGTGTTTGAGTAATCAAGGTGCTTGTAGTGAAGCAGGGGGGTTGGAAGAAAAGTAAATGTTGCACTTATGCTAGATGCAAATGAGATGATGCTGGAAAATGAGTAGCTGGGTGGACGGAGGTGTCGCAAGGGTTGGCTTCGAGTGGCTGGATCAAGACTTGGGTGGCCTGGGAGGCTTGGACCAGTGGTCAGGCTGGGCTGGACCAGGGTTAGACTCTCCTCACTCGGGCTCTCCTTGGTGGAAAAATGGGCTAAAGGGTGGAGAGATGGACTCAGAGCTCTCGGGCTGAAATGGACTCGAATTGATTGTTGAAATGAGAAGGGGAGGGGGGTATTTATAGCAGCGAGGAGTGGCAGAACCCGTAATTTTGTCCGGGCGGCCTGCCATGGGCCGCCCGTACGGCCGCTCCTCGGTTTCCAGCGAGTACGGCCGTTCCCTCGGGGCTGCTGTTGGACTCGCTGGTCGACTCAGTGAGCTGACTCAGCGGGTCGACTCGGTGGTTTGACTCGACGGGTTGACTCGACGGGTTGACTCGGTGTTTTGACTCGACGGGTTGACTCGACGGGTTGACTCAGCGGGTTAACTCAGCGAGTTGACTCAGTGAGTTTGACCTTTTTTGGAATTTTTTTGACTGGACTTTTTTATGGGGGGTTTTTCAGGGTGGTGTTTAGGACTGGGTTGACTGGGTTCAGGCTTGAACTGGGCTATGGAATGGGGCTTACAAGGGTGAGTTTGGCTGAGTTTGGACTTGGGACTTGGGGGTATGGTCCTCCGTTCAACCAGCTATCTCTACCAACAGTGTGGCCGAAGGTGGGGTGTCTACAGATGCCCCTCTTTGGCAGAGGTTGCGTGCAACCGAATGCCAAAGCGAGTGGACACCCCACTTCTGACCCGGTCATTCATGGATCATGGTCTGAAATCTTTGCTTGCTTTTGCATCTGTGCCAGTTGATCGTTTGGAGATCGCTCACTTGCACATACCGCGAGAGTTTGGAGAAAACGTTGCGATTGTCCCTGCAGTTTGCTGCAACCTGGGTACCCAATCGCAACCCTTCCATTCCCGACCGGTACTAACATCGGAAAGGTACAGCAGAGCCTCTGCGTCGACAGTCTTACGAGGTTACTGACCCTGTGATTGATTGTATGTTTGATGTTTTCCCAGATCACTCCAGGAGTACTTGTTTCGCTTGACTGTCAAAGTGGTTAGACGCCCTGCGTCCGATAGTCTTACGGGATTCTACTACGCCGACTTGGACTCAGTCAAGGTACTTCAGGCATCCACGCCTAGGTATGTGCGGGTGGGCTTTTCCACCCGATCTGCTGGTTTTGATGCTTGGTTTGCAATTCATTCTTTCCTTGATTGTGGTCTGGAATCTTTGTTATCCTTTGTATCTGAGTCAGTTGATTGTCTGGAAATTGATAACTCGCACATACCGCGAGAGTTTGGAGAAAACGTTGCGATTGTCCCTGCAGTTTGCTGCAACCTGGGTACCCAATCGCAACCCTTCCATTCCCGATCGGTACTAACATCGGAAAGGTACAGCAGAGCCTCTGCGTCCGTTAGTCTTACGAGGATGCTGACCCTGAGACTGATTGTGTGATGTTTGATGTTTTCCCAGATCACTCCAGGAGTACTTGTTTCGCTTGACTGTCAAAGTGGTTAGACGCCCTGCGTCCGATAGTCTTACGGGATTCTACTACGCCGACTTGGACTCAGTCAAGGTACTTCAGGCATCCACGCCTAGGTATGTGCGGGTGAACTCTTTCCACCCAATCTGCTGATTTTGATACTTGGGTTACAATTCATCGTTTCCACCTGTTCAAATGGTTTCTGTGACCGAGCCTTTTGGCTTTCATCTTTTTGTATCTTGGCATGTGGTACGACCGCACTGACACTGGAGTTCAGTTCGACCGTACTCTGAGTGCATTGGATCCGATGGTCTCCGGGGAAACCACGAGACATCGGATCTTATTTGATTTTTGCGTTGGCTCCTACCCAGAGATATGGAAGATCTCCTGGTGTGTTGGAGGCAGAACGCTCTACTGAGAAAATATTTTTGAATTTTTGAAAAGATACCCACTCTGGGGAGTGATACTCCGTGGGGTTTTTATTTGCAAATAGAAATATTTTTTGTCTTTTTGAAATGAAAATCTGGTTCGCATGTGCCTCCACTAGGGATGCCTGTGGGGTCTTTAGCTAACCGACTTTTATTTTGAAAGCAGGTAAACATGATGATTGATGCGATGGATGCTGATGCATGGAGATGCATGATGAATGCATGGCTTTGGCTCTTTCTCTTTCAGTTTGATGATTTTGCTTTTGCTATGGGTGTAGAGAACTTTGAGCTTATTGCTTGTAGGGTTGTGCTTCCCTTGGGGATTTTTCTTTTTGATATGGAGGTTTGGACAACGGGTTGGTCAAGATCCCGACCCGTGGTCGATCAGGTCCATCGTCCCAAGATGCTGTTTCTTTGCTAATGAGAATGTACGAGGATATTATTCGACTTCAAGATGTTCTTCTGGGCATACATGTGATTGAGATGGTGTTTGGTTGCCCGTTTTGGTCAAGATTCCAATTTGCGGGCGATTGGATCCGTCATCCCATACTGTGAAGTGAGCGGATTCAAGACTCCTGAATTGTAGTGCTGGGGATGCTAATTTTTGTGATTTTTTTGTAAATATGTGGTCCGAATCTTTACCTGAGCGATCAGGATAGAGATTGGTTATTGAAAACACAGGAAATATTTTTGTGATTTCTGAAATATTTTGATTGAAAGCAAGGGAAATATTTTTGTGATTTTTGCAGATATTTGATGGAAATATTTTTGTGATTTTTGAAGAGATGATTTTGCAATGTTTTTGTATTTTGTGATTTTTCTGAAATGCAGGGAAAAGATATGGAATTTCCATCCACTTCCAGCTTCTACTGCTGGTAAGGCACCCGATCCATTTTACGTCAGCGAGCAAGACGAGTCTCACACAGTTAAGTGCCGTAGTTTTACATCTTCGGATGAGGGGATTTTGAGGGTTTTCAGTCAACACACCCACAAAGTTGCCTGTTCCTCATGTGCAATGCACATAGACCACGTATCGTCCGACGGACTCCTTCGGCCACAAGATGAGCCACATCCTCACATTTCCCTTAGTCAATCCAGTTTGGGGTCTTACGTTGCTCACAATTCCGTGAGGGTGAGCTTCACCTCCCAACAGCCTTAATCCCCTTCATGAGTTCTAGGAATAGGGAACATCCGTCAGCTTCAACAGCGACTTCCAACTCAAGGTTGTCTATCACGGTGCGTTCAACATGAACAGGATTGCGGAGTTCTGCCCGCCTCAGCCTTTACCTGTTTAAAAGATTCCAGACACCCGTACGATCAAGTGTCAGCCATGTCTGGAACAGGTTAGGAAAGAAAGCCCCCGAGAAGTTAATCCCAGTGTAGTTTTAGGTCTTCGGACCACTGGGGATAAATTGATGGATCAAAACTGGTGATGAAAACTTTTTTTTGTTTTATATTGTATATATATATATATATATTTTTTTTGAAAAAGTTCCAGACTTCAACTCGAGTAATCGAGATTGACACTGGTTTTTATGGAAAGCTTTAAAATATTTTTGGTATTTTTGAGATGATCCGGGTCATCGAACCACGATCCCAACGGTCGAGGCCGATGCCGGTTTTTAGTTGAAAGCGAGAAAGGTCCCCCGAGAAATTAATCCCAGTGTAGTTTAAGGTCTTCGGACCATGAAACTGTACAAAAGAGGGGCAAACATGTTTTTTTTTGTTTTTTTGAAAATGTCCGGAGTCATTGATCTTGATGTGAGCAAACAAGACCGACGCCGGCTTTTATTGAAAATCTCTCGGGATGTTGATCCCGACGTAGTTTAAGGTCTTCGGACCCAAAACTTCAAAAGAGGAAAGACATTTTTTTTTGTTTTCTTTTTTTGGAAAAAAAACTGGGTCATCGATTCTGATTTTGATGGTCGAGATCGATACCTATTTTTATTAAAAATCCCCCGGGATCTTGATCCCGACGTAGTTTAAGGTCTTCGGACCAGAAACTGTATAAGTGATGTATATATTTTTTTGGTTTTCTGAAAATGTCCGGAGCCACCAGATCTTGAAGAAGACTGATGCCGGTTTTATTGACAATCCCTCGGGATCTTGATCCCGACGTAGTTTAAGGTCTTCGGACCAAGTTGATGGGGTTGGGCATACTTACCTTGCTTTTTTTGGCTTCTGACGGGGCTGACTGTGATTTGAGTGGTCTGAATTACTTGATTTGGCCCTGCGGGCCATTTGATGATCGGATCTTGGATTCTGGCCTTCTCTCTTGATGATCATGCCTTTGATCTTGCTGCTCCATGACTTGTGTAAGCTTTCCAATGGTTTGGATCCTGATGATCTAGCCCTTGAATGGTTCAGATTGATAGATTTGGCCCTGTGGGCCCATTTGAGACCTTGGTTTTACTTTGGGGCATCTCTTTTGATGATTTGTGAGGCTAGGAATGCTTCTCATGGTGTGGATGATGGCTTGAACGTCTCTGATCGCTTGACTCGACTTTGTGGGCCCACTTGATGATTAGATCTTGGATTCTGGCCCTTCTTTTGATGATCGAACCTTTGATCTTGTTGTTTGATGGCTCATGTAGGTCCTTCAATGGTTTAGATCATGATGATCTAGTCTTTGAACGGCTTGGATTGCTTGTGGCCCCCACTTGATCACCTTTTCTTCTCTTTGGCCTGATCAGCCATGTTTTGGCCGCATTGCTCCGTGATTGGATCGGTGGTACACCTTTTATATGATCTTGATCAATCTCCATTGAAATCAGGGGTGGACCGGAGCCTTGGGCGGCCCACGGAGCGCCATCTGCTGACGTGGACTGTCAGCCTCACCTACCAAAAGCCCTGGAGCCAATCCCGCGGAGAGAGGGGAACCGCGTCCGTACGGGCGGCCCAGGGCAGGCCGCCCAAGGCTCGCCTCTTGAGCGGCCTGGGCTGGCTCTGGTTCGGACATCTTCTGCTGTCTGTTGCTGCTGTCCCCACATTCCCTGTACTGGACCGTTCGATTCCAGCCATGAATCTTCTTGTCCCCTTGTCTTTTCTCTTCATCTTGTCTTCTTCTCATTTTGTCCTTTCTTGGGCAATGGATGGTGGAGATTTGGGGGCTGTGGGGGCTGTCCAAGGTGGGTCCCACACTTCAGATTTTCAATTGAGCTTTGATAATGGGGAGATGTCTTTAATGGATGGGGTAGATGGGGCATTAAGAGGGGGCATTGATGAAGACTTAAGCTTGGTGGTTGGTGGAGCTTTGAATGGGTCCATTAATGGTGGGATGGCTGGATTTTTAGATTTGAATGGGACCTTCATCTTGGGAGGAATGGATGGTATAGATGGGATGATGGGATGGGACATAGGTGAGGCTATGCATCCCTTGAGTGTGGGCCCCATGGATGATGTGATGGACGGTGATGATGGGACTATGAGGGACATAGATGGGCTGATCTCATGTCTGGATGGTATGGATGGCTCAGATGGTACCTTTGACGGTTTGGATGCTCTGGATGAGGGCCGAGATGTGTGGCACACTTGTTTGGGTGGACTTGATGTGATCATTGATGATGTCCCCTTGATGATGGACGGTGTAGATGCCTCGATGATCCCCCTGATCGGCCAGGATGATGACTGGATACATGATTTTCTGTTGGAGGGGGCCGCAGGTCCAGATCTGACCGTTGATTCTTTGATCGGGGTTGCCGGGACCCCTTTGGATGGTTCAGATGTATTCTTTGACGGTCAGGTTGGTCAGGATGCCACGATGTGCGGTGTGATCTTCACTGATGGCTCTTTTGGTTGGGAGCATTGTCCTTCTTTTGGTCATGGGCCCTTTGCGCACTCTGTTCACGAGGTGGGCGAGTCTTCTCGTGCGGCTGAGATTATGACAGTTTCAGACAGCGATGCGACTATATCAGACATAGCCGTCACTGAGGGTAGGTCAGGGGCTGTCGAGTCTGCAGAGGTTCCAGCTTTTCCTTCTCCTTCGCCCGTTGACCTTCCGATCCTTGATGAGTCATCATTGATTTCTGGGCCTTTTGTGCTGGAGGGGGTACCAGTGAGGACTTGTCAGCTGCTTCCTCGTCCTTCTTGCTCGCCACGACTGCTTGCTTGGCTTGACAGTTTGTCAGTTTATGAGATTCGAGATTTGGAGTCTTATGGCTTCGGCAGTCTGATCCATATGGCCAGAGTTGATATTGATTGGAGGATGCTTGGAGCTGCCTTGATTGACTGGGTCCCTTCGTTGAACTTGTTTGCGTTCAATGATATGGAGATGGGGCCTTCTTTGGAGGAGCTTGCACGCTTGACAGGCTTACCCTTGGATTATACTCAGTACTTTTCGCCGAAGACATCGCCGAAGACTGCTACACCGCAGAACTGGTTTGGGATCCCTTATCTTGTTCGTCCTGCAGCTAGTGGCCAGGATGCTGTAGTGCTCTCTTTGGACTTGCTGTATGATCTTTTTTCGGGTCCTCAGAGTACGGCTGGTTCCACCTTTGCTCGGAACGCACTGATGTTTTGTTTGATTGCTGAGGTGCTGTTCTCGGGATGGCGCAGGTCCCAGACTCCTTTGCTTTTTGAGGTGATGAGCCGAGCTGTCCGTCGGCAGGGGATCATTTCTCTCATCTTGGCCGAGCTATTTGATGGGCTGACCGACTGTGCCCTGGGCCGCACTCGTGTCCTTCGCGGCTGTTGTGCTTTCCTTCAGGTATCTTTTCTGCACCTTTTTTTCTTCTTGCTTTGCTAGGAATTGTTTTGCTTTAGCTGAACTTCTTTTACTTTCTGTGATCAGGTATGGCTATGGGAGCGTCTTTCTCTGACCGTTTCTGTACCTCTTCCTGGCATCCCTAGCTCTGACATCATGCGTTATATCATGGAGTTCCTTCCGCATACGGCTAAGATGAGCGAGCCCTTGTATCGCAGGATGTTCGCTGAACTTCGTGACTAGAACGTTCGTTGGGAGTCATCTTGGCTTTCACTTCCTCCAGTGCTTTGCGATGCACACCGCCATCCTCTGATGTTGGTAGGCTTTCGATCCTACTTTTCTTACCATCCCATCCGGTTCCTGCGGTAGTTTGGGTATGAGCAGGATGTTCCTCATTTTGCTTTTACGGGTATCGGGCGTCGAGTACTCCCCTCTAGATCTTCTGACTTCAGGACCCGGATTGATTGTTCCTGGGCGAGTTATTTGACAGCTGATTTGTTGGGATTTGAGCTGCGGACTTTTCCGATGGCGACCGCCCCATATCAGTACTGGGCTGCTGAGCAGTCTTTGTATCGACGTATCCCTTGTTGGCACCAGACTGCTGATGAGGATGAGCAGGATATTCTTGGAGATGCTGGCTCTTCATCTGGTTCATATGAACCTTTTGAGGAGCGCCCTTTTGTCGATCCTGGCTTCCTTTTGGCCACTCATGGCCATCTGCTGTCTGAGATCTCTGCACTTCGGTATCATTGCGAGATGATGTCGAGGAGATTGGCTGCCGATCAGAGATTGTCTGATGAGGAGACAGCGATCCGTATCCTTGAGCGCGATGAGGTGCATTACCTGCGTATGGAGGTGAGCAGGTTGAGAGAGAGACTATCTTTTTATGAGTCAGAGGACTCACCTGATGTGGCCGAGGAGGAGGGTAGAGATTGATTGTGTTGGCCACCTGCACATTTATTTTTGCATATATGATTGATGATGATGCATTTTTTTGTATTTTTGAAAAAGATGATATGTGTAAGAGAAATATAATGCATTTAATTGAAAAGAGAAAAAAAACTGTTTGAAAATCTACTGTGCCATGAGTTGTCTTGTGAGTGTGTCTGGATTTTGTGTCGGGATATAGGAATCAGAACTGGGGCTCGGTCAATGATTTGACCGATATCTCGAGATTTGACTTGCTTGATCCTTTGGTTCCCTAGAGATGTAGGCAACGGAAACTCTTGCTTCCTGAGATTGTCAGAGTCTGTAGAGTTCTTCGCTCCTGACTGCGCTTTTTCTTGTTCTTGAACTGTAACCGCTTGAACTGATCTGGACCGTCTGCTTTCTTGGTACCTGCACTTTTATTTTTTTATTTTTTTCTTTTTTTTTTTTCTTCTTTTTTTTTTTATTTTGAGCCATTTTTGCCTGTAGTGCTCTTTCAAGCTTTCACCACAGCCGGCTTTTTCCCGTCATTTTTGCCCGTGGCGCCCTTTCAGGTTTTCACCACGTCCCGGGTATTTGGTCTTGCCTGCCCCTTGGCAGCTGTGCTGTTTTTTACCCTTGGCGCCCTTTCAGGTTTTCACCAAGTCCGCTGTATGCCCACTGTTTTTACTCGGAGCGCCCTTTCGGGTTTTCACTCCGCCCTCTTTGTTTAGGCACATATTTTCTTTTTTCTTTTTTTTTTTCTTTTTTTTTTTTTCTTTTTCTTTTCTTTCTAGATCTCTGGATAACTGCGGCGGCTAGAGGTCGGGAATCCGTCGTTGCCGGCCGATGGCAGTCCTTCAGCCCTTATCCTGAGTTACGATAATAGAGCTGTCGGTCTTTGCTAAAGACCCCTCTGAGATGAATGGATGGATGACTGTGTTTCTTCTTGGGTTGATTTTTTTCTTGAGTGCCTTGCTTTGGCTTCCCTTTTTCTTTCTCTTTTCTTCTTTTCTTTTCTTTTTCTTTTTCTTTTGCATTCTTTTTCTCTCTTTTTTTTTGTCTCTTTTTGAATCCCCCCCTCTTTTTTTTTGTATTTTTCTCTTTTGGAGTCCCCTTATTTGAAACACTTATTGGTGGACGGGAATGATTTCTCAGAGGTCTTAGCTTCGACCTCTTGACTTCAGCTCTATTAAAGTAACTCTTGATAAGGTCAGAATGACTTACCCGTGAAAGATTTTCACGTTGTCGGCGTTGGTTGGCTCAGGAAGATCCACCCCTCTCATGCTGGTGAGTCTGAGGGCGCCTCCGGGAAGTACTTCTCTGACGATCAGCGGCCCGTCCCACAAGGGTTTGAACTTTCCTCTGGGATCTGGAAAGTGCGACGGTAGAATCTTCTTCATGACCATGTCGCCTACCTTGAAACTTCTTTTCCGGACTCTCTTGTTGTAAGCCCGAGCGATCCTTTTCTGATAACATTGTGAATGACTTAGTGCACGCATGCGCTTCTCATCTGCTAGCTGCAACTGATCGAATCTGGCCCGTTGCCATTCTCCTTCTTCAATTCCACTTTCGAGTAACACTCGTAGTGATGGTATTTCCACCTCGACTGGTAGGACTGCTTCCATTCCGTAAGTAAGCTCGAAAGGAGTAACGCCCGTAGCAGACCGTACAGAAGTTCGATAGGCCCAAAGTGCATATGGGAGCATATCTGACCAATCTCGATATGTCACGACCATCTTCTCGAGTATTCTGACGATTGTCTTGTTTGCGGCTTCTACCCCGCCATTCATCTGGGGACGGTAGGGGCTTGATCGATGACGTTGGATCTTGAACTTGCTGAGGAAGTCATCCATCTTCTTGTTGACGAACGGGGTTCCATTATCTGTGATGATAGCATTGGGGATTCCGTACCGGCATATGATGTTGTTCTTCATGAATTTGATCACTTGAGATGCTGCAATCGTGGTGTATGAGGCTGCCTCTACCCACTTGGTGAAGTAGTCGACTGCCACAAGTATGTACTCGTGACCATTTGATGCTTTGGGACTGATCTTGCCGATGATGTCGAGTCCCCACATGGAGAAAGGCCAGGGGGTGGTCAGGTTGTATAACTCTGATGATGGGGCATGGATTTGATTCGCATGCTCTTGACACTTGAAGCATTTTCTGACGTGCTTGCAACAGTCTGTCTCCATGGTAAGCCAGTAGTAGCCGAGTCGTAGAATCTTCTTTGCCATCATGTGCCCATTCATGTGTGGGCCGCAGATTCCTTCGTGTATTTCTTTCATGATCTTTGCAGCTTCCGTTTCATCGACGCATCGGAGGAGGATGTGATTATAGGATCGCTTGTAGAGAACTTCGCCGCTGATGGTGAACTGGCCGGCCAAACGTTGGATGGTTCGGCGATCTGTTGCTGTTGCTGATTCTGGATACTCCTGGGTTTCGAGATATTGCTTGATGTCGGCATACCAGGGTTTGTCAGGGACAGCTTCGGCTTCTTCTATTTGTAGGCAAAAAGCAGGTTCTTCTTGAATTTCGACCGTGAGCTCCCATTCTGAAGCTCCTTTTGGGATCTCGAGCATTGATGCGAGCGTGGCGAGAGCATCTGCAAACTGGTTCTTGGCTCTGGGCATGTATGAGAAGGTGATTTCCTTGAATTCTTCGATCAGATTGTCAAGATACACATGATATGGTATCAACTTCTCGTCTTTGGTCTTCCATTCGCCATTGGTCTGATTGATGATAAGCTGTGAGTCTCCAAATACTCGTAGCTTCTTGACGCCCAAGATTATGGCTTCCCTTAAGCCAGCGATGCATGCTTCGTACTCTGCCATGTTGTTGGTGCACTCGAATGCGATGCGCCTCGAGATAGGAATAGGGACATCGTCTGGAGAGTAGAGGATTGCTCCAATACCGCTCCCTTTAGAGTTTGCTGCGCCGTCGAAGAATAACGTCCATTCATCTTTCTTATTCTTTTCATCCTCTTCAATGAGCAAGAGATCTTCATCAGGGAAGAATGTCTTGAGTGGTTGATAATCTAGGAGAGAGTGAGCCGCAAGATGATCGGCGAGGGCCTGTCCCTTGATTGCCTTTTGAGTGACATAGGTGATGTCAAACTCTGACAAGAGTAGCTGCCATTTAGCTATCCTTCCAGTGAGTGCCGGCTTCTCGAACAGGTATTTGAGCGGATCCATGTGAGCGAGAAGGAGAATAGGGAATGCAATCATGTATTGACGGAGTCGCTGAGTTGCCCAGACTAGGGCGAGGCAAGTCTTCTCGATCGGGGAATACCTGGTCTCGTAGTCGGTGAACTTTCGACTCAAATAGTATATTGCTTGTTCTTTCTTCCCGGTCTCGTCGTGCTGGCCGAGGACACAGCCGATGGCTTCTGCTGCTACCGAGATGTATAACAATAGTGGTCGTCCAGGAGTGGGCGGCACTAGGACTGGAGGATTCATGAGATACTTCTTGATGCGGTCGAAGGCGACTTGGCAATCATCATTCCATTCTTTTGGGACGTTCTTCCGAAGGAGCTTGAATATGGGCTCACAGATAGGTGTGAGCTGTGCGATGAAGCGACTGATGTATTGAATTCTGCTGAGGAATCCACGAATTTCTTTCTCTGTTCTAGGAGGGGGCATCTCGATGATTGCTCTGGTTTTGGTCTCGTCGACCCTGATGCCATCTTCGCTCACCATAAAGCCGAGGAGCTTACCTCCCATTGCACCGAAGACACATTTCTGAGGGTTGAGGCGGAGCTTGTACTTTTCTAATCTGTTGAATAACTTCTTCAGATCTTCAAAGTGTCCTTCAATTGTGCGAGATTTGACGATCATGTCGTCCACATATACTTCGAGCTCTTTGTTCATCATGTCGTGGAATAGTGCTGTCATTGCTCGCTGATATGTTGCTCCTGCGTTCTTCAGACCGAACGGCATCACCCTGTAACAGAAGGTTCCCCAGGGAGTGATAAATGCTGCTTCTCACGATCTTCAATGGCCATCTTGATCTGATTGTAACCTGAGAACCCGTCCATGAATGAGAAGATCTTGTATCCAGCAGTGTTGTCGACCAGAGTGTCGATATGTGGCAAAGGGAAGTCATCTTTTGGACTGGCTTTGTTGAGATCTCGGAAGTCGATGCATATTCGAACCTTGCCATCCTTCTTCGGTACTGGTACGATGTTGGCGAGCCATTCAGGGTAGTTGGAGACTACCAAGAATCCCGCATTGTATTGCTTGATGACTTCATCTCGGACTTTCAGAGCCCATTCTGGCTTCATTCTTCGGAGTTTCTGCTTTACTGGCTTCATATCTGCCTTGGTTGGCAGATGGTGTACAACGAGCTCTTCATCGAGCCCCGGCATGTCTTCATATGAGAACGCGAAGTTGGACAATCTTGGAGCTAGGAACTCTATCATTTTCTGTTTCATCTCAGGTGGCAACGATTTTCCAATGCGTACTTCCCTAGGGATCTCAGGCGTCCCCAAGTTTACTATCTCGAAATCATCGGCTACAACATTGGCTTTAGATTCGAACTTTTTGAGGAGATCCTCAAGTTCGGGAGCAGGATCATCATCTTCCTCATCCCGAGCTTCGTCCAGACCCATGAGTTCGAAGTCTAATTCGATGTCGAAATCATATGATTCGACTTCAAACTCATGCGACTCTTTAGACGAACTTGGCACACTATTGAATGCAGGGAAAGAAATATTTTTTGATTTTTGAGATTTTTCTGAAATTGAGATGCTAGATGTTTTTGGTTTTTGAAAGTTTTTTATTTTTTTAGATTTTCGAAATTCACGGGACTTTGAACAAGCGGGCATTGCAGACCATGATTGATCCCAACTTGTTCCAAAGTTCCGGTCGCTGCTTAAACAGGCGTTTTTTTTTGGAAGCCAGAGCCCTCAGATGGCTCTTTGGCTGATTCAAAAGTGAGGGGAACGGATGACCATTCAGGATCCCACACTTCCTCCCCTGAAGAGGTGGGGGTTGATGATTTGGGCGAAGAGTCACGATCTGGCCCAATGACCATGACTTCTTGCTGGTCAGGTTCGAGATCTGAGTCGTACTCAGTCCCTCCCGGATCACTTACCTCGCATTGCAGTTCGTCTGGTTCCACAGCTAGACACAAGTTTGGAACCTGGACATCAGACCAATCTAGGGCTGGCCACTTCCCTTTCTTGGTCCAATGGATGGGCTGCTTCTGCCCCTGGCTGATGATTGATGATGTTGACTTTGCAGAGATGGGCAAGTCGTGCCCCTTGCTAATTGGTGCTGAGATGGGCAAGTTGTGCCCCTTGCTGATTGAAGTGGGCAGGTTGTGCCCCTGGCTGATTGAAGTGGGCAGGTTGTGCCCCTGGCTGATTGAAGTGGGCAGGTTGTGCCCCTGGTTGAGAGAAGTGGGCAAGTTGTGCCCCTGGTTGAGAGAAGTGGGCAAGTTGTGCCCCTGGTTGAGAGAAGTGGGCAAGTTGTGCCCCTGGTTGGGAGCAGGTGTCAGAGTAACCTGGTCCTGAAGCTGCTGTATTTGTCTTCCTTCTTCGTCTTCATCATTTCCTCCTTCTTCTGGAGGCTTAGAGGGTTCGAGAATCTGATCCCATCGAATGGGGGGCCACGTAGCCCAAACTAGGCTCATCGGGAGGCCTTTGTGTAGTGCAGCCGGTTGATTCCCTCCTGGATCTTTGCAAGGTTCTCCTGGCTTGACGAATTGGATGGGTGAGCACCGAAATTTCTTCCTTCTCTTGTCCATGAAGGTTGCCCTGTATCCGAGTCCCCACTTGCGTTGGTTATATACTAGCGATACCTTTCTGGACTTGAAGTGATTCTTCATTCGGTATTTGAGGCTCAGACGCTCTGCCGGTGAAAAGACACGGTCCACCCTTGTTGGTTCTGGATTGGCGATAGAGTTCACAGTCTCGAATTCGAAACTGTGAAACGGGATGTCTTCTTCAGAGTGCTGGATATCGATGACCGGGATGTCTGGTTCAGTGGCAGTAGCATTGGAAGGAATGATGAGCTCCTTCTCTGCATGGATAGAGATCACTTGATTTCCATAGATATACTTCACTCGTTGATGCAGGGTTGATGGCACAGCTCCAACCTTGTGCAGCCACGGTCGTCCGAGCAGCATGTTGAAAGAGGCTGATATATCCAGGATTTGGAATGTGATGGTAGAAACTTCTGGACCTATCTGTACCTCTATGTCGACCTCCCCTTCCACTGATCGGCGGGTGTTGTCAAATGCTCTGACGCATATGGTGCTGGGTCGGAATGAAGAAGGACTGATTCCCAGGCGTTCCGCGGTCTTGAGTGGGCAGACATTTAAGCTTGAGCCATTATCGATAAGGACCAGCGGAACACAGAGGTCTTTGTATCGTAAGGCTATGTTGAGGGATCGCCCATGATCGCGCCCTTCTGGTGGCAACTCATTATCCGTGAAGGTGATGGCGCGCGGAGCCAGTAGCTGTCCAATCATCAATGCAATCATTTCTGGTGCCGTATCGGAGGAGACATGAGCATCATTCAAGGTCTTGGCAAACATTTCTCGGTGTATGCGAGATGTGCAGAGTAGCTCCCATACTGAGATTTGTGCAGGGATTGACTTGAGCTGAGTTGCTACATCGTATGCGGCTTCATTTTTGTTGCCGAGGCCTGAGAGGACGCCTTTGGGATCTCCTCTGTTTTGATTATCTCTTCGGATGCAACGCCCGTTGGGATTCATGTTTCCCACTTCCGCACATTCTGGATAGTGCCATGGAACCTCTTTGTAGTTTTCCTCCCTTTTGCCTTCTAGGACCACTGGTTCTTGCAATGGTGCTGGTGTGGGTACCAGATCTTCCTCGTATAGAGCTTTTGCCTTGAGAACTACATTGTTGCCTGTGCTGAAGGGGTAGTATCGAGGCTTGTCTTCATAGACCACATAGGGTCGTGGTCCTGGCTTGACTGTTCCTGGGGCAGGAGGCTCCCATGGAATGAATACTGGTCCTCTTGATATGGCAGGAGGTTTCTCTGTTCGTCCGAGCTGCCGTAGCGTGATTGATATGCCTCCGGGACTTGCCCCTTGTAATATGACAGGCTTGACTGGAAGAGATCCTTCCAAGACAACGGGCTCTTGCTGCTGATGAGTGTAATCCTTCCATTGCGGATTGGATTGTTCTGGAGTTGCCCCTTGCAAGATGACAGGTTCGTATGTGGGCTCAATGTATGATTGTGCTCCTTCCAGGACGACTGGTTCCCAGCTTGAATGGTTGTAAGGTGCCCCTTGAACAACTGGTATATCATATGGAGGTGCTCCTTCAAGCACTACTGGCTCGGAGACTGAAGGAAGAAAGGGACTTGCCCCTTGCAAGACTGGAGGAGGATTTGTTGGCTCATAGGTGTAGGTATGAATGGACTGAATAGGGGAGAAGAAGCGATCGATATGGTCCCCTTCTTCTATACTATTGACGGCAGGGCCACGAGACGAACTGGGGTCCGTTGGATGCTGAGGTAGAGGATTCTGAAGGATGTTGGTGGAAGCTGCTGGAGAAGTTCCAGGGACCGAGATGACGATCTTGCGGTCATCAATCAGGTCTTGTATGGCATTTTTCAAAGTATAGCATTGATCAGTGGCGTGGCCACGTCCTTGATGGTAGGCACAGTACTCATTTTCTCGGTAATTTGGAGGCAGAGGATGAGGCGGAGGCCTAGGTGTCATCAGAGTGAGTAACTGCTTTTGTACCAGCGTAGTCATGATTTGACTAAGTGGTTGACTGAGTGGAGTGAACTTCCTGAACTCCCTGTAATTCTGCCTGTTCTGGTATGAGTATTGGCCATTTCCCCTGAACTGTTGCTGTTGTCGAGGTGGCTGTGGCTGAGGATTCGGTTGTGGCTGATATCGCTGAGGCTGATGCTGAACTTGATTCTGCTGATACTGTTGACGTCCTTGTGGGGGAGCACGTTGATTTCCTTGAGCAGCGGTGTTGATGTTGTTTACCTCTGTTGGGCGGGGAGGAGAACCATTGCGGTTTCCATTCCCGTGCCCGATAGGTCTTCCTTCCACTCTGTTCCTCTTGACTGGAGTGGCTTGATGAGGCCATGGGGAGATCGTCCCGGCCCGGATTCCTGCTTCAACTTGCTCTCCAGCACGGATCAATTGTGAGAAATTCGCATATGGATGCGAGATGAGATACCCAGATATGCCTGGGTATGTTGAATGAACAATCATGGAGATTTGTTCTTCATCGTCGATGGGTGTCCGCATTCTGGCTGCCATAGCTCGCCAACGTCCCACATAAGCTGATAGTGTTTCATCACTCCTTTGCCTGAGTGCTGCAAGGTCGGCTCTTCTGGGTGCCATATTGAGATTATATGCGAATCTGTCGACGAAAGCCTGGGAGAGCTGTTCCCATGTTCTGATGCGGTGGCAGTCCAATGAAGTGTACCAATCTAGGGCATCGCCCTTCAGAGATTTTTGGAACAATCGAATGAGGGCCCCTTCGTTTCCTGCGATTGCACTCAGCTCTCCACAGAAGGCCTTGAGATGTGCTGTGGGACAACCGCTGCCGTCGTATCTCTTGAATTTCGGAACCTCAAAGTTTTGAGGTACTTGAGCATCTGGGAAAGGACACAAGTCTCTGAACTTGGTCGAAGGTAAGTCGATTCCTTGTTGTCGCTGAAGCTGATTTTGCAAGATCTGGAACTGCTCCCGCAACTCGTCCAGTCCTGAGTGATCTGTTCGAGCGACTGGTGCCTCCTGGAGTAAGGCACGTTCTTCTTCGGCATAGTGGTCGATGTCTTCGACCCTATGGGCTTGCTGAAAAGCAACCGCGGGTTGCTGACATTGATTTGATGACTGAACTGGATTCTGATGGACTTGTGCTTGAAATGATGGTAACTGAACTGGAGACTGTACTGAAGGTTGAACTGGAACTTGCTGGAAATTGACTGGATTTTGCTGAATTGAAGATTGCTGGAAATTAACTGGATTTTGCTGAATTGAAGATTGCTGGAAATTAACTGGAATCCCATCGGCGGGGATGTGCTGGAATTGAAAAGTGCTCCTGTTTGCAGGAGGCTGAGATGCTGGGAAGTGACCCCCTTGTTGGGTATTCGCCACTGTCCGCTGATTGATGTGGGCTTGACACTGACCCCCATTGTGGGCATTCGCCAGTGCTGTCCCTGTTGCTGGAAATTGAATTGAAATCCCATCGGCGGGGATGTGCTGGAATTGAAAAGGTGTCCCATCGGCGGGGACATGCTGAGATCTACTGAGATTGTTGTTTGTAAGATTGACTGGAAGCTGACTGGATGTTCCTGCAACGGAGGTGCTCTGAGATGGCCTTGTCGTCGCAGGAAGATATTGAGAAGGATGCCCCATGGCGAAGGGCTGAGATGGCTGCTGTCGGTAGTCTTGGGCAGACTCCGATGGTTGTGCTTGATTTGAACTGGAGGCCGGGAGGACCCGGCATGGCTGCTGAGCTTGCTGAACTGGGCCAACCTGATTGTTGGCTGCTGCGGTGGTTTGTGCTTGCATGAATTGCAAGAGCATTTCTTGCATTGCTCTCATTCCTTGTGCCAATTCTTGTATGATTGGTGTATTGTCAACGGGCTGTTGCGCTGGAGGTTGCGCTTCGGCTATTTCGAGAGCAGGGAAGTGATGAGTTTCTTCTTCGTGGTCGGACATGGCTTGCTGAGCCCGAGTGCGGATTATGCTGCGGAAGGGAAGTTGTCTCCGCGTACGTTGAGCCCGAGGAGGCGCAATGGTGAGGACTATACTCTACTCTTTTTGGGTTTTGGGATTTTCTATTTTTTTTTTGTTTTGGAATTTTCTATTTTTTTTTGTGTTTGGGTTTGGGTAGAATGCTATGCAGATGAGATTGTATGAGGATTAATGACTTTCAAGTACGGGAAGGATTCTGTTTTCAAGTTGGATCACGACTAGTGGGACTAGCTAATCCCCAGTGGAGTCGCCATTCTGTGGACCCTCGCCGATTTTCCCGCGCTCCCACACGACGTCGTTCTCCCTTTCCCTTCGGAAGAAGAAGAAGAAGAGGTGCGTGAGTGCGAAATCGCCGTTTGTGCCACTGGCTTGCCTCGTTCTCGAGGGCTTCGTTTGGTTGTCGTATTGAGCTGGATGTGTTTAAGTGAATTTATATAAGACCAGAGTCGCCACTAGCCAGTTACTTCGAATCTACAGTCGGCTAGACCCCGTAGAAACGTTAGAGAAGGGAATCCGAAGATTCCTTCCTCTAAAATGACTCCTGTTGATATGCGGTCAGAGATTCAAGGTAAGGGATCACGGTTACAGGGTGGGAAGAGGTTAAGCACCCCACACACTGCCCGTACCGAAGTACGGTCTCTACTTCACAGAATCGATCGAATACTTGAAAGTCTAATTTAATCCTCGTATATTCTCATGGATGACATGATGCATGAATGCGGGTCTGAACAGTAAGAGTTTCTGATGGGCAGGTTCCAACAACGGGCAAGCCCAGAGCGTACGCTCGAACTGACAGGTGCTTAATATAAAGACATATGCATGTGTGCTTGAGTAATCAAGGTGTTTTATGGTGAAGCGTGAATGCAGGTCTGAACAGTAAGAGTTTCTGATGGGCAGGTTCCAACAACGGGCAAGCCCAGAGCATACGCTCGAACTGACAGGTGCTTAATATCAAGACATATGCATGTGTGTTTGAGTAATCAAGGTGCTTGTAGTGAAGCAGGGGGGTTGGAAGAAAAGTAAATGTTGCACTTATGCTAGATGCAAATGAGATGATGCTGGAAAATGAGTAGCTGGGTGGACGGAGGTGTCGCAAGGGTTGGCTTCGAGTGGCTGGATCAAGACTTGGGTGGCCTGGGAGGCTTGGACCAGTGGTCAGGCTGGGCTGGACCAGGGTTAGACTCTCCTCACTCGGGCTCTCCTTGGTGGAAAAATGGGCTAAAGGGTGGAGAGATGGACTCAGAGCTCTCGGGCTGAAATGGACTCGAATTGATTGTTGAAATGAGAAGGGGAGGGGGGTATTTATAGCAGCGAGGAGTGGCAGAACCCGTAATTTTGTCCGGGCGGCCTGCCATGGGCCGCCCGTACGGCCGCTCCTCGGTTTCCAGCGAGTACGGCCGTTCCCTCGGGGCTGCTGTTGGACTCGCTGGTCGACTCAGTGAGCTGACTCAGCGGGTCGACTCGGTGGTTTGACTCGACGGGTTGACTCGACTGGTTGACTCGGTGTTTTGACTCGACGGGTTGACTCGACGGGTTGACTCAGCGGGTTAACTCAGCGAGTTGACTCAGTGAGTTTGACCTTTTTTGGAATTTTTTTGACTGGACTTTTTTATGGGGGGTTTTTCAGGGTGGTGTTTAGGACTGGGTTGACTGGGTTCAGGCTTGAACTGGGCTATGGAATGGGGCTTACAAGGGTGAGTTTGGCTGAGTTTGGACTTGGGACTTGGGGGTATGGTCCTCCGTTCAACCAGCTATCTCTACCAACAGTGTGGCCGAAGGTGGGGTGTCTACACTTTCATAAGAAGTTCTTGTGCAGGGAAGCTGGGTGGGGCCCACCGTGATGTTCATGGAAAATCCACCCTGTCCATTCGTTTTGTGAGCCCATTTTATGACAACTCTGTAAAAACTGAGAGGGATCCAAAACTCAAGTGAGCCATATGAGAGGAAATAGTGGGGAAAGAAATGACTATTGTTGAAACCTTCCTGGGCTCTGACTTGATGTTTTTATACCATTTAAACCATTTGTAAGGTCATTTCCATTGGGATGAGTTGAAAGCACAAAAAACTTAACTTGATACAAAATATTTGTAGCCATACGAATGTTTCAACGGTGGAATTTCTTTCCGCATTGTTTCCTCTCGTATGCCCCACTTTAGTTTTAGATCTGTCTCATTTTTTGCTGAACATTCTAAAATGGGCTTGCAAAATGGATGGATGAGGTGGATTTCCCATAAACATCACGGTAAACCCCACCCAGCTTCCCTGCGCAGGAACTTCCGCCTCGAGAGAGGGGCGGGGGGAGTTTATATGGTAATAAAAGGCTAAACCCTAGAGTTTTGTAATTTTCTTTTTCTTCTCTTCTAAGAAATGAGAAAGATGAAAGGCGAGATTCCATTTTATCTTGATTTTTATAAGATCTCAAAATTCATTTTTCTAATCAGAGAAGTTTTATTTCCCATCATTTCCTCTTCTCCTCTCTCTCTCTCTCTCTCTCTCTCTCTCTCTTTGTCTTTATATATATATATATATATATATATATATATATATATATATATATATATATATCTGCTTTGGGGAGGTGCCCCATTTTACTGTTGCTTCATGCTTGTGCCCCCCGCCCCTCCTCCCCTCCACACCCGCCCCCCCCCCCCCCCCCCCCCCCCCCCCCCCCCCCCCCAAGAAGAAAATCTTAGCTCCACTCCTGTAGGCAAGGTTATCATTGTTGCCACCACATATATATATATATATATATATATATATATATATATATATATATATATATATATATATATATATATATATATATAGAGAGAGAGAGAGAGAGAGAGAGAGAGAGAGAGAGAGAGAGAGATCAAACTAACCCAAGTCCATGAATGGCATGTGGAACCCCCTCTAACACCATATGAAAGATTTTGATTTTTATACACCTTACAAAGAATTGAGTTTAAGACACAATACCTTGATCTGTCCTTGTTGCCGATTTGAAGCTCTTTGGAGAAGAAGATGTTGCCCTCGATCTTCTATTGTGTTTCATCACCATCCAGTGGGGGGTTCTGCCCCTTTTGAGTTCAATGATTGAAGAAGGGACCGTGGCTTTTGATTTATACGATGGTTATTGTGGTGGTGTCCTTTCCATCATCGAACTCCTTCCCGTCGATGACATCTCCATGCCTCTCTTTGTCAAGAGAGAAAACCATTCATATTCCACCTCTTTAAACAAAAGAGGAATGGTACGATGAGGTGTACAATAGAGTTGTACATGCTCCATCCTTGTGGGCCCCACTTGATGGCCATGTGACCTATCCAATCCATCCAATCTAATGCTTCATCTGGGAGTGTCATGTGTGGCCCACAATTCTAACATTCTTTACGATGGGATGTAGGGGCCCTCTGTTCAATAATGTCCTTTCTTCGTGGGCACGTGTCCCTAACCATGCACGGGTTTTAAGCCATTATTTAGTGCAAATATACAATAGACCCAACAAGCGTAGTCTATCCACCGATATTTTGGCTAGTATCTAATAATCGTTTTTGCTAATCGTCAATGAGCATTAAACATTTGTATAGCATCCATGCCTTCCAACTAGTGGACTACGACATAAAAATGCACAATCCCAAATGTGAAACTCATCAAGTGGGACACATTTTTATGATAAGAGTCATAAGTTAAATAATGATGTAGAGGGAGAACCCTATGATCGAGGGCACTGTTTGAGCACATTCTTGTTAGAAAAGGACTGGAAGAAGATCAAGGAAAAGCAGCGAAAATTCAGCAGATTTCGAGTTCTCGACAGTTTTTCGATGGATTCCCAATGGATCTGGGCCGTCGTTCTTTACAATCTATCAGCAAGCCCTGGGTGATAAATTGTAAATTTTACCAGAAATCACAATTTGTCTCTGGACCTCTCTAGATTGTTTTGAGGTCGACGATTAAAATAGTCAATTGATCGCCCGATAAATTGATTGCCCATCCAATCACTTGCTCAGGCCAATCGATCACCCGCCCGAAAATTCACACAGTTTTTTCTGTTTTATTTCCTTTTTCATTTAGACTTCTTTTTAATCTCACAATTAGGGTTTCTTGGGGAGTGCTTAGGCTATATAAACTCTTTTAATTTCATTGTTATGGATTCATTAACCTATTTTTAATAAAATCTCTGACTTTTTAGTATCTTCTTCTTATGGATTCGATATATTCCCTTGTGGATTCAAGGAAGTCCAGTTTAGGACTTCTGGAGGCTCCGTGGATTCACAGTAGTTATCCCGTGAAAGAGACGATGCTCGATCTCACCATGTCTACGCCCATGCCAAATTGGTATCAGAGAGAGGAATTTCCTTCGAATTGATGGCAACTAGCGAAGGCCGCGACAACAACCTCTCTAACGTTGCTCAAGGGTTTCATTATCTTTTAAAGAGAATGTAAACTTTCCATCGGGGAGAGACAGAAGACTATGCAAGGGTTGCAGGCTTCCGTTCAGTGGATGCGCAGGTTCCATTGCGTAATCAGGTATGACGAGATGTTGATTGAACAACACAAGAGTTGTTGGCTAGGTTCGCCGTATAAATGAAAAATTAAATCGAATCCTTGTTCATACTAGAATCTCGCTCTCGGGATCTGCTGGATTCTCTGATCGGGTGGATCAGAGCGATCGATCTTACAAAAAGAAGATGAATCTACCCAACTTCAATGGCCAGGATCGCATCGATGAATGGCTTGCGAAAGTCGAGTACCACTTTGATTGCAAGCAGATTCCTGAAGAGAGAAAAGTCTCAATCGCGACATGCCACTTGGATGATGATGCTTGGGATTGGTGGTTACCCGTTTTATATTGTCAAAAGTAAGAAGGAAAACCATGAATTCGCTCGTGGCAGCGGATGAAACAGAGCTTGTTGGCTCATTTCCTAGTCAACCAGGAAGATCTGGTTGAGGCAGAATCGCCACAAGTCTCCAACCCCATCAAAAGCGCATATATCGTCCCTATGAAGACGAAAGGCATTCTTAAAGCTTTTAAAGTAGAGGGTCACTCTTTTGTGCCTGTCCTAGATCATGTTGAAGAATTCACTGATTCGAAAGAGATCAAGGTCATAGAAGAGGAAAATGACATACAATCCTCCAACATCTCAATGGTTGTTGATATGCATGAGGAGGCAGAGGAGGGACCTATGATGGTTGTGTAAGAAAATGAAGAAGAACCCGTGCACATACAAAAGGATGCCAAGCCAACAATGCAAGAAAATGAGGCAATCGTGGTAGCTGAGCTTTCTAATTATTCGTTCCTTGTGTAAGAAATTAGCATCTCTCAGATAAGCAATCTTCAACAACCAAGATGAAAGGACAAAGCCATTCACGATTTTCCATGTTAACCTCCAGATGAAGACTGCAGAGTTTGCTATGATATGCCAGGGAATGGCCAAGGACGTGCATCACTAACAAAGCCCGTTGGAGAATTTGAGCATGAATCACAAGCCAAATCCATGGAAGAAGTTGAAAGCAGATCGTGGCCCTAAACTAAAGCAAAACTCGAGAGCGAGTTTTTTTCAAGTGGGGGAGTCTGATGTAGAGGGAGAACCCGATAATCGAGGGTGTGGTTCGAGCACATTCCTGCTAGAAAAGGACCAAAAGAAGATCAAGAAAAAGCAGCAGAATTTCTACAGATTTCGAGTTCTTGATGGTTTTTTGACGAATTCCCAACAGATTTGGGCCATCGTTCTTTGCAATTGATCGACAAGCCCTGGGCGATCAATTGCCAATTCACTAGAAATCACAGTTTGTCTTTGGACCTCTCTGGACTATTTTGAGGTCGGCGATTGGAACAGTCGATCGATTGCCTATCCAAAAATTCACACTTTTTTTTCTTTATTATTTCCTTTTTCATTTAGACTTCTTTCTAAGCTCGCAATTAAGGTTTCTTGGGGAGTGCTTAGGCTATATAAACTCTTTTAATTTCGTTGTTATGGATTCATTAACTTATTATCAATAAAAGCTCTGACTTTTTAGTCTCTTCTTCTCGTGGATTTGAGATAGGTTTCGTGGATTTGAGATATTCCCTTGTGGATTCAAAGAAGTTTGGTTGAGGATTCTCAGAGGCTTCATGGATTCAGAGTAGTTATCCCGTGAGAGAGATGATGCTTGATCTCACCACGTCTATATCTGTATTAAATATATAAAAAAATAACTTGAGTTTAACATAAATATTGTGGAGTTTTAGGCTTGAGTTAAACATTCGCCATCTTTAAATTACCTCCTATATTGGCATTGTCATTAGTCTATGTTTTGTTTCAATAGTTAGCAAGATACTTTTGGTTGTATCTTCCTACACTTGGAAATCGCCCAGTCCACACCCAATTCAAGACTTGATAATTAGCCAGTAATTTGACTCATTAAATCACTTGCATATTTTGCATTGTAAAATCTAGGCATCTCAAATATGCAACCCCTTCTCATAGAGAATTCTAACATCCATTATACTCTTTAATGTTCTTTAAGATACTCTGAATTGCTTCCAAATGAGGTTTTTTTAAACAGTACATGAACCTATTCACAAGACTGAATTGTTAATACATGATGCCTTCCTCTAGCTCATTCTTGCATCGCTTCACATTCACACTACAAGAAAGTGGAGAATTCCTGACACTTTTTCCCGACGGACAGAATTTTTCGCCGGTACATATTAGAATGCCGGCGGATTGTGTAGCCGCCTGCGATTGAAACATAAGACTGCCCGCACATTTTAATAAGGTGTTTAGGGCTAACCTTCCCCGACAGAAACTAATTCTATACGCCGGCAGCGGTCCCGTAACTTAAAAAATTAAAAAAGCCCCCAAATATTTTCGTTATTCTCCCTCCCTCTCTCCTTCCGCGCCCTGTGAAACTCCCAAAACCCCGAAACCCCCAAGTAGTTCTCTCTCTCTCTCTCTCTCTCTCTCTCTCTCTCTCTCTCTCGTCCGTGAAACACCCCCCCCCTTAGAAACGGCTCTCCAAAACCCTTGCTGTAGAAATGGAACTTCCATTCTCGCCCAAACAACCGGAAACCCTAGCCGCAACTCACCTCCTCTAGCGGATCTAAAAACCTAGCCACCACTGCCCTCACCAGTGACCTCTGTCCCAAACCCATCATCGCAAAATCTAGCTACTGATCGTCAGCCGCTGATGGAGAGGACGCTGGGGCCCTCGATTGGAGGTGATGGATTTTGATTTGGGGGTGGCCATTGATGGCGGCTCAAGCTTCACCGCCTTCTTCTCTCTATCCAAACGATCGACGGGGATATGGGCGTCACAGCACTCCACAGTCCGTTAGGTAAGGCTTCGGGTGGCAACAATGGTGGATCCAGAGTCCGGCAATGATCCTTCTGGAAGTGGGTTTTAGCCGGTTTCAATAGGTGAAACACGGCTACTGCCACTACCGGAGGTGGATTCCACCATTAATGGTGGTCGGCCCTGGAAGAGGAAGAAGAGAATAGGCATATGTGGGTTTTAGTGAAGGGGTTTTCCTGCTGGAGCGGCAGCCATTAATGGTGGCTCGCAACCTCCTCTTCATCTGTTATACTCTCCCACCGTTGTATCTTTCTAAACTTTCTGTATGCCGATTTTTTGATACCATGATCCAATTTCTTTTCCAATAGTCCTTCGGGGAAGCTAGTCTAGATCAAGCATGCCCTAATGGCCGTTGGATCCAGTCAGACATCTCTCAGTATCAAAGGTATTCTCTGTGTGTGTGTGTGTCTGTGTGTGTGTGTGTGTGTGTGCACGCGCAATAGCTATAACTGGTGATGGATTTCAACTAAGTACAGATTTATTAGGCTTCTTTATGAAGTACAGATTTATTAGGCTTCTTTATGCATACAAGATCACTGGCAAGTCTCGCCTCATGGGGCCCACATGCTACCACATTTTGATAATCACGCTTTAAGGGTGATCCTGAGCTTTGACTGAGGGTTGAATGTGGGCCATTGAAAATTTTCCCTGTAATGTCTTGCATTTATCTGCACATAGTGATGGTTAGAATCATCCGTGCAGTGCAACCTTTTTAGGTGGGCAATATATCATAGCATCCGAGAACATGGACAGTTCTGATCATTAGACAATCTGGGCCCAATGGCGCACAGATGCTGCTGGTGAACCTGAGTTGCAGTATAGGTGGCACTAAATAAATTCCTGAATGTGATGGAAATTTCTTTATGCATGTGGAATGTACTAGAAATCCAAACTGCTCAAATAGCAGGAGTGATAATAGGTTGGTTGCATCCCTAAAATCAGACTGGTTAGACAAACTTGACATCTGATTAATTAATGTTTGTTTCTTTAGGGGTCATTTGGATGCCTGTAAATGGGCTAAGTTGTAAATGATTTGCAGGGTTCATTCGAAAATCTCATATCGTGCTTTGATGACTACTATCATATACTGATATTGGTGCTTTTGGAAGTTTTTGTACTACCAAATTTTGTTTTAGAGAGAACGTTCACATGCAAGCACTGTATGTGAGCTTTTATGTATAGTCATGTCTGTCCTGGAAACAAGTCATTTGTATAAAACACACAAACCCATGCAAAAGACAGCCCAGAACATGAATATCACCTAGGACTAAAACCATGCTGGTCCACTCATCAGGCAGGCCAATCTATAGAAATCAAATTGTGGTTGGAATTTGATTGTTTTTACTATCTACTTATTGATGTCATTTGTTCAGTTTGGCTGTATAATTAGATAAGTTACTCTCTTCTTTCATTTGAGCTTCTGCAGATGTGTGCTTGAACCTGGTGACAAGATTGTAAAATGTCCCCCAACATCTACGATGTATGAATTTAATGCAGCGGTTAATGGGGCACTAGTCATTGAGGGTATGGTGTAAAGTTTTCTTTTATTCCATTTCAATTTCTTTCATTGGTTTGTTAGTAATTTCATTTACCCAATTTTGAAATTTCGTTGGGTATAAAGCCTACCTCATTTTGGAATACCATTGGGTATAAAACTTACTGATGTGTGTACATCTTGCTTATGTAGTTCTTGGAAATATGGATATGATGGCCAAATCCTCTGTATCAATCTTTTAATTTGCTTAATGAGTGTGAGAATTGCAGTATGCTGTTCTGGGTGATGATAACGTTTTAAGAAAGAATTAGAAATAGCGCCTAAAGGTTGTTAGAATCAAAACTGAAACTACAACAACTTCCAATTCAATCTGGTCAGTGAAGTGATGCAAATGATTAAAAATAGAAGCTGAATGTTCATCTCTCTGATGGCCCTCAGACAGTCTCTTTGGTTTACATTAATAAGAACAAACTCATGTGTTAATGATAGTTGATAAGTTTTTACTGAAATAGGATTCTTGATTTAACTATTTGCAGATTGAAGAAGAGATCTTTCCTTTCCTTTTCTTTCTTTTTTTTCTTTTTTTTTCCTCTTCCTTTCTTTTCCTTAGTACGCCTTTGTCAATCTATTCTTTAACTCAACAACATGCATGGCTGTAAAAGTTTTGGTGTCAATAGATGTCTCCATAATTTAGTGTCAATCTGCAAATTTCTGTCTTATGGTGTATCATTCATTTATACTCTTTATTGAACATTTAATCTTTCTACCAGGGTATATTTGTGTTCCGCCAAATCAGTAGTTTGGATCACCTAGTTCCCCATTATACTTGCATGGAGATGCATGATAAGATTAGCACGGGATGTTTTGTTTATTGCACTTCTACATTGAAAGCTAAGCTGTTCCAGCTATTCATTCAGATTCTTTGTGTCATGGATACAAGTTATTCTGAACTAGAGATTTATTTCTATCTTTAGAAAGATTAGATACAAAACGAAGCAACTAAGAGTTATATGAAGCCACTTTAGTGCACTTTCCACACTACAAGAAAGTGTGGCTTTAACTTTAGCTAAATGGATAGCTAGGATGTTTCAAATTTGGGGATTTAACTTTTTTCTTAACTGTCCCCATTCCCTCGAAACTCTAGTAAGATGATTAGGATCATCTGATTGGTGTAATTATTGGGCTTTGGTCTATTCATGATGAGTCTACCCAGATGAGTAATCCATGAGTTGTAAACATTTGCCATTGGCACCCATGGTGTGTGTGAATATTGCTCTCATAACAATATTAGTGTTACAGGTTTATATTTTGGAACATTACACTTTTAGGCAGAATTTACACTGTTGGATTCATATTAATTGTCCATGATCCAACCATCAAGTTGGATTCATATTAATTGACTGCCATCCATAAAAAAAACATGGATCATGTTGTAATCCCATTGCAGACCTTTTCATTTTCAATGCTGGATCATCTCTTCCTAGCTAGCCATTTGTAGGTTACTGGTAGGGTGGTTAAGGTGGTCTGATCAGTACCATTTTTCTCCTATGACTGATCTATGGTGGGACTTCCCATTGGTCCAGACAAACAACTATCATCCACGAGTCCAATGGTTGAGATGTCCACTTCTCTAATAACTTTCCGATAGGAATTTAAACAGCTGAGATTTGTTTTACGGGCTGAAAAGGCTAGGATTTGCCTTGATAAATATGGGGGCCACAATGTGTTAGAAGCGTTGGGCACCAATAAAGGCTCCACAATGCCTTCAAGCCTCAATTAGTCTACATGTTTGAATTTTAATCTGTGTATGAAATACTGATTGTATTTTCCAAAATAAATCTCATTTCTTTGGTTCCCATTTTTTTTTTCTTCTCATTTGCTTGTCTAACAAATTGCATTAGGATAATAAAAATGGAAAGGAAGCGAGCCCATTCTTTTGCATTAGGATAATAATTCTCATTCTTTTAGTTGTTGATTGATTGACATGCTTCTTATACTTGAATTTTATTTGAATTGATTTAACTGTCAATCTTATTTACTTGCAGGTAAAGCATTTAAAAGTTGTCTTTCTTTGCTTCTTTGGTCTATATCTATTACTAAATAAGCTGAAAATCATGAATCTCAATTCCTAACTACCCAAAATCTATTCCTCCAAATGACACATGTTATTAGTATAGTGCTTCAGTGACCATGATGATTTGATGACTTGCGATAATGGAAATTCATGCTGCTTTTTGTTTCAATTCTCTTTCACTTTCCCCCTTGTCTTAGCATTCATTTATTCATTGTTCTCAAGCAAGATATGATCTGGGTAACGGGGTTTAATTTCTAGGCGTCGAGGTAGATATTCACCAATGGGAGGATGCATTCTAGGTGTGTTTTAATGTTTAGTTGGAATTGTATCAGTTTCAGTATGAAATGGAACAACTTAACCGACTGAAAATGGAACTGAAACCAACCAAAACTTATTGATGCTGGCCTATATATGTAGGGTCAGTCGGTATGGTCCCTTGGCAAGTTACAGTCCAAACTATTGTTTAAATCCATAACAGAGAAGAAACCAGATTTCGCTAGGCTCCCAAGGGGCTTGTTTGGACACAAATTTATGCATTGGTTTATTCTCAAATGATTTCATTTGTGAACTGAGGTGGTGGTGGTGTTTCACTGGGGAGGAAAACATGGTTCAATTGGTTTCTTTCCATTTTTGCCTTTGCGAAGGATATGATTTTAGAGCATCTCATTCTAGAATTGTGTGGATGCAAATAGGGGTATTTGTAAATTTTGTGGTAGTTTATACACGGCCTTTGTCTATGATGCCTTACCTGGATGATTTTTACTTTCTTCCAATGGTTAATTCACGGTCCAAATTTGACAAATGCATTCATAATTGTTGTCCTTGTTTTCTACATCGTTCAGTGCCTTATTGTCAATTTTTTTTTCCAACTTGTATCTTATGTCTTTTTAATTATTAGTTATATTTTGTTCGTACATTTCAGACCAATTTACTCGTTGTTATGCAGGACATGGCTAGAGTTGAGCATGTGTTGAAGCTGCCATGGCTCGCCTAGTTGGATCACCTTGAGAATAGGTTGAGCATCGAGAGAACTGAAACCAACTATTTGTGGATGGGAAAGGCCACCTATTATTGGTATATAGATGAGAATTTGAGATTCACCAATTCATGTTTTCTTTTTTTTGCATTTTTTATCCTTAATTTTAAATGGCGCAAATGAAGGTTATCGTACCTAAATTATGTAGTACGGCAATGACTGGCGAAGGCAAACTACACCTCTTGTCACACAATTTTTTAAAGTGAATTGGAAAAATTGAAAAGGTACTAAGAAAGGTTAGATTAATGTTCGAGGCTTTCATCCTAGTTTATTGTGTTTTAACAGGATGTGGAAGTATTGTTTATATCATACCTTGGTTTTGCAGGTTGGCAAGTTGTAGGCAGAGACGAATGGGGGTTGGCAAAGATAGATGGAGGTTTTTTTTTTATATATAATTTTTATTGTAAAGTAATACAATTTTTATTTATTTATTTTACTTATTCTTGTAAATATTACATGTTTTAGTTTAATACATTTTTAAATTATGTTGTGCAACATTCATTACATTTCCAATATTATACAGGTTCCAATAGCATTATTTAGGTTTTATACAGGTTCAATAACATTATTTAGGTTTTTAAGATTGTCTAAGGTATTTAAAAATCTTTTACCGGCGGTTAGTACCACCTATGCCGGCGATCAGAACCACCTATGCCGGCGGTCCAGAAGGTTTTTCGAGAGCCTTTCCCGAGGCTTTGACATATCGTTTCCGGCGGTTTTTAAGCGTTTACCGACGATAATTCAGTATTTCCCGGCGAAGAGAACGAGCGCCGAGAAAAATTTCTGTATGCCGGCAAAAACCAATATATTACGGCGGAAATCAAAAGCGCCGGGAAAAGTGTTACATCCGCCGGTAAAACCTTTAGCGACGCCCCTTTTTCCGGCAGGTGTCTCCGCCGGAAAAAATTACACCGGCGGTTTTTGAGCTATATGCCAGCGGTTTTTGAATAACTTTGTATTCACCTTTGCTGATGTTGAGATTAGCTTCTATCCCAAGCTCATTTGAAACAAGCACATTCTCTTATTACATCAATGTAGCGCAACTTGATGTTATAATTGCAAAAACTTCCCATGAGCCCATTTAGACCGCGACCTGTACCACATAAAAATTTGCCTGAGTCATATGGTCCTAGCTATTTGGGAGGGATTTTGACAAGTCACAAATGGACAGTCACAAAAAACAAAAAATAAAAAGATAATATATTGAATGCAATGAAAATCCCTACAAGCAGATTAGGATCATCTGACCATGGACCGGGCCTGGGCCAGATTTTGAACTATTTCATTCCGGGCCTATTCAAAATTATGATTTTGTCGGGCCCGATCCCGGCTCATTGACAACCCTAGTTGGCCATACGATAACTCAGGTTGAGATCTCATTGAGTTGACTTAGACAACTTTCAAGCTAAGTCACCAAGCTTTACACTATGAATTAAATCTGTAACCATCATTACGAAGTGTTCTTAATTGATTTCTTATTATGGTTATCATCTAAGCCTTCCCTAATTAATTGGGGTCGGCTACATGAATTCTTTTTTGCCATTCTAGTATGCTAAGGGTCGTAACTAAAGCTATAACATGAGTTTGGAATGTGATATTGTCTGGATTTACATTGGATGTTATAGCCTAAGTTAGACACAGGCTGCCAACCTGACGCACCCTCCTTTATCTGAGCTTGGGACCGACAATGACAACACAAAATCCTAGGAGTGCAATGTAATATATTGTTTGCATAAGTAATTATAAACAAGTGCTATGTACTAGTCTATTATGTAGGTTGATTACAGTCAAAGGGTTTGATAGATTTCTTATAAATTGTATGCACACCAAATAGCTAGGGACGTCTCCACGGTAAAGTTGAATCAATTGTGTCAATATGTGGGTTAGGGCTGGGCTAAAATCTTTGTCCAAGCTCAGCCTACATTTTTTAACATATGCCTAAGTTAGGCCTGTTGGGTGCGTTTCAAAAAACCTTTGGATCTCGCCCCCCCAAACTACTAGAATTATGGGTTATGATAAAGCACTAAACTAAATCAAATCAATAACCACACGACGCGAGAGATTTTTATGTGGAAAACTCTTAAAGAGGTAAAAACCACGGGACCTTGTCCAGATCAACAATTCACTATGAAGTAGAACCGTTACAACCTCGATCACAAGCACACACCACTTGGATCAAACCTTCTTCACCCACGTAGGGATGGATAACAATAAAAGGACTAGAAACTGAGAGATCTCACTCGAGCACGAGGACGTTGAAGGGCCGAGACGTTGTTGCACCGTGAATCACCTTCGCGAGCAAAGCCTCCTCTACCAACAAGCTTCCTCTCCCTCTTTATCTTCCTCTCTTTCTCTTTTCTCTCTCTCTCTCTCTCTCTCTCTCTCTCTCTCTCTCTCACCTTGGACATGTAGAACACTTAATGGGATACCCAAATCCCGGATTAGAGCTCCTTATATAGCGATTAGCAAGAGTCCTAACCCAATTTAGAAACTGCAGTAGTAGTCCGTGCACACCTTCGGCCGGTTGGATGTAAAAAAAAACTTCCAGAGAGTTTGTGTGTTAAAACACACAGCCCGACTTGTCTGCCAACCGGTCGGCCAGGACCACCAGCCGGTCGGACGACCGGTCGGCCTTCATAAAAACAATTCAGAGATTTTTGTGATTCTGGACACTTTGTCCGGCTGGCCAGCTAGGGGGCACCGGCCGGTCGGATAGCAAATCTATCCATCTCTCTCCTCTATTACATGAGGAGGAAAACTCCAACAAATCTCTCCATTTCCGACTCATGAGGAGCTCACCGTCTTCAAGCCAGCCTGGCTTCTACAAGCCTTAAATTTACCCTTGAGCAAAACCTTGGTCATCATGTCTGACCCGTTATCGTCCGTGTGGACCTTCTCAAGCTGTAACACCTTCTGTTCCAAAGTATCTCTGATCCAGTGATACTGAATCTCTATATGCTTCGACTTGGAATGCTGACTTGAATTCTTGCTCAAGTGTATAGCACTTTAGCCATCAAAATAGACCACGTGTTTCTCCTGCTTTAGGCTAAGTTCCTGTAGGAACCTCTTCATCTAAAGCATCTCCTTGCATGCTTCTGTGACTGCAATGTACTCGGCCTCTGTCGTCGACAATGCCAAGAGATCGCTCCCTCAGTAAACGTGAACCTGAACCCCGATGTGGACTTCCTGGAGTCTATGTCACCTGCCATATCTGCATCTGTGTAACTCTCTAACACAGGTTTTCCGTCACCATAGCATAGGCTCAACCTGGATGAGCCTCTCAGATACTGTAGTATCCACTTCACCACTGCCCAATATTCTTTGCGAGGATTGGCAAGATACCGACTGACAACATGATGTAGAATAGGTCGCTGATTATTTCATGGCCCAGATGGACCAAAAGAAGACCGGTCGGGGTCGAAAGTGATCCAGATCGTCAGGACCGTAAACTGGTCATATCTCGCAATCCAGAATGAGTTTTGGGACATATAATATATCGTTTTGGGGTAGCTCGAGCTACTTTAGCCAACCAACCCCGCTAGGCCAGGTTGCCCATGCCGGAATCGCGAGATTCAACAGTATCAATGGTCATTAGGCTAGTTTATTTTCAGTTTTACTATTTATAATAAGTTTTATTTCGATCATAACTTTGGATTTGTAGGATTTTAGAGTTAATGCCCAACATGGAAAGGGCTTAGAATATTTAGTAGAACAACATGGTTGGGCCCGTTTGATAACTTTCTATTTTTGGCCAAAAACCAAGAGTTCTAGTAAGATTGAACGACTTTTATAAATAGTAAGTTTACTATTTATAGTAAGTTGCGTTTTCTACGAGTTTGAGTTTGACTTGGAGTCTGATACTTTACCTAGGGTTTAGTTTCCTATTTATATGCATTGTAATTCTATTTATTATTCATTCAATTATCAAAAAAAATTATTCGGAATTAATTTCCTCTTTTATCCTTTTATTTCTTCTCGTGGATTCGAGAAACAATCAATTAGAGAGACGGTGATCGACCTACCACGTGCTCCCTGCGTCTTTGGTATCAGAGAGAGATTTTTTCCTCAGGACAATGACCTTTAATGAAAGGTTGGATCCTCATCCTAAGGACGATGCTCTAAGGGACTATCTAATAGCGACAGCTTTCGAAGCAACGCAACGGGAGGACCGGTTGATCCTGCAAGGTATACAGGCGCGACACTCGACCATATTGTAGCATCGCTAGCTCTGCTCCGAGCCCAAGGCGACCAACAACTACCAACAGTTGCTATACGGGACAATCTTGTAGTCTATAGAGCACCCCAGGTGGATAATCGTAGGGCTACACCAAGCGAATCAGAACCAAGCGATGACGAGGTCGAAGACATTTTGGTATGACTACCTGTGCTAGGGAATGAGCGTGTGGAACGAGCAGAACAAGGCTATTGGGGCAAAGCTGATCTTTCCAACTTTAATGGCCTACTTCGAATAGAGGAGTTCCTCGACTGGCTGGCAGAGGTCGAACGATACTTCGACTATATGGAAGTGCCGGACGACAAGAAGGTAAAACTAATTGCATATAAATTTAAATCCGGTGCTTCAGCATGGTGGGAAAACCTACAGATTTCCGCACCCGTCAGAATAAGACACCCATCCAAACATGGCCTCGAATGAGACAGCTTCTTAGAGCTAGATTCCTCCCTAGCGATTATGAACAAATTTTGTTCCAACAATATCAAAATTATTGTTAGGAAAATCAAACTGTAGCCAAATATCTTGAAGAATTCCAGCGATTGGCTACACAGAATAATTTATCAGAATCAGAGGCACAACAAGTATCACGATTCATTAGTGGGTTGTGATTTGTAATCCAGGATCGGGTCCAGATACATCTAGTCTGGACGTTAAGTGAGGCCAACCAATTGGCCACCCGAGCAGAAACACAGTTGTCGCGGTACCTTGCTCGACCGTATCTGAAAACACGGAATCCCATCACTGGACCCACTCAGGATACAATGTTGGCCAAAGGCAAGGAACCTATAGGACGGCGTCCTCAACCTCCTACGGTCACAAACTGAGACTGGGGAAGCGGTCCCTCAAAACCTCAACGTACAATTCCCAATACAATGGGTCTTAGTAAGATCCCCAACCCATATGGTCGGCCAAGGCCAGACCATTGTCTCCGCTGTGGCTAACCAGGTCACTGGTTGAACGCTTACCCTTAATGCCCTGAAGCCCACTTAACTACAAATGAAGGTGGCACAGAAGGTGAAGTAACGGAAGACAACCCTGAATTGGAACAGGCTAAATAGGGAGACACAGAAGATGTAGATTGGCTGACTGAAGACCATGGGGAATCGCTAATAGTGAGACGACTACTTTTCGCTCCCAAGAAGGAAGTGCACCCACAACGACACAATATCTTCCGCACAAAGTGCACCGTGCAGGGAAAAATCTGTGATGTGATCATAAACAGTGGGAGTAGTGAAAATATTATCTAAAAAATTATGGTGGATAAGTTACATTTACTTATGACAAAGCACCCTACCCCTTACTCGATTGGTTGGATCAAGAAGGTGAACGAGACAAAGGTAACTCATCAATGCATTATCTCATTTTCCATTGGTAAAAGCTATAAGGATGAGGTCCTCTGTGATGTGGTTGACATGGAAGCCTGCCACGTGTTACTTGAGCGATCATGGCAATCGGATCGAGATGTGACACACGACGGACGGGAAAACATATACATGGTCACCAAGGATGGTCGAAAAATTGTTTTGGCCCCTATGACACCAGAGAAACACCCCGAAGCTTCTAAAGGGGAGGGAAACTCTCTCCTTACCATCCGCGAGTTTGTTAAAGAATCAAAGGAAACGGACGAAATATATGCCGTTATGGTAAAAGGTGAGGAGTCAGGATCCTCTAATATTCCTTAACGCCTTAAACCATTGCTAGACGAATTCCGAAGTACTTGGCCTGGAGATTTACCTGATGAGTTACCTCCCATGCGAGACATACAACATCACATCGACCTTGTTCCAGGGTCCAGTTTGCCTAACCGACCGCACTATCGGATGAGTTCGAAAGAGTGTGAAATTCTACAGGGACAAGTGGAGGAACTGATCCGTCAGGGTCTCATTACAGAGAGCATGAGCCCATATGTCGTTCTGGGACTCCTTACCCCAAAGAAAGACTGAACTTGGCACATGTATATCGATAGCCGCGCGATCAATAAAATAACAGTTAAATATCGATTTTCAATACCGCGGTTGGATGACATGCTTGACATGCTCGAGGGCTCCAAGGTGTTCTCAAAACTGGACTTACAGAGTGGATACCATCAAATCTGTATTAGGCCAGGTGATGAGTGAAAAATGGCCTTCAAGACCAAGGAAGAGCTATATGAGTGGTTGGTTATGCCCTTCGGTCTAACCAACGCACCAAGCACCTTCATGCGCTTAATGAGCCAAGTGTTAAAGCCGTTCATTTGCCGTTTTGTTGTCGTTTACTTTGATGACATCCTAATATACAGTCAGGATGAAACAGAGCACATGACCCACCTCAGAAAAGTGCTACAAGTGTTGGCCGACAACAAACTATACTTAAATCTAAAAAAGTGTAGCTTATTAACTGATCGATTATTGTTTCTGGAGTTCATTGTGTCGCTGATTATTTCATGGCCCAGATGGACCAAAAGAAGACCGGTTGAGATCGAAAGTGATCTGGACCGTCAGGACCGTAAACTGGTCGTATCTCGCAATCCGGAATAAGTTTCGGGACATAATATATCGTTTTGGGGTAGCTCGAGCTACTTTATCTAACCAACCCTGCTACGTCGGGTTGCCCATGCCGGAATCACGAGATTCGACCGTATCGACAGTCATTAGGCTAGTTTATTTTCAGTTTTACTATTTGTAATAAGTTTTAATTCGATCATAACTTTGGATCTGTAGGGTTTTAGAGTTAGTGCCCAACATGGAAAGGGCTTAGAATATTTAGTAGAACAACATGGTTGGGCCTGTTTGATAACTTTTTATTTTTGGCCAACAACCAAGAGTTCTAGTAGGATTGCACGACTTCTATAGATAGTAAGTTTACTATTTATAGTAAGTTGCGTTTTCTACGAGTTTGAGTTTTAGTTGGAGTCTGATACTTTACCTAGGGTTTAGTTTCTTATTTTTATGTATTGTAATTCTATTTATTATTCATTCAATTATCAAAAAATAATTATTCAGAATTAATTTCCTCTTTTATCCTTTTCTTTCTTCTTGTGGATTCGAGAAACAATCGGTTAGGGAGACGGTGATTGACCTACCACATCCTCCCTGTGTCACAACACCAACCACATATACTATGTTTGGGGGCGTACACACCATAGCATACATCAAACTTCCTACGGCTAAGGCGTAGGATATCTTCTGCATCTCTTCTACCTTTACCTTTGTTTTGGGACACTGTTTGTCGCTCAATTTGAAGTGACCATCCAGTGGAGTACTGACCAGCTTCGCTGCATTCATATTGAACCGCTCTAGGACTTTCTCAATATACCTCTCCTATGACAACCAAAGCCTTCTACTGCTTCTGTCACGAGTTATCTCCATTCTTAGGATCTGTTTGGCTGGGCCCAAGTCTTTTATTGCAAACGACTTGCCCAACTCCTATTTCAGCCTGTCAATCTTCTTGATGTCTTTTCCCATGATGAGCATGTCATCAACATATAATAGTAGAACTAAGAAATCACTATCTAAGAACCTGCGAGTGAACACACAGTGGTCCGATTCTGTTCTATCATACCCATGTGTCAACATGAATGAGTCGAACTTCTTATATCATTGCCTAGGAGCTTGTTTCAGCCCATACAAGCTCTTCGTAAGACTACACACCATATGCTCTTTGCCCTTGACGTTGAACTCCTTTGGTTGGCGCATATAGATCTCTTCTTCCAAGTCATCATGGAGGAAAGCAGTTTTAACATCTAACTGCTCTATCTCCAGATCCATGCTAGCCGCCAACCCAAGAAATATTCGTATAGGTTGTCATCTTTACCATTAGTGAGAATATCTCATCGAAGTCTATACTTTTCCTCTGACCAAAACCTTTCACCATGAGTCTAGCCTTGAACCTTGTCTGTGAATTCTTCTGTTCAATCTTCTTTTTGAACACTCACTTGTTGTTCAGAGCTTTTTTGTCCTTAGGCAATTTCATCATGTCATAAGTGTGGTTCTTATGCAAGGATTCCATCTCCTCTTGCATAGCTTTCAACCACTCCCCCTTATACTCGTCAGCAAGAACCTCAGAATAATCTTCTAGCTCTCCCCCATTAGTAAGCATAATGTACTCATGCGGTGAGTACTTCTTGGACGGGTGCTTGTCCCTAGATGCCCTCCTCACCTGTGGCTCAACAAGTGGATCAAGTGGGGGCTGCTCCCCCGGTCCATCTTCTGTAGGAACTCCCTTGTCCTCTACACCTTGATGTACTCCCTCGTCATCAGGCACTATGGGAGGAGTAATAGGATCCAAATCTTCCAGCTCACCTGAACTGGGCTGAGTCTTCTCTAGCTTTCCAATGTCTTCTATACACTGATCTTCAAAGAAAACTACATATCTAAACTTGTTGAGCTTCTTCTCGATCGGATCCCACAACCTGAAGCCGAATTTCTCATCATCGTACTCCAAGAACACACACTGTTTGATTTTCATATCGAGCTTAGACCTCTCGTCCTTTGGTACGTGAACAGATGCTCTGTATCCAAATACCCTAAGATGACCGTACAAAGGATCACGTCCAATCCACACCTTCTCCATTCAACGGGGCTGATGGAGATCTGTTTATCAAATACACTGCCTATGTGCATTGCTTCTCCCCAGAACATCTTTGGCAACTTCGCATGGGATAAAATGCATCTGATTATCTCTACAATGGTGCGATTCATATGCTCAGATACACCATTGTGCTGGGGGTCTTGGGTACCGTCTATTCATGCCATATACCTAGGGACTTACAATACTCATGGAAGTCACCAATGTATTCACCTCCATTGTCAGTGCGGATACACTTCAATGATTTACCTGTCTCCCTCTCGACCATGGCATGAAATATTTTAAACACACCAAAGACCTCGTCCTTGGATTTTAAAGCATAAACCTAAACCCTCCTAAATGCATCATTTATAAAAGTGAAAAAATACAATGCCCCACCCAAGGTTTCTATCCTCATATGACCATAAACATCAGAATAAACCAAATCTAATGGATGCACATTCTTATCATGAGAAGCAGTTTTTAGAAATGAAACTCAATTCTATTTTCCTGATAAACAATCAATATAGGTTTTTAGAGGTATACCTGGAAGGAAGTGCTTCTTCGCTAATAGCTGAAGCTCTTTCTCGCTCATGTGGTCGAGCCGTCTGTGTCATATGTCTGCCACTAAATCTTCTGCTGCGTTCAACTCACCCTTGTATATATTGACACATGTCTTGTATAGGGGGCAACACATCTTCCCTTTTGCTGCGATCATCGAACCCATGATGAGCTTCCAGTGCCCACCAACAAACCAACTTTCAAAGCCGGCTACATCCAACCTTCCCGTCGACATCAAGTTGAGGCGAAGGTTTGAAATATGTCTCACATCTTTTAGAACCAATGTACAGCCTAAATCTGTCCTCACACAAATATCACCAACTCCCACAATCTGGGATACTCCAGAGTTCTCCATCTTCACTGTACCATAACTGCTTTGCTTGTAGCTTATGAAAAAATCCCTTCGTGGAGTTGCATGAAACGACGCTCCCGAATTGATCACCCAATCGGTGTCTTGATTCGCAACCATGAGACAAACATCCTGATCCGTTGAGAGAATGACTACAACGTCGCCATCTAAGGCGACCGCAGTAGAATCTGATTCATTACCTTTTTCCTTCCCTTTTCCTTTCTGATCATTTTTCTTGTGACATTCACTTTTTTAATGGCCTTTCTTGTTATAGTTCCAACATTCAACATCTCTCCTGACATTCGACTTGCCTCTGGATTTATCTCGGGCTTTCCCGCCCTTCCTGTTCTTTCCTCTCCCCCGATCCTGTGTCACAAGAGCCTCTTGCTGAGTAGACCCTTGAGACTTCATCCTTGTCTCCTCATTAAAGTGACAAACTGTTACCTTTTCCATGGACATCTTTCCGTCTGACGCGGAGTTACTTAGAGACACCATTAATGTCTTCCAATTATCAAGCAATGAGCTAAGCAACAACAAAGCATGTAGTTCATCGTCCAGGACCATCTTCATAGCGAAGAGCTGGTCCACAATATTACTGACTTCATCCATATGTTCAGCCACAGAACCATTATCCTTGAACTTGAGATTTACAAATCTTCTAATCAGGAATATCTTGTTGCCGGCTATCTTCCTTTCATACAACCCTTGTAATTTCTGTCATAGGCTGGCGGCTGAGGTCTCCATAGACACATGGTGGAATACAAAATCATCCAACCATTGTCTAATAAACCCCACCGCCTTCCGGTCCAATTTCTTCCAATCATCATCTGACATATCATTTATCTTCGTTATTATGCTTAAGATTGGAGCATACAAGTCCTTGTAATACAGTAAGTCCTCCAACTTAGCCTTCCATATGGTCCAGTTGGATCCATTAAGACTAATCATCCTTGATGAACCACCTTCTATAATTCAGAACCGATCCCACTTCTTGTTCAATCAACCTGAACTCTCTGACACCACTTTTGTTGGGTGCGTTTAATAAAACCTTTAGATCTCGTCCCCCAAACTACTAGAATTATGGGTTATGATAAAGCACTAAACTAAATCAAATCAATAGCCACACGACGCAAGAGATTTTTACGTGGAAAACCCTCAAAGAGGTAAAAACCATGGGACCTCGTCCAGATCAACAATTCACTATGAAGTAGAACCGTTACAACCTCGATCACAAGCACACACCGCTTGGATCAAACCTTCTTCACCTACTGTAAGGATGGATAACAATAAAAGGACTAGAAACTGAGAGATCTCACTCGAGCACGAGGACGTTGAAGAGCCGAGACGTTGTTGCACTGTGAATTATCTTCGCGAGCAGAGCCTCCTCTACCAACAAGCTTCCTCTCCCTCTTTCTCTTCCTCTCTTTCTCTTTTTTCTCTCTCTCTCTCTCTCTCTCTCTCTCTCTCTCTCTCTCTCTCACTTTGGACGTGTAGAACACTTAATGGGATACCCAAATCCTGGATTAGAGCTCCTTATATATCGATTAGCAAGAGTCCTAACCCAATTTAGAAACTGCAGTAGCAATCCGTGCACACCTTCGGCCAGTCGGATGTAGAAAAAAAACGTCCAGAGAGTTTGTGTGTTAAACCACAAAGCCCGACTTGTCTGCTGACCGGTCGGCCAGGACCACCAGTCGGTCGGCCGACCGGTCGGCCTTCACAAAAACAATCCAGAGATTTTGGTGATTCTGGACACTTTGTCTGGCCGGCCGGCCAGGGGGCACCGGCCGGTCGGACAGCAAATTTGTCCATCTCTCTCCTCTATTACATGAGGAGGAAAACTCCAACGAGGCCCTGACTCGTGATTGGCCAAAATAGTCTAGCCCGAGCTTAGAATGAGATTTAGAGAGAGAGAGAGAGAGAGAGAGAGAGAGAGAGAGAGAGATATTTGGTGTGGAATCCAATGGATGGAGTGGATTTCATATGATCATCATGGTGGGTACTTCAAGAATCAAGGATGGATGTCTCTCTCCCCCAACTGTTGCCTTTAGTGTGGCCCATATGAATCACATTTTAGCCTTTTTTTAGCCCTACATCTAAGGTGGGATGAAACATATAATGGTTGGAATGGATTTCAATTACACATCACAGTGAGCCACACCAGAAGTCAACAGCCGCGTCCATAGAATTCCATTTTTCATGTTTGAAACGTTTGGACCACCCTTTATTTTTTAAGGGCCTACTTTGATGTATATTTGAAATTTACCCCGACCATTAGGTCTATAATCCCACTTTAGGCACAATGTAAAATTAAAAAAAAAAAAAAAAAAAAAAGGCTGACATGTGATTTATGGGGGGCCACACCAAAGGAAACAGTTTAGAGAGAGAGATCCACAGATCATTTTTACAAAGGCCACCATGCTGATCACATGAAATCTACTATAACCATTAGATGAGGGTGAGTGTTTGCCTGTACACTATTTCAAATCATGTGGGCTACCAGAATCACCGATGGGCTGGGTTTTGGGCCCCGGATCTAACATGGGTTGACCCACCTAGTGCTAGTGGTCAAGGTGGATTTCACATAAACACAACGATGGGCTCAAGGTCTCCCAGCTAAGAATTGTTAACCATTCAAATCCTAATTGACCATCGGAATTATTATCCATCGTAGACCCTAATCACCATACAAACACTTGCCTTGGCCAGTTTTGCGGCTGCATGTATGATCCAAGCCCGGCCAGATTAATAAGTGGGATTGAATTTTAAGCCCGGCCTGACCTTTTGGCCTGATACTCTAGCCCAAGTTTAGCCCCAGTCCGGACGGCCTGGAAAGCCAGATGGGTCAGCCTGGCCCATTGAAAGCTCTAGTGCCAACCTCACGTGTGCTGGACAGCCAAGTTATGCATGATGGATGTCATTGAGAAGTGTCATGAGAAGAGAAGTACGTATCAATACATCACCCATCACACCATTGTTTTTTTTTTCGGTCAGATCATTGAGCCCACGGGACACTGGTGCAACACCTGGGTTGTCAATGGACTTGCGGAGGTCCGTGGAAGCCTGGCCTGAAAAGTAAGACCTAGGTCTGAGGCTTTGACCAGGAAAAACAAACAGACCCTAGTCTAGCCGGTGATAATTTTTCATGGCCCAGGCCAAAGTCTAGCCACTCACTTTTGTGCAAGATCCGGGCTATTCATTAAGAATGCCCTGCCATGGTATGTTGTAGGCAACATGGACAAGTCTCTTAGCCACAGCCAAAGCCCGGCCCAATTAATAAATTGACGTATATTTTAAGACTGAGCCTGGCCCTCAGGCTCTAAGCCCGAGGGTGGCCCAAAATAGGCCGCACCAGAAACCTGACCGGTCCATCCAGCCCATTGGCAGCCCTAGCAACACCCTAATGTTGCTGATTCATCCTTCATAACTTGTCCAAGGTGCTAAAAGAATACAATTATAGGAAAGAATGTATTGTGGGTTAGATCTTATCCATTTAGGAGCCCATCAAATAAACGGTTCAAATAACCGAGTTGTGGGGCTCACTTTTGCAAATTAAACGGGGAGGACACATCACTCGGGATAATCATATAAGGGAAACGGTACTAGGAGGTCGACCTCATGCAATCTTCCCATGAGGTCGAGCTCTATGGCCCCCACCGTGATGTGTGATGAACATCCTCCCCGTGCATTTAGTAGGTCCTCTATAATTAGAGGTGGGCATTGAGTCGAGTCTGACCGAGTTTAGACTGTCTCGATTCGATCTGGCAAGGACAAGGCCTCAATCGTGTCGGATCGAATTCAGGACCTAGTTAGTCTGGCTTAAATTGAGTCGAACCGAGACAGCCAAGTCTGATCTGATTTGAGTCTGACCCGGTCACAAGTACCAAGTTGGATTGAGTTTGTTTATTAATTCAAAAATAAAAAATCTAAAAAATGACAAAAAAAATCGAAAAATTTTCAAAAAAATATTTATAAAAAATAATAAAATAATCATTAAAATTCCAAGTCCTGGAATAGGAGGAGGCAGGTGAGGCAGCACAGCAGCGGGTGTAGTAGGGTTGGATAAAAAGATAAAGTAAAAAATTAATTTTTTTTTTTTTTTTTTTTTTTAACTTATGCTCAAACCCGGTTCAAATCTGGTTTCAGATCGAATTGGATTCATTTTGAATCGGATTTTGAGTCGAGTCGGTTCGATTAAGGTGGAATCCGAACCGGCTCAATTTGGATTCAGATCCTATACAGGATACTGGATCCAGGTCCGCCTGTTCTTGTCGGATCGGTTCGAGTCGAGTCTAACTAGTTTGGACGAGTCTAGTCAACCGAGTTGACTCGTACCTGTGCCAGGTCTATCTATAGTTTGTTGGATGTAACAAAAAATCAGCCGTTTCCGATACTCAGGTGGGAAATAATGCCTAAAATTCTGGAGCGCACCTGTGTTTTGGAGAGGCCTAAAATTTGTTGTGACCTCTTATCGAAGTGGGACACACAATTGAAGGGCTGGGTGTTTAAACCACATCTCACTGGGCCTATATAAATTAAGAAAGTTTTATATGCAGGCATCCACTCTCAACTGTTGTCTGTGGTGTGGCCCACCTAAGTCATGGATTGGCCTGATTTCTTTTAGCACATGGCTCACACAGAAGCATGCATCTGATTAATGAGATGGATATCCCTCAAACATCAGGTAGGACCCACAGAGCTCGACCTCATGGGAAGTTTCCCACCGTATAATTCTCTTCTAATGAACGGCCTCTCTGGTCCAAGCTAAGCAAAGAGGAAATACAGAAGCATCTCACATGCATGTCCAAGTCATTCATCCTAAAAAGTGGACCCCAGATAGCAACGGTTGAAATTAATCGCTAGAAGGCCTCCACCAGATAACTCACTGAATTTGAAATTTATTCATTTTGAATGCGACACTGATCTGGACCATCAATTTGGTGGGCTCATTGATATTAACGGATGACTCGAGAATCACTAATATCCTAATCGATGGACTTCACTAGTTGAATGTGTATTATGCACGGTGGCGAAAGTGGCCAAAAGTGTCCATGTGCAAGCCCTTCCCGTCATTGGTTAGAATAGAAGACTCACTTGATGAATGGTCGAGATCACTGTCCACTTCTTGACACTGAGACTTTACGGTTGGTGGACGAAAATATCATACCATTTGTGCCATATACGTCCCTTTTTCTTTTGGTGCACCTAACCCAATTGAAAAGGGACTGGAGTCATGATCTACACCTGTTCTCGGCAGGCCTAAAACACCCAAGCTATTTGGGGCCCACCATGCCGTATATGTGAAATCCACTCCGTCCATCAGTTGATAACCGTTATGTCAAATAGCATAAAAAAAAAAAAAGATGGGCCACACTGATGGAAACAATGTAATATTGTTCCTAAAAACCACTAAGTTCATGCCTTGTGGCCCACCTAAGTTTTGAATTGGTCTGATTTTTATATATCCTCTACATGCCTTGTGGCGCACCTAAGTGTGGCCCACCTAAATCATGAATAGGCCTGATTTTTGGGCCTTAGCCTAACATCAAGCATCTTATAGTGGAATATATTTCAGCAATACATCACAGTGAGGCCCACCCCATTTCACCCATTTGATCAGCATGAGGCTCTCATGATAACCCCATTTCACCCATGGAAACAGTGGGATAATGACGTCCACCTTTGAAGCATTCCTAGAGCCCACAGTGATGTTATTTTACATCAAGCCTGTTCATAAGGTAACACCGAAATGGATGAAGGTAAAGCACGAATATTAGCGTGATCCAAAACTTTTGTGGCCTCCAATAAGTTTTCGATGGTAAACATTCATTTCCCACTGTTTCCTGTTGTGTGGTCCACTTGAGCTTTGGATATGCTTCAATTTTGGGCTCATGCCCTAAAATGAACTGAAAAAACAGATGGACGGCATGGATAAGACACATACATCACGGTGGCCCCAGAGTTTAATAAGTACGCAATCCTGGGAGCGGATTAGTTGAGACCAAGATTCACCCAAGACGGTGTGGCCCTTACAGTGAGGCCCACCTTGATATATGCATTCTATATCCATGCCGTTCATCCGTTTTTACAGATTAATTTAGGGCATTTTATAAAAAATTAAGAAGATCCAATTATCAGGTGTACCATAGCATAGGAAAATGTGCTGATTGAACGCCCTACAATTAAAAACTTCATAATACTCACCTTAATGTTTTGGCAGTGTTCATTTTCAATCCAATCTTTTGATAAGGTCACATAAGTCTGGATGAAGGAAAAAAAAAAACAAAAAACAAATATCATCTTGATTTAGAACTTGTGTGGCCCATTAATTTTCAATCACCACCGTTTCCTATGGTTTGATCTACCTGATGATTGGATCTACTTCAGTTTTGGGATTAAGCCCTAACATGATTTGAAAAAAAGGGATGGATGGCATGGATACATAATACATACATCTAGGTGGACCCCACAGTAAGGGCTGCACCATCTTGGGCGAGTCCAAGCAAGTGACAGCCTAGTAGCGAGATTCCCTGCAGAAGAAATGTTACCAAGTTCTGTGAAGCCATCATGATGTATGTGTTGTATCCATAACATCCATAAATTTGGAGATATTATTTTAAGGCATGAGCAAAAGACTGAGGCAGATCAAAAGCTCAGGTGGACCCTGCCACAGAAAATAGTAGGGATTGAACGCCTATCATTAAAAACTTCTTAAGACCACAAAAAACAGTGGGGATTGAATACCTATCATTAAAAACTTCTAAATAATGGGGATTGAACGCTTATCATTAAAAACTTCTTGGGACCAAGAAAACAGTGGGCATTTAATGACTATCATTAAAAGCTTCCTGGGGCCACAGAAATTCTTGATCAAGAAAATATTTGTGTTTTCTCTTCTTCCATACCTGTGTTATCTCATGAATAGATTGGATCTCAATAAAACATCAAGGTGGGCTCTAAGAAGGTTTCAATGGTGTACGTCACTGTCACCACTGTTTTCTATTGTGGGGTCCACTTGAGCTTTTGATCTATCTCGTTCTTTGGGTCATGCCTAAAATGATCTCTCCAAATATGCGTGCGGTGGGGATACAACACATACATCATGGCGGGGCCCACAGAATTTGGTCACGTCACTTTAGTAGCGAGATATGTCAGTAGCTAATCACTCTTTTAGTCCTGAGTGGTGGGTCCCATGATTCGTTAATCGAGATGCATGCCCAGCAATTGTCTCATACCTTAGAGGTGAGGGGGAAGATGAAATTTAAAATTTTCACTAAAAAGGCGCCCATATATTTAGACAATATTTGCAACAATACTAGCATGTTATCCATGTGATCAGCGAATCTCAGTGCGTGTGTAAATGTGAACCCTTGTACACGAGTGTTTGTGTTTGTTTGTGTGTGTGTGGACATAATCTCATAAGGTCAGTCCTACTATACATTCAAGCGGTGTGGGCCCACCATGATGAGTGTGTCCTATGTGAACCGTGCATCAAATGGGAGCCATCAAACATATAGGCCACACCAACAATCAGCTGTATCCAATGTTGTGATCGTATGATTGCGTATGCCCGTGTCCAATGTTGTGATCGTATGTGATCGCATGATTGCGTATGCCCGTGTGCATATGCGATCTTATTTTTATTGATTTTTTTTTTTAAAAAAGGGAAAATAAAAAAAATGTAAAAAAAAATATATAAGAAATTAAGGGAACTTTCCTAAGTTAATAAATAACTAATTTTACGTATTTAAAATACATTTGAATGAAATCAAATCAATTAAACAATGAATTAAACACAAGTAATTAATATTCAGTAATACAATTAACAAATGACACTTAACATTTAACAAGCAAAAAATAAAATAACAACAAAATGAAGAAGCTATTTATTTATTATTAATTATAGAAAATGAAAATATAATTTACAAATTACAAGTTTTACACACTAATAAAATAATATTAAAGTAAATGTTATATACATTGATTTATTTGCCATTGTGGTATTTGATCACCATCACCGTCATCATCAGAATTATCTCAATAAATAATATTAAAGTAAATGCTATATACATTGATTTATTTACCATTGTGGTATTTGGTCACCACCACCATCATCATCAAAATTATCTCATTCTTTCACATATATTTCTTCTGTTTCTTCATTATCTGTATGTACTAATACTTCATTAATATCCAACGGTAGATGTGGATGTTCAGCTTGATCATCATCTCCCCGTCCTTCTATCTTCTCAATCTCTACCACGGGTTGACTGCTACCCCCCCCCCCCCCCCCCCCCCCCCCCCCCTCTCTTTTACCTTCGAACAAAAGTAGAAGTACATTTTCCAGATGTCGATCCGTATGCAACATCTTCAACTTGGACCCATGTCCACTCCTCGTTAGTAAAGACCTGGGTTTTCCGTCTCTACGATCCACTCATTATTTACATCCGGCTCATCTAAGAAAATAAGGTCATAGAAACAAAGTTTCTCTTTCCTAGCCTGGAATCATTCTCGCAATTTCTGATTGCATTAGATGAAGACTAAGTCGTTGAGCTTCTTTTGTTTAAGACGATTCATTTTCTTGGTGTGAATCTGCATAAAAGAAGTGTGTATTATGATTTAGGCACTACCTTAGCTTACACTTACAATTATCCTAAGTTCCCAACTATAACATATTAAGATATTCATTTTTTTTCAAACTTACCACCATAAATGTGCTCTAGTTGCTCTCGCAATCGCTTGCAAAACATGTGAGTACAAGAATCTTCATGGCTAGCTTCCTTAGAGCTGGATCATTTCTATTCGGGTCCACTCCATAGGCAGCCCACCAGTCAGCTGAGATTTGAGAAAAACAGTTTAAGTAGAGTAGGTTAGATACTTAGACTTTGTAGATTAGATCATAAAAAATTATTTATAGGAGAGTTGGGACAATACTTCTTATTGGGCAATTTCATTGTCCGATCCCTGACGATGATATCTCTTGAGAATATACCTTCACTCTATGTATAAAAGTCTAGTAGAATCGAGATCTTGTCATATTCTTCTCTATCTAGAATCATTCTTTCCAACACATCAATAAAACCAACCATATGTATAATTTATACTTTTCTCGAATTGGGGGAAGTAAATAAACTGGCTGGGTTAAGGATGTAGACAGGAGATGACATTGATTGCTCCATCTTTTATCTATAATATTTATAATGGGCTTGTAATCACACTCCCTATAGTTAAAATAAGTTTATGATATTATTTTTCTCTCTCTCCATCGCATCGTATATGTAACTGTTAAGCCTTGAATTGTGCATATTTATTCCTAATTTCACGTTTTAATTACATAAAAATAATGCATTTAAAGACTGACTTTACTGTATTTTTGTGATTGTAGGAGCTCAATAGGGAAAAAAATGAATAGCAAGTTAATGGGAGAAGATGTGGAAAATTGTGTTCATTTTAGATCTGTGGTTCAGTTGATCTGTGAAGTTGTGATCAGACTGTCAGAAGCTAGTACAGTACCGCCTTGGAGATCAAATTCCAAACATCCTTCCAATCTTCAAACCATCACCCATACGTCCAAACTCCAAGCTAATGTCCAAAGCACATTTTCAAACAATCACTATCACATGTGTGCAGCCATCAACATGTACAACAAAAAGCTCATTCTTAACTGTTTACACTATTCAAACCATCCAACTATCATATCATCCTCCATCCACGTTTGTTCATCAAGACCCCAAACCATGTTGCACATCGTCCATTTACCAGCTCATCGTCCACCCATCTCTACCGTTTAGATGGCCGGACGTCTAAAGGAAGCTATCATCAGTTACATTTATGGCCAACAATGAACAACTATTGGAGCTTTCTGTCAACCCAAAGAACTTCAGTTCCATCCTTTAATCAGCATTCAAAACAGTTGTTGGACCCCACTAAAGCTCCAACTATCTCACGTGCCACCAGCAATTACAGGAGGACGCCTTCTTCAGCTCAATCGTCCATCCTTCAAAGCAGCAACCCAATGCTCGTCTCCACATCTAGCGTCAATCAACAAAAGTGGACTCCACTTTGCCCGTCCAACACATCCATCCATCACACATGTGGAACAAGCTGCCTATCTTGGGAGTCTAAAATAAGAAAGAAAAAAATAGAAACAAAAGTTATTTCCATTTAGAAATTTCAACAAGAAACAGGAAATGAGAAAGCTATTTTCGTTTTCCACCTTTTGGCCCAATTCATGGGGCTTACCTTAATGATTTTTGAAAATCTATTTCGTCCATGTTGAAGATCAGCTCGACCCGAAAAACAGCGAGAAGTTTCACATCGATTTGAACTACGGATTGACCGTGGTGGCCGAAACAATATGAACTGCCCAAAAGATTCTTGATTTTCACTGACTTAACGTGGAAATGGTCCAAGTGGCCCGTAAGATTTTATAATGCTTTCTGAGTCCCTTTAATTGACATAGACCTAAGTCCTCTAGTAGGATGATGCATCAAGAATGGTTAAGATAGCTCAACTGATACAGTAGAGGACTGAAAATTCTCGTGTTACCAGTTCAAACCTGGTTCCTCTACCAATGATATAAAGAATCTAAGCCGACCATCTTGTATAGAACACCAATATTTGTAAAACTACAAAGTTTTATGTCAATCAAATGCATGGATTGATCATACCAGATAAAGAAAGATGGATAATACTGAAAGATTTCGCCTACGCAGATTTTAAGAAAAGTCATAGATGTTCTAATTTTTCTAAACACATTCTAAAATATTTTTGGACAATCTAATCCATCTATAATGTAGCGGATGTGTTGAGCTCTTAATTGTGCATATTCTAACCCCAATTCATCACTCATTATGCACGGTTTTCATGTTTAAAGGGCTATTCTAATGCATGATTTGTGATTGTAGGGACATGATGGAGATTTCACTGATTCAAGGCTAAATAGAGCACTTTATATACATTGAAGATCATAGAACCAAGTGCAAAAGGATGAAGAAAGAAGCAAAGGAGATAAAGGAAAGAAAGAAGAAAACTGCACTCACGACCGGTCGTCCAAAGCTTAGGACCGGTCGTTCAACCGGTCTGGCCACTCAATAGAAGAAAGTTCTCTGCACATGTCTCTGGACCATCTGCGACCGGTCGTGCGACCGGTTGTCCACACCTCAGACCGATTGTGCGACCGGTTGTCCACACCTCAGACCGATCGTGCGACCGGTCCTTGAATTAAAACTGAAGAATGAAAATTATACAAACTCGCTGGACAGATTTGGACGTTTTACGACCGGTCGTCCGCAGCCTCAGACCGGTCGTGCGACCGGTTGTCCATGCGTAAACGGCAGTTTCTAAGTCGGGCTCCGAAATTCTCTGCGCAAGTGCATAAATCCTTGCGCAATCTGGAAGTTTCTTACACAATGGACACTTCCAAGCTATAAAAGAACTTCTTCCCTTCATACCAAGACATGCTAGGACGTGGGGATTGCTTGGGAGACGGATTCTACTTCAAGTTTTCTTAGTTTTCTTCCTGTTTTAGTAGTTTTTATGTTTTTGAGGCTTCTAGTTCAAGGATGTTAGAGATGAACTAAAACCTCTTAGCTAGGGCTAAGAGGTGAAGCTTTTAATTCGTTTTTGATGGATCGATGCAACCTAGGTTTCCTTTTTATGATTTAATTGATGAAATTTAGTTAATGTGAGTTTGAATCAAGTACTAGTTTGGTTTTACTTTGATCTCTTGATGACTCCGGGCTCATGTGATTCTTAGTGATTCTAAGCTTGGTAGCTTACCTTCTGAGCATTGTTTATGCTTGTGTAGTTCATTGATCTATCATCGACTCCGGGCATGGTGGAACCTTTGATTGCCTTGTGTACAATGACCCGATCTTCATGTGGGAACTCATTCAACTAAGTTCTTATCTTTTGTTATAATCTGAAATAGCTATTTGTGGATTGATTTTGATTTAATTAGAGTTCTAATCATTAGTTGTAATCAAGTCTAGTGATAGGATTTGATGAAAGTTATGGTTGTGAATCTCAACTAGATAGGAAAGAGCCTTGGCCTACACAATTGAGTGTGCCTAAGGCCTGAGCATTGATGTGGGAATTGAATCAATGAATAAACACTTATTTTGGATAATTGTTGATTGAACCGCTCTATATTTCGATCGGATAGAGATATGAATTCGATTCTGATTGAGTTATGAGAGACCTAGTTGTGTTGATGCATTGAAACTTATCAAAAGTGGATCCTTGGCGCTCTAATGCCTTTTTAGATTGATATTACCTTACACATTCACTGTTTAAACCTAAATTGCTATTTTCCAGCTTTAGTTCTTAATAGGATCTTAATTACTAGTTGTTTTAAACAAAATCTGAGAATACCCATTCATAAATCTCTGTGGGAACGATACTTGGTCTTTCTGAATTATTACTACTTCGCAACCCTACACTTGGGGAGTGAACATGATGGCGTTTTCTACCAAAGTTCCAAATTTAAGATCAATCCAACCTCTGTACACTCCATATCGTCAATCGTAAGATGACTAGTTATGCATGTGTCTAAATTGCGTGAATTGGAGAGGCGGTCACTATTTTAATTCATAGGACCACTTAAGGGATAAATTGAGAAATCTAAATCATCTATGAGGAAGTCCATATGGCTGGGAAACTACATCTCAAATTTTAAGGAAATCCTACCGCTGGTTGGCCTGTACAAAGCGAAACAAAATCTACTTTGTTGTTATCTTCTTGTCTACATTATAAATATGAGAAATTTTCTTCTCTTCTAGGAATCAAGGACGTGGGGAGCAAGGAGATTAAGAGCAAAGAGTCTCTAAGTCTCTCTACTTTTAATTTTTCGTCCTTTTTTAGTTCTAGTTTTTCATATTTTTCTTAAGCTAATTCTCAACTAGAGCAGAGAGTTGATACTTCTAGATTATTAGTGATATCTTAATTCTCTTGAAGTCATTTTTTTTTGCTTTAATGTTGAACATGATTTTATTCTAGTTTGAATGAAGTTTTGGTTCTAGTTCTTATTTGATCTATTGATGATTCTGGGCTCATTGGATGCTTAGAAGTTCTAAATTTAGTTACTTACTTGTTTTGTATTGTTTAGACTTATAAAGTTCATTGATCTACCATAGACTATGGGTGTGGTAGATGCTTGAAATTCCTTGTGCTGTAGCACATGGTTCTTAATGTGGGAACTATTTCAAAAATAAAGTTATTATCTTTTATGAATTTGAGATTGATGGAATTGCTTATTGAATTAGTTTGATTTAAGTTCAGATCATAGTTCTATTAAAGTCAAGTGACAGGATCAAAGGAAAACTATGATTATGATCTTAACTTGTTTTGTTAAAGGATTTGCCTGTACAATTGAGTACGCCCAATACCTGAGCCTTATTGAGGGAACTATATCAATGAATGACCTATGTATCTGAAATATGTGATAATGATTTAATCACTTTATATTCCAGCTCGATAGGATAAAACTCAAATTCCATTTGAGTAGCTAATCGAATCATGTGAATTAGACATTGTTAATAACTAAAAGTGGATCTTTAATACTCTAGTGTTTATTTTCACTATTTTTTCTTTAGTTTTGATTTATCCATCTTTAAAACCAATTCCAGATTAGTTTAATTAGTTAGTCCTAGATTCTAAATAGCCTTTGAGTGTTTGAACCTAAATTCCATCCTCATGGATCTACCTCGATCTCACCGACATTATTACGACATTGCGACCTTGCACTTGGGGTTGTGAACAAGTTGCGTTGTTGCTGAGGAGGGTGTCAGTTCTGAACACTCCTAGGTTTAAGGTTGTTTTATTTTTAGTTAGGATAAGTTTTAATTTCTTATTGTTTTCTATATTAGGGTTTTATTTCTATTTCAGGATTATTAATATGGTTTGTTTTATGTTGTATAGGTAACTTCATTTTATTTCTATTTCAGGATTACTAACATGGTTTGTTTTATGTTTTATAGGTAACTTCGTTTTACTTCTATTTCAAGATTACTAATATGGTTTGTTTTATGTTTTGTAGGTAACTTCTAACATAATTCATCATATCGGGTACCATACTTCCCCCCTCTCTTTTCTTTTATTTTTTAGATTTTCTAATTTAGATTCTTCTAAATTTTCTTTTAAAATTCCATCGTGTATATGCCTGATTGGATCGGTGGATTATCTAAGTATCTTCTAAAAGATGAGATATTAGATAAAGGGATCCAAAATCATTGTGATTGGAACCACTCTAAGTATGATTAAAACTCAATCTACTTCAATACCCCCCACGTAAGACGTTGTGAGATTACCGAAATGAGAACAATGCGCATAACTTTTCACCGAGTAAGATGTTGGGTGAGTATCGGAATAAGAGTAAAAGACATGATGCTCCACCAGTTAGAATGATGCGTGATCACTTGTATGATTATGTTTATCAACAACCATACAATGCTAGCTCCATCATACAACATGTACGATTCTAATTGGCTAAACCATCGAAACTTTAATTGGAGTAATGAACCAACCATGGATGCCAGTAATTATCCTCAAGAGTCTTCACTTCATGCTCTCCAATCGACAAAAACCCTTGAGGATATATGGTGACCAATTAAATTAAAACCTCTCACCAACTTCTGTAAATTTTGAACCGAATGTTGAGACCACTGAATCACTCTTTACCAATGTGGCAGAAGGGACTTCTTTTGCCCAACCTACAACCAACCTATTTGATCAATTATTAGAGGAGGTTGATTTCAGTGATCTTAATATCATCATCAACTATGGCGAAACTATCATCTCTTTTAGGTACAATGGGTTGAATGATGAAGAGACTTCGATGAATTTTGATGAACCCGAGGAATCCACAAAATCTGAGAGTGATGATATGATTCATTATAATAAAGGTCCGAAAATTGATCATGAAATCATGGTTTCATCTCCCCATGAGCCAATTGTGTATGAGTTTCTAGGTGATATTCATGCTAAAGAGCCTTCCAAACTATATAATTTTGATCTCATCCACCAAACGGACATGACTAATTCTAATATGGAAGAAGAGTTCCTTCCAATTGAATGTTTAGACTCTTTAGAAGATTGCTTCGCACACTTTGAGAATTCAAACAATCCTATGATTCAAGACATTGAGAATGGCTTGCGAAATTCCAAACCAGAGTATGAAACTAACCGGGAGGAAAATTTTGAGAAGCTTCCCTCCACTGAATTTGAATTTTTACAATTTAACGTGGAGGAGTCCATTATGGAGGAGGAAACCCTCTTGATTGAATATCATGTCCCTCTAGAAGATAGCTTAGCCCACTCCCTTGACCCGAATGATGATATGATTAGGGAGTTGGATGCCTTGCTTAATATGGTTCTAGTGCTTGAAGAGCACCCTCCCACTGATTTAAATTCATCACCATTAATTGTGGAGGCACCGAAAAATTCTGATTTTGTGGAAGAAATAACTTTACTTGAAGAACAATTAATTAATATCTCTCCACCACTTTAGGTTATTCAACCCATAGAGGATTATGTCTTAGAAGATCCATACATGGTTAACTATTCCTCAGACAATACATTCAGGAGATCTTTTTTATCATGCATGTATTGATTTTATCTCTTCTTATGCACGTGGTGTGTATTATTATTGGCCTTTAATAATGAAAAGCACACATTTATATTGTCGGGCAAGGACTATGGATGATCCTAATGAACAACTTGTTACAATTCATGATGATCTTTCTCCAATTTGACCATGTGCTTCATCTGATTAGAATAAAGTAGAGTATGTTAGGTAGGTTATGTTTTATTTTGCTGCATTAGGTTTGATTTTGCTTAGGATTAAATAAGTCTCTTAATCTAACGGAGACATTAAAGAAGTTTCTTTTAATAACTTTCTCTCTAAGGTACTTTCTCTTTCTCACTCCTCTTTATTTTATCATTGCTCTCATGTTGCATCCATTGCATATATTTCTTACATTGAGGACAATGTAAATTTTAGGTTGGGGTGAGATTCCTACTAAATCTACTAATACTTTACAACATTTCGAGCAATTTTTTTTTCTTTTTTTCGAAATTTTTTTGATTTTTCTGATTTTAAAACTCTCTTATAAATTAAATTTCTATAAATTTAAGTCTATGTGAATATGAGAAGATGATATATGAAGTAATTTGATTTTGAAAATCTATAATCCTCTGACTAAGTAGTAATTTTGAATTGAGTTCCTTCCATTGTTTGACTGATAAAACGTTTAAACATCAATGAATCTAGTACACATTACACATCACTTTCATTTGTAAGGATTTGGAATGATGTTTTGATTGATTGATTGTATTATAGTTTAAAAGTGTTAAGGAACTATGCCGGAGAGTTTTGTCCATCACGTTCAAGAAAAAAAGATTTTATGTAATTTGGGGCAAGGATTCTTGTCCTGAAATGATTCTTATCCTGGAAGGATTCTCATCCTATGTCATTACTGTTATGAATATATTGCTTTAGTAAGAAGTGAGCCTTTTAGATTCTTCGGCTATTAATCATTGAAAAAAAGAAAAGAAAAGAAAACGAGCTTAATTGAAAATTTTGTGAAGATTGAAAATATCGAAAATGGCTACCTATGACCACTAAAAAAGGGAATGGGATTTGTGTGAAAGCCATCGATAGAGCAATAATGCAATCTCTTGTCATAGGCTTGTTGTCGATCTATATGCTTTTTAGATTTATAGTCCAATTAATCTATAGAAAGAAGAATAATCTTGAAAAATGATGAGTTAGAAATTTACTAGGCACACTAGACCATAATTTTTTGAATTTCTCTATTTGTAAATTAATTAGTTGGAACTCAGTTTGAACACTAACTAAGTCATTAGAAGATAGATGTTTCATTGTCTTGCCACAAAATGTCTTTGAATTTCACTCTCACATGACTTGGGTTTTAAAGAAGTTGGTTTTTTAAGAAAGGTTTGAGATTAGAGAGTTGAATTATTTTTCGTATGTTTTTCTCGGGATTAGTAAAATGTTGGTTGGGAAATGTGTTAAGCCTTGAATTGTGCATAATTATTTCCAATTTTACGCTTTAATTACATAAAATAATGCGCTTAAAGACTGATTTTTATGTGTTTTTGTGATTGTAGAAGCAAATGAGATATATGAATGAAAGGAGATCAATAGGGAACAAATGGACAACAAATTAATGGGAGAAGATGTGGAAAATTGTGCTCCTTTTAGATTTGTGGTTCAGTTGATCCATGAAGTCATGATTGGACCGTTAGAAGATAGTTTAATGCAGCCTTGGAGATCAAATTCTAGCCATCCTTCCAATCTTTAAACCATCACCCATACGTCCAAACTCCAAGCCAATGTTCGAAGCACATTTCAAACAGTCACTATCACATGTGTGCAACCATCAATATGTGCAACAATAACCTCATTCTCAATTGTCCACACTGTTTAAACCATCTAACTATCAGATCATCCTCCATCCACACCTATTCATCAAGACCCGAAGCAATGCTGCACATTGTTCATTTACTAGCTCATCATCCACCCATCTTTACCGTCTAGATGGCTGGACATCCAAAGGAAGCCATCATTAGTTGCATCAATGGCTAACAATGAACAACTGCTAGTGCTTTCTTTCAACCCAAAGAACTTCAGCTCCATCCTTCAGCCAACGTCTAGAATAGCTGTTGGACCCCAAAGCTCCAACTATCTCACGTGCCACCAGCAATTATAGGAGGACACCTTCTTCAGCTCAACCATCCATCCTTCAAAGAAGCAACCCAATGCTCGTCTCCACATCCCACGTTAATCAATAAAAGTGGACCCCAATTTGCTTGTCCAACACATCTATCCATCACACATGTGGAACCAGCTTCCTGTCTTAGGAGTCTGAAATAAGAAAGAAAAAAAAAGTAGAAACAAAAGTTGTTTCCATTTTAAAATTTCAACCATAAATAGGAAACAATAAAGTTGTTTCCGTTTTCCACTTTTTAGCCCAATTTATGGGGCCCACCTTGATGATTTTTAATAATTTATTCCATCCATCTTGAAGATTATCTCAACGCTGAAAAACTCCAAAACGTTTCATGTCGATCCGAGCTACGAATTGACTGTGGCTGCTGAAACAATATGAATTGTCCGGAAGTTTCCTGATTTTCACAAACTTAATGTGAACATGGTCCAGGTGGCCCACTACTAATGATATGAATATTCTAAGTAACCATCTTGGATAGAACATCGATATTTACAAAATTACAAAATTTTAATTCAATCGGATGTGTGGATTAATCGTGACAGATGGAGGAAGATGAACAATTATGAAAGATTCTGCCTGCATAGATTCTAAATAAAGTAAAAAAATATTTTAATTTTTTTGACCATATTTGGAAATATTTTTAGACAATCTAATCCATCTATAATGTAAAGGAGGAAGTTTTCTATGAAAATTTCAAATTCGAGACCAATCCGACCCCTGTACACTCTGTACCATCGATCGCAAGATGACTGGTTATGCATGTGTCTGAATTGCACGAATTGGAGAGGCGTCATTGTTTTGTGTGGGCCCAGTCAAGGGATAAATTGAGAAATCTAAACCATATATGAAGTCCATATGGCTAAGAAACTAAATTTCAAATTTTAAAAAAATTCGACCGTTGGTTGTCTCGTATGAAGCGAAACAAAATCTGCTATGTTGTTTTTTTCCTGCCTGCATTATAAATATGAGAAGTTTTCTTCTCTTCTAGGAATTAAGGATGTGGGGAGCAAGGAGATTAATAGAAAGGAGGCTCCAAGTCTCTTTACTTCTAGTTTTTCTTTCTTTTCTAGTTTTAGTTTTTTATGTTTTTCTTAGGCTAACTCTTAACTAGAGCTAAGAGGTGATACTTTTAGATTATTAATGATGTCTTAATTCTCTTGAATTTAAATTTTTTGGCTTTAATGTTGAATATGGTTTGATTCTAATTTGAATGAAGTTTTAATTCTTCTTTGATCTATTGATGACTCCGGGCTCATTAGATGCTTAGAGGTTCTAAATTTAATTACTTACTTATTTTGCATTGTTTAGACTTATAAAATTTATTGATCTACCACATATTAAGGGCATGGTAGATGCCTTGAATTTTTTGTACTCTAAAACATGGTTCTTAATGTGAAAACTATTTAAAAAACAAAGTTCTTATTTTTTATAAATCTGATATGGATGGAATTGCTTATTGAATTAGTTTGATTGAAGTTCAAATCGTAATTCTACTTAGGTCTAGCGACAAGATCTAAAGAAAATTATGATTATAATCTTAACTTGTTTTGTTAAAGGATTGGCCTGTATAATTGAGTGTGCCCAATACCTGAACCTTATTGAGGGAACTATACCAATGAATGACCTATCTATCTGAGATGTATGATTATGATTTAACCGCTCTACATTCCGGCTGGATAAGATGAAACTCTAATTTCAATTAAGTAGTTAATCGAATCATGTAAATTAGGCATTGTTAATAACTAGAAGTGGATCTTTAATGCTCTAGTATTTTTTTCACTATTTTTTTAATTCTGATTTATCCATCTTCGAAACCAATTCCAGATTAGTTTAATTAGTTAGTCCAATATCTTAAATATCTTTTGAGTGTTTAAACCTACATTCCTTCCCCGTTGATCAACCTCGGTCTCACTAAGATTATTACAACATCGTGACCTTGCACTTGGGGTTGTGAACAGTAACCCATTGCTGGCTTCTCACCCTTATCCACCAATCGCAACACAATGACTAAGGGCTCATATGCTTTTAACACCCTTATCACTTGTGTCTAAAAAAATTAGGAAATGATTATTTATTGAACTTGTTTCCTTTCAACCTTCTTTAACCAAGGCCCATTTGTAAAATATACTGATATTATAAAGCTTTTAAGTTCTATTTTTTTTCATTTAATCTTTGTAGTGTCAAGAAGGCAGTAGCGAAATGGGTGACTGCTGGACATAACAAGTTACCCCAATGTGTTTTCTCATTTGATTGAGAAGAAGGGTGTGTTTGTACATAAAGATCATGATTCTTCTTTCCCTTGCAATCACTTTTATAAATAACCTACCAATATCTTTTAATATAAGATCAATATAATAGGTCACACAAAGGGGTACAAAATAAATGGCGCCTTTTCTCCATAAAACAACAACCAACAACTACATAGGAGGCTACGTTGTCTGTATTTACCTAGACAACATATTCCTCTCTTGCTTTTTCAACTACACTATCTACTAAATAAAATAAGTAATCGACAGTATGAGAATGGGCCAATACATCCACAGATTTCAAGAACATTGTCTCAGCTGGACAATTCACCAGAAGTTTATGAGAGACCGACCAGATCTATCTATTTATTCATCGGCCATGAGTGAATAACCATATGTTTTTCACGATTCTTTATATTTGGCTATGAAGGATCAAGTATAATCAACCTAAACTTTGATGCACTTCTTCCTCATTCCATGATGTGAAGGAGGTTTAAGGTCAAGTTCAAATTGACCTATTGCCTCAATCATAACTTTAAAGCTTCTCAATTTAATTGCATTGAAAGCAATGCTAGTTTGGTAAAACCATTTATGGATATATTGAATAGTGGTAATCCTATCTTTTTTTGTATCGATTTTCTAAAGTCGTTTGAGCCACCCATTTACCCTGAACCCTTTAGTCGACCACATCCCTGGGATGTGGTCTACACCATCTATCCATGGGCTCATGCCCACAAGCTCTTTTTGAGGCTGATGGTGGTCTAAACTTGCCTGTCGACATAGGAGGTGTAGGGCTAGCTTCATCTACATCAATTACATATATCCTTGTACGATTCTTATTCCATATATTCCTCTTAATGTAGGATACTATCACTTCTCTTTCTCAATTGTTCATCCATATACTCTATGATCTCCCTTCGAATTTCTAGAGTAATTTTGTTGCATGCTTTTACATTTGACCTTGGTAAATGTGCAAGGTGTTGCTTGTGCCACACAATGCCACCGGAACCCCCATACCCACATAACTCGCATACTATGTGAGTCTTATCTGTAACATTATGATAGTGCCCATATTTCCAAACTGGGTCATTTAACTTGGGTTTTAAAGAAGAAGATTGGGAAGAACACATGGTGTATTGATTTGTTATAACTTGTAATTAAAAACTAACAACTAAAAACTAAAGTAAATACTAAAGACTAAAATAAGGATGAGTAAAGATTAGAGAATAAATGAAATGAGAGAGATAGAGCTACACTTACACACTTGACATTTCTACTAGTACTCTTGTAGAAGAGAAGAAAGATGGAGAAGAAAAATAGAAAGAGATATAGAGGGAAAGAGAGAAAGAGAGATAGAGAAATAGAAGAAAACAAAACAAATGAAAGTAAAAAAAAAAAAAAAAAAAAACAGAAAAAGAGAGGGAGTGAGTTACACAATTACACTTTCGAAGAGAGAAAGAGAGATAGAGAATAGAGATAGAGAGAGTTACACTTAGTCCATTACACACTTACGAGTACAACAAAACAAAAGAAAGGAAAAAAAAAGAGAATTAGAGAAAGAGGCGGAGAAGGAGAATAGAGACTTTCTTCACTTGTCTTGTAGACTTGTAGTTGAGAGTTGAGACTTTCTTCACTCTATCCTTGGCTCTTGAGTAACTCTTGTCTTGTACTTGTAACTTGTAGGTAGGCTCGTAACTTATAGCCTACACTTGAAACAAAATGTAAGAGAAAGATAGAAAAAATATAGAATGTTAATGACTTGATGTAATATATGTATGCGGAGAGAATAGAGAGAGAGAGAGAGAGAGAGAGAGAGAGAGAGAGAGAGAATGAAATAGAATGTAGAAGTATAGAAATATTAATATGTATGTAATATTGTAAGAGAAGTGCTTAAATCAAATTGTTGAAACTTGAACACTTGATTGAGCTTGAATCTTCCTTAAAAAGAAATAGAAAAAATAGAAAAAATAAAGAATGTAAGTAAGAGAGTGCTAGAATGTTGAACTTGAATCTTCCTTAGGCCTTGGAGACTTAGAACTTGAGAGTTGAAAGATGGAGAATGTTTATGTAATTATATATGTTAATGTAATAGAGAATGAGAGACTTGAATCTTTAAAAGTATGAGAGAGAGTAGAGGGGGAGTTTTGATTGGATGTAGAATGCAAATAGAGGGGGTATGAATGCCTTTTTATAGGAAAAAAGTTCATAAAATAAAATAAATTCCCAACAATTAGATTTCTGACCATTAGGCACATATGTAATCGCATATGTAGTATGCGATCGCATATGCGATCATGTGCAATATGTGTGATCACATATATGCACTGATCCCATATGCTATGATCGCATATGTGACCGCACATGACAACATTGGTTGTATCCAATACTTAAATGAGTTACACCACTAGGAACATTGTAAAATCATGTCTAAAGCATGTAAAATCATGTTTTGGGGCCCTCCTAAGTTTTGGAATGGGCTTATTTTTTATGTATCCCTTGATCCTTGTGGGGATCTAAAATGTATGGTTTTGATAGAGAAACATAATGGTGGGCTTCACATATTAACTAGCAGTGGGTGTTCGCAATCACAACTTACTCTTTCCTATGATGTAGTGCACCTAGTTTATGTAAGTGCACTTGTTTGTCAATCATGTGTGTTAGTGTGTCAGTAAGTTGGTTGAGTCCTTAAAAGCTACAGACCGAAGACACATGAAGACTTGGTGCATTAAGGAGTGAAGAAACGTGTAAATTGAGGTGCCTTTGTAACCCTAACCTTAGATCCCATTGGGTCCAAAATAACCTTAGCCTCTAGATGGTCTATTCTCTCAATAGGTAAACCTTTTATTGATCGTCCCAAGCCTTGGACCTTAAATGAACATGATAAGATAGGCTTAAAAGAGGTTCAAAGTTGTTGATCGAAAGAATCCAAAGTCAACAACTCATGACAATTGTCGATTGAATCTCGATTGAATCCACAATCCATCAATTGGTATCGATCAATCGATGATCACTCAGGTTGATCGATCGAAAATGGCTAAAAGTGTCCAACAAGCTTTACTGGTAAATCAAAATTAGTTCGATCGATTGATTGATGAACTAGCCATTATAGATCTGTTGGAACTTTATTTTTATAAATCTAGCATTTGAATCTTTGCAAAGATGATAATTTTTAGTGAATTAGAAGCTTTAGTGTATTCCACTCTTCCCTATTAATCATAAGCTCTATCCCAAAGAGATTCATGACACGCTTCTTATGATTAATCACTCTAATGAGCATTCTAAGCTCCATTATAAATGTGTTCATATTTTCTCCCATTTTCTAGAGATTAGACACAAACCTATAGGTAAATTCTTGTCCATATCCTCCAGAATGCCCATTTAGGTGAATCCCTAATTGGAAAACAACTATCCATTAGTTGTAAGAGATTTAACCATCCTCTCATTACCTTAAGATCTCACTAAGAAGATCATTGTCGGTAGTCGATTCAATGAAGTGGAAGAATATCGACTTTTGAAACCCAATTTCGAAGTGGTTCTTATGTTGGACCACCACCGGATACGGGTGCGTACGTGATCCACTAACACCGGTGTAAATGTGTAAGTTCTTGTGCATGACCAAGTTCACCACAGATGGGTGTGTACGTGTTAGTCTCCATGGGAGCCTCCAGCAAGAATAAATTTAGGTCATTGGATTAGGACTATAAAGATTATTGGTGAGCCACTGACATAGGTGCTCCACCAACATGGGTGAGTACGTGTAGGTCTTTGTGAAGGACCGTCACTAACATGGTTGTGTACGTGGTCCACCGACATGAGTGTATACATGTAAGTTAGTGGTGAACCTTTTGAAAACTATTATAAAGGTTTGTGGTGAACCTATTGAAGACCATTGAGATAGTGAAATCTAGTACACTCAAGTTTGAGTGCGTCCACCGGGAGTAGAGTATGATTAAGTCGAACCACTATACATCATTGTGTTTGTGATTATCTATTTGTGTATGCAATTCTATTATGCTTATGAGTTGAATTGGTATATATATATGGATGCATGAATAAATTGTATGATATGCACTTAATTTGTAGTGCATACTCGACTTTGATCTGATTAGGCGAGGTTAGGATCAGTCCTGCTTCGCTCTCTTATGCACACGAGGACCCGTCTACATAGAGGGTCCATGTTGGCGTGGTCGAGCTTTGTTCTCTCCCCTCATCTATGGGGGGATTGCTCGGGGAGTATGTAAATTCCGCAATGAAGTCAGCAATGACTTTTTCCCTTGATGGCCATGATGGCTGGAAGTGAGTGTCAAACTCGCCGAGTTTAATTGCCCATTTGGGGATCCAACCTGAAGCTTCTAGCTTCTGAAGTACTTGTCAAAGCAGCTGATTGGTCAATACAATGATGGTATGAGCTTGAAAGTAGGGCCTCAAGCGTTGAGTTGATGTAACCAGAGCTAGTGCTAGCTTCTTAATCTCGGGGTAGCACGTCTCGGCATCGACCATTGCCCGGCTCACATAATTTACAGGTCGTTGAGTACTCTCGTTCTCCCTGATCAAGGATGAGCTGACTTCCATTGGTGTGACAGCCAAGTATAGCAGTAGCTCTTCCTCTTACACGAGCTTCGAGAGCAGAGGTGGCGACCGAAGATACGCTCTAAGCTACTGAAAGGCCTCTTTGCACTCCTCTGTCCATGTAGGCTTCTTGTTTCCCTTTGGTTGTTTGAAGAAGGGCAGACACTTGTCCGTAACGCTAGAGACGGTTCTGTTTAGCGCCGCCACCTGACTTGTGAGGCGCTAAATTTCTTTCGTCGTATTGGGTGTCTCTATGTGAGCCCGGATCTTATCAGGGTTTGCTTCAATCCCTCGTTGGTTAACCATGAAGCCCAAAAACCTTTTCAAGCTGATGCTAAAGGCATATTTGCTCGGGTTGAGCATTGGCTTGTATTTCCTCAGGATGTCGAACATCTCCCTCAAGTCGGCGACGTGTCTTGTAGCCTCAGTGCTCTTGACGAGCATGTTATAGACGTAGACCTCCATCGTCTTCCTAATTTGTTTGGCGAACATCTTGTTTACCAATTTCTAGTAGGTCGCTCCAGCATTCTTCAAGCCAAATGGCATGACTCGATAACAGTAGAGACCCCTGTCTATAATGAAAGAATTCTTCTTTTTGTTGTGCTTGTGCATGCTGATTTGATTGTATCCCGGGTACGCATCCATGAAGCTATGGAGTGCTTGCCCGATGGTGACGTACATCAACTGTTGATCCTTAGGAGTTAGAAGTTGTCCTTGGGACAAGCTTTATTTAGGTCAGTGTAGTCTACACAAACTCTCCACTTTTCGTTGGCCTTTTTTACAAACACCACGTTGACGAGCCAATCGGGGTAGTGGACTTCTTTGATGAAACCGGCCTATCAGAGCTTGCCGACCTCCTTGTCAATGATGACATATCTTTCCACGTAAAAGGATCATTATTTTTTGTCGGACGAGATTATGGTCGGGGTCCACATTTAGGCAGTGGACCATGATGCTCAGATCTATCCTGGGCATATTTTGATGAGACCACGTGAACACATTGGCATGTTCTTTTATGAGGTTTTTCACCTTGGCTCGAAGTTCGGGGTTGAGCTGTGACCCGACCTGAACTGTCCTTGTCGGGTCTTCCTCAGATACTTATATAGGGACCAGGTTCTTCACAGGTGATCCTCATTCCGCAATTTTCTCCCTTGGATCGAAGGAGGAGATTTGCATTGCCTGTTGTGCTCTACCTCGGAAAACTGTAGTGTAGCACCATTGGGCTTCCAATTGGTCGCCCCTACCTTTGTTGACCTCATGCTCAGTCAAGAACTTCATCATGAGGTGATAGATGGAGACCATGACCCACTTGGCATCCAAGGAGGGTCTGCCCAGAATGGCATTGTAAACCGATGAGAAGTCCACCATAAGAAAATCCACCTTGTGGGTGACCTGGTTGATGCCCTCTCCTGTTGTGACTAGTAATAGGATGCTCCCTTCTGAGGTTACACTTTCCCCTATGAACCTGATCAAAGGGGTCCGCACAAGCCAGAGTCTCGACCTTCCTATCCCCATCTTGTTGAAGGCTGCCGTATACAGAATATCAGTCGAGCTACCCATGTCGACCAGCATCTGATATAGCTTGTGGTTGGACACAGTCATGGTGATCACTAGGGCATCCTTGTGAGGGTGTTGGATCCCTCTCGCATCGTCCTTTGTAAACAAGATAGGGCACGATTCTGTCCTTGGCTCTTTCCCAGGTCAGCTAGTGAGGTTCACCTGGTGGGCTTCGTCAACAAACCTTGCACTTCGGGCATGAGCTCGACGTGCTCTAGTTAAGTGTCCTCCACCAGCGGGTCCACCTAAGAGGGTGCGAATTTCCCCCACTGGCTCGTTGTTGTTACGCTCTTCTCATCGCTCCCGTCAAGGAGATGATCGGTCCTCTCAACGCTTGGCATTGTACTCTCCCAAATAGCCACTCTGGATGAGCGACTCGATCTCTTCCCTCATGTCGAAGCAGTCGGAAGTATTATGGTCATGATCTCGATGAAAATGACAGTACCTGGACCTACCACTTTTTCTGGATCAGACCTCAGCTTATGTGGCCACTTCAAAATTTTATTATTCTTTACCTCCATGAGTACCTGTTCGTCGGAGGTGTTCAGCGGAGTGTACCGGTGAAATAGACTCTTTATTCGAGGAGCCGGGGAGCTCCACCCCCATTCTCTTCCCCTTTTTCGTTTGGGGTCAGGGTTGGATCCCTCCTTGGCCTCTTTCGCTTCTTGTCCTTGGTCAAGCTGATCTTTCCCTTCATGTCAAAACCAACGCTGAGAAGCTCTTCAGTGTTGGTGTATTTCTGGGCCCGGTTCAGCAGGTCTGACAATGTTGCCGAGGGATTCTTACAGAGCGAGAAGAGAAATTTCCCCGATCGCAGTTCAGCCATCATGGATACGAGGGCAACCTTATTAAAGTAGTGCTCTACTTGAACGACCTCAGCATTGAATCGGACAATGTAGACTTTTAAAGATTCGTCGTGCTTTTGGCTCAGTGTTAACAGACGAGTCATCGGCTTACGGATGTCCTTGCTTCCAATGAACTGTAAGTGAAGGCTTTGTTGGGCTAGATAAAAGAACTGATGGACTTCAGCTTTAGGTTTCTGAACCACTTCCGAGCTGCCCCGGTGAGTGTCAAGGAGAATGCCCTACACATAACGAGTTTGGAAGCGCTGTGGAGCTCCATCTATGCTTGGAATGATTTCAAGTGCTTAGCTGGAATGCTCGTGCCTGAGTAATGGGTCATCTAGGGCATCTTAAACCTGGACAACAACTAAGCCTGCATGATGTCGTCGGTAAATGGTGGCTTAACCTGTTTAAGGAGTGCATCCACAGATATCGGGGCCTTAGCTCTGTAGGCTTATTGAATATCATCGAGCTGGTCCTGAATCTCTCTTATATCTGCCCCTAGGGGGGCTCGCTTTTCGCCACTTCTTCTGGTGCTTTGCCCTTCTTTGTTTGACGCCTCTCATTGAGTGTGTGGCTCAAGTCGGACTCGTCGAGTTCTCAGGTCACTCACGTCTGTGCCAGGGCAGCCCGGTTGATGCGATCTTCCTTGACTCAGGGCTCCTCTGGGTGTAGTCTCTGGTGCGACTGTTGAGGGCGGTTGCTGTGGGGGAGCTCAGCTGCCTTTGGAGGATTGGCCAGCTATGGTGCTTGTTGTCCTTCTATTATCCTCGTGAGGCGAACCACATGCTCGACCGAGCTGCCGACCTGTTCCTCAAGAGTAACAAGTCGGCCCTTGTGATTACGCGACCTCTACTAGCCTGTAGCCTGCGATGGTTGCTGAGAATGAGACTAGTCCTCTTGAGAAGGCGACTGCAGGGTTTGCCCTTCCTTGTTTAAGATATGTTGGGAGGACTCGGCCGCGGTAGATGCAAGGATGAATTGGGACTAAGTGTATAGAGCTCGAACGTTGAGAACACCGCCAGTCATTCCCACAAATGGCGTCAATTGGCTGTCGCCCAAATTTGGTCAAAATATGAGATTGAGGTAGTGCTGGAAAGAGAGAGAGAGAGAGAGAGAGAGAGAGAGAGAGAGGTAGTGCTAAAATGGCTTGGAGCTTTATGATCGTTTTACACTCGTCGGTCTTACAAAATGAAGAGGATGTAGACAATGGGAGTATCATTGGGTGGTTGTAGAACCTCTAATGCCTAAATCAAGTCGATTAAGCTCGGACATAAGGGTTGTAAAGGCTAGAATTCGCACGTACCTTTGTTTAGAGTTTGTGGCGGTATTTATAGGGTGCGGTGTTAGGCTCTTGACCTAACAATTCCACCTTGACACCCTAAGCGTGCCACTCTAATCATGAGCATGGGAGCAGTCCCTGCTTCTGACAGTCCTAGCCTGACACGCTAGTTCTGCGGTTGTAATCATTAGGTGTGGGGGCTTCTCAACCCCTATGTGTCACATCGAAGGGCATTCAATGAGATCCGTATCCCGGATTTCTTACGCCGCCCTTGGCGATGGTCGACCTGGTCTACTATGATATGAGTTCGGGGCCTGAGCTCCTCCCTTTGGGCTTTCTGTCTGAATTGTAAATTTCCCTCAGGGGTCAAGTCCTCTTATACCAAGCTCCGTGTTCTGATGGCTCAACTCGGTGGCTTGTCCCCTGCTGGGTTGAACAATACGGTCGGCCCTGTTTCTCCTTAGCTCAGATACTTGGGCCTCCGGGCTTAGTCTCCTGTCCGTGGGACCAGTTTGGAATCCCCACAACACATATCTTATTTATACCATCAGTTATTTGAAAGGTCATCGTTTGCCATAGAACTCTCCCAGCCGAAGGGTCATTGTAACCCACCACTCAACGGAAGCGGATTTTGTCCTCTGCACAGCAGGAAGGACTTGTCCTGGCGAGGGCTCGGCATAGCCTACTGTGATGTAGGTGTTGTATTGCGAAAATTGATGGTAGAAGGAAAATCACACCACTCGCCTATATTCAAACACAAACACAAGTGCGGACCACATAATGAGTGGACCAGCCACGGTTTTGGGACAAGACGTTCTCATAGAGTCCGACGTGGTACATGACCCCGACCTCACAGACGTGTGCATATTTGCAAGTATCGACTTGAATTGTGAAGCATGGACCACAGCACTCAAGTCGGCATTGTGTGCTACTGGAAAAGTGGGCCCCACCTATGTCGGTATTGCATAGTTTTATCCACTCCGTCCTGAGCCAGATTCAAATATCAGAAGGACAACAACCACAGGAAACCGTGGTGATTGAACACTTACAATTAAAAAACTCCCTGGGGGTTTCAAAAGTTTTGGATCATGCTGATATTTGTGTTTTCTTCTCATCCAGGTCTTTATGATCCAATCAACAGGTTGGATTGTAAATAAACATCACAGTGAGCCGTAGGAAGCTTTTAATAATGGGTGTTCAATCACCATTGTTTTTGTTGTATGGTCCACCTGTGATTTGGATGTGCCTCATTTTTTAGCTCACGTCCTAAAATGATCTAGAAAAATGGATGGACGGCGTGGATAAAACACATACATCATGATAGGCCCACAGAGCTTTTCTAGTAGTAAAAGTTACCTAGCAAGTATGCGCCAGGCGAACGCGGATTGCGCAATGAGCAACGACAGTATTGTACTAAGTAAACTCTTGCCATTATCCACACCGTTCATCAGTTTTTCCAGCTCAATTTAGGTCATGATCCCAAAACTGAAGCATATATAATGCTCAAGTGGACCATACAAGAGGAAACAGTGGGAATTGATCGCCTACCGTTGAAAAATTCTTGTTCATCCATGTTGTTGTCCTTATGATCAAAGTTGGAAGGCAAATAAATTATACTGTCGACCCTAGGAAGGTTTCAATGGTGGACGTCATTATCCCTACTTTTACCTGTGGTGTGATCTACTTGAGCTTGGATATGCTTCAATTTTGGGTTTATGCCCTAAAATGAACTGATAAAACGGATGGACGGTATGGATATGACACATATTTCATGGTGGGCCCCACAGAATTTACTATAGGGTACTGAGTCAGCGTAGGCATCTCTCTCCAAGCGTGTGGGGGGTAGAGCTGGCAGGTAACGTGACCGGCACCTAACATGGACCTGTCCAACTAATCCAACGACCTTTGGCACGAAAAGAGCATCAATCGTTTTCCTCTTCTAATGAGCTCTCCACCGAAAATGTGGCCCCAAGATAAGATGGGGCCCCACCTCTCCCATCTATCGACGTGAATCTTTTCTTATTTTTAAAGTTCTCCGTCTGGGTCCCACTCACCATAAATTCCGGAAGAGATTTTCGTCCCCCCACTTTTCCCACCGTTCCATAAGCTACCGGAGTACGATCTACTCATACACCTGCTCACAGCCACTGCACCAATGGAACAGATGCTCTTCGATCCAAATCGTTTAAACGGTGGGTGCCATTTTGGTGGGGCAAATTGTCAGGAAGGGAAAAAACATTCATACTCGGGCGGAGGGTGGTCGATGATACGCAGGCGCTGAGAAATGCATGCGTGTAATGCAAGTAACTCAAATTAAACTGGCTAATTTATGGGTCTAAGTTTAGATGTACCGTTCACTAAGAATAATCAGGTTAATAGTTGAACAGTTTGGAAATAAAAACGTCCAATGCATTTACGCTCTAAGTAAGATCAAGCGGTCTAAAAGAGGCCATATGGTAGTCATGCCAACATGGCATAGATGAACTTAAAAAAAAAGAGGAGTTAAAGTGTGCATATATGGGAGTATTAAAAGTATAAGTTTTGTAAAATCTATTATCTGTAAAGCAAATTTCATTAAAACAATTTTCTATCCTACATTAAAAGCCAGAGTACTACAAAAAGAAGCAACTCTACGGAGACGCAAGAACCCAATGATACACGAGTACTCTACTGAGCTTTTTTCTATGTATGACTGAAATGACAAGAGACATATGTGGTCTCTTATACACATGATTTAACATAATTGGCATGTTTACGTGAAGAATCAAAGACATTTATAAGACTAACCATCCAAATTTCTTATATTGCATAAACTTGTGCTTAGCTACCACCTATGCATGAATGAAATGATAAGAGATGTATGTGATCTCTTGTACACTTGGCCTAACATAATTGGCTTTGTTTATGTAGAGAATCCAAAAGATTTGCAAGGCTAATCATTCAAATTTCTTATATTGCAGAAACTTGTGCTTAGCTACTACCTATGCATGAATGAAATGAAAAGAAACGTAAGTGATCTCTTGTACACATGGCCTAACATAATTGGCTATGCTTATATGAAAAATCGAAGAGGTTTGCAGAACTAACTGTACGAATTTTTCATGTTGCAGAAACTTATATGCAACCATCACTTCTCCAAATCTATAAAAGAAGCATTGAAGAAGAACTCTGAGCCCTCACTACACACAATCAATATCTATAAAGTGCATTGTTTCCTATTCTTAGTTTAGCTTCTTATCTTAAACACTCTACTTCTATCCAACCACACTGCAGTAAGTCTAGATCCCTTGGATTGATTTAAATTTGCTACTGTCCAACGTTATCATTACAATACACTCTAAGAGTAGGTTAAATACCATAACCACTGTCGTTGGTGTTAGTGCACTTTTCTGTGGCATACTAGTGCACCTTATTTGTCAATTACGTAGGTTAGTGAGTCTAGTGTCGGTTAAGCTTAAAGAAGATGAAGACCGAAGATTCAAGTAGACCTGCTACATCAAAGAAGAAGAAACAGGTAAAATAGATACCTTTGTGACGCCTTAAACCTTGAACCTAAACCAAAACCAAAACTCAAACCTCTAGACGACCTAACCCATTAGGTACACTTTTAGTCATGTTAGCTTGGCTTTAGGTGGCCTAAAAGAACACTCAAAGAATGGCCCAAGAGGTTGGAAAGGTTGTTGTAAAATACAACACAAAGCAGTAGTTAGATAGGTATGTGTTAAGCATCCAATTTATACATTGTATAGCCCATTACATCACATTATGTGCATGGTTTGCATGTTTAAAAGGACCTATCTAATGCATGTTTTGTGATTGTAGGAACGAGAGTGAACTTCACCCAATTGGAGATAAAAAAGAATGCACTTAGGACCCTTTGAATGAAGTCCCAGGGTGGACCAAAGAAGGAAGAAGAAAGAGGGAGAAAAGAGAAGAAAGAAAAGAAGAAAAAGAAGAAAATGATCAAGGGCCGACCGGTCTTGACTGGTCAGCCGACCTGCCGGCTACCCTTAGGACACTGCTGGACAAAGGACCAGTTGGTTTGACCGGTCAAGGCCGGTTGGCCAACAGGTCGTCCCCTTTGCTGAACTCCCTGGGCTAAGTTCAAAGCGGCCCCGACCAATCAAGACCGGTCGGCCAACAGGTCGGATCCACCTCCTGTGTGCACTGGACGTTTAACAGACTAGTCCGACTGGTCAAGACCGATCTGCCAGCCCAGTCCGATCGGTCACAACCGGTCGGCCACATGCAAAAACAACAGCTTTCCAATTTGGGCTCTGATTTTCTCTGCGCATTGCATATACTTATGCAATTTCTAGACGATTCCGACGCAACAGAGCTTCCCCACTATAAAAGGACACTTAGGATCTCTTCCTAGAGCATCATAGAAGCCAAGGAACTTCGTGAGAGAGGAAGGAAGCCGTCGTGGAGCGTTTGTAATCCTCCAAACTCTGGGTTTTTATGTTTTCTAGTTTTATTTTATGAGTTCTAGTTGTAGTATGACAACGCTCGGCTAGAATCTCTCAGCTAAGGCTGAGAGGTGAAGCTTATAGCTAATTTCATGTTTGATTCAGTTTAATTAAAGTAGTTTCACTTCAAGTTTGGATTTTGAATGTTCTAGTTCTTAAAGTTGATATTTTTAGAAGTTTTATGAGAGTTCATGTGCTCCGGACATGGATTCCTTGCAATTCTCTGAAATTATCATGTTTTACTTGCTTAGATTCGAATTGTGGTAACCCTTGAGTAGGACATAGTCCATAGGCATGGCTGTTACTCCGAAGGCTATAATTTCGAATTCTATATGTGTTGAATGGGACTAGAACTTGGAAGTTCAACTTGAGTGGGATTGAATGTGTTTAATGCTTTATCTTCCAAGTAGATGAGAGATAGGACTTCAAATCTAGTTGTGTATTATGCTTGGATTGATTGGATTGACATGGGATTACTGCAAGTGGATCCTTGAGAGCCTTAGTACCTTAAATTACTGTTTTTCATTAAGTTACTGTTTTAGCATAATTATCTCCATTGAATCTCTTGTCTGATACAAACTGAGTTGCTGGAACAGCTTGGAATTCGTTCTCTAATTCCCTGTGGATCGACCTCGGTCTTACTGAGAATTATTACTACATCGTAGCCTTACACTTGAGGTGAGCGAACAAGTTTTTGGCGCCGTTACCGGGGAATTTAGATAACGGTTCTAGATTATTTTAGTGGCTATAGAAGTAGAAGTAAATAGGCTTTTCTGATTTTTTAGAACTAACAAATTGTTTTGTTTTGTAGGATTTCTCCTCTGGTTCAAGCGAATCGGGTAATATTCTTCTAACTTAGTGCTTTTTACAGATTTTTAACTTTTAAGATTAATGTCAGATTTTAGGACTTAGGATTAGGATAGTTTATTAGTCGAGTAGTTTATGTCCCGTTGGGAACGTGACCACTCCAATCGTCTCCAATCCGAAGGTGGTCTAGTTGGACTATTGTCAATCCGTAGACGAGTTCGAAAATCTGTAGAACATTGTGATAATTTGGGGAGTATGGATCAAACTCCTTTAAGGAATCCTCGCCCCTACTCCAACTACAAATGCAAATCAAGAAGGAGTAGGAGAGAATGAGGTACATAACGTTCCTCTAATGAGATCACTACGGTACTACCTACAACCGGCCCGTGCAACTACACCCTCTTGCGTGGTTTTGCCACCAACCGGGGGAAATATTGATATAAAGCCGGGTGTAATTCAACTTATACCAAAGTTCCATGGGCTAGATTCTAACAGCCCATATTTGCACTTAAAGGAATTTGAAGAAGTGGTGGCTACCTTGCAATACACTAATGTTTCGGAAGATACCATTAAACTTAAACTCTTCTCCTTTTCATTGAAAGAAAGAGTCAAGACTTGGCTTCATTCTCTTAGACCACACTCGATAGGGTCATGGAACGAGATGACCCGAGAATTCTTGAAAGTTCTTTCCGGCTCATAAAACGAACACCCTTCGAAGAGTTATAATGAATTTTTGGCTAAAGAGGGTGAATCTTTTTTTCAACGTTGGGAAAGGTTTAAGGACCTCTTACTTGCTTGCTCACATCATGACTACGAGAGTTGGAGAATTATAAACTTCTTCAACGATGGATTAAGTTCCAATATGTGCCAATTTGCAGAGATGATGTGCAATGGCGAGTTCATGAGCAAAAATCCAGATGAAGCTTGGAGTTATTTGGATCTTTTGGCCGAGAATGCCCAATTATGGGATACCTCGGATAAATCTAATAATAACCCCAAGCTGACTCAAGAGAAAGAGAAAGGAGGGATCTATATCCTCAAGGTGGAAGACGATGTGAATGCAAGGTTAGCCAACCTCACAAGGAAGATTGAGGCCATGGAACTTAGTAAGAGTGGAGTTCCAAAGTCCAATGAAGCTATTGAGACCATATGTGGAATTTGTTTCACCAATTTACATGCTACGCTGGATTGTCCTACAAGTCCTGCATTTCAAGAGGTATTACATGAACATGCAAATGCTACATATGGTTATCAATGGCCTTTCAATGGACCGGTGGGTAATACGTACAATTCTAGTTGGAAGAACCACCTAAATTTCAGTTGGAAGAATGCTCTCACGGGCAATCCTACCAACTCTCAAGGAGGGCCACCCATGCAAAATATGGCCCCACCTCAATTCTCAATGGAGGATCCTTTAAAAGCGTTTATACAATGGCAAACACAAATTAACAAAAAAAATCAGCAAATGTTCCAAGAGCTTAAAGTCTCGGTTGATGATATTAAGGGACGCTTGAATGCTAGGGAAGGGACCTTTCCGGCCCAACCTTAGCCCAATCCAAAGCAAGTACATGAAGTAAGCATTCCTGATCCTTTCAACCAACATATGGAGCAAGCCAAATCCGTCACCACTCTTAGAAGTGGTAAACAAATCGACAAATCTATTCCGGTGAAGGCCAACAAGCCTAATGATTTGGTAAATTCTGAGAATGAGGACGGATCCAACTTAGCCCCACAAGAAAAGGAACACATTTATAAGCCCATAGCACCATTTCCTTCGAGATTGGTTGCCCCAAAATCTCTCCCAAACTCTCATGATATTTTAGAGATTTTTAGACAAGTCAAGATCAACATTCCCTTGCTTGATGCCATCAAACAAGTCCCCTTTTATGCCAAGTTTTAAAAGGATCTATGCACAACCAAACGTAAATATAATGTGCAACAAAAGGCCTTTTTGAATGAGCAAGTGAGTGCCATTCTCACTCAAAAGACCCCCCCAAAATTCAAAGATCCCGGTAGTCTCACAATCTCATGTATCCTTAGAGACTACCGGATTGAGCGTGCATTGTTAGATTTGGAGGCAAGCGTAAATTTGATCCCGTACTCGGTATATGAGCAATTGGGTCTTGGTGAATTAAAACCCACCAAAACCACGTTGCAACTCACTGATAGATCCATCCGTGTACCAAGAGGGATAGTTGAGGATATGCTAGTCCAAGTTGATAAATTCTACTACCCGATAGATTCATCATCTTGGACACACAACCTGGTTATGGATGCTAGCACCTAAATACCAGTGATTCTAGGCTGCCCCTTTCTTGCTACATCAAATGCAATCATAAATTGCCAGAATGGGGTAATGCAAATGTCCTTTGGGAACATGACGTTGGAGGTGAATGTGTTCCACTTGGGCAAAAGGCATAGGGATGATGATGATGTCCACGAGGTAGATATGATTGATTCAATTGTGGAAGAGGAGTTCACGTTAAAGCAGAATTTTGATCCTCTAGATGTTGTTAGCTTTGACCCCTTTGAGGATTGGGACGACAATGATGGCCCCCATGAGGTACACATGATAGAATCCATGGAAGATGGGGAGTTTTTCCAACATGACCTACCTAAAAGCTTGGGGACATGTTTGACACATTCTAAGAATGAATCTAATTCTATTTATAATAAGACATTGGACGTGTCAATTTCTGAAAATTTATTTGACAAGTCACCAATTTCTGAGTTACACAAATTTGTTATGCAGGATTTGGAAGAATGGGTGCTTGACTTACCTACAGAGAGGCCAATTTCTGAAAGTATAGAGGTTGAGGACCCACTCCAACCTACACAAAATTCTGAGAATGAGGAAGACCTAAAGGGCCCGAATCTGATAACTTCCTCTCCTGAGGTCTCCTACACACTTGAGGAGTGTTTAGCGTATTTTGAACATTGGGATGATCCCATGATTCAGAACATTGTAAATGCTTTAAGAGAGAGACCTCATGCACCTAAAAAGCTTCATTCCACAGAGTGCTGTTGAGCTCTTAATTGTGCATATTCTAACCTCAATTCGCATTATGCATGGTTTTCATGATTTAAAGACTAATCTAAGGCATGTTTTGTTATTGTAGGAATGAGAGTGGACTTTACTCAATTGAAGATGAAAAGGGTTCATTTAGAACCATTGAATGAAGATCGAAGGAGGACCAAAGAAAGAAGGAAGCAAGGAGAGAAGAAAAGAAGAAAGAAATGAAGAAAAGAAGCCAAGACCGGTCGGCCAGGAGGGCCACGACCGGTCTGGACAGGTTGGCCAGCTTCCCCAGACCTACTGAACTCACTGGACAGCGTTCATAGACAGTTCGACCGATCGTGACCGGTCGGCCAGGCCAGTCCGACCGGTCACGCGGCTAGAGAACTTTCCAACTCCAGAAGCTTGCTGGACTGTTTCCTAGACCAGTCCGACCGGTCGTGACCAGTCGGCCAGCCTAGTGCGACCGGTCCAGACCGGTCGGCCATGCATCTAAAACAGAAATTTTCATTTTTGGCGCTGGATTTCTCCGCGCACTGCGTAAGCTTACACAAATTCAAGAATATTCTGATGTTGCGGAGCCTCCCCACTATAAAAGGACACCTAGGGATCGTTTCTAAGGTATCTTAGAAGAGTGGGAGCAAGGTGGGAGGCGGCGGAAGTGGATTTCTGAGTTCCACAACTCCTAGTTTATTTTGCTGTTTTTATGCTTTTCCTAGTTGTTTCATGTTTCCTTAGATCATGAGCAGCTAACCTTTTAGCTAGGGAGGTGAAGCTTGTAGTGAATCTAAGATGCTTCAATTCATTTTAAGTTGGTTTTAAAGTTGGATTTCATGTTTATGAACAATGGTTTGAAGTTAATACAAGTTCCAAGTAGTTTTTCTTAGTCTTATGATGACTCATGGATGTTTGGGAGAATTACTTAAGTTCTTAATTGCTTTGTGTTAGTCTAGACCTGTATGATCCGAGGAATTGGAGTACGCTCTAGTACTATGATCTTCATATGGGAACTTCTTACCAAAGTTCTACTTTTCTGGAAATTCTGTGCTATATGGGACTGTGTATGTGATTTGAATCAAGTTCAAATCATGATCTAGCTTTGTCTTGTGACAGGAGTTAGTGATGGTTATGATTATGAACTTAGTCTATTGGAATTGGGACTGACCTATGCAATTGAGTATGCTCGTCCTAGCTTGCATTGAGTGAATCATGTACATTGGTTTTACATATGGCAGATTGTTGGTTTAAACGCTCTATCATCCGACTAGATAGATCTTAATTTCGATTCTAGTTGAGAAAGTGAGAAACCACAGCGAATTGAGCATCAAGGATTGCTACAAGTGGATCCTTGAACCCCTAGTGCCTTTTTATAATTGTTTACTTCAATTTAAGTTCAAAGTTGTTACTTACATCAATTTCATACAAATTTGGTTGTTAGCTTCTCAATAGAAATTATTGGATGTGTTTGTGTATTCCTACATAAGTCCTTGTGGATCGACCTCGGTCTTATCGAGATTTATTACTACATCACAACCCTACACTTGGGGAAGCGAACAAGTTTTTGGCGCCGCTGCTGGGGACTTTGACGGTTTTTCACAAATTTCTGAAAATAATATCTATTTAGGATTTTTAGGATTCTAGGACTAACTTAGTTTGTTTTGTTTGATTTTTCTTTTGTAGGGATTCTTAGGAAGCTGAAGAAGAAATAAGGATCTCAAGTGCCGAATCAGGTTTTATCTTTCTAAACCTTACTCTTCTTCTTCTCCTATTCGTTCCTATCGCATTCATCTCTTGCAGAGTGGGTGGAGATTCCTTTTTGGATCTCTGAAAGGTAGGCCTTGTGCCACCTGGATTCCTATTGGTCGGCTCTGCCATCTTGGATCACCTTGTGCTCAGAGATTTCTCTTCTCACCTCTACTCATCTTTCTTTTTTTTCTGCACTTTTCTCAAAAGATTCAAAGAGTAGGTGGGGAGTTCTCTGAACCCCTATTAACCAGGAGAAATCGGTCTTTATCCTTGCTTCTGGCTTAGCCATTGCAAGACACCTTGTGCTTCGGTCTTAAAGAAGAGTGAAGAAAGGAAGGACGAATTCTTCTTTCTCTTTGTTTCATACTTTTAGGATTTTTGCATGCCACATTGGGCTCGGGATTCCAATAATCGACTCATAAGTGAAGGGGGAATTGTAGAAGGAATAGACAGGGAACCACATGCTAGGAGACATGTAACTTCTCCAATTTTGTCTGAAAATATAGCTGCAAATCAACCTAATTCGATGGTCAATCCAAATCTGGGCCAAAACCAAACCGAAACGGGAGAGAATGTGGTTGAGAATGTTCCCCGACCAAGAACATTACGTGATTACTTGCAACCAGCAAGATGTTGAACCTCCAATTTATACATTGCATTGCCCATTACATGACATGGTTTGCATGATTTTCATGATTTAAAGGCCCATCTAACACATGTTTTGTGATTACAGGAATGAGAGCGGACTTCACTCAATTAGAGACCAAAAAGGGGCCATTTGGAGCCTTTGATGAAGGCCCAAGGTGGACCAAAGAAAGAAGGAAGCAAAGAAAGAAGAAAATAGAAGAAAGAAAGGAAGAAAACAAGAAGAAAAAGAGACCGACCGGTCTTGACCGGTCGGCCAAGGAAGCCCGACCGGTCTTGACCGGTCGGCCATGCTTGCTGGAGTAATGCCAAAGAGGGCCTGACTGGTCATGACCGGTCGGCCAGCCCTGTCCGACCGGTCGTGACCAGTCGGCCATGCAAGTTTCAGATTCCAGATTCTAAAACAGCAATGTACTCCCGCACCTGATTTTTCGGACCAGTTTTCTGAAGCCATCTTGATGATATTTGGAAATCCAACACATCCATGTCGAAGAGGAGCTCGACGCCGAACTAACCCAAGTGGTTTCGTGTCGATCGGAGCTACGGATTGACCATGGTGGCCAAAACAATACGAACTGTCCAGAAAGTTCCAGATTTCGCTGTTCAACTCTGGGCCGGTCCAGAGGACTCATCATTGATGATATGAAGAATCTACTTCGACCATCTTTTAGAACACATCCATATATGAATAACCACAAAAGTTTCAGATCAAAAGGATGTGTGGTTTGATCGTACCGGTTGAAGAAAGATGGACCATCCAGAAAGCTCCAACTGCGCAGAGTTTATAAAAGCCCTAATTGTTCTAATTTTCAGACTATATTCTGAGGTTGTTTTGGACAATCTAATCCATCCATCATGTAGAGGAGGAATTTTTCTACCAATGTTCAAAATTTGAGATCAATCCGACCTCTGTACACTCCGGGGCGTTGAAAGCAAGATGACTGGTTCTGAAGGTACCCAAAGTGCGCGATTTTGAGAGGCGGTCGGTGATGTGATTGGTGGGCCCATTCAGAGAATAATCTTGGAAATCTAAATCATCTATGAGGAAGATCACATTACAAGGAAGCTACAAACCAAATTTGAAGGCAATCCGACCATTGGTTAAGCCGTACCAGGCGAAACAAATTCTGCTATGTTGCTGTACTATTGCTGCACTATAAAAGGAGGTGCTCTCTTCTATTCCAAATCAACCAAGGACGTGGGGAGCAAGGAGTTCAAGTCTCAGGAGGCTACCTAGCCTCCTCCAGCTAGTTTTTCTTCCTTTTCTTAGTTCTAGTTCTAGTTTTAATATGTTTTTCCTTAGCTAACCTCTTAGCTAGAGCTAGAGGTGAAATTTGTAGTTGGTTCCAATGCTTTAATTCTTTTATTTCAAGTACCCTTTTCTTAATTTTGGATTTTGAAGTTCTAGTTTGAATAAAGTTTGGTTTTTTAGAAGTTTTGTGAGAGTTTGTGTGCTCCGGACATGAGTTCCTTGCAATTCTCTAAGATTACCATGATTGGGTTGTTTGAATTAGAATTGTAGTAACCCTTGAGCATGCCATAGTCCATAGGCATGGCTGTTACTCCGAAGGCTACAAGTTCAAGTTCTATGTGCTTCATTAGAACTAGAAATCTAATTTCCAGATTTAAGTGGGATTGTTTGTGCTTGAATGTTATATCTTCCAATTAGATGAGAGATAGGACTTTGATTCTAATTGTGTTGTACTTGGATGAATGGATTGGCATTAGACCACTACAAGTGGATCCTTGATGCTCTAGTTCTTCTTATTTTCAGATTTTTCTATTTCATGTGAAAAACTACTCTCTTAAACTTCTTAGATTCTAGTTATTAGAGTACTTGGAATTGTTTACTTCTTTCCCTGTGGATCGACCTCGGTCTTACCGAGATTTATTACTACATCGCAGCCTTACACTTGAGGCGAGCGAACACAAGAGCGAGCACTCCCTCATGTATAATCTTTCCACAAAATGCAGGGAATGTAGATTTAAAACCGGGAGTCATCCAACTCCTCCCAAAATTCCATGGATTAGACAGTGAAAGTGCCTATCAACATCTTAAGGAGTTTGATGAGGTAATAACCACAATGCACTTTGCGAATGTTACTGATGATGTGGTAAGACTTAAATTATTTCCTTTTACCCTTAAAGATAAAGCTAAAGGTTGGCTTCATGCATTAAGGCCAAGATCAATTGGTGCATGGACTGATATGCATAGGGAATTCATAAAAAAATTCTTCCCTACTCACAAAACGAACATGTTGAGGCGCCTTATCATGAACTTTGCTCAAAAGGAAGATGAGACCTTCTTCCAATGTTGGGAGAGGTTTAAAGACTTATTAAATGCATGCCCACATCATGGCTATGAAATTTGGCGGGTTATAAGCTTTTTGTATGACAGACTGACTTCACCCATGTGCCAATTCATAGAGATGATGTGTAATGGAGAGTTCATGAATAAGGAAGGCGATGAAGCATGGGACTATTTAGAGGAAGTGGCTAAGAATGCACAGTCTTGGGATACATCAAAACCAGCAAATTTCAAGACTAGCCAACAAAGGGAAAAAGGAGGAATGTATGTGCTACAATCCGAAGATTGCACACCCAAGTGCAGGTAGCGAAGTAGTAAAATACTCGGTAAGACCGAGGTCGATCCACAGGGATTGGGGTTAAGAACACTTAAAGGAATTAGTTTAGGTGAGTGAGATGAAATCTGGTTTATCCACGAGAGTGGAGCAAGTTGTGTGTGGTGAAAGATAAAAATAGAAAAGGGGCTAAGGCATCAGGGGTCCACATTTGATTCATTCACAAGATTTGATTTATTGGTCCAACTATAACTCAACTGGAATTGAATAAAGATTCATTCCAACCGAAAGATAAAACAGTTAAACCATTTGTATATTTCATAAAAGATGGTGATCTGAACCGATTGATTTGACCATGAAGCACTCGTTAGTTGATCGCAGGGAATTCCAAGCATCCATTGTGCCCGGAGTCGACAATGGATCAAAGAATTGTACAGATCAACAACTTTGCCAACAAGTCAACCGATAAGATCACAATTCATACGATCAAATGCATACTTACAAGATAGGAGGCTTTGATTGACCAATCCAACCGTTAAGATCTCGTCTATCGATCGCAGGGAATCCAAAGCATCCAATGTGCCCGGAGTCTACAATGGATCAAGGGATTTTACAGATCGATGACTTTACCTGCACTAGCTTGATGACCGTAGGGAATCCAAAGCATCCAACGTGCCCGGAGTCGACGATGGATCAAGGGACTTTATCGATCATGAACTAGCTAATTGTTGTGCAAGGGATCCCAAGCATCCAACGTGCCCGGAGTCGACGATGGATCAAGGGGCTTGCACAACAATAGCGTCCGTCGAGGTGGATAACCGAACCAATCAACCAAAGAAAACTCCAACATTCACACACCAATGTTGAACCAAAAGAACCAAAGCTTGTAAATTTCTTCAAAGGCTTCACCCCTAGCCTTAGCTAGAGGTTTAGCCAACCATGCTACAATGGAAGACTAAATTCTCTACAAAAGAGAAAACTACACTACTCTACTTCTACAAAGAAAAAGAAGAAAAGAAAAGAAGACTTAGATTGTGGGATTTAAGGGATGAGAGGGAGAGGAGCTTCTTTTATAGCCTCATGAGAATCTCCCAAGCCTAGGTGGCACACCAAAAGTTTCTTTAGGTTTGGGAATGGAGTTAGGCTTGGAGTGCCCAAAGCAAACTTTGCTTTTAGGTTCGGGCTTGGAGTTAGGCTTGGATGGACATGTGGCAAGAAAAGTACTCCAATCCTAGGTGTCACTCCAAGCCTAAAGCAAACTTTTCTTTTAGGTTTGGGCTTGGAGTGAGGCTTGGATGATGAGGTGGCAATTCCAAGCCTTACACATGTGTGGGGAGAGAGAGAGAGAGAGAGGGAGAGAGGGAGAGAGAGAGAGAGAGAGAGAGAGAGAGAGCTTCTCTCTTGCAGCCATGGTGGAGAAAGGTGAAGATGATCTTTGAAGTGGAGTTGAATCTCCTTCAGCCGTACGCTGGTGGGACCCACAGTGCTGAACACTGGAAGTGGACCAGCTGCTGGACTAGATGGATGGTTGGTGAGGGCGATCCTGTTAATGGATCTTCAGCTGTTGGATGAATGCTGAGGTCCACCTTCTAGCTGGACGGTATTGATCAGACTCCCTTTCACGTGATGTTAGATGGTATGAATGTAGTGGACGGCTGAATCTTCTGATGAATGGTTGTGCTGGAAGCAGCTGCTGCTTGTAATGAGGTGTGTTGGTGGTGTGGTCTACCACATCTGGATAGTTGAAAGCTGCTTGGACGGTGCAAAAGGTTTGCACGTGTAAAGAAGTGGGGTCCATGATTAGCACGTGTGCTGAGCTGGACTGCTGGGCCTCCTACACGTTGAGCTGCTACTTCATAGACGACTGGAGTTTGCTGCACGTGCAAGGTGGGGACCACCTGATGATGGACGCTATTGCTTATCAGCTGGCCACTGAGTTTAATGGACGGCTGGACGTAGTGAAGATGAAGAGGACGGTTGGAGATGAAGGACATAGGTTTGCTGGAGCTATCTTTGATGGACGGCTGCTGGTTCAGCTGCACGTGTTGCACGTGTGAAGCTTGGATTTGCTCCACCATGGATGGACGGTAGAGATGAAGATGGTGGCCAGCTGAGATGGTTGGACGCTGGAGCTTTGGGCTGACCGCTGATGGCTTTGGATGGTGTTGCTGGACACGTGATCAGCAGTTTGTGGGGTCCACTAGATGATGGATTGCTGCCGAACGTTGATGAAGCTACTAGTCTTTGATGGCACATGTGGTTGGAGATGAGGTCTGCCGCTGTTGAGTGCTTGTTGGCTCCACACATGTACAAGATGAGAGGGTGGATTGAAGATGGGTTGAAGTGGGGTCCACTTGCAGCGGCTTGTGGAGCTTGATGGAGCTGGTGACGTCCACCTTAATGGCCTGGATGGAAACTCCTTTGGAGTAGCTGGACGGCTAGGATCTAATCTCCAGTTGGTAGTTACTGATGTATGGTGATGTTGGACAGCTGGATTTGCTTAATGTTTGCAGATGGACAGTTGGAGTTCTACTGGACGGACGTCCACTGCTGCTCGACGTTGAAGGTGGCCTTGGATGGTGAAGATCATGGTGATGGTCCCGCAGACTTTGATCCTTCTGGCTTGATTTTCGTCAGGATTACCACGCACTTGACGTTGATTACTTTTGGGCACTAAATCGTCCTGATTGACTCGGATTTTTTCCAACCTCTCCTGATCACCTGAAGACAGAAAATTCACCTAATGAGAGATAATTAACCGGAAAAATAATGATAATGCCCTTAACAACCAGGGTTAATTATACAATATTAGGTACTTATCAGTATGTCTTATCAAAAGAGGATAGTATAAGTGCACGGGTGGCGAGCCTCACAAGAAAAGTTGAGGCCATGGAATTAAGGAAAGGAGAGATGATCAACTCCAATGACGTTGAAACTGTTTGTGGAATTTGTGCCGAAAATCAACATGTAACACAAGATTGTCTTACAATTTCAGCAGTTCAGGACATCTTACAAGAACAATCAAATGCCATAAACAGTTATCAACGGCAATTTGGTGCTCCAAACTCAAACACGTTTAATGCTAATTGGAAGAACCATCCCAACTTCAGTTGGAGGAATGGACCCACTGCGAATGCAACCAATATCCCTCAAGCCCAACCTATACTAGGTCCATCTCTAGTCATTACTCCAAAAGTTACGCTAAAGGAGATGTTGGGTGCATTTGTATCGGTCCAAGCTGAGTATAATAAGACAAATTCTCTGAAAATAGATGGGTTCATGCAAGAGCAATTGAAATTCAATCAAAATTCAACTCAAGCCATCAATGAATTGAAAACCTCATTGGCTAGAGTTGAATCTCATCTCAGTGTTAGGGAGAAAGGCACACTTCCTGCCCAACCTCTTCCTAACCCAAGAACCCAATTTGAGATACAAGATGCAAGCTCATCCTCCCAACATACGGAGCATGTTCAAGCCATCATCACTTTGAGAAGTGGAAAAGTAATTGACAAATCTAATCCGGTGAAGGCCCCAAAGCTTAAGGATCCGAAAAATTCCAAAGGGGATGATAGCTTAAACAACACTCCACAAGAGAAAGAACCGGAAAGGCAATACAAGTCGGTTGCCCCGTTTCCCCAAAGGTTGATTTCACCTAAACCTTTAGACAAAAATCTGGAAATATTAGAGGTTTTCAAGCAGGTGAAGATCAACATCCCGTTGTTGGATGCCATAAAACAAATACCATCCTATGCCAAATTTCTAAAGGAATTGTGAACTGTCAAAAGGAATCACAATGTTCATAACAAAGTACTTTTGATTGAGAATTTGAGCGCTATCATCAAACAAGAGGTGCCTCAAAAATACAAGAATCCGGGTAGTCCAACCATCTCATGCATCATAGGAGACTACCAGATTAAACAAGCCTTACTCGATTTGGGGGCAAGTGTGAACCTCATTCCATACTCCGTTTATGAACAACTTGGGTTAGGTGAATTGAAACCCACCAAAACCACACTCCAACTTGCTGATAGATCCATTCGTATACCGAGAGGAATGATTGAGGATGTTCTAGTCCAAGTTGATAAATTCTACTACCCAGTAGACTTTATTGTCTTGGATACACATCCCGTGATAGGTACCGGTGCTCAAATTTTCATCATACTTGGCCGCCCTTTTCTAGCCACTTCCAATGCGATTATCAATTGTAGAAATGGGCTGGTACAAATGTCCTTTGGAAATATGACACTTGAGCTGAATATATTTGATTTATGCAAGCAACCACAAAGGTTGATGATGAGATCCACAAGATAAATATGATTGAATCAATCGTGGATGATACATTCCCCTTGTCATTATATTCCGATCCTTTGGAGGCATGTGTGGCCCACTCTCATGAGATAAATGATGACACAATACGAGAGATGGATGCTATTTTAGATGCGATGCCGGTGCTTGATAATAAAAGATGGAGGGCCCTATTTGAGCCTTTGCCTGTAAATGAGAACAAAGCCCTCCTATCCCATATCAAGGCACCAACACTCGACCTAAAACCATTACCAAGTGAGCTGAAATATGTCTATTTAGGTCGAGATGAGACATATCCGGTGGTGATTTCTTCCCACTTAGATGAGGAACAGGAGAGTGGGCTAATGGCCACTCTATTAGAGCACAAGAGTGCCATTGGGTGGTCGATTGCGGATCTCAAAGACATACACCTTGAGGAGAATGCGAAGACATATAGGCAACCACAAAGACGACTCAATCCAAACATGAAGGATGTGGTTAAGGCCGAACTGGTAAAACTATTGGATGTGGGTATTATCTACCCAATATCCGATAGTCAATGGGTGAGTCCAACTCAAGTGGTACCTAAGAAATCCGGGATCACCATCATAGCCAATGCCAATAATGAACTCGTACCAACCAGAGTCATTACCGGTTGGAGAATGTGCATTGATTATCGAAAGCTAAACACTGTCACGAGGAAAGACCACTTCCTCCTACCGTTTGTTGATCAAATTTTAGAACGGTTGGCGGGTCATTCCCATTTTTGCTTCCTTGATGGCTATTCAGGGTACAACCAAATAGAGATCGACCGTGAAGACCAAGAAAAGACTACATTCACATGTCCATTCGGCACTTTCGCCTATCGACGGATGCCGTTTGGACTATGTAATGCCCCTGCCACCTTTCAGCGTTGTATGATGAGTATCTTTTCTGATATGGTGGGGACAATTCTCGAAGTCTTCATGGATGATTTTTCAGTATTTGGTTGTAGCTTTGATGAGTGCCTTGAGCACTTGAAATCTGTGCTGAAAAGATGTGAAGAGAAGAACCTTGTGTTGAATTGGGAGAAATGTCACTTTATGGTTCAAAAGGGAATTGTACTTGGTCACATCGTTTCACAAAATGGAATCGAGGTGGACAAAGCAAAAATTGATCTTATCTCCAACCTTTCACCACCCAAGAGCATACGAGATGTGCAATCCTTTTTGGGACACGCAGGATTTTATAGAAGGTTCATAAAGGACTTCAGTTCACTCTCTCATCCTTTATGTAACCTACTTCAAAAGGAAAATTCATTCGAGTGGAATGAAGAATGTCAAAAGGCCTTTACCACACTTAAAGTATGTTGACATGTGCTCCCATAATGCAACCACCTGATTGGAGCCTTCCTTTTGAAATTATGTGCGACGCAAGCTACTATGCTATTGGGGCCGTGCTAGGACAAAGAAAAGAAAAGAAGCCATGTGTCATCTACCATGCAAGTAGAAACTTAAACTCAGCCCAAGCAAACTATACTACTACCGAAAAAGAACTTTTAGCCATAGTTTTTGTTTGGACAAGTTTAGGTCCTACTTGATTGGATCCAAGATCATCATATTCACTGACCATGCTGCGCTTAAGTACCTTCTCTCTAAGAAGGATGCTAAACCATGGTTGTTAAGATGGATCCTTCTACTCCAGGAATTTGACATAGAAATACGTGATAAGAAAGGAGTAGAAAATGTCGTGGCTGACCATCTCTCTCGACTTGTCCTCACCGATTTCCCTGAAACAACCGCGATCAATGATATGTTCCCTGATGAACAACTTTTTGCTGTTTCCCAATTACCATGGTATGTGGACATTGCTAATTATCTTGCTACAGGTACAATTCCTACACATTGGAAAAAGCAAGATAAGGATAAATTCTTCACTGAGGTGCGAAAATTCCTATGGGACGACCCATACTTATTTAAGTATTGTCCCGATCAAATCATAAGGAGATGTGTCCCAGATGATGAACAACAAAGTATCATCTCCTTCTGTCATTCTCAGGTATGTGGTGGCCACTTTTTGGCTAAAAAGACCATAGTAAAAATTCTGCAACGTGAATTTTATTGGCCCACTATGTTCAAAGACACACATGAGTTTTGTAAAACATGTGAACCTTGTCAGAAATTGGGAGGAATCTCCCGTAGAAATATGATGCCACTCAATCCCATCTTAATAATCGAAATTTTTTTATTGTTGGGGTATCGATTTCATGGGTCCATTCTCATCTTCTTTTGGAAACGCATACATCTTGCTTGTCGTTGGCTATGTATCCAAATGGGTTGAGGCCATCCCTTGCCGGAATAATGACCATAAAACGGTCATTCGCTTCTTAAAAGAGAATATTCTTTCCCGGTTTAGTACACCTCGAGTCATCATAAGTGATGGGGGTCTCACTTTTGTAATCGCCCATTTGAAACCTTAATGAAGAAATATGGCGTAACACACAAAGTGAGCACTCCCTATCACCCACAAACTAGTGGAAAAGCTGAGATATCCAATAGGGAGGTTAAACACATTTTAGAGAAAATGGTGAACCCCGATCGCAAGGATTGGTCGCTTCGGCTTACCGATGCGCTTTGGGCCTACTGTACTGCTTTTAAAACCCCTATTGGAATGTCTCCCTATAGACTTGTCTATGGGAAGGCTTGTCACTTGCCTGTGGAGTTGGAACATAGGGCATATTGGGCAATTAAGAAGATGAATTTTGATTTTAACAAGGCGAGCTCATTGCGCAAACTACAATTGAATGAACTTGCAGAAATCCGGAACGAAGCATATGAGAATGCGAGAATTTACAATGACAACACGAAGATATTCCATGATAAAAATATTCTTCGTAAGATATTCACGATCAATCAAAAAGTCCTTCTGTAAAATTCTCGCCTACATTTATTTTCGAGAAAATTGAGATCTCGATGGACCGGTACCTACATTGTGCAAACTGTCTATTCATATGGGGCTATCGAGTTGTTAAATCCAAGGAACGACAACATTTTTAAGGCAAATGGTCAGCAGCGATTAAAGCCGTTCTTTGAGAAATTTCCTTCAGAAGGTATGTCCATACCTCTGACTGATCCTGTGTATCAGGATGATTGATCTCCTAGTCTAATGGAGGTATAGAGTAGTTAGGATTAGGATTTTGTTGCTTTTGTTTACTTTTGCTTAGGTTTGCTAGACGGAGGAAGAATTCCACTTTTCACCGTCTAAGGTACTATCATTCCTCACTCCCTTTTATTTTCAAATTGCTCTCATGTTTTGTTCATTACACATCTTTTACATTGAGGACAATGCAAGATTTGGTTGGGGGTGTAGGATCACTTGGATGAATCCAGCGTTTTGTAACATTTCGAGCAATTATGTAGAAATTTTTTGATTTTTCAAAAATTCAAAACTCTTTTGGAAAACTTTGGTTCTATGCACTCAAGATGATATGAGCATAAGAGGAGGAGATATGAAGTGTATTAAGTTGTAAATCTTGATCTTCTCTTAGCATAATGGTTTTATATGAGAATTCCCCTAATTCTGTGATTGATAGAAAATTTCAACACTCTTACACCTAGTTCACGTTACACGATTTTCATGGGTTGAAGGGATTATGTGATTTATGGATTAGCTAGACTTTGATTTAAGGTGCTGAGAAACCAAGCCGGGATACTTTGTCCATCCTTGTCCATGGGAAAATAACGAAAGATATGGATTTCTAAAAATCCTATCTAATTTAAAAGAAAAAGGAAAAGGAAGCATGAAATTGGGAAAGATGGAAAAAGGGTGGAAAATTCTGATTAGGGCTACCTATTACCAACCGGGGGATGGTCTACCCGTAACCAAAGCCGGAAACGGGACGTAGTGTGAAAGCCATCGGAAGGACAGTAAGGCAAATTCCCGTCATTGGCTTGTTGTTGCTCTATATACCTTGAGATCTATAGTCTGGTTGATCTATGAAGAAGATAATCCTAGAAACACATGAGATGAATTTTCACTATGCACACTAGGTTGAATTTGTTCAAGTTCGTCTATTTATCAACCAATGAGCAGGAATTTCATATGGACACTTATTATGCCTTGAGAGTTTATGATTTCGACCTTTGTCACCTAATATTTTTGAATCTTACACTTGTTGTCTTGGGATGTATAGAAGATTGGTTTCTAAAGGAGAGCTGGGTATTGGAGGATGGAATAGATTTCACGCACGTTTTGCTCGGGACTAGCAAAATGCTGGTTGGGGTGTGTGTTGAGCTCTTAATTGTGCATATTCTAACCTCAATTCGTAACTCATTATGCATGGTTTTCACGATTTAAAGATTGATCTAAGGCATGTTTTGTTATTGTAGGAATGAGAGCGGACTTCACTCAATTGAAGATGAAAGGGTCCATTTAGAACCATTGAATGAAGATCGAAGGAGGACCAAAGAAAGAAGGAAGCAAGGAAAGAAGAAAAGAAGAAAGAAATGAAGAAAAGAGGCCGAGACCGGTCGTGACCGGTTGGCCAGGAGGGCCATGACCGGTCTGGACCGGTCGGCCAGCTTCCCCAGACCTGCTGAACTCACTAGACAACGTTCATAGACAGTCCGACCGGTCGGCCAGAGAACTTTCTAACTCCAGAAGCTTGCTGGACTATTTCCTAGACCAGTCCGACCGGTCGTGACCGGTTGGCCAGCCTAGTCCGACCGGTCCAGACCGGTCGGCCATGCATCTAAAACAGAAATTTCCGTTTTTGGCGTCGGATTTCTCTGCTCACTGCATAAGCTTCCGCAAATTCAAGAATATTCTGATGTTGCGGAGCCTCCCCACTATAAAAGGACACCTAGGGATCATTTTTAAGGTATCTTAGAAGAGTGGGAGCAAGGTGGGAGGTGGCGGAAGTGGATTTCGGAGTTCCACAACTCCTTCTAGTTTGTTTTGTTGTTTTTATGCTTTTCCTAGTTGTTTCATGTTTCCTTGGATCATGAGCAGCTAAACCTCTTAGCTAGGGCTAAGAGGTGAAGCTTGTAGTGAATCTAAGATGTTTCAATTCATTTTAAGTTGGTTTTAAAGTTGGATTTCATGTTTATGAACAATGGTTTGAAGTTAATACAAGTTCCAAGTAGTTTTTCTTAGTCTTATGATGACTCATGGATGTTTGGGAGAATTACTTAAGTTCTTAATTGCTTTGTGTTAGTCTAGACCTATATGATCCGAGGAATTGGAGTACGCTCTAGTACTATGATCTTCATGTGGGAACTTCCTACCAAAGTTCTACTTTTCTGGAAATTCTGTGCTATGTGGGACTATGTATGTGATTTGAATCAAGTTCAAATCATGATCTAGTTCAAATCATGAACAATGGTTTGAAGTTAATACAAGTTCCAAGTAGTTTTTCTTAGTCCTATGATGACTCATGGATGTTTGGGGGAATTACTTAAGTTCTTAATTGCTTTGTGTTAGTCTAGACCTGTATGATCCGAGGAATTGGAGTACGCTCTAGTACTATGATCTTCATGTGGGAACTTCCTACCAAAGTTCTACTTTTCTGGAAATTCTGTGCTATGTGGGACTGTGTATGTGATTTGAATCAAGTTCAAATCATGATCTAGCTTTGTCTTGTGACAGGACTTAGTCATGGTTATGATTATGAACTTAGTCTATTGGAATTGGGACTGACCTATGCAATTGAGTATGCTCGTCCTAGCTTGCATTGAGTGAATCATGTACATTGGTTTTACATATGACAGATTGTTGGTTTAACCACTCTATCATCCGACTAGATAGATCTTAATTTCGATTCTAGCTGAGAAAGTGAGAAACCACAGCGAATTGATCATCAAGGATTGCTACAAGCGGATCCTTGAACCCCTAGTGCCTTTTTATAATTGTTTACTTCAATTTAAGTTCAAAGTTGTTACTTTCATCAATTTCATACAAATTTGGTTGTTAGCTTCTCAATAGAAATTATTGGATGTGTTTGTGTATTCCTACATAAGTCCCTGTGGATCGACCTCAGTCTTACCGAGATTTATTACTACATCGCAACCCTCCACTTGGGGAAGCGAACAAGTGCCACATTGAAGAATCGACTGTGGCGACAAATGATTATGTGGAGACCATCCTAATGTTTGAGGATGAAGTGATTGAAGTCTCCACATCTCTTTGGTTTGTTCAATCCGAAGAACACTTCTGGGATGACCCATACTTGAATGATTTTTGCCCAGACAAGAAGGAAAGGAGATTCATATTCAATGATTTCCAACCAAAGCAATTCTCCTTTCCTAGTACATGTGACAATTTTATTGAGGAACCTGCTGAAATTTCTCAGCAGGATTTTCAATGGGTTAGAATGATCGATGTCACCAATGTACTTTCCAAAGCAGGATGGTGGATAGTTCTTCTGAATAATTTGTTGCACCACTTGATGATCTTGCTCAACTTTGTCCTTTTGGATATTATACTGATAATCGATCTCCTAGTCTGATGGAGATCCACTTTTTAAAAAAGGACGGCTTAGGTATCTTTATTGCTTTCCGTAAATTAGGTTTAGTTTTAGTTTAGTTTTACTGTTTTAGTAGCTTTAGTTGTTGGGTTGTAGACTTCCATGATCGACTCTCTCAGGTATTATTGTTCTCACTCTCTTATATTTCATCATTGCTCTCATGTTCATGCTCATTGCATATCTTTATACATTGAGGACAATGCAAGATTTGGTTGGGGGGTGAGATGAGATTCCTCATCTAGCAGTTTGCAACATTTCAAGCATCATATGTGCAAATTTTTTTGAATTTTCTAAAATTTCAAATCTCTTTTTGAAAACCTTATTTCTATGCATTCGAGATGATATGAGTATAAGAAGAGGAGATACAAAGTGTGTGACTTTGTAAGTCTTGAACTTCTCTTAATAAAATGGTTTTATATGTGAATTCCCCTATTTATGTGATTGATAGAAAATTTGAACACTTTTACACCTAGTTCACATTACATGATTTTCATGGTTGAAAGGATTATGTGATTTGTAGGTTAGCTAGACTTAAATTTGAGGTGTTGAGATACCAAGCCGGGGTACTTTGTCCATCCTTGTCCACGGGAAAATAACGAAAGATATGGATTTTTAAAAATCCTATTTAATTTAAAAGAAAAAGGAAAAGGAAGGATGAAATTGGAATGATGGAAAAATGGTGGAAAATTCCGAAAAGAGCTACCTATTTACCAACCGGGGGATGGTCTTCTCGTAACCAAAGCCGGAAATGGGACGTAGTGTGAAAGCCGTCTGAAGGACAATAAGGCAAATTTCTCTCATAGGCTTGTTGTTGCTCTATACACCTTGGATCCATGGTTTAGTTGATCTATGAAGAAGATAATCCCAGAAACTCATGAGATGAACTTTCACTATGCACACTAGGTTGAATTTGTTCAAGTTCTTCTATTCATCAATCACTCAGTGGGAATTTCATATAGACACTTATTATGTTTTGAGAGTTTGAGGTTTCAACTTCTATCACCTAATTTTTCCAAATTTTATACTTGTATGTCTTGGAATGGATAGAAATATGGTTTCTGAAGGAGAGTTGGTTTTTGGAGGTTTGAACTTTTTGCAAGCATGTTTTACTCGGGACTAGCAAAAAGCTGGTTGGGGGTGTGTTGAGCCTCCAATTTATACATTGTATAGCCCATTACATCACATTATGTGCATGGTTTGCATGTTTAAAAGGCACATCTAATGCATGTTTTGTGATTGTAGGAACGAGAGTGAACTTCACCCAATTGGAGAAAAAAAAGAATGCACTTACGACCCTTTGAATGAAGGCCCAAGGTGGACCAAAGAAAGAAGAAGAAAGAGGGAGAAAAGAGAAGAAAGAAAAAGAAGAAAAAGAAGAAAATGATCAAGAGCTGACCGGTCCTGACCGGTTGGCTGACCTACCGGCTACCCTTAGGACACTGCTGGACAAAGGACCAGTTAGTTCGACCGATCAAGGCCAGTCGGCCAACAGGTCGTCCCCTCTGCTGAACTCCTTGGACTAAGTTCAAAGTGGCCCGACCGGTCGGCCAACAGGTCGGATCCACCTCCTGTGTGCGCTAGACGTTTAACAGACTAGTCCGACCGGTCGGCCAGCCCAGTCCGACCGGTCGGCCACATGCAAAAATAGCAGCTTTCCAAATTGGGCTCCAATTTTCTCTGCGCATTGCATATACTTACGCAATTTCTAGATGATTTCGACGCAACAGAGCTTTCTCACTATAAAAAGACACCTAGGGTCTCTTCCTAGGGCATCCTCACACACTACACAAGAATCTGTAGTTGATAGTGATGAAGAAATGGATATGAATGAAATGGCTCTTATGGCCAAGAAGTTTAGAAAATTCTTCAAAAACAAAGGAAAGAGGGTTGACAAAAATAGCAAATCTTTTGACAAAAAGTGCTATACAGGAAAATCTTACAACAAGCCAAAAGATCCTAAGTGCTACAATCGTGGACGCTATGGTCATATTGCTTCTGACTGCCAAGCTCCTGCCAAAGAAAAATTAAAAAAGAAAGCAATGGCAGCCACATGGGACAACCTCCAGAGTACAGATTCAGAAACAGATGAATATCAAAGTGATGGGAGAGGATCAGTTAAAATTTTGATGGCCTCTATCTCGGAGATTGTCCCAGACATAAAAGGCGAAAGAGACAAGGATGATCATGAGCTATCAGAAAACAATGTGACATCCTCCGATGATGACGAGGGTGATAATGAAGGTTTGCAAGTTGCCTATGATGAGTTATTTCGTCAAAGCATCCTTCTTACCAAGAAGTTGAGCCAAGCTAATATTGACAACAATAAATTGGCTAATGAAATGCAAGAAGTGAAAGGAGAAAACAACAGATTTCACTTTCAGATCTGTGATTTGGAAAGGAAAAACAAAGCAGCTCAAGACAAAATTAATACCCTAGAAGATGAGCTGAAAAAGGCAAAATCTACAAATCAATGTCTAATCTTGTAGCTTAATCAAGAACGTCAACTCAATGAAAGATTTGCCCAGAGTAGAGAAAAACTAGACGATATCCTTAAATCAGGTAAGCCTTGTAGGAATACAAGAGGGCTAGGCTATGGTAAGCAAACTAAGGTTAGTAACCCAGAACCTGAAAAGATTAGGAATGCATCAGGAAGTGCTAAGAAAAAATCACCTATATGCCATGCATGCGGAGATGTTGGACATTTGAAGTTTGAATGCTTGATCTTTAAGAATCCGGTTCGGAACTTGAAAGGTAAATTTGTACCTACCGGAAAAAGGATGAATTATATGTGGAGTCCTCCAAAACAAACACCATACAAAAATGGAAACATGAGGAGAAATTATCTCACTCCACCGAAGAAAGACAAAAGAATGGAAGAGCTCCTTGAAATGGTAAAACAGTTAAACAAAAGAACCATGGAGCTGATGCAAGAGAAATCAAGCAAAGAAAAAAACTCAACACCTTATGCTCAAACAATGACATCTCTAGAATCAACCAAGAAGCCTGGTTCTCCCAAAAGGGTAGTATCTAAATGGGTAGTAAAGAACAAATGCTTAGTTATCCATACAGCCCTTAGAAACGGAAGAAACACTAGGTGGTATCTTGATAGTGGATGCTCCCAACACATGACAGGTGAGAGGACTCAGTTTTGTGATTATGCTGAGTTTGATGGTGGGTCTGTTACCTTTGGAGATGGGAGTGTTGCCAAAATTGTTGGAAAGGGAACCATCACCGGGCCAGGATTGCCCAAAATTGAGGATGTACTGTGTGTTGACGGTTTGAAACATAATCTATTAAGCATCTCTCAAATATGTGATGAACAGCATTCTTTAAAATTCTCCAAAGAAATGTGCAAAATTATGGACCAAACTGGAAAATTGATACTAAAAGGTTTTTGCACTAGAGATAACTGCTATGTTATTGAAAACAAGGGTGATGAGGGATCATTTGCCGTATGCCACATGGCCATTAATGATGAGACTGAGTTATGGCATCAACGGCTTGGTCATGTCCATTATAGGAACCTCGCTAGGTTGAGTAGAAAGAAATAAGTAAGAGGATTACCTAAGATTGGGAAGAAACCAAAAGAAGTATGTGCAGAGTGCTTGAAAGGTAAACAACTTAAAATTGCACATAAGAAGACATCCACCATTGCTACATCAAAACCCCTTGATCTACTCCACATGGATCTCGTAGGTCCCACAAGAGTAACGAGTCAAGGTGGTAAGAGGTACTTTTTTGTTATCGTTGACGACTATTCCCGATATACTTGGGTTATATTTTTGAAAGAAAAGTCTGATACATTTGATGAATTTAAGAAACTCATGAAACGACTCCACAATGAGAAGGAATGTACAGTGAAACGTATTAGGAGTGATCATGGGGGGGGAATTCGAGGACGGGCGATTTGAACTATTCTGCGAAAATCTAGGCATCAAACATGAATTCTCAGCCCCAAAAACTCCACAACAAAATGGAGTAGCAGAGAGGAAAAACAGAGTTCTACTTGACATGGCCACAGTTATGATGAACAGCAGAAATATAGCAAAAAATCTGTAGGCCGAAGCAGTGAATACAGCTTGTCACATCATTAATCGAGTTTATTTGAGAGTCGGCCTAGATAAAACCCCATATGAGTTGTGGAATGGAAAAGTTCCAAACATCAAGTACTTTAGGGTCTTTGGTAGCAAATGTCACATCCTTCGAGATCGAGAAAATCTAGGAAAATTTGACTCTAAGAGCGATGGGGGAATATTTCTAGGATATGCCTCTGATAGTCGTGCCTATAGAGTGTACAACACAAGGACTAAAACAACTCAAGAATCCATAAATGTTATCATTGATGACCAATCCAAAGAAGATACAAGACTTGATGATGATGAAGTGGGAGAACCATGCCACATAGGTAAACCTGTTGAAAAATCTCCCACTCCCAATGCCTCAATAGCTTCTGGAAATGTTCCACATATCAAGGATCATCCCCTCAATCAAATCATTGGAGATCCGGATGTTGGAGTCACGACTAGGAGACAACTTGAGGCCATCAGCAGTCATGTGTGCTTTACTTCAAAAATTGAACCAAAAAATATAAATGAGGCTCTCAATGATGAGTTTTGGATACTTGCAATGCAAGAGGAACTTCAACAGTTTACCAGAAATGAAGTTTGGTTTCTGGTTGAAAGACCATATGAGAAGAATGTCATTGGAACTAAATGGATCTTCAAAAACAAAACAGATGAATAGGCAATGTGATTCGAAACAAATCACGTCTTGTAGCTCAAGGGTACTCTCAAATCGAGGGAATTGATTTTGATGAAACTTTTGCCCTGGTTGGTAGACTAGAATCCATCCGAATTCTCATGTCCATAGCATGTGCACTCAAATTCAAATTATTTCAAATGGACGTGAAGAGTGCCTTTCTAAATGGTATACTTGATGAGGAAGTTTATGTTGAACAACCCAAAGGGTTTGTGGACCCTAGTTATCCTCAAAGAGTCTACCGATTGAAAAAGGCTCTCTATGGGTTAAAACAGTCCCCTTGAGCATGGTATGAACGTCTTACTCAATTTCTAATTGCTCACAAGTTTGTTAGGGGGAGTGTTGACAAAACCTTATTTGTTAAAAGGATGACTGATTCATTTCTCATTGCTCAGATTTATGTGGATGATATTGTATTTGGCTCAAACTGTGAAGAATTTCTGACTTATTTGCTAAATTAATGAAATCTGAATTTGAGATGAGTTTGGTAGGCGAACTGAATTTTTTCCTAGGATTGCAAGCTAAACAACTGAAAAATGGAATCCAAACTAAGTATGCAAAAGATTTAGTCAAGAGGTTTGGGCTAGACTCGGGTCGATCACACACCACGCCTATGGCCAATACCATTAAACTTTCCAAAGACCTGTCAGGCAAAAGTGTTGATCAACATTTATATAGAAGTATGATTGGGAGTCTCCTCTACCTCACAGCAAGTAGACCCGATATTGCCTTTAGCGTAGGGGCATATGCTAGATTTCAAGCCGATCTTAGGGAATCACACCTCATTGCTGTAAAAAGAGTGATCAGATATGTGTCCTGCACAACTGAATATGGCTTGTGGTACCCCTTTGACACCTCAACCATCATTGCGGGGTACTCCGATGCTGATTGGGCCGAAAATATGGATGATCGAAAATCCACAAGCGGTGGCTGTTTTTACGTCGGAAACTGCTTAGTTGCTTGGCATAGCAAAAAGCAAAACTCCATCTCATTGTCCACTGCTGAAGCTGAATATATTGCTGCCGGTAGTTGCTGCGCTCAACTACTTTGGATGAAGCAGATGTTGAAGGAATATGGTATTAATCAAGACGAAATGACGCTCTTTTGTGACAACACAAGCGCCATTAATATTTTAAAAAATCCTGTTCAACATTCTCGAACCAAGCATATCGACATCCGGCACCATTTTATAAGAGAATTAGTTGAAGAAAAAGTGGTCAATCTTGAATACATCCAAACCGAGCGGCAATTGGCCGACATTCTTACAAAGCCGTTAGATTCCACAAGGTTTGAACACCTTCGGAAGTCTATCGGGGTATGCTCACTCTAGTTAGTTGGAAACATCATGTGCATATAGGTATATCTGAGGAATAAGCCTCATATAATTGAATGATAATCGATATTCTCAAGCTTACATCCTTCCAAAATAGGCTGGCTCATCATTTACAATAGGGTGGAAGGGTTTAACTGTCCAAATGTCACTGGAGACATTTCCGATTGATCAGACACTTCTCCGATCAATCGAAAATATTGGGGGTCCGATAGCTATATACGCGAGCTCTGTTCATTCTGCCCTATGTTTCTGTTTCTTTTCAAACTCTCCTGGTAGGGCATCTTCGTGTGATCGGACTATAGCTCGGCCAGCCCTCCATCTGTCCTCATTTGCAGAAATGGTGGTTTCACATGTCTCCTAGGTAAGGTTTATAGATTTGTCAGTTCGATTACTTCTTCCCCCTTCCTCTATTAGCTTATCATTGTTAGGGATTTGAAGCTCTTACTGCTACATCACTTCCTTCCTATCCATCTTGGTCTGTTCATTGCTTAACCGTTCCTACAATCTTCAAAAACCATGCCTAAAGACCCTAAAGGCAAGTCCAAGATGGTTGCGCGGCCATCCACCACATCCAGGACTAAGAAGCTCCAACCTACTCGACCATCTCAGGGTTCTCCACCTCCTACTGCTCCTCCTACCCAACCTGAGGGTCCATCTACAATTTCCCGCTTTCAGTCCTGCACCATCATCTATGAGCGGGAGGTCGTCCTGTCGTACGTGGAGCTGTTTGGCATTCCAGCACTCCTCGCACAGATCAGTTGGGATGGTGTGCTACGATTCGGAGGCGTGGCACATCCAGAGGTTGTGTATGTTTTCTTGTCTAAAATTATCAACCCTGTTGGAAATCCTCCATCGTGTGAGGTCATTGTCGAAGGTCGCGTTGTGAAGATCACAGCCCAAACAATAGCAGACCATATTGGGATTCCCATGTCCACAGCCCTCCAACCTAATGACAATCTTCTTGACTCCTCTCTACGGGCTGATTGGACACGATATTTGTGTTGGGGTCCCAATCCCGAGTGGATAGATCGTACTGCACTCCGGGCGTCCGAAATGTCCGACAGATTCCGAGTGCTCCACTAAATTTTCAGCACCAATGTATACCCACGTAGCACCAACAAATCAGATCTCACAGCCAATATGGTCAATCTACTCTATCACGTTGGTCACGGAACGCGCCTATGTCTTCCATCCATCATTTTGCATCACATTCTGGATTCACTACCTAACACCCATAACACCATCCCTTTTGGCTGGATCATTACTCGTCTGGGCCAAGACTGTGGGTTCACAAATATTGTGGTTCATCCTATTCCTCGACGTACCTTCAAGGACCTCAATATAAAAAAGATGGCCCTACCAAGAGAGGATGACGTGGAAGACCGGGACTTCTCCCATACTCCCACACAGGTGTCTTCTGGCACCCATAGCGGGTCTTCAGCCCCAGCCCCGACGCCAGCCCCAGCTCGACGATCGGTCAAGCGGCGACTTCAGTCTGACGCCTCTTCCACACCTCCTCCTCCCAACTCGGAGCAGATCATTGCTCAACTGGATCGTGTGGAGGGCGCCCTAGCACAGCATGATGAGCGGTTGACGCGTCTTGAGAGCCTGATGCAGACCGTACACAATGCCGTTCAGTGCCCCACATCAGCTCTCTCGTGTCGATGTGATGACGTCTCTGGCCCTGCTCCGTAGCTGTCTATACTTCTCGCTAGGATCCATCGTGTGTGTGCAGTCGCGGATATCTTTTTGGAGCAACTTTAGCACCCAACTTCAGCACCTTCATAGTTATATCTTTTGATAGTTTTTTTTTTGATGCTCTCATTGCTGGATTTGACTCTATGATCTTTTTGTTTTGGATATTTTGATGATCATTGTGTTTTGGATATTTTGATGATCCAATGTTGGATTTGGATATTTTGATATTACTTATTTTGTGCATCATTTCTCATTTATCTGACTCCTATGCGTATATATATACTTGTGCGTAATTGCTTTATCTTTATTGGGCTTCTTGTCCCATTTTGGGTTGTATATATGGGATGTTTGGTCATGATATACATTTCAGAAGGGGAGGTTGGCTGCTTGGGCTATATGCCCACTGTGCTTACTGTCATATACTTGTATGTCCTTGCATGACCATGTGTATTTGGCTTCCTCCCTCGGCTCGTTCATGTCTATTTCCTCCTTCAGTCTATGACATATGTGCTGCATTTTCATTTCACTAACCTTTGTCAATCACTGACAAAAAGGGGGAGAAGTTATCCCACCAAAAGGTCCAGGTTATTTTTTTATTGATCTTTTGTGTGCAGGGACTAAGGGGGAGTTCAAGTGAAGCATAGTCTGTACATTGAGTCTGTACATTTTGTATGTAATGAGTCATGTCTATGTGTAAAGCATTTATTTTCTTTCGACATGTTCAATGTATGTATGTATTTTGGTTTTGGTGTCTAGGAAAAGTTTGTGGTATGGACTAAGACTTTTATAGGTTTGGTTTTGTCTGGTAATTGACAAAGGGGGAGATTGTTCATGCAAAGATTTGTTAATTACCATGGTTAGTGTGTCGTCAAGTCTGCTTGCGGCTGAAGACAGAAGCTACTCAAAGAAGATCGCTCATCCAGTCAGCTTTAAGCCTCTCCATCTAAACCTTTGATCCCAAAACCCTTCTATAGATGGCCCAATCCTTCCTAGTTACATCCTTAGCCCCATCTATAGTCCATCTTCCATAAAGATCAGCTATGGAAGGGTCCATTATGGCAGATGTTGCTTAAAAAATGAAATATAGTATATCTGTTGTCTCCGATAGGTGTCCGATCCATCGGAGATGTGTCCAATAGGTGTCCGATCAATCGGACGTTATGTCCGATTAATCAGAGATTTGTCCAGCAACATTGAAAAACTCTCTAGACATTTTTTCGATCACTCAGAGGACTATCCGATCAATCGGATAGGGTGATCCGATCAATCGGAGAATGATTCGATCCATCGGACGAAATTCCAGAAAATCACATAAACTCTCTGGAAGAAATTACGATCAATCGGAACATCTGTCCGATCAATCGGACGAGGTGCTCTGATCCATCGGAAGGACATCCGATCCATCGGAGGAAAATTCAGAAAAATACATAAACTCTCTAGAAGAAATTACGATCAATCGGACCATCTGTCATATCAATCGGACAGGGTCCTCTGATCAATCAAAACTAAGTCCGATCAATCGAAGAACCTGATTTTTAGCAAAAATTCAAATCAAGCTAATACTTATGTCCGATCGATCGGATCCTATCGAGGTGACCGTTTTCTGATCGTTAAAAGTCATCTCTATATATGGAACTCAGTTGGATCTTGTGAAAATCACCTTGAGCATCAACTAGGGTTTGTTTGTGCTTTCTCCTTGAGATCCCCTTCTCTCATACCCTGTGATTCATTGAGTTCATACTTTAATCCATGTTGATTTGACCAACATTGAAGAGCATTCAAAGCTTGGATTGAATCATGAACTCAACCCCTCTTTAATGGCATCTTGACCTACCTCTCAAAGTTATACTCTTGTCATCAATGCCATTAATGGTGGTTTAGGTAGAAGCTACTCCTCATATAAAAGCCATATCCCAATATAGCCTTAACCAAACCCTAATCCCTCACCTTGGAATCTACAAGGAGTCATCCGTAGCAAGGGTGCTGATCGAGGGAGCTGAAGAAGGTATCTTCCGTGCAAGCCGAAGCTTCTTCAACAAAGGCATCATCAAGGGGCTCAATCAGCTAAGTATATTTAGTCTTTCGAGTCCAAGAAACCTCCTCAAAGTTGAGATTTGGGTTTCAGAGTTTGAAGACCCAAACTCGTAAGAGTCCTTGCGTAGGACAAGTCCTTGAGTAGGACAAGCCCTTGTGTAGGACAAAGTGGTTCATGGATTAGTCCTATGGAAGGATGAATCCATATGTTGAGTTTTAAGTCCTTTTGTAGGCTGTTAAGGTTTATGGTTAACCTCATTTAAAACCATAGTGATAGTGAAATCCGGCTACTCAAGGAGTGAGTGGATCAGCCGGGAGTGGAGTAGGTACATAACCGAACCACTATAAAAATCTCTTGTTGTGTGATGAATGGTTGAACTACTTTACTTCTTTCATTTGTGGTTTTATTGATTAATATTCTGCATATCTTGTGCTTGAAGTAGGTTCTCTAAGAATACTTTGCATGTTTACAAGTGTATAATTTGGTAATTTTAAAAAGTGTCCTATTCACCCCCCTCTAGGACAAGGTAACTTGTTTCTTGCTTCTACAAAAGCGGTAATCAAACTTATACCGCATTTTCAGAAAGAAGGACACTTGGCTATGAGTAATTTCTAAAAACAACAAAATAAAACAAGTTAGTAAGCTATTAACAATATATATACAAAAATCAATTTCAAAAATTCTTAGAACCGTTAAAAACATGCTACAATCCGAAGATTGCACACCCAAGTGCAGGTAGCTGAAGTAGTAAAATACTCGATGAAACCGAGGTCAAACCATAGGGATTGGGGTTAAGAACACTTAGAGGAATTAGTTTAGGTGAGAGAGATAAAATCTGGTTTGTCCACGAGAGTGGAGCAAGTTGTGTGTGATGAAAGACAAAAACAGAAAAGGGGCTAAGGCATTAGGGATCCACCTTTAATTTATCCACAAGGTTTGATTCATTGGTCCAAGTATAACTCAATTAGAATCGAATAAAGATCCGTTCCAATCGGAAGATAAAACGGTTAAACTACTTGCATATTTCATAAAAGATGGTGATCTGAACCGATTGATTTGACCATGAAGCACTCAGTTAGTTGATCATAGGGAATTCCAAGTATCCACTGTGCCCGGAGTCAACAATGGATTAAAGAATTGTACAGATCAACAACTTTGCCAAAAAGTCAACCGATAAGATCATAATTCATACGATCAAATGCACACTTACAAGATATGAGGCTTTAATCGACCGATCCAACCGTTAAGATCTCATCTATCGATCGCAGGGAAGACAAAGCATCCAATGTGCCCTGGAGTCTACAATGTATCAAGAGATTTTACAAATCGATGACTTTACCTGCACTATCTCGATGACCTGTAAGGAATCCAAAGCATCCTATCGTGTCAGGAGTCGACGATGGATCAAGGCACTTTATCGATCATGAGCTAGCTAATTGGTGTGCAAAGGGATCTCAAGCATCCAACGTGCCCGAAGTCGACGATGGATCAAGGGGCTCACATAACAATAACGTCTGATGAGGTGGATAACTAAACCAATCAACCAAAGAGAACTCCAACATTCAAGCACAACTGTTGAACCAAAAGAACCAAAGCTTGTAAATTTCTTCAAAGGCTTCACACCTGGCCTCAACTAGAGGTTTAGCCAACCATGCTATAGTGGAAGACTAAATTCTCTACAAAGGAAAAACTACACTACTCTAAGAAAGAAAATAAAAAGAAAGAAAACTAAGAAGAGAGGATTTTGGATTTGAGGGATGATGGGATTTGTGAGATGAGAAGGATTTGAGGGCATTGTGGGATGCTTCAAATGAGAAGGGATGGCCTCCGTTTATAGATTTTTGGGAGGTTCCAAGCCTAGGTGGAACTCCAAGCCTAAACCAAGTTTTTCTTTTGGTTTGGGAATGGAGCTAGGCTTGGATGATGAGGTGGCACTTCCAAGCCAATAGATTTGCCTTTTAGGTTTGGGTTAGGAGTTAGGCTTGGAAAGTACTCCGAGCCTAAAGCAAATTTCTCTTTTGGTTGGAGCTCATGGAAGGAAGAGGATGGAGAGAGCATTTGCTTGGCCCAAGGATGGAAGATAACTAGGTGAGTGAACTGGGTGAGTTATTTAGGTAGATGAGTTGTGGTGACTAGGTCCACATGGGAAATTTGAAGAATCTGGACCATCCATTGTTGATGGTAGTTGCTTTTGATGATGAATGGACGGTTTGGAAATGATCTCCAACTGTTGGCCATGAGATGATTGTTGACCATTGGAATGCAAACTCTATTGCTGCAAAGTGATGATCGTCCACCTTGTGCTACTCTATGAGATGGATGGCGTAGATGAATGGACGATCAGATGTCGGTCTGTAAATGTGACTGAAGGTGATGGCCCTTGATTTGAGCCTGCGACGCTGATGCTGAAGGTAGGGTCCACTGGACGGCTGGATATCTAGCACTGTTGCACGTGTGGAGCTTGGTTGAAGGTGGAGAACTGGCTAGATTAATAGACAGAAGGTGGGGTCCACTTGCTGGTCTGAAGGATCATCAGATGCTGGACGTTGATGATGTTAAGCATGTGTAACGTCTTGCATATCACACGTGTGGAGAGGTGGGATCGTCCAGCTGCTGGCTGTTGACGGTGGCTGAATTGCAGATGGGGTCCACTTAAGTTGGATGTTGCAGATGCATGAACGACTGGAGTTTGTTGGAGATGAACAGTCCACTTGATGCTGGCCGTCCATTGCTGAATGGACGGTGATCATGTAGGGTCCACTGTTGTTGCTGACGTGCAAGGTGGGCCATGGACGGTGTTCTCTGCACGTCAGAGGAAAGTGGGGATGCTAAAGCTTGGAGGCTGCTGGTCTTTGAAGATCAGGTTGTTGGCACGTGCTAGAGTTTGTGGGGTCCACTGGACTGGATGGTTGAATGGAGATTCGGTGGAAGTGATGCCTGATGATGACGTCCACTTGTCTATATGGTAGAGATGCAGCTGGAGGTATTTGGTGCTTGCTGCTCATTTGAGATGGAGATGGCTGCCCAATGCCGGACCATCAGGGCCATTGATCTGATGCTCATGAAAATCTGGCCCGCATTGATACACAATTGGTCCAATCTTCGATCTTTACAGCCTGATTTCTTGCAGGACCGCTTGACACTTGATCTTGATCACTTTGAGGCTCTAAGACATCCTGGTTGGCTCAGATTTCCTTCAGCCTCCATTAATCACCCGAATGGCAAAAACACATCTAATGAGGGATAATTAACCTAGAAAACAATGATAATACTCTAAATATTTAGGGTTAATTATACAATACTAGGTGCTTGTCACACTCCCCAACTAGCATTTTGCTAGTCCCGAGCAAAACATGCGAAAATAATCCAAGGATATTTTAAAACAATGCAATCAATCCTATCCTGGACCGCTTTCACCAATGGCGACAATCTCAAGACTTCTCTTATTTCATAATAGAACAAAGATAAAGAGAAGAAAAGGTTCAATGTATTTATGTGATCCTTCAAGTTATCTACCAAGGCATATGGTTTTTTAGAATATTTAAACCTAGATTCTAGCAACTTAGTAAACAACTCGATCGAGTTCAAAGCATTAATTATTCAGTAGAAACATTCTAAACATTAAGTTTCATGGTGTATAGTGAAATCCAGCCCTAACACAACTAGGGGTTTAGTCTTCTACTTTCATATTAACACTGATGATTGAAGAGAATGGTCAGATCAACCAAGTCACTAATTCCGAACCTTGCTATTGTTCTTTTAATATTCTTCTAGCTTCCAATTTTTTCCATCGATGGCTTTCACACTATCTCAATTTCTTGTGTTAATAGGTAGCCACTTTTGCATACCATTATTTTTTTAGCTGGTTCTTTTCTATCTTCTTCTCTCTTTTTTTTTTTTCAATAACCGATAGTTGAAGACTCCAAAAGGCTCACTTCATACTAAAGTAATATTTTGTAATGGTAACAGCAATGGATGAAAATCCTTGCCCCAAATTACTATGAATATTTTTTCACTTTTTTATGAACAAAGTAGACAAGGATCGTTCGCTTCCCCAACTATAGGGTTGCGATGTAGTAATAATTCGGTAGAGACCGAGATCATTCTCAGGGACTAATGTAGGAATTCTTAAAATTTCTTCTAATAATCTCCAATTGAAATCAAACTATAATGATCTGAAAAAATATGAATGTAGGAGAATAATCTGTACTTTGAGATGAAATTAACAATCTAAAGAAGCACTAGGGTGTCGAGGATCCACTTGTAGTGATCCTTGATGCATAATTCACTTTGATTTCTCAATTACACAACTAAAATCAAAATCAAATCCTATCTAGCCGAAATATGGAGCAGTTAATTCATCAAAACAATCTGTCCCATGTGTTGTTCATCAACATCATTCACTCAATTCAAGTTAGGACTTGAGCACACTTAATGTATAGGTCAATCCTAGTTCCAATAGGTTAAGATCACAATCATAATAATCATCAAACCCTGTCACAAAGCTTAACTATATTATGATTTGAACTTCATTCAAATCATATAAATAAGCAATACATGTTTCAGACTTCTTATAAAAGTTAGAACTTTGGTTTGAAGTTCCCACATGAAGAACCAAGTCTAGAGCATCTTGAATCCGATTCCTTGGAGCGTACAGGTCTTGAGCTATGCAAAACAACTAAGAACTAAAGAAATTCTTCCAAACATCCATAAGTCATCATAAGATTAAGAAAAACTACTTAGAACTTTATTCAAACTCACAAACCATTGTTCAATCAATAAAAATCCAACTTAAAACCAATAAAAACGAATTAAAGCATCTTAGATCTACTACAAGCTTCACCTCTTAGCCCTAGCTAAGAGGTTAATTAATGAAAAACATAAAAACAAACTAGAACTAGAAGAAAAAGAAGAAAACTAGTTGTAGGAGGCTAGGAAGCCTTCTAGGTCTTGAATCATTTGCTCCCCACATTGCTAGATGCCATAGGAATGAAGTGGAGGTCTCCTTTTACAGCTTTCACACCCCACAAACGAAGAATCTTCGAGAATTTACGCACTGCGCAGAGAAAATCAGAGCCAGACTTGGAAATTTCTAAACTGGGCGCATTGTCGATTGATCGCTCAGACTGGGCGATCAATCGTTAGTTCAAATAACTGTAAAAACTGCCTTTTTCGGATCTGGCGATTAATCGACTGGCTGAGAGATCAATCGGTCACTTATGACGATCAATCGATCAATGTCCAGCGATCAATCAGAGGGTGCAAAAAGTGTCCAGAGAGTTTTTCCAAATTTCTTAAAAATCTACATTTTGGCGATTAATCTATGGGATGGGCGATCAATCGCTCAGGCTGGGCGATCAATCGCAATTCTTCACTTCACTCTAGCAACAATTTTGTCAATTTATGCTATGAGCGATCAATCACTCAAGTTTGTTGATCAATCGCTCAGGCTGAGCGATCAATCGACGGATCAATCTCTGGATCAATCTTCAGAAACTGCAACTTTCTGCATTTTACTTTTATGGCCCTGCAGCTCTGCACTTTGGTTTTTCTAGCCCTGTCAGGTCTTTTAACATGATTTCTTCAGTGTTTTTCTTTATTTTTCAACTCCATCTTCCATAGCTTATTTCTTTCATTCCTTTGATCCTCAAAGTGTCCTAAAGCAGTCTTTTAGAATTGGATTCAAAAGGTCTCTCTCTCATTCCTACAATCACAAACCATGCATTAAATTATTCTTTAAATCATGAAAACCATGCATAATGTGTGATGAATTGGGGTTAGATTATGCACAATTCAGAGCTCAACAAGGATCTCCAGGCTTGGTTCCTATCACTCTTAACAATCATCAAGTCAACATTATTGTATTAAACTTAAATCCTAGCAATGCAAGCTAGATGTGAACTGTGAAAAATTCATGACTCAATCAATGTTTATCATTTTTTAACAGAAAATTAATGGAAAGAACTCAATTTTGAAATTTACTAAAGCAACTAAAACTCTAGACTTTAACATTCTCATTACTAAATGCCTTTCCATTCTACTATTCAAATTATTTCAAAAGCACATAAATCCATTTTTTAAAGGCTAAAAAAATAAGAATTTACAGTTAATACAACCACAGAGTTTCTTGTTCCTTTTGTGCAATGCACATAGACCACGTATCATCCAATAGACTCCTTCGACCACAAGATGGGTCACATCCTCACATTTCCCATGATTAATCCATTTTGGGGTCTTATTGTTGAACCTCCAATTTATACATTGCATTGCCCATTACACGACAAGGTTTGCATGTTTTTCATGGTTTAAAGGCCCACCTAACACATGTTTTGTGGTTATAGAGATGAGAGCGGACTTCATTCAATTACAAGCCAAAAGAATGCATTTGGAGCTTTTGCATGAAGGACGAAAGAGGACCGAAGAAAGAAGAAAGCAAGGAGAAGTGAAAGAAGAAGAAAAGAGGAGAAATGAAAGAAAGAAGACCAAAGTGAAGATAGGCTGACCGGTCACGACCGGTCGGCCATGCACTGGAAGATGGACAGAGGAGCCCGACCGGTCACGACCGGTCGGCTGTATACGCTGGAACAACGCTTCAAATTGGTCCGACCGGTCATGACCGGTCGGCCACACTTGCTGGAGGAATGGACAGTCCACTCCGACCGGTCACGACCAGTCGGCCCTGCGTAGGAAGAGTCCTTTCTAAATCTGGACTCCGAAAAACGCTGCGCACTGCGTAATCTTTCGCAGAATCCGACGCAAGGGAGGTTTATTGCTATAAAAGGACACCTAGGGGCTCTTCCTAGGATATCAGAGAAGCTAAGGAACGTGGTTCTAAGGAGGGAAAGTGATCGTGGAGCGTCTGCAACTCTCCTATTCGGGTTTTTCTGTTTTTATGCTTTTATTTTGAGATTTTAGTTGCAGCATGACAATGCTCGGCTAGAACCTCTCAGCTAAGGCTGAGAGGTGAAGCTTGTAGCTAATTCTATGTTGGATTCAGTTTAATTCAAGTATTTTTCAATTCAAGTTTGGATTTTTCTTATGTTTCAGTTCCAAAAGTGGTAGTTTGAGATGTTTTATGAGAGTTCATGTACCCAAGACATGAATTCCTTGCAATTCTCTGAGATTATCACAGGTTGCTTGTTTAGATTCGAATTATAGTAATCCTTGAGCAGGCCATAGTCCATAGGCATGGCTGTTACTCCGCAGGCTATGGATTTGAATTCTACATTGATTAAATGGATTAGAACTTGGAAGTTCAACTTGATTTGGATTGAATGTGTGTGAATGCTTTATTTTCCAACTAGATGAGAGATAGGACTTCAAATCTAGTTGTGATCTCCACTTGGATTGACTGAATTGACATAGGGTTGCTACAAGTGGATCCTTGAAAGCCTTAGTATTTTATATCTCTGATTTTTCATTAAGTTGTTGTTTTAGTTAAATACCTAATTGAATCTGAATTTCTTCCATAAACTGAGTTGCTGGAGTAGTTTGGAAGCGTGTTTCTATTTCCCTGTGGATCGACCTCGGTCTTACCGAGTTTTATTACTACATCGCAGCCTTACACTTGAGGCAAGCGAACAAGTTTTTGGCACCGCTGCCGGGGAATTAGATAACGGTTTTCAAATAGTTCAGTGGCTGTAGAAGTAGATAGGTTTTTCTGATTTTCTTAGAACTAACAAAGTTTTCTGTTTTGTAGGAATTCTTCTCTAAGTTCAAGCGCATCAGGTGATACCTTTCTAACTTAGTTTCTTTTAGATTAGTTTCAGATTTCAATTTTATAGGTTAGGATTAGCTTTGATTTTTGGTTGAGTGGTTTATGTCCCGTTGGGAACGTAATCACTCAAATCGTCTCCAATCTAAAGGTGGTTTAGTTGGACCATTGTCAGTTCATAGACGAGTCCGAAATTATCAAGAGCATTGTGAAAGTTTGGGGAGTATGGATCAAACACCTGTAAGGAATCCTCCCCCCCCCCCCCCCCCCCCCCCCCCCCCTACTCCAACTACAAACGTAAATCAGGAAGGAGTAGGAGAGAATGAGGTACATAATGTTCCTCCAATGAGATCACTACGGGACTACCTACAACCTGCCCGTGCAATTACACCTTCTTGTATAGTTCTACCAGCGAACGGTGGAACCCTTGACATAAAACCGGGTGTAATTCAACTTTTACCTAAGTTCCATGGGCTAGACTCTGACCGCCCATACTTACACTTGCAAGAATTCGAAGAAGTGTTGGCCACCTTGCATTATCCTAATGTTTCCGAGGATACAATCAGACTTAAACTTTTTCCCTTCACTTTGAAAGAAAGAGCCAAAGATTGGCTTCACTCTCTTAGACCACATTCGATTGGGTCATGGGTTGAGATGAACTGGGAATTCCTGAAAAAGTTCTTCCTGACTCATAAAACAAACACTCTTCGAAGGGCCATAATGAATTTCTCAGCTAAAGAGGGTGAATCTTTTTTTCAATGTTGGGAAAGATTTAAGGATCTCCTACTTGCTTGCCCACATCATGGCTATGAGAGTTGGCGAGTCATAAATTTTTTCAATGATGGATTAAGTTCCAATATGCGCCAATTTGTGGAAATGATGTGCAATGGCGAGTTTATGAGCAAAAATCCAGATGAAGCTTGGAGTTACTTGGACATGTTGGCTGAAAACACCCAATCTTGGGATACATCGGATAAACCCAATAACTCCAAGCCCACTCAAGAGAAAGGTGGGATCTATATCCTTAAGGAGGAAGACGATGTGAATGCAAGGATAGCCAACCTCACAAGGAAGGTTGAGGCCATGGAACTTAGCAAAAGTGGAGTTCCCAAGTCCAAGGAAGCTGTTGAAAACATATGTGGGATTTGCCTCACCGACTTACACGCTACGCAAGATTGTCCCACAATTCCTGCATTTCAGGAAGTGCTACATAAGACAGCCAATGCCACATATGGTTATCAACGGCCCTTCAATGGACCGGTAGGTAATACGTACAATGAGAGTTGGAAGAACCACCCAAATTTCAGTTGGAAGAATGCTCCTACGAGCAATCCTACCAACTCCCAAAGAGGGCCACCCATGCAAAATATGGCCCCACCTCAATTCTCATTGGAGGATACCTTGAGAGCGTTTATGCAAAGGCAAGCACAAATAAATGAATTGAATCAGCAAATGTTCCAAGAGCTTAAAGTCTCGGTTGATGAGATTAAGGGACGCTTGAATGCTAGGGAAGGGACCTTTCCGGCCCAACCTCAGCCCAATCCAAAGCAAGTACATGAAGTAAGCATCCCTAATCCTTCCAACCAAAACATGGAGCAAGCTAAATCCATTACCACCCTTAGAAGTGGTAAACAAATTGACAAAACTATTCCGGTGAAGGCCGATGAGCCTAATGATCCGGTAAATTCTGAGGATGAAGATGGATCTAACTTAGCCCCACAACAACTGGAACACATTTACAAGCCCGTAGCACCATTCCCTTCGAGATTGGTTGCCCCAAAATCTCTCCCAAATTCTCAAGATATTCTAGAGATTTTCAGACAAGTCAAGATTAATATCCCTTTGCTTGATGCCATCAAACAAATTCCCTCTTATGCCAAGTTTCTAAAAGACCTATGCACAACAAAACGCAAATATAATGTGCAGCAAAAGGCCTTCTTAACTGAGCAAGTGAGTGCCATCCTCACTCAAAAGACCCCCCCCAAATTCAAAGATCCCAGTAGTCCCATTGTCTCATGTATCATTGGAGACTACCGGATTGAACGTGTTGTTGAGCTCTTAATTGTGCATATTCTAACCCCAATTCATCACTCATTGTGCAAGGTTTGTATGGTTTGTAAGCTAATTCAATGCCTGTTTTGTGACTACAGGATTGAGGGTGAACTCTACTCAATTCAAGACATAAAGAGCTCACTTAGGATCATTCTGATGAAGAATGTTTGAGGACCAAAGAAGAAAAGAAAGAAAGAACCAAAGCAGAGAAGAAAGCAGATGAAAGAAAATAAGAAAATAAGAAGAAAATGAAGCTGACCGGTCGTGACCGGTCGGCCAAGGAAGCCAGACCGGTCAGTGACCGGTCAGCCATGTATGTTGGGCATTACTGAAGAGGACCGGTCATGACCGGTCGGTCATTGGTGCTGAAAAAGTGCTGAAGGCGTCCGACCGGTCATGACCGGTCGGACATGCTTGCTGGACCAAGAAGGAATAGGCCCGACCGGTCATGACCGGTCGGAGATGCTTGCTGGAGTGTTTTCACTTGAGGCCGACCGGTCTTGACCGGTCGGCCATGCGTACTGAGTTAGAACTTTCTAATTTCTTCCCGAAATTCTCTGCACTGCGTAAGTGTTACGCAAATTTCCGATTCTTTCGACGTTGTGGAGCCTCCAGACTATAAGAGGACACCTAGGGATCGTTCCTAAGGCATCCTAGGAGGGCTCAAGCGAGGTTGGAGGCTGTGGAAGTGAAGATTGGAGTTTCACAACTCCTTTTGGTTTGCTTTGCTGTTTTCATGCTTTTTGTAGTTGTTTCATGTTTCCTTGGATCATGAGCAGCTAAACCTCTTAGCTAGGGCTAAGAGGTGAAGCTTGTAGTGAATTCAAGATGTTTTAATTCGTAGTTAAGTGGTTTTAGTTTGGAATTCATGATTATGAACTAAGGTTTGGAGTTTATACAAGTTTTTAAGTAATTTTTCTTAGTCTTGTGATGACTCATGGATGTTTGGATGAATTACTTAACTTCTTAATTTGTTTGCAACGGTATAGACCTGTATGATCCGAGGAATCGGAGTGCGCTCTAGTACTAAGCTCTTCATAAAGGGACTTCAGGCCAAAGTTCTATTTTAGTTGATTTTCTGGAATATGTAAGGACTGTGCTGGTGATTTGAATCTAGTTCAAACCCTAATCTAACCTTGTCTTGTGAGAGGACTTGGGGATGGTTATGATTGAGAACTGGACCTATAGGAAAGGGGAATGACCTATGCAATTGAGCATGCTCAGCTCAGCCTAGACTGAGTGAATCTTATGAATAGAATTTACATATTACAGACTGTTGGTTTAACAGTTCTATCATCCAACTGGACGGACAGGAATGTCGATTCTAGTTGAGAGAATAAGAAACCACAGTGGATTGAACATCAAGGATTGCTACAAGTGGATCCTTGAAACCCTAGTACTCTCTTATAATTAATTACTCTCGATTTAATTCAGCTTTTGTTACTCACATCAACTTTATACAATAATCTGATTAGTAGACTTCAATAGACACTTGTGGATGAAATTGTGAGATCCTACATAGTCCCTGTGGATCGACCTCGGTCTTACCGAGATTATTACTACATCGCAGCCCTACACTTGGGGAAGCGAACACGTGCCTTGTTAGATTTGGGGGCGAGTGTGAACTTGATCCCATACTCGGTATATGAGCAATTGGGTCTTGGTGAATTAAAACCCACCAAAACCACATTGCAACTCGCTGATATATCTATCCGTGTACCGAGGGGGATAGTTGATGATGTTCTAGTCTAAGTTGACAAATTCTACTACCTGGTAGATTTTATAGTCTTGGACACACAACCGGTTTTGGATGCTAGCACCCAAATACCGGTAATATTAGGCCGCCCATTCCTTGCCACATCAAACGCAATCATCAATTGTCGGAATGGGGTGATGCAACTATCTTTTGGAAACATGACACTAGAGGTGAATATGTTTCACTTGGGCAAAAGACATAGGGATATCGATGATGATGAGTTCTTCGATGTAAACATGCTTGAAACTTTTGAAGAAGAAGAACTCCTCCAACTTGAACCACTGGAAAGCTTGGAGACATGCTTAGCACACTTCATGGATTCTGAAGACCCCATCATTAATGAAATTGTGCAAGCAGAAAGACCGGTAGTTGATACTAGCCGGTGGAGGCCCCATTTTGAAAAATTGCCACCAACCACATCAAGGCCTCTACCGTCTAACATCAAACTACCGAAGCTTGACCTCAAACCACTGCCATCCGAGCTTAAATACGTATATTTGGGTCAAGAGGAAACGTTCCCAGTTGTCATTGCTTCCCACCTTGAGAAAGACCAAGAGCTCAAGTTGATTGAGTTACTCAAAAAACATAGGGAAGCCATAGGTTGGACAATAACGGATCTCAAAGGGATAGATCCTTCGGTTTGCACGCACCGAATACACCTTGAAGAAAATGCAAAAACGACTAGACAACCTCAAAGACGGCTAAATCCAAACATGATGGAGGTTGTCAAAGCCGAGGTGTTGAAGCTATTGGATGTGGGTATTATCTACCCCATCTCAGATAGCCAATGGGTGAGTCCTACCCAAGTTGTCCCCAAGAAATCCGGTATTACCATCATTGAAAACGCCAATAACGAGCTTATACCGACTAGGGTGACCACAGGTTGGCGTATGTGCATTGATTATAGGAAGCTCAACACAGTTACTAAGAAAGACCACTTCCCTCTCCCATTTATGGATCAAATTTTGGAGAGATTGGCAGGCCATTCCTATTATTGCTTCCTAGATGGCTATTCCGGATACAACCAAATTGAGATAGCTCCGGAAGACCAAGAGAAAACCACATTTACATGCCCGTTTGGTACCTTCGCTTACCGAAGGATGCCATTCGGGTTATGCAATGCACCCGCCACATTTCAACGATGCATGTTGAGTATTTTCTCAGACATGGTGGGTGAGTTTCTTGAGGTATTCATGGATGACTTTTCTGTTTTTGGTTGTACATTTGATGAGTGTCTCAAGCACTTAAAGTTGGTCTTGATGAGGTGTGAGGAAAAGCAACTTGTATTAAACTGGGAGAAGTGCCATTTCATGGTACAACGAGGAATAGTCCTTGGACATATCATCTCGTCCAATGGAATAGAGGTAGACTGGGCAAAAATTGACATAATTTCCAATCTACCACCACCCAAAAGCATACGCGATGTGCGGTCCTTCCTTGGACACGCCGGTTTCTATAGAAGGTTTATAAAGGATTTTAGTCATGTCTCAAGACCTTTATGCAACCTTCTACAAAAGGAGAACCAATTTGAGTGGAGTGCCGAATGTCAATTAGCTTTTTCAAAGCTAAAAGACTTGTTGACAACCGCTCCTATCATGCAACCACCAGATTGGTCCATTCCTTTCGAGTTGATGTGCGATGCGAGCGATTTTGCTATTGGGACTGTGTTAGGCCAAAAGAAGGATAAAATGCCCCATGTCATCTACTACGCAAGTAGGACCTTGAATCCTGCCCAAGTTAATTATTCGACTACGGAGAAAGAGCTCCTAGCTGTCATTTTTGCTTTGGACAAATTCAGGCCATACTTAATAGGATCCAAAGTTATCGTTTATACGGATCATGCGGCGCTGAAATACCTTCTTTCTAAGAAGGATGCAAAGCCCCGTTTGCTAAGATGGATCCTACTCCTTCAAGAATTCGACTTGGAGATCAAAGATAAGAAGGGGGTAGAAAATGTGGTGGCGGATCATCTATCCCGCCTAGTCCTACCAAATTCCATTGACGAGTCACCTATTGAGGACTCATTCCCTGATGAGCAACTCTTTGTTGCTATGCATCCACCATGGTACGCTGATATAGCCAATTATCTTTCTACGGGTGCAATGCCGACTCATTGGACTGCGCAAGACAAACGTAAATTTCTAAGGGAAGTGCGCAGATTTTTCTGGGATGAACCTCTATTGTTTAAATATTGCCCAGACCAAATTATAAGGAGATGCGTCCCCGATGATGAACACAATCCAGTCATCTCCTTTTGTCATGATCAAGCATGTGGGGGTCATTTTTCAGCCAAGAAAACAACTGCGAAAATTCTGCAGTGTGGTTTTTATTGGCCCACATTATTTAAGGACACCCACGAGTTTTGCAAAGCGTGCGAGCGCTGCCAGAAGTTAGGACGATTATCCCGTCGAAATATGATGCCTCTCACCCCAATTCAACATCTTGAAGTCTTTGACTGTTGGGGCATCGATTTCATGGGACCATTCCCCTCATCTTTTGGACATGTCTATATTCTGCTTGCCGTAGACTATGTGTCTAAATGGATAGAGGCTATCCCATGTAGAACCAACGATCATCGTACGGTTCTCAAGTTCCTCAAAGAAAACATACTTTCTAGATTTGGGACGCCTCGAGCCATTATTAGTGATGGTGGTTCTCACTTTTGCAATAGACCTTTTGAAACTTTGATGAAGAAATATGGTATTAGGCACAAAGTAAGTACCCCATACCACCCACAAACAAGTGGGCAAGCTGAAATCTCCAATAGGGAAATCAAGCAGATTTTGGAAAAGACGGTGAGACCGGATCGCAAGGATTGGTCCCTAAGATTAGATGATGCACTTTGGGCTCACCGTACTGCCTACAAGACACCCATTGGAATGTCCCCTTATAGACTTGTCTATGGGAAAGCTTGCCACTTGCCTGTGGAGATAGAACACAAAGCCTACTGGGCAATTCGGGCTTTAAATTTTGATATTGACAAGGCTAGCTCGCTTCGCAAACTTCAATTAAATGAGCTTGATGAAATCCGGAACGATGCATATGAGAACTCGAGAATTTACAAGAGTAAGATGAAGGCTTTCCATGACAAGCACATCTTCAGGAAATCTTTCCATGAAGGACAGAAAGTACTCTTGTATAATTCCCGACTTCACCTTTTTCCGGGCAAATTACAATCTCGATGGACCGGCCCATATGTTATCAAAGAATTTTTTCCTCATGGGGCTGTTGAGATTGAAAATGCAGCGAATGGTAACTGTTTCAAAGTTAATGGACAACGCCTTAAACCATTTGTTGAGAAATTTGATTCAGAGGACATGTCCATCTCCCTGAATGATCCTGTCTATCAGGATGATTGATCTCCTAGTCTGATGGAGGTATAGTATAGGTAGGTTTAGTTTTGTTCTACTGTTTTAATAGGTTTTAGTTGTTGGGTTGGAGAATTCCATGATCGCTCTCTCAGGTACTATTGATTCTCACTCTCTCATTGTTTACCATTGCTCTCATGTTCATGCTAATTGACTATCTTTTTACATTGAGGATAATGTAAGATTTGGTTGGGGGGTGAGATGAGATCCCTCATCTAGCATATTGCAACATTTCGAGCTTCATATGCACAAATTTTTTTTGAATTTTCTAACATCTCAAAAATCTTTCAGAAAATTTTGTTTCTATACATTTGAGATGCTATGAGTATAAGAGGAGGAGATACGAAGTGTGTGATGTTGTAGTTTTGAACTTCTCCCAACATAATGGTTTTATATGATAGTTCCCCTATTGTTGTGATTGATAGAAAAATTTGAACACCTTTGAACCAAGTTCACATTACACGATTTTCATGAGTGACAGGGTTATGTGATTTGTGGATTAGCTAGACTTTGATTTAAAGGTGTTGAGCAGCCAAGCCGGGGTATTTTGTCCATCCTTGTCCATGGGAAAATAACGAAAGATATGGATTTCTAAAAATCCTATCTAATTTAAAAGAAAAAGGAAAGAAAGGATGAAATTGGGAAGGAAAGAAAAATGGTGGAAAATTCCGAAAAGGGCTACCTATTACCAACCGGGGGATGGTCGAACCGTAACCAAAGCCGGAAATGGGACGTAGTGTGAAAGCCGTCGGAAGGACGGTAAGGCAAATTCCTGTCATAGGTTTGTTGTTGCTCTGTGCACCTTAAAATCCTTGGTTTACTTAATCTATGAAGAAGATGATCCCAGGAACTCATGAGATGAACTTTCACTATGCACACTAGGTTGAATTTGTTCGAGTTCTTCTATTTTTCAATCAATCAGCGGAAATTACATGTAAACACTTCTTATGTTTTGAGAGTCCAAGGTTTCAGCTTATCTCACCTAATTTTTCCAAATTTTATACTTATGCATCTTGGAATGGATAGAATCATGGGTTCTAAAGGAGAGTTGGGTTTGGAGGTTTGAAATTGTTTCACACATGTTTTGCTCGGGACTAGCAGAAAGCTGGTTGGGGGGTGTGTTGAACCTCCAATTTATACATTGCATTGCCCATTACACGACAAGGTTTGCATGTTTTTCATGGTTTAAAGTCCCACCTAACACATGTTTTGTGGTTATAGAGATGAGAGCGGACTTCATTCAATTACGAGCCAAAAGAATGCATTTGGAGCTTTTGCATGAAGGACGAAAGAGGACCGAAGAAAGAAGAAAGCAAGGAGAAGTGAAAGAAGAAGAAAAGAGGAGAAATGAAAGAAAGAAGACCAAAGTGAAGACAGGCTGACCGGTCACGACCGGTCGGCCATGCACTGGAAGATGGATAGAGGAGCCTGACCGGTCACGACCGGTCGGCTGTATACGCTGGAACAACACTTCAAATTGGTCCGACCGGTCATGACCGGTCGGCCACACTTGCTGGAGGAATGGACAGTCCACTCCGACCGGTCACGACCGGTCGGCCCTGCGTAGGAAGAGTCCTTTCTAAATCTGGACTCCGAAAAACGCTGCGCACTGCTTAATCTTTCGCAGAATCCGACGCAAGGGAGGTTTATTGCTATAAAAGGACACCTAGGGGCTCTTCTTAGGATATCAGAGAAGCTAAGGAACGTGGTTCTAAGGAGGGAAAGTGATCGTGGAGCGTCTGCAACTCTCCTATTCGGGTTTTTCTGTTTTTATGCTTTTATTTTGAGATTTTAGTTGCAGCATGACAATGCTCGGCTAGAACCTCTCAGCTAAGGCTGAGAGGTGAAGCTTGTAGCTAATTCTATGTTGGATTCAGTTTAATTCAAGTATTTTTCAATTCAAGTTTGGATTTTTCTTATGTTTCAGTTCCAAAAGTGGTAGTTTGAGATGTTTTATGAGAGTTCATGTACCCAGGACATGAATTCCTTGCAATTCTCTGAGATTATCACAGGTTGCTTGTTTAGATTCGAATTATAGTAATCCTTGAGCAGGCCATAGTCCATAGGCATGGCTGTTACTCCGCAGGCTATGGATTTGAATTCTACATTGATTGAATGGATTAGAACTTGGAAGTTCAACTTGATTTGGATTGAATGTGTGTGAATGCTTTATTTTCCAACTAGATGAGAGATAGGACTTCAAATCTAGTTGTGATCTCCACTTGGATTGACTGAATTGACATAGGGTTGCTACAAGTGGATCCTTGAAAGCCTTAGTACTTTATATCTCTGATTTTTCATTAAGTTGCTGTTTTAGTTAAATACCCAATTGAATCTGAATTTCTTCCATAAACTGAGTTGCTGGAGTAGTTTGGAAGCGTGTTTCTATTTCCCTGTGGATCGACCTCGGTCTTACCGAGTTTTATTACTACATCGCAGCCTTACACTTGAGGCGAGCGAACACTTATGCTGCTTATAATACCATGAGGGTGTGCTTCATCTCCCAGCTGCCTTAATCCCCTTCATGACTTCTGAGAACAGGGAATATCTATCAGTTTCAACAGCGATTTCCAACTAAGGTCCTCTATCATGGTGTGTTCAACACGAACATGATGTTTTCAATAAAACCTAACAATTTTTATTTTTTTAATGACTTAAAATAGCAAAGAGATAGGCAATTGGAAAGATTTTTTTATAGGAATTCCACACCTCCCAACCTAAATGTAACATTGTCCTCAATGTTGAAAAATGAATGCATAGACAAATGCAACATGAGAGCAAAAGCGTAAAGAATAGAGGGTAAAAAATACCTAAGAGGATGAATACTCATAAGCACTGGAATTTTCCAAGTTGCCACAACAAAATATAAAAACAAACTAATCTACTAGTGTACAAAAGCGGATCTTCGTCAAACTAGGAGATCAATCCTGATAAACAGGATCTTCCAGAGGGATGGATTCCTCCTCTTTGGAAAATTCCTCAAGAAAGGGCTTTAAACTCTGCTCGTTCACTTTAAATACATTGCCATTTTTTAGGTTCTTAATCTCAACAGCCCTGTGAGGGTAAACAGTTTTGACAACAAAAGGGCCGGTCCATCGAGATTTCAGCTTTCCCGAAAACAGATGTAGCCTAGAATTGTATAAGAGAACTTTTTGAGATGGTTCGAAAGATCTTCGAAGGATATTCCTGTCATGGAATACCTTCATTTATTCCTTGTATATTCTGTCATTATCATAAGCCTCATTCCGGATTTCCTCCAACTCATTCAGCTGGAGTTTGCGAAGCGAGTTGGCCTTATCAAGATTGAAATTGAATTTCTTTATAGCCCAATAGGCTTTATGCTCCAACTCCACAGGCAAATGGCAAGCTTTCTCATAGACAAGTCTATAGGGAGACATTCCAATCTGGGTTTTGTACGCTATACGATAAGCCCACAATGCATCAGTTAGTCTGAGAGACCAATCCTTGTGGTCTGGATTCACCCTTTTTTCCAAGATATGTTTGATTTCCTTATTGGAAACTTCCGCTTGACCACTTGTTTGTGGGTGATAGGGCATACTCACCTTGTGTGTGATATTATATCTCTTCATCAAAGCCTTGAAAGGTCTGTTACAGAAGTGTGTACCCCCATCACTGATAATGGCTCGAGGCGTCCCGAATCTTGATAGAATATTCTCTTTTATAAATCATAGAACCGTCTTATGATCATTGGTTCTACACGGGATTGCCTCAACCCATTTGGAGATAGGATGTAAAGATGTCCAAAGGAAGCAGGGAATGATCCCATGAAATCGATGCCCCAACAGTAAAAAAAAACTTCGATGATTAATATCGGATTTAAAGGCATCATATTTCTCCGGGAGATTCCTCCCAACTTTTGACAACAGTCACATTCTTTGCAGAAAACATGGGTGTCCTTAAACATTGAAGGCCAGTAGAAACCGCACTGGAGAATCTTTGCAGTTGTTTTCTTGGCAAAGAAATGACCACCACATGCATGAGAATGGCAAAAGGAGATGACACTAGTTTGTTCATTGTTTGGAACACACCTCCTTATGATCTGATCTAGGCAGTATTTAAACAAATACGAATCATCCCAGAAAAAGTTGTGTACCTCGGTGAAAATTTTCATTTTATCTTGCAGGGTCCAATGACTCGAAATTCTACCTGCAACAAGATAATTAACAATGTCAGCAAACCAAGGTTGGCAAGAGACTTCAAAAAACTGTTGATCAGGGAAAGTGTCCTTTATCGGTGTCATCTCTACGGAATCAGAGAGTACTAGGCGAGACAAGTAATTAGACACTACGTTTTCTACTCCCTTTTTATCTCAGATCTCAAGGTTAAATTCTTGGAGCGAAAGGATCCACCTGAGCAAGCGAGGCTTAGCATCTTTCTTAAGAAGAAGATACTTGAGAGCCGCATGATCAGTAAAAATCACAATTTGGGACCCAATCAAGTAGGACCTGAACTTGTCAAGTGCAAGGACTATGGCAAGGAGTTCCTTTTCCATAGTAGAATAATTCACTTGTGCATTGTTTAAGGTTCTACTTGCGTATTATATAACATAAGGCTTCTTGTCTTTTCTTTGCCCTAAAACTGCCCCAATAGCGTAGTCACTTGTGTCACACATGATTTCAAAAGGTATAGTCCAATCGGGTGGTTGCATTATTTGTGTGCTGGTCAACATGCCCTTAAGCTTAGTGAAAGCTTCTTGGCAGTCATTGGTCCACTCGAATGGAGTATCCTTTTACAGGAGATTGCATAATGGACGAGAGATATGACTGAAGTCCTTTATAAATCTCCTATAGAATCCTGCACGACCCAAAAAGGAAGGAATGTTTCGTACACTTTTGGGGGCCGGTAGGTTGGCAATCAAGTTGATCTTTGCCTTGTCTACTTCTATGTCGTTGGAGGAAACAATACGTCCAAGAACAATTCCCTTTTGAACCATAAAGTGACACTTTTCCCAATTCAAAACAAGGTTCTTTTCTTCAAATCTTGTCAAGACCAATTGTAAATGGTTCAGAAATTCATCAAAGGAACAACCAAATATTGATAAGTCGTTCATGAAGACTTCCAAGAAATGTCCAACCATGTCAGAGAATATATTGAGCATGCATCTCTGAAAAGTGGCAAGAGCATTACACAGTCCAAAAGGCATCCTTTTGTATGCAAAGGTGCCAAATGGACAAGTGAATGTAGTTTTCTCTTGATCTTCTAGGGAAATCTCTATTTGGTTGTATCTAGAGTACCCATCCAAGAAACAGTAGTAAGAATGACCAGCTAACCTCTCTAACATTTTATCAATGAATGGTAAAGGAAAGTGGTCCTTCCTAGTGACAGTATTCAGTTTCCTATAGTCGATGCACATTCTCCAACCAGTAGTGACTCTAGTTGGCACCAACTCATTGTCTGCATTCGCAACTATGGTAACTCTAGATTTTTTGGATACCACTTGGGTTGGACTTACCCATTGGCTATCTAAAATAGCGTAGATGATACCCACATCAAATAGCTTGAGGACCTCGGCTCTAACCACTTCAGTCATGTTTGGATTAAATCTCTATTGTGGTTGTCTAGAGGGTTTGGCATTCTGTTTGAGGTGTATCCTAAGGGTACAAATCAAGGGATCAATTCCTTTGATGTCAGCAATTGTCCAACCTATGGCATCCTTGTGTTCCTTGAGAACATTGAGCAATTTGTTCTCTTGGTCTTTATCAAGGTGAGATGAAATAACCACAGGAAAAGTATTGCCTTGACCCAAGTATGTATATTTCAGTTCCAAAGGTAATGGCTTTAGGTCAAGCTTTGGTGCTTCAATTCTTGATGGTAAAGGTCGTAAATCATTCAGAGGGAGTTTTTCAAAATAAGGCCTCTACTTGTTTGTATCATGCACAAGGGTGGATTCTAATAATCCATTCACCACTTCCAAAATCATCTCATCATCAGAATCAGCGAAGTGGGCTAGACATGCTTTTAAGGGTTCAGACAGAGAGGTTAGAAGGAATTCTTCTTCCATGAGGATATCGATCAGGTTGGCCTCATAGATCTCATCATCATTCCCTTGTCGTTTACACATGTTGAAAACATTTAGCTCTAACTTCATATTGCCAAATGAAAACTTCACGACCTCATTCCTGCAGTTGATCACAACATTGGAAGTTGCCAAGAATGGTCGGCCAAGAATAACAGGTATCTGGATGCTAGCATTTGCTACGGGTTGGGTATCAAGATAATGAAGTCTATTGGGAAGTAGAATTTGTCAATCTGTACCAACACATCTTCCACTACTCCTCTCAGTATCCGTACAGATCGATTTGCAAGTTGCAAGGTGGTCCTGGTGGGTTTCAATTCACCGAGTCCCAGTTGTTCATACACCAAGAAGGGTATAAGATTGACACTCACCCCCAGGTCAAGAAGCACCTGTTCAATCCGGAAGTTTTCTATTATGCAAGTAATAGTAGGACTACCCGGATCTTTGTATTTTGGGGGAGAGTTCTAGTTGATGATAGCACAGACCTGTTCAGTCAAAAAGACTTTCTTTTGTACATTGAGCTTGAGCTTAATAGTACAAAGATCTTTCTGAAACTTGGCATATGAAATTATTTTCTTGATTGCATCCAACAAGGTTATATTGATTTTCACTTGTTTAAAAACTTCCAAGACATCTTGAGCTTTAACCATTGCTTTAGATGAGAGTAGGCATTGGGGAAACGGGACTACTGGTTCGAAAACAAGCTCTATCTCCTTCTCTGGTTGATCATCACTAGATCTGTCATCACTCTCCAATTTAGATAATTCCTTAGGTTTATCGACTATCTAGGAATATCTTTTTCAATTACCTTACCACTTCTTAGGGTGGTGACAAATTTAGCGTGCTCAGCATGACGGTTGGAAGAACCCAAATCATTCACCTCATACTATCCCCTCAGGTTAGGTTGAGGATGGGCTGGAAAGGTCCCTCGCTCCTTAACATTCTAGCGAAATTCAAGTCCAATAAGGCGAGATTCAAATATTTCCATCGAAGTTTTAAGCTCTTGAAGGGTTTGCATGAAGCTCTTATTGATTTGATTTTGCACAGTATCCTCCAGAGTCTTCCTCTATGGGGGCATATAAGGAGTGCTAGTGGAAGGCACCTGAGGATTATTCCCAGCATTGGTAGTCGATCCATTTCTCCAACTGAAGTTGGGATGGTTCCGCCAATTAGGATTATAAGTGTTTGACATTGGGGCATTGAAAGGTTTTTTATAAGTATTCATGGCATTGGCTTGATCGTGCAACACTTCTTGGAAAGCTGGGATTGTAGGAAAACCCTTGGTAATGTGTGCATCGCCCTCACAAATATCACAAACACTTTTAGTCTCCCTGGCTTGACCTTCCTTAATTCCATGGCTTCTACTTTATGTGTGAGCCCTGCTATCCTTGCATTAACATCTTCATCCTTTGCGAGAAGGTATACACCTCTCTTTTCCTTAGGCTCAGGCCTGATCTTATCTTGTTTATCAGATGTGTCCCAAGATTAGACATTTTCTACTAAGAGATCAAAGTAATCCCAGGCCCCATCAGAACCTTTGCTCATGAACTCACCATTACACATCATTTCTACAAATTGGCGTTGGTTTGAATTCAACCCATCATAAAAGAAACTAATCACTCGCCATGATTCAAAGCCATGATGTGAGCAGGTGTGTAGGAGTTCCTTGAAATGTTCCCAACACTAGAAAAATGTCTTATTCTCATTTTGGGGGAAATTCATGATATTCCATCTCAAGGTGTTGGTCTTATGAATAGGGAAAAACTTCTTGAGAAATTTCCTAGTCATTTCATGCCATGTTCCGATGGATTTTGGCCTCAAGGAGTGTAGCCAAGATTTAGCATTTTCCTTCAAAGAAAAGGAAAATAACTTTAGCCTAACTACATCATCAGTGACATTGTCGCAATGCAAGGTAGCGACTACTTCATCAAATTCCCTCAAATGTAAGTAGGGACTTTCAGAGTTGAGTCCATGAAATTTGGTAAATAACTGTATTACTCTAGTTTGAAATCAATATTCCCTGCATTTACTGAAAAAAACCATACAAGGAGTACTCGTTCTTGTAGGTTGTAATTAATCACGTAAACTCCTAAATGGTGGCTCATTATGTACTTCATTCTCATCCTGATCATATTCATTTTCATTCTCGGCCATGTTTATGGTTAACTCACAAGTATTGGAAAATTTTCTAACACGGTGATCGGATAAACCTTAAACCAAAATTCAATCGCTTAAAAGACGTCTTGTGTGATCACGAGTCCACTTACGCATAAACAATAAGCAAAGAGATAAGAAAAGAGGTTACCCTAAAAGAAGAACACTTGGCTATGAGTAATTCCTAAAAACAACAAAATAAAAGAAGTTAGTAAGTTATTAACAATATATATACAAAAATAAATTTCAAAAATATTATTAGAACCGTTACAATCCCCGGTAACGGCGCCAAAAACTTGCTACAATCCGAAGATTGCACACCCAAGTGCAAGTAGCGAAGTAGTAAAATACTCGATGAGACCGAGGTCGAACCACATTGATTGGGGTTAAGAACACTTAGAGGAATTAGTTTAGGTGAGAGAGATGAAATTTGGTTTATCCATGAGAGTAGAGCAAGTTGTGTGTGATAAAAGACAAAAATAGAAAAGGGGCTAAGGCATTAGGGATCCACCTCTTATTTATTCACAAGGTTTGATTCATTCGTCCAACTATAACTTAATTGGAATCGAATAAAGATCCATTCCAATCAGAAGATAAAATGGTTAAACTACTTGCATATTTCAAAAAGATGGTGATCTGAACCGATTGATTTGACTATGAAGCACTCGTTAATTGATCACAAAGAATTCCAAGCATCCACTGTGCCCGGAGTCAACAATGGATCAAAGAATTGTACATATCAACAACTTTGCCAAAAATTCGACCGATAAGATCATAATTCATACGATCAAATACACACTTACAAGATATGAGGCTTTGATTGACCGATCCAACCGTTGAGATCTCGTCTATCGATCGCAGGGAATTCAAAGCATCCAATGTGCCCAGAGTCTACAATGGATCATGAAATTTTACAGATCAATGACTTTACCTACACTAGCTCAATGATCATAGGGAATCTAAAGCATCCATCGTGCCCAAAGTCGATGATAGATCAAGGGACTTTATCGATCATGAGCTAGCTAATTGGTGTGCAAGGGATCCCAAGCATCCAACGTGCTCGGAGTCGACAATGGATCAAGGGGCTTACACAACAATAGTGTCTGCCGAGATAGATAACCAAACAAATCAACTAAAGAGAACTCCAACATTCAAGCATAACTGTTGAACCAAAAGAACCAAAGCATGTAAATTTCTTCAAAGGCTTCACCCCTGGCCTTAGTTAGAGGTTTAGCCAACCATGCTACAATGGAAGACTAAATTCTCTATAAAGAAAAAACTACACCACTCTAAGAAAGAAAATAAAAAGAAAGAAAACAAAGAAGAGAGGATTTTGGATTTGAGGGATGATGGGATTTTTGGGATGAGAAGGATTTGAGGGATTGTGAGATGCTTCAAATGAGAAAGGATGGCCTCCTTTTATAGATTTTTGGGAGGTTCCAAGCCTAGGTGGCACTCCAAGCCAAAATCAAGTTTTTCTTTTAGTTTGGGAATGGAGTTAGGCTTGGATGATGAGGTGGCACTTCCAAGCCAATAGATTTGCTTTTTAGGTTTGGGTTAGGAGTTAGGCATGGAAAGTACTCCAAGCCTAAAGCAAATTTCTCTTTTGGTTTGGAGCTCATGGATGGAAGAGGATGGAGAGAGCATTTGCTTGGCCCAAGGATGGAAGGTAACTAGGTGAGTTATTTAGGTAAATGAGTTGTGGTAACTAGGTCCACATGAGAAATTTGAAGAATCTGGACCATCCATTATTGATGGGAGTTGCTTCTTGATGATGAATGGACGGTTTGAAAATGATCTCCAACTATTGGCCGTGAGATGATTCTTGGCCATTGGAATGCAAACTCTATTGCTACAGAGTGATGATCGTCCACCTTGTGCTGCTCTATGAGATGGATGGCGCAGATGAATGGACGATCAGATGTCGGTCTGTAAATGTGACTGAAGGTGATGGCCGTTGATTTGAGCCTACGACGCTAATGCTGAAGATAGGGTCCACTGGACGGCTGGATATCTAGCACTCTTGCACGTGTGGAGCTTGGTTAAAGGTGGAGAACTGGCTAGATTGATGGACAGAAGGTGGGGTCCACTTGCTGGTCTGAAGGATCATCAGATGCTAGACGTTGATGATGTTCAGCATGTGTAACGTCTTGCATATCACACTTGTGGAGAGGTGGGATCGTCCAGCTGCTCACTGTTGACGGTGGCTGAATTGCAGATGGGGTCCACTTAAGTTGGATGTTGCAGATGCATGAACGGCTGGAGTTTGCTGGAGATGAACACTCCACTTGATGCTGGCCGTCCATTGCTGAACGGACGGTGATCATGTAGGGTCCACTATTGTTGCTGACGTGCAAGGTGGGCCATGGACGGTGTTCTCTGCACCTCAGATGAAGGTGGGGACGCTGAAGCTTGGAGGCTGCTAGTCTTTGAAGATCAAGTTGTTGGCACGTGCTAGAGTTTGTGGGTCCACTAGACTGGACAGTTGAATGGAGATGCGGTGGCAGCGATGCCTGATGATGATGGTCACTTGTCTGGACGGTAGAGATGCAGCTGGAGGTATTTGGTTCTTGCTGCACATTTGAGATTGAGATGGCTCCCCTGTGCCGTAACATCAGGGCCATTGATATGATGCTCATGAAAGTGTGGCCCGCATTGATGCACAATTGGTCCAATCTTTGATCTTTACAGTCCGATTTCTTGCATGACCGCTTCACACTTGATCTTGATCACTTTGAGGCTCTAAGACGTCCTGATTGGCTCAGATTTCCTTCAGCCTCCATTAATCACCTGAATGGTAAAAACACATCTAATGAGGGATAATTAACTGAGAAAACAATGATAATAGTCTAAATATCTAGGGTTAATTATATAATATTAGGTACTTATCACGGAGTGCGGCTCCTGGAAGCACCTCTCGAACGATGAGTGGACCTTCGTAGGTGGGCTTGAATTTGCCCCTTGGATCAGGCAGGTGTGGGGGCAATATCTTTTTCATAACCATATTTGCCACCCTAAATACTCTTGTACGTACCCGTTTGTTGTATGCTCGTGCGATCCTTTTATGGTATGTTTGGGAATGACATAGGGCTCACATTCGTTTTTCATCTGCCAAGTGCAATTAATCATAGCGAGCCTGTAGCCACTCTCCCTCTTCAACTTCACTTTCGAGCAGTATATGCAATGAGGGGATTTCTATTTCGACAGGTAGGATAGCCTCCATTTCGTATATCAGCTCATATGGGGTGGCACCTGTCGTAGTGCGTATGAAAGTTCGGTATGCCCATAATGCATATGGTAGCTGTTCGGCCCAGTCGTGATACGTCTTCACCATTTTCTCAAGGATACGTATGAGTGTCTTGTTTGCAGCTTCCACACCTCTATTCATTTATGGCCGATAGGGACTGGAACGGTGTCTTTTGATTTTGAACTGCTCGAGGAAGTGTTCTACCTTTCAATTTACGAAGGTGTCCCGTTGTCGGTGATGATGGTTTGAGGGACCCCGTAGTGGCTGGTAATGTTATTCTTCAGGAATTGTGCAACGTGCAAGGTTGTTACAGTGGTGTAAGATGCTGCCTCTACCCACTTTGTGAAGTAATTGACGACCACCAGGATGTATTCATGGTCGTTTGATGCTTTTGGGTTGATTTTGCCGATGATGTCGATGCCCCACATAGAGAAGGACCAAGGTGTCGTCATGTTGCACAGCTCAGATGCTGGGGCGTGGATTCAATTGGCATGCTCCTAACATTCGAAGCATATTTTGACGTGCTGGCAGCAATCAGTTTCCATGGTCATCCAGTAGTACCCTTGTCGAAGAATCTTTTTGGCCATCATGTGGCCATTCATGTGTGGACTGCAGGTTCCTTCATGGATCTCGGACATGATCTTCGCAGCTTCGGCCTCATCCACACACCGCAATAGGATTTGATTAAAGGACCGTTTATAAAGAGTTTCGCCACAAATTGTGAATTGTACGGCTAGACGCTGAATGGTGCGACGGTCCGTTGTTGTGGCATCGACTGAATAAGTCCGATCTTCTAGGTATTTTCTGATGTCGGCATACGATGGCTGCTTATCGGGCGGCATTTCTGCTTCTTCGATTTGCAGGCAGAAGGCCGGATCTTTCTGGAGCTTTACAGTGAGTTCCCATTAAGCTGCTCCATCGGGAATCTCTAACATTGATGCCAACATGGCCAGGGCATCGAAAAATTGATTCTTGGCGTGAGGCATATATGTGAACGTGACTTTGTGAAATTCTTCGATGAGATTTTTAAGGTAGACGTGATATGGCACCAGCTTCTCATCTTTCATTTTCCAGTCACCGTTGATTTGATTGATAATTGTTGAGCTCATAATTGTGCATATTCTAACCCCAATTCATCATTCATTATGCATGATATACATGTTAAAGGACCAACTTAATATATGATGTGTGATTGTAGGAACAAGATGGAGAGTCCACCATTTGAAAGCTAAATGAGGCCCCTTACAAGTATTGAAGACTATAGGATGAAGCATGAAGAAAGATCAAAGGAAGTCAAGCAAGGAAAGAAGAGAAAAGAAAGAAGAAAGAAAGAAAGAATGAAGAAAGAGAAGCCTGACCGGTCAGCGACCGGTCAGCCATGCATTAGGAGAGGTTTAGGATCACGTCCGACCGGTCATGACCGGTCGGACAAGGCTGCTGGATCTAAATGAAAAGGACCGACCGGTCATGACCGGTCGGTCATTACTGCTGGAATGTGGATGAAAACATCCGACCGGTCATGACCGGTCGGGGGTACTTGCTGGAATGACTATATTTTGAAGCCGACCGGTCGTGACCGGTCGGCTGTGCGAAAGGAAAGAGAAACTTCTAAATTCATCCCGATTTTCTCTGCGCTGCGTAAGTGTTACGCACTTTCTCGATTCTTTCGAAGTTGTGGAGCCTCCAGACTATAAATAGACACCTAGGGATTGTTCCTAGGGTATCCTAGAAGGGTTCAAGCGAGGTTGGAGGCTGTGGAAGTGAAGATTGGAGTTTCACAACTCCTTTTGGTTTGCTTTGCTGTTTTCATGCTTTTTGTAGTTGTTGCATGTTTCCTTGGATCATGAGCAGCTAAACCTCTTAGCTAGGGCTAAGAGGTGAAGCTTGTAGTGTATCCAAGATGTTTTAATTCGTAGTTAAGTGGTTTTCAGTTTGGAATTAAGGATTATGAACTAAGGTTTGAAGTTTATACAAGTTTTTAATTAATTTCTCTTAGTCTTGTGATGACTCATGGATGTTTGGATGAATTACTTATCTGCTTAATTTGTTTGCAACGGTCTAGACCTGTATGATCCGAGGAATTGGAGTGCGCTCTAGTACCAAGCTCTTCATAAAGGGGCTTCATGCCAAAGTTCTAGTTTTGGTTGATTATCTGGAATATGTATGGACTGTGCATATAATTTGAATCCAGTTCAAATCATGATCTAGCCTTGTCTTGTGAGAAGACTTGAGGATGGTTATGATTGGGAATTGGACCTATAGAAAAGGTGAATGACCTATGCAATGAGCATGCTCAGAACAGCCTAGAGTTGAGTGAACTTTATGCACAGAACTTACATGTTACAGACTTCTGGTTTAACAGTTCTATCATCCGACTAGATAGACCTGACTGGTGATTCTAGTTGAGAGAATGGGAAACCACAGCGGATTGAACATCGAGGATTGCTACAAGTGGATCCTCGAACCCCTAGTGCCTTCTTATACTTGTTTACATTCAATTTAGCTTAAACTGTTAATCACACACATTCTATTCAAACTTTGATTGTTAGCTTCAATAGAAACTTGTGGATGAGTTTGTGACATCCTACATAAGTCCCTGTGGATCGACCTCGGTATTACCGAGTTTATTACTACATCGCAACCCTACACTTGGGGAAGCGAACAAGTTTTTGGCGCCGCTGCCGGGGACCTTGACGGTTTTCAAAAATTTCTGAAATTAGTATCTATTTAGGACTCTTTTAGATTTTTAGAACTAACTTAGTTTATTTATTTGATTTTTTCTTTTCAGGGATTTCTAGGAATCTGAAGAAGATACAAGAGTTTCAAGTGCGAATCAAGTTCTATCTTTCTAAACCTTACTCTTCTCCTTCTCCTATTCATTCCTATTCATCTCTTGTAGAGTGGGTGGAGATTCCTTTTGGATCTCTAAAAGGTCGGCCTTTTTGCCACCTGGATTCCTATTGGTCGGCTCAGCCGCCTTGGTTCACCTTGTGCTCAAAGATTTCTTTTCTCATCTCTACTCCTCTTTTTCCTTTTTCTGCACTTTTTCTCAAAAGATTCAAAGAGTGGGTGGGGAGTTTTCTGAACCCCTATTGACCAGGAGAAATCGGTCTTTATCCTTGCTTCTGGCCTAGCCATTGCAAGACACCTTGTGCTTCGGTCTTAGAGAAGAGTAAAGAAAAGGGAGGAAGAATTCTCCTTTCTTTTTGTTTCTTATTTTTGGTTTTGCATGCCACATTGGGCTCGGGATTCCAATAACCGACTCATAAGTGAAGGGAGGATAGTAGAAGGGATTGATAGAGAGCCACGTGCTAGGAGACAGCTAGATTCTCCAATTTTATCTGAAAATATGGCTGCAAATCAACCTAACCCGGTTCAAAATCAAACTGAAACAGGGGAGAATGTGGTTGAGAATGTTCCCCGACCTAGGACTTTACGTGATTTCTTGCAACCTGCAAGAACGAGCACTCCCTCATGCATAGTTTTCCCACCAAATGCAGGGAATGTGGATTTGAAACCGGGAGTGATCAATCTTCTCCCTAAATTCCATGGTTTAGACAGTGAAAGTGCCTATCAACACCTTAGGGAGTTTGATGAGGTAATCACCACCATGCACTTTGCAAATGTGACTGAAGATGTAGTAAGACTTAAATTCTTCCCTTTCACTCTTAAGGATAAAGCCAAGGGTTGGCTTTATGCATTGAGGCCAAGATCAATTGGGTCATGGAATGATATGCACAGAGAATTTATAAAAAAATTCTTCCCTACTCACAAAACGAACATGCTTAAGCGCCTTATCATGAACTTTGCCCAAAAGGAGGATGAAACCTTTTCCCAATGTTGGGAGAGATTCAAGGACCTATTAAACGCATGCCCACATCATGGCTATGAAAATTGACGGATTATAAGTTTTTTCTATGAAGGACTGATTCCATCCATGCGCCAATTTATAGAGATGATGTGTAATGGGGAGTTCATGAATAAGGAAGCTGATGAAGCATTGGATTATCTGGAAGAATTGGCTGAAAGTGCACAATCTTGGGACACACCTAAACCAACAAATTCCAAGATTGGCCAACAAAAGGAAAAGGGAGGAATGTATGTCCTATCAGAAGAAGATAGCATAAGTGCACGGTTGGCTAGCCTTACAAGAAAGGTCGAAGCCATGGAATTAAGGAAAGGAGAAACAATCAACTCCACTGAGGTTGAAACTGTTTGTGGAATTTGCGCTGGAAATCAACATGCTACACCAGATTGTCCCACAATTTCAGCAGTCCAAGGCATCCTACAAGAACAAACAAATGCCATAAACAGTTATCAGCAACAATACGGTACTCCAAACTCAAACACGTATAATCCTAATTGGAAGAACCATCCCAACTTCAGTTGGAAGAATGGGCCCAATGCAAATGCAAACAACACTCCAAAAGTATCACTAGAAGAGATGTTGGGTGCATTTGTATCGGTCCAGAATGAGTATAACAAGACCAACTCTCTAAAAATAGATGGGTTCATGCAAGAGCAATTGAAATTCAATCAAAACTCAAACCAAGCCATCAATGAATTGAAAACATCTTTGGCTAGAGTTGAAGCTCACCTTAGTGTTAGAGAGAAGGGCACACTCCCTGCCCAACCTCTTCCTAACCCAAGAACCCAATATGAGATACAAGATGCAAGCTCATCCTCCCACCATACGGAACATGTCCAAGCTATCACCACTTTGAGAAGTGGGAAAGAAATTGATAAATCCAATCCGGTGAAGGCCCCCAAGCCTAAGGATCCGGAAATTCCCAAAGAGGATGATAGCCCAAACAATATTCCACAAGAGAAAGAACCGGAAAGACAATACAAGATGGTTGCCCCATTTCTACAAAGGTTGATTTCACCTAAACCTTTAGATAAAAATCTGGAAATTCTGGAAGTTTTCAAGCAGGTGAAGATCAACATTCCGCTGTTGGATGCAATAAAACAAATACCATCTTATGCTAAATTTTTAAAGGAATTGTGTACAATCAAAAGGAAACATAACGTTCACAATAAAGTGCTTTTGGCTGAGAATTTGAGCGCCATCATCAAACAAGAGGTGCCCCAAAAATACAAGGATCCAGGTAGTCCAACCATCTCATGCATTATAGGAGACTACCAGATTAAACAAGCCCTACTCGACTTGGGGGCAAGTGTGAATCTCATTCCATACTCGGTCTACGAACAACTTGGGTTAGGTGAATTGAAACCCACCAAAACCACACTCCAACTTGCTGATAGATCCATCCGCATACCGAGAGGAATGGTAGAGGATGTTCTAGTCCAAGTTGATAAATTCTACTATCCAGTAGATTTTATTGTCTTGGACACACATCCTATGATAGGCACCGGTACTCAAATTCCCGTCATACTTGGACGACCGTTTCTAGCTACCTCAAACGCCATTATCAATTGTAGAAACGGACTTGTACAAATGTCCTTTGGAAATATGACCCTTGAGCTTAACATATTTGAGTTATGCAAACAACCGCGGGAAGTTGATGATGATATCCACGAATTAAACATGATCGAATCATTCGTGGAAGATACAATCCCCTTGTCACTATTTTCTGACCCTTTGGAGGCATGTGTGGCCCATCTCCATGATATGAATGATGATACAACACAAGAGATGGATGCCATTCTAGATGTGATGATGGTGCGTAAAAATAAAAGATGGAGGACCCCAATTGAACCTTTGCCTATAAATGAGAACAAGGCCCTCCCATCCAACATTAAGGCACCAAAACTCGACCTAAAACCATTGCCAAGTGAGCTAAAATATGTTTATTTAGGTCGAGATGAGACATATCCAGTGGTGATTTCTTCCCACTTGGATGAGGAACAAGAGAGTAGGCTAATAGCCACTCTATTAGAGCACAAGAGTGCCATCGGATGGACAATTGCGGATCTCAAAGGCATAGACCCACTGATTTGCACTCACCGCATACACCTTGAGGAAAATGCAAAGACATCCCGGCAACCACAAAGACGACTAAATCCAAATATGAAGGATGTGGTTAAGGCCGAAGTGGTGAAACTATTGGATGTAGGTATCATTTACCCAATATCTGATAGCCAATGGGTGAGCCCAACTCAAGTGGTGCCTAAGAAATCCGGAATAACCATCGTAGCCAATGCCAATAACGAACTCGTGCCAACTAGAGTCACTACCGGTTGGAGAATGTGCATTGACTACAGGAAGCTAAACACTGTCACGAGGAAAGACCACTTTCCTCTACCGTTTGTTGATCAGATTTTAGAACGGTTGGCGGGCCATTCCCACTTTTGCTTCCTTGATGGCTATTCAGGGTACAACCAAATAGAAATTGCCCGTGAAGATCAAGAAAAGACTACATTCACATGTCCATTCGGTACTTTCGCCTATCGACGAATGCCGTTTGGACTATGTAATGCCCCTGCCACCTTTCAGCGTTGTATGATGAGCATCTTTTCTGACATGGTGGGGACCATTCTCGAAGTCTTCATGGATGATTTTTCTGTATTTGGTTGTAACTTTGATGAGTGCCTCAAGCACTTGAAATCTGTGCTAAAAAGATGTGAAGAGAAGAACCTTGTGCTCAATTGGGAAAAGTGTCACTTCATGGTTCAAAAGGGAATTGTACTTGGTCACATCGTTTCACAAAATGGAATTGAGGTGGACAAGGCGAAAATTGATCTTATCACCACCCAAAAGCATACGAGATATACGGTCCTTTTTAGGACACGTAGGATTTTACAGAAGGTTTATAAAGGATTTCAGTTCACTCTCTCGCCCTTTATGTAACCTACTTCAAAAGGAAAATTCATTCGAGTGGAATGAAGAATGTCAACAGGCATTCACCACCCTTAAAGGTATGTTGACATGCGCCCCAATAATGCAACCACCTGATTGGAGCCTTCCTTTTGAAATTATGTGCGATGCTAGCGACTATGCTATTGGGGCTGTGTTAGGCCAAAGAAAAGATAAAAAGCCGTGTGTCATCTACTATGCAAGTAGAACCCTAAACTCAGCCCAGGCAAACTACACCACTACTGAAAAGGAACTTTTAGTAGTAGTTTTTGCCTTGGAGAAGTTTAGATCCTACTTGATTGGATCCAAGATCATCGTATTCACCGACCATGCCGCGCTTAAGTATCTTCTCTCTAAGAAGGATGCTAAACCACGGTTATTAAGATGGATCCTCCTACTCTAAGAATTTGACTTAGAAATACGTGATAAGAAAGGAGTAGAGAATGTGGTAGCTGACCACCTCTCTCGATTTGTCCTCACTGATTCCCCTGAAACGACTACAATCAATGACATGTTCCCTGATGAACAACTTTTTGCTGTTTCCCAATTACCATGGTATGCGGACATTGCTAATTATCTTGCTACAGGTACAATTCCTACATATTGGAAAAAGCAAGATAAGGATAGATTCTTCTCAGAGGTACGGAAATTCCTATGGGACGACCCATACTTGTTCAAGTATTGTCCCGATCAAATCATAAGGAGATGTGTTCCAGATGATGAGCAACAAAGTATCATCTCCTTCTGTCATTCTCAAGCATGTGGTGGTCACTTTTCGGCTAAAAAGACCACAGCGAAAATTCTACAATGTGGGTTTTATTGGCCCACCATGTTCAAAGACACACATGAGTTTTGCAAAGCTTGCGAACCTTGTCAGAAATTAGGAGGAATCTCCCGTAGAAATATGATGCCACTCAATCCCATCTTAATTGTCGAAATTTTTTATTGTTGGGGCATTGATTTCATGGGCCCATTCCCATCTTCTTTTGGAAACCAATACATCTTGCTTGCCGTTGATTACATTTCCAAATGGGTCGAGGCCATCCCTTGCCGGAATAATGACCATAAAACGGTCATTCGATTCTTAAAAGAAAACATTCTTTCCCGGTTTGGTACGCCTCGAGTCATCATAAGTGATGGAGGGTCTCACTTTTGCAATCGCCCTTTTGAAGCATTAATGAAGAAATATGGCGTAACGCACAAAGTGAGCACTCCCTATCACCCACAAACTAGTGGACAAGCTGAGATATCCAATAGGGAGATTAAACACATTTTAGAGAAAACGGTGAATCCCGATCGCAAGGATTGGTCACTTCGGCTTACCGATGCGCTGTGGGCTTACCGTACTGCCTTTAAAACCCCTATTGGAATGTCTCCCTATAGACTTGTCTATGGGAAGGCTTGTCACTTACCTGTGGAGTTGGAACATAAGGCATATTGGGCTATTAAGAAGATGAATTTCAATTCTGACAAGGCAAGCTCTCTACGCAAACTACAATTGAATGAACTTGCAGAAATCCGGAATGAAGCTTATGAGAATGCGAGAATTTACAAGGACAAGACGAAGATATTCCATGATAAGAATATTCTTCGCAAGACATTCACGATAAATCAAAAAGTCCTCATGTATAATTCTCGCTTACATCTATTTCCGGGAAAATTGAGATCTCGGTGGACCGGTCCCTACATTGTGCAAATTGTCTATCCATATGGGACTGTCGAGCTGTTAAATCCAAGGAACGGCAACATTTTTAAAGCAAATGGGCAGCGATTAAAGCCGTTCTTTGACAACTTCCCTTCAGAAGGTATGTCCATACCTCTGAATGATCCTGTGTATCAGGATGATTGATCTCCTAGTCTGATGGAGGTATAGAGTAGTTAGGATTAGGAGTTTGCTGCTTTTGTTTTCGTTTTCATAGGTTTGTTAGAAGGAGAAAGATTTTCAATGTTCACTCTCTTAGGTAATATCATTCCTCACTCCCTTTTATTTTCAAATTGCACTCATGTTTTGCTCATTGCGCATCTTTTACATTGAGGACAATGCAAGATTTGGTTGGGGGGTGTAGGACCGCTTGGATGAATCCAACATTTTGCAACATCTCAAGCAATTATGTGGAAATTTTTCGATTTTTTTAAAATTCGAATTTTTTTTTGGAAAACATTAGTTCTATGCATTCGAGTTGATATGAGCATAAGAGGAGGAGATATGAAGTGTATAAGGCTGGATGTCTGGAATCTCTCATTGCATAATGGTTTTATATGTGAACTCCCCTATTTTTGTGATTGATAGAAAATCTGAACACTTTTACACCTAGTTCACATTACACGATTTTCATGAGTTGAAGGGATTATGTGATTTTTGGATTAGCTAGACTTTGAATTAAAGTATTGAGCAATCAGGCCGGGGTACTTTGTCCATCCTTGTCCATGGGAAAATAATGAAAGATATGGATTTTTAAAAATCCTATCTAATTTAAAAAGAAAAAGGAAAAGGAAGGATGAAATTGGGAATGTGGAAAAACGGTGGAAAATTCCGATTAGGGCTACCTACTACCAACCGGGGGATGGTCTACCCGTAACCAAAGCCGGAAATAGGACGTAGTGTAAAAGTCGTCGGAAGGACGGTAAGGCAAATTCCCGTCATTGGCTTGATGTGGCTCTATGTACCTTGAGTTCAATAGTCTAGTTGATCTATAAAGAAGATAATCCTAGAAACTCGTGGAATGAATTTTCACTACCCACACTAGGATGAATTTGTTCAAATCCTTCTATTTATCAACCAATCAGTGGGAATCTCATATGAATGCCTATTATGTCTTGAGGATTTACGGTTCCAACCTTTGACGCCTAATCTTTCTGAATCTTACACTTATGAACCTTGGAATGTATAGAAGGATGGCTCCTGAAAGAGAGTTGAATCTGAAGAATGAGATTAGCTTCACGCATGTTTTGCTCGGGACTAGCAAAATGCTGGTTGGGGGGTGTGTTGAGCTCATAATTGTGCATATTCTAACCCCAATTCATCATTCATTATGCATGATATACATGTTAAAGGACCAACTTAATATATGATGTGTGATTGTAGGAACAAGATGGAGAGTCCACCATTTGAAAGCTAAATGAGGCCCCTTACAAGTATTGAAGACTATAGGATGAAGCATGAAGAAAGATCAAAGGAAGTCAAGCAAGGAAAGAAGAGAAAAGAAAGAAGAAAGAAAGAAAGAATGAAGAAAGAGAAGCCTGACCGGTCAGCGACCGGTCAACCATGCATTAGTAGAGGTTTAGGATCACGTCCGACCGGTCATGACCGGTCGGACAAGGCTGCTGGATCTAAATGAAAAGGACCGACCGGTCATGACCGGTCGGTCATTACTGCTGGAATGTGGATGAAAACATCCGACCGGTCATGACCGGTCGATCATTACTGCTGGAATGTGGATGAAAACATCCGACCGGTCATGACCGGTCGGGGGTACTTGCTGGAATGACTATATTTTGAAGCCGACCGGTCGTGACCGGTCGGCTGTGCGAAAGGAAAGAGAAACTTCTAAATTCATCCCGATTTTCTCTGCGCTGCGTAAGTGTTACGCACTTTCTCGATTCTTCTGAAGTTGTGGAGCCTCCAGACTATAAATAGACACCTAGGGATTGTTCTTAGGGTATCCTAGAAGGGTTCAAGCGAGGTTGGAGGCTGTGGAAGTGAAGATTGGAGTTTCACAACTCCTTTTGGTTTGCTTTGCTGTTTTCATGCTTTTTGTAGTTGTTGCATGTTTCCTTGGATCATGAGCAGCTAAACCTCTTAGCTAGGGCTAAGAGGTGAAGCTTGTAGTGTATCCAAGATGTTTTAATTCATAGTTAAGTGGTTTTCAGTTTGGAATTAAGGATTATGAACTAAGGTTTGAAGTTTATATAAGTTTTTAAGTAATTTCTCTTAGTCTTGTGATGACTCATGGATGTTTGGATGAATTACTTATCTGCTTAATTTGTTTGCAACGGTCTAGACCTGTGTGATCCGAGGAATTGGAGTGCGCTCTAGTACTAAGCTCTTCATAAAGGGGCTTCATGCCAAAGTTCTAGTTTTGGTTGATTATCTGGAATATGTATGGACTGTGCATATAATTTGAATCCAGTTCAAATCATGATCTAGCCTTGTCTTGTGAGAAGACTTGAGGATGGTTATGATTGGGAATTGGACCTATAGAAAAGGTGAATGACCTATGCAATGAGCATGCTCAGATCAGCCTAGAGTTGAGTGAACTTTATGCACAGAACTTACATGTTACAGACTTCTGGTTTAACAGTTCTATCATCCGACTAGATAGACCTGACTGGTGATTCTAGTTGAGAGAATGGGAAACCACAACGGATTGAACATCGAGGATTGCTACAAGTGGATCCTCGAACCCCTAGTGCCTTCTTATACTTGTTTACATTCAATTTAGCTTAAACTATTAATCACACACATTCTATTCAAACTTTGATTGTTAGCTTCAATAGAAACTTGTGGATGAGTTTGTGACATCCTACATAAGTCCCTGTGGATCGACCTCGGTATTACCGAGTTTATTACTACATCGCAACCCTACACTTGGGGAAGCGAACAATAATGAGCCGTGAGTCGCTGAAGACTCGTAGCTTCCTCACGCCTAGAACGATTGCCTCATTGAGGCCTGCTATACATGCCTCGTACTCTGCGATGTTGTTCGTGCATGTGAACGCCAATCTTCTTGATATGGGCACGGGGATGTCATCAGGGAAATAAAGGATTGCCCCTACTCCATTTCCTTTGTTGTTGGATGCACCGTCAAAATATAGGGTCCATTTGTCTGCTTCTGGTCCCTCTTCTCCTTCGAGGAATAGGATGTCCTCGTCAGGGAAGAAAGTCTTCAAGGGCTGGTAATCTAGCAATGAGTGTGTCGCGAGGTGATCGACCAGCGCTTGCCCCTTGATTACCTTTTGAGTGACATAGGTGATGTTAAACTCAGATGACAGCTAGGGGCCCTACCCCTACTTGGTGAAGCCAGGGGCGGCCGAGAAGGAGATTGAACGATGATGGAATGTCCAGGACCTAAAATGTGATTGTTAGCATGTCCGAACCGATTTTCAGTTCAAGGTCAATTTCTCCTTGAGCCTATCTTCGTGAATTATTAAATGCTCTAACATTCATGTTGCTGGGTCTGAATACAGACGGTTCTAGGCTTAGATACTATTAAGCTTCTATTTATACATATTTAAGCCCATTACATCACATTACATGCATGGTTTGTATGCTTAAAAGACCCATCTAATGCGTGTTTTGTGTATATAGGAATGAGAGAGAAGTCATGAATTTGTTGTTAAAAGGGTCCTTTGGAACCACATTGAAGACACTGAAAAGAAGCCCTGAAGAATCGCGTCAAAAAGACCTGGATCGGCCAGAAGAAAGAGGATTTTAGCATTCATATCAGAAGGCCACCAAGCGCCCGACCATCATATAGTCGGGCGCCCAAAATTGGGAGAATTTCTGCTGAACACGCTGGACAAATCTAGACCTGACCGGGTGCCCAACTAACATCTGGTCGGGCGCCCAATATTCAAAGTGAATTTCATAAAAAAACGCATTGGATGAATTAAAGTATGGTCAGGTGCCCAACCAACACCTGACCGGGCGCCCGACCAACGTCTAATGACCGACGTAAGTGCATAAGTTTTTATGCAATCCGAGGTGGTTCGTGATTTTTCCTATAAAAGGACACCTTGGCATCCTTGTTAAGGTATCCTAGAAGAGTTCTAAGTTCGTGGGGAGCAAGGGAAAGCATTGTGGAGCGACTCCAATTCCTCCAACCAGGGTTTTTTTTTCTAATTTTTCATGTTTTTCTTTAGTTTTTCTTTGAATTCTAGTTGAAGCATGATAATGCTCGACTAGAACCTCTTAGCTAAGGCTAAGAGGTGAAGCTTGTGAGTAGTTATCATGTTGAATTCGTTCGAATTCAAGTACTTTACTTAAAGTTTGGATTTTTAAAGTTCTAGATTGAATAAAAGTTGATATTTTTTTATGTTTTTATGAGAGTTCATGTGCTTCGGACATGAGTTCCTTGCAATTCTCTGAGATTATCATGTTTGAATTGGTTATATTTGAATTATAGTAACCCTAGAGCATACCATAGTCCATTGGCATGGTCATTACTTCGAAGGCTACATATTCGACTTGTACGTGCTTCATTAGAACTAGAATCTTATTCTTCCACTTGAGTGAGGATTGTTTGTGTTTGAATGTTATATCTTCTAATTAGAAGAGAGATAGAACTTCGAATCTAGTTGTGTTTATGCTTGGATGAATGAATTCACATGAGGGCTATCACAAGTGGATCCTCGAAAGCCTTAGTTCCATTAATTACAGAATTTTACAACTTTATTGTTTTAAATTAGTTTATGAACTTGAACTCTTTATTTACTTGATTTTGAAGTTGCTGGAACAACTTGAATTGGTTTACCTAATTCCCTATGGATCGACCTCGGTCTTACCGAGAATTATTACTACATCGCAGCCTTGCACTTGAGGCGAGCGAACACGTTTTTCGCGTCGCTGTCGGGGATGCTAGGTTAAACGGTTCTAAATTTTTTGGTGGCTATAGAGTAGAAGTAGTTAGGTTTTACTATGTTCCTAGAACTAGCTTTCTGAATTTTAGAGCTAAAAAGTTTGTTTTGTTTGGTAAGAAGTTCTTCTAGTTCAAGCAAATCGGATACTATCCTTCTAACTTGAACTCTTTTAGTTTCCAGTTTTTATTTTCAGATTTTAGGATTTAGGATTAGTTTAGGTTTTAGGTTGTGTGGTTTATGTCCTGTTGGGAACGTGACCACACCAATCGTCTCTAATCCGAAGGTGGTCTAGTTGGACCATTATCAGTCCATAGACGAGTCCAAAAATACCAAGAGCTTTGTGATAGTTTGGGGAGTATGGATCAAACACCTTTAAGGAATCCTCCACCCCTACTCCAACTACAAATGCAAATCAAGAGGGAGTAGGAGAGAATGAAGTACATAATGTTCCTCCAATGAGATCTTTACGGGACTACCTACAACCGGCCCGTATAACTACACCCTCGTGTGTGGTCTTACCACCAACCGGGGGAAACATTGATATAAAGCCGGGTGTGATTCAGCTTTTGCCAAAATTCCATGGGCTAGACTCTGAAAACCCATATTTACACTTAAAGGAATTTGAAGAAGTGGTGGCTACTTTGCAATATGCTAATGTTTCAGAAGATGCCATTAAACTTAAACTTTTCCCTTTTCATTAAAAGAAAGAGCCAAGAGTTGGCTCCACTCTCTTAGACCACACTCGATAGGGTCATGGAATGAGATGACCTGGAAATTCTTGAAAAAGTTCTTCCCGGCTCATAAAACAAACACCCTTCGAAGAGCCATAATGAACTTTTCAGTTAAAGAGAATGAGTCATTCTTCCAATGTTAGGAAAGGTTTAAGGACCTCCTACTTGCTTGCCCACATCATGGCTACGAAAGCTGACGAATTATAAACTTCTTCAATGATGGATTAAGTTCCAACATGCGTCAATTCGTAGAAATGATGTGCAATGGCGAGTTTATAAGTAAAAATCCAGAAAAGGCTTGGAGTTACTTGGACATGTTGGCCAAGAACGCCCAATCATGGGATATTTCGGACAAATCCAGTAATCTCAAGCCTCCTCAACAAAGGGACAAAGGAGGCATCTACATCCTTAAAGAGGAAGATGATGTAAATGCAAGGCTAACCAACCTCATAAGGAAAATCGAGGCCATGGAACTTAGCAAGAGTGAAGTTACAAAGGTCACTGAAGCTATTGAGAACATATGTGGAATTTGTGCCACTAATATACACGATATGCAAGATTGTCCTACAATTCCTACATTTCAAGAGGTATTACAAGAACACGCAAATGCCACATGTGGATATCAACGGCCTTTTAATGGACCGGTAGGTAACACGTACAACTTTACTTGGAAGAACCACCCAATTTTCAGTTGGAAGAATGCTCCCACGGGCAATCCTATCAACTCTCAAGGAGGGCCACCCATGCAAAATATGGCCCCACCTCAATTCTCATTGGAGGATACTTTAAAGGTGTTCATGCAAGGGCAAACGCAAATCAATCAATCCAATCAACAAATGTTCCAAGAGCTTAAGGTCTTGGTTGATAAAATTAAGAGACGCTTAAATGCTAGGGAAGGGACCTTCCCGGCCTAACCTCAGCCAAATCCTAAACAAGCACAAGAAATAAGCATCCCTAATCTTCCCAACCAACATGTAGAGCAAGCAAAATCTGTCACCACTCTTAGAAGTAGTAAACAAATTGACAAATATATTCCGGTGAAGGCCGACAAGCCTAATGATCCGGTAAATTCTAAGAATGAGAACGAATCTAACTCAACCCCACAAGAAACGGAATGCATTTAAAAGCCCATAGCACCATTCCATTCGAGATTGGTTGCTCCAAAATCTCTCCTAAACTCTCATGATATTTTAGAGATTTTTCGACAAGTCAAGATCAACATTCCATTGCTTGACGCTATTTAAAAAATCCCTTCCTATGCTAAGTTTCGAAAAGACTTGTGCACAACCAAACGCAAATATAATATGCAGCAAAAGGCCTTCTTAAATGAGCAAGTGAGTGTCATTCTCACTCAAAAGACCCCCCCAAAATTCAAAGATTCCGGTAGTTCCACAATCTCATGTATCATTAGAAACTATCGGATTGAACGTGCATTGCTAGACTTGGGGGCAAGCGTAAATTTAATCCCATACTCGGTATACGAGTAATTGGGTCTTGGGGAATTAAAACCCACCAAGACCATGTTATAACTTGCTGATAGATCCATCCGTGTACCGAGAGGGATAGTTGAGGATGTGCTAGTCCAAGTTGACAAATTCTACTACTCGGTAGATTTCATCATCTTGGACACACAACCGGTTATGGATGCTAGCACTTAAATACCGGTGATTCTAAGCCGCCCCTTCCTTGCTACATCAAACGCAATTACAAATTGCCTAGAATGGGGTAATGCAATTGTCCTTTGGAAACATGACGTTGGAGGTGAATGTGTTCCACTTGGGCAAAAGGCATAAGGATGATGATGATGTCCACGAGGTTGATATGATTGAATCAATCAGTGGAAGAGGAGTTCTCTTTAAATCAAAATTTTGATCCTCTAGATGCCGTTAGCTTCAATCCTTTTGAGGATTGGGATGACAATGATGACCCCCATGAGGTAAACATGATAGAATCCATAAAAGATGGGGAGTTTCTCTATCATGATCTACCTGAAAGATTGGAGACGTGCATGGCACACTCCAAGGATGAAACTTATTTGACTATTAATGAGGCCTTGGAAGTGTCAATTTTTAAAAATTTATTTGACAAGACACCAATTTCTGAGTTAAACACATATATTATGCAGGATTTGGAAGAATTGGTGCTTGATTTGCCTACGGAGAGGCCAAAATCTGAAAGCGTGGAGGTTAAGGTTCCAATCCAACCTACACAAAAGGAGGAAGACATAAAAAATCTAAATCTGAAAACTTTTCCCTATGAGGTCTCCTATACTCTAGAGGAGTGTCTGACTTACTTTGAAGATTAGGATGATCCCATGATTCAAGACATCGTACACTGCCTTTTGAGAGACCCATCCAGTATATAAAAAGCTTCCCTCCACAGAGTGCCAAACTAAAACATCAATTGTGGAAGTACCAGTGAAATCTGATTTTGTAGAGACCATAACAACTTGTGAAGAAGAATTACAAGTCTCCACATTTCCTTGGTTTGTTCAAACCGATGAACACCACCTTTAGGATGACTCGTACTTGAATGATTTTTGCCCAGACAAGAAGGAAAGGAGATCATCTTCAATAATTTCCAACCAAGGAAATTCTCCTTTCCTAGTGCATGTGACAATTTTATTGAGGAACCTGCTGAAACCTTTCTTCAGGATTTTCAATGGGTTAGAAGGATTAATGTACTTTCCAAAGCAGGATGGTGGATAGTTCTACTGAAAAATTTGTTACACCACTTGATGATCCTGTTCAACTTTGTTCTTTTAGATGATATAATGCTGATTAATCTCCTAGTCTGATGGAGATTCTCTTTCTAAAAGGATAACTTAGGTTTTGTTTATTGCTTTAAGTAGGATTAGGTCTAGTTTGTTTTTTGTTTTAGTTCTATTTGCTTTAGTAGATTTAGTTGTCGGAGTTGTAGACTTCCATGATCAACTCTCTCAGGTGATCTCGTTCTCACTCTCCTTTATTTTTGTCATTGCTCTCATGTTATTACTCATTGCACATCTTTTACATTGACGACAATGTAAGATTTGGTTTGGGGGTGAGATTCCTACATGAATCTAGTGTTTTGTAACATTTCGAGCATCATATGTGCAAATTTTTTCAAATTTTTCTGAAAATTCAAAACTCATTTGGAAAATCTTATTTCTATGCATTCGGGATGATATGAGTATAAGAAAAGGAGATATGAAATGATAAATGTTACAAGTCTTAAACTACTTCTAATATAATGGTTTTATATGTGAATTTCACTATTTATATGATTGATAGAAAATTTGAACGCTTTTACACCTAGTTCACATTACACGATTTTCATGGGTTGAAAGGATTATGTGATTTAGTGGATTGGCTAGACTTAGATTTGAGGTGTTGAGGAACCAAACCAGGGGTACTTTGTCCATCCTTGTCCATGGAAAAATAATGAAAGATATGTATTTCTAAAAATCCTATCTAATATGTATAAAAAGGAAAGTAAGGATGACAATATGGGAATGATGGAGAAAATGGTAGAAAATTTCGAAAATGGCTACCTATTACCAACCGGGGGATGGTCTACCCGTGATCAAAGCCGGAAATGGGACGTAGTGTGAAAGCCGTCGAAAGTATGGTAAGGCAAATTCCTGTCATAGGCTTGTTTTTTATTTATACACCTTGAGATCCATAGTTTAGTTGATCTAGGAAGAAGATGATCCTAGGAAAATCATGAGATGAGCCATCACTATGCACATTAGGTTAAATTTTGTTTAAAGTTCTTCTATTTATTAATCAATCAACGAAAATTCTATATGAACACTTTTTATGTTTTGAGAGTTTAAGATTACAACCTCTATCACCCAGTTTCTCTAATTTTTGTACTTGTATGCCTTGGAATGAATAGAAGTATTGTTTCTGAAGGAGAGTTGGATTTTGGAAGATTGAACTTGTTCCACTCATGTTTTGCTCGGGACTAGTAAAAAGCTCGGTTGGGGGTGTGTTAAGCTTCTAATTTACACATATTTTAGCCCATTACATCACATTACACGCATGGTTTGTATGCTTAAAAGACCCATGTAAGGCGTGTTTTGTGTATATACGAATGAGAGAGAGAAGTCATGAATTTGTTGTTAAAAGGGTCCTTTAGAAGCACATTGAAGACACTGAAAAGAAGCCCTAAATAATCACGTCAGAAAGACCTGGATTGGCCAGAAGAAAGAGGATTTTAGCATTCATATCAGATGGCCACTGGACGATCGACCATCATATAGTCGAGCGCCCAAAATTGGGAGAATTTCTAGCTGAACGCGCTGGACAAATCTAGGACCTGACCGGGCGCCCGACCAACATTTGGTCAGGCGCTCAATATTCAAAGTGATTTCATCAAAAACGCATTAGGACGAATTAAAGTATGGTTGGGTGCCCGACCAACACATGACTGGGCACCCGACCAACGTTTGATGACCGACATAAGGCGTAAATTTTTACGCAATCCGAGGCGGTTCATGATTTTTCCTATAAAAGGACACCATGGCATCCTTGTTAAGGTATCCTAGAAGAGTTTTAAGTTCATGAGGAGCAAGGGAAAGCATCGTGGAGCAACCGCAACTCCTCCAACCAGGGTTTTTTCTGGTTTTTCATATTTTTGTTTAGTTTTTCTTTGAATTCTAGTTGAAGCATGATAATGCTCGGCTAAAACCTCTTATAGCTAAGGCTAAGAGGTGAAGCTTGTGAGTAGTTATCATGTTGAATTCGTTTTAATTCAAGTACTTTACTTAAAGTTTGGATTCTTAAAGTTCTAGATTGAATAGAAGTTGATATTTTTGGATGTTTTTATGAGAGTTCATGTGCTTCAGACATGATTTCCTTGCAATTATCTGAGATTATCATAGTTTGGATTGGTTAGATTCGAATTGTAGTAACCCTAGAGTGTACCATAGTCCATTGGCATGGTCGTTACTTCGAAGGCTACATATTTGACTTTTACATGCTTCATTAGAACTAGAATCTTATTCTTCCACTTGAGTGCGGATTGTTTGTGTTTGAATGTTATATCTTCCAACTAGAAGAGAGATAGAACTTCGAATCTAGTTGTGTTTATGCTTGGATGAATGAATTCACATGAGGGCTATCACAAGTGGATCCTCGAAAGCCTTAGTTCCATTAATTACAGAATTTTACAACTTTACTGTTTTAAGTTAGTTTATGAACTTGAACTCTTTATTTAATTGATTTTGAAGATGCTGGAACAACTTGAATTGGTTTACTAATTCCTTATGGATCGACCTCTATCTTACCTGAGAATTATTACTACATCGTAGCCTTGCACTTGAGGCAAGCGAACAGATACGTAACAGTCGGTAATGAGCAGACAATTAAGCTCGAACCATTGTCAATGAGTACTAGTGGGATGTTGCAATCCTTGTGACCAATAGTTATATTTAATTGGTGCACGTGGTCACGCCCTTATGGTGGTAGCTCATCATCTGAAAATATGATGGCTTGTAGGGGCAAGGAGCTGCCCTATCATTTGTGCTACCATCTCTAGTGGTGCTTCTCAATATATGAATGCATCATTTAATGTCTTGACAAACATTTCTCAATGGGTCTATGGACGTGCAAAGGAGTTCCCAAACGGATATTTAGGCAGGGATGTTTTTTAGCTGGGCCACGATGTAGTATGCAATTTCGGCCTTTGATGTTCCTGCCGAATGCCCCTTTGGATCTCCTCTGGCCACATCTCTTCGAAAACACTACCCATTTGGGTTCATGTTTCCCACTTCCGAGCATTCCGGATAGTGTCACGGGACTGCTTTGTTATCGAAGACCGGGACTGCTCTTCCCTAAAGTATTAGGGGAGATTGAGAGGGTGTCAGAGGGACAGAGACGGGTCCTTGATGATCGGGATGAGGTGCGAGACTTGCCCCTAGTAGGACCAAAGGTTGCATCGATGGTGGTGTTGATGGTGTGGGACTTGCCCCAAGTAGGACCAGAGGCAGTTGGGATGGTACGGATGCGGCTTAAGTGGACCTGGCCAATTCATGTGGCAGCGGGAATGGTGAGGGATCTACCCCTTGCAAGGTTACCGTTGAATGGCTGACTTCCGGAGTTGAGGATGGTGCCTTTCCCAAAAGCACAACTGGTTGCTGAACTGCTGGTGGAGCTTAATGGATGTGAGGTGACGAGTGGTAGGTGGGCAATGGTGCGTACGCTCCTCTCATGAGAACCACTGGCGAGACATCCCAGGATGGGTTGTACAGGGTGGCCGAGTTGGCCGCTAGATCTTGCCCTTGGAGAATTAGTGGCTGATGAGTGATGGGTGCCGAAAAGTATGTTGACTTGGCACCCTTCTGATGTGAGGGTGGTGCCCCTTGTAGGACGAGGGATGAGAATTCCTAGGCACAGTTCAAGGCCTTGTATGTGTGGAAGACGTGGGGTGGACAATCCCCTTGAATGACATTGACTATCTGGGTTTCCGACGCACTAGGACCTACCTGATGGGGTGGCAGGGGATTCTGAAGTATATCGTTGGTGGTGGCACTGACGTTGGGGGCCGCAACTGAAATCTTATTCTGATCGATCAAGTCTTGGACAGCGTGCTTCAGTGAGAAGCAGTGTTCCGTTGTGTGTCCCCTTCCCTGGTGGAATGCACAATACTCATTTTCGTTGTAGTTAGGTGGCAGGGGGTTTGGTGGCGGCCTAGGCTGCAACAGAGTCAGAAGTTGCCTTTGAATTATTATGGCCAGAATATCAGTGTATGATTGAGCCAATGGAGTAAATTGCCTAAGCGACTGAGCCGGACCCGCTTGCCTGCCTTAATTAGGGTACCGCGGGTTCCACCTGGGTTGTTGCGGCTGTGATTGCTGTTGCGGCTGATGCCTAGACGGAGGGATGGCCGATCCACCTTATGTTAAAGCAACGAGGTTGGTTTCTATCGTGCGAGGAGCAGGCATATCTTTGTTCTTGGGGACATACTGTAAGACCCGTACCCTGAATTGCCCTCCGTACGTTTAGTTTCGGTACCGGTACGTCCCGGACGGACCAGATTAGAGAGCCTTGATCGCGACCCTGATTTAGTACCGCAACGACCCAAGACTTGTACCCTTGCGACCGCGCGGGCGCTGCGATTCCAACGCCGCGCGGCACGCCCCATTGCAATACCCGGTGTGAAAGATGCATACGTTCGTGCAATTCGAGGTGGGCCACGCAACACGCGTGTGGCGTGGGCCCCACTTGCACAATTCCAACAACATGTCAAATCAATCAACATCACCCTTACCCATACCCCCATCATTATCTAGCCATCATCACCATACCCACCCCATCCTCTCACTTCCAAAAGTCAACTCTAACCCATTCCCCCATGTCCTCTCTCATCATCATCATCATCATCATGACATCATGCACCCCCCCTCTTCCCATACAAGAGCCATACGTGGGGGGGGTGGCCTTCTCAATTGCAAGAGTTAGAGAGAGAGAGAGAGAGAGAGAGAGAGGGAGAGAGAGAGAGAGAGAGAAGAGAGAGAAGAGAGAGAAGTAGAGAGAAGTAGAGAGATTTGAGAGATTGAGTGAGTTTAGAGAAGATTTAGAGGGAGATCAAGAGAGAAAGAGAGAGATTGAAGGTGAAGATCAAGCTTGGAGGACCCCGATCATCATCCGGACCGTCCGATCGGCAATCCAACCGTCCAACCATCATTGTGAGTGCATACCTTTCCCCCCTTTTTCTCGTTTACTTTTCGTTTCCTTTCTTTGGTCCCACCTTGTGATGGGCAATGAGACGGATGGGCTGGATCGTCCATGAATGGGTCCCACCCTTTGATGGTGTGGATCCCACTTTGGGACCCATTTTGTGTCATAATTAGTGTGGCCAACGGTCCACCATGATGTATGTAGTTCACCCACGCTGTCCACCCTGTGGACCCACCATGCGATGGTCCAGCTGATGGATGGAGCGGATCTGCACATGTGGCCCCACTTGAATTTATTAAAGAAAAAAAAAAAAGAAAAAAAAAAGGTGAAGGAGAAGGGGCTACTGGACAGTCAGCGTCCAGAGGACGCTGCTGCCCAGCAGCGCCCGGGCTGAAAGCCCTTTGGGCACGACCATGGGTTCCCACTTGTGGGACCCACCTTGATACATGTATGTGATCCACGCCGTCCATTTGTTTCTCCAGCCCATTTTAGGGCTGGACACCAAAAATGAAGCAGATCCAGATCGCAGGTGGACCACACCATAGGAAAATAGTAGAGAGAATGATGTGGACTGCTGAACTTCCGTGGCCCACCGTGATGTTTGTGGACCATATCACCTGCCCAATATTGGGCTTGTTAGAACCCCAATGAGCTGGGGAACATGATGGAGGGGGTGGATTGTCCATAAGTGGGCCCCACTTGAAATAACCACTATATATAAAAAAAAAGAGAAAAGAAGGACTCTGGACGTCCAGCGTCTGGACGTTTGACGCTGGAACGTCCAGCGTCACCTTGGGCATTGGCTGGGGTCCCCACTCGTGGGACCCACCTTGATGTTTATGTTCCATCCACGCCGTCTATCTGTTTTACCATATCAGTTTAGGGCTAAGGCCCAAATGTGAAGCATATTCAATTCTTAAGTGGGCCGCACCACATGAAACAGTGGGGTGAATGATGTCCACTGTCGAAACTGCTTCGGCCCACACTGATGTTTGTAGACCCCGTAATATATCCAATATTGGGCTCATTGGACCCACCATGAGATGGCCCAGCTGATGAACGGAGTGGATCACCTTTATGTGGGCCCCACTCGACGATAACCATTGAAAAACAAAAAAAAAAAAAGAAGAAGAAAGAAAGAAAGAAAGGAGGAGGGCTCTGACGCGCTGGGCGTACCAGCGTCCTTGGACGCTGGCTCGTCCCAGCTGGTGGCCCAGTTATGGGTCCCACCATGATGCATGTGCTGTAATCCACACCGTTCATCCGTTTGGGGAGATCATTTTAAGGCATGACTCCAAGAATGAGACAGATCCAAATCTTCAGTGGACCCCACCACAGAAAACAGTAGGGACAATGGCCCTACCGTTGAAACCTACCTATGGCCCACCACGATGTTTATTTGAGATCCAACCTGTTCATGAGTTCACACATGCATGTAAGAAGGGAAAACAAAAATATCAGATTGATCAAAAGCTTGTGGGCCCCACTTGCAGAGAGGATATAAATAAATAAAAAATAATAATAAAATAAAAAAAATATGGGAGCTGGCCACTGGACAGACAGCGTCCAGGGGACGCTGCTGCCCAGCGGCGCAGCCCTCTCTGGGCATGGCAATGGGCCCCACTCGTTGGGCCCACCTATAATGTATGTGCCTTATCTATTCCGCCCACATGCTTTTCCAGCTCATTTTAGTGGCTGAGCCAAAATTGAAGCATATCCAAATGTCAAGTGGACCATGCCATGGGAACAGTGGGAATTATGATCTCCACCGTTGAAACCTTCCCAGGCTCTACAATGATGTTTATTTGTCATTTAACCTGTTCATAAGATCACATGGATATGGGTGAAGGGGGAAATAAAAATATTAGTTTGATTCAAAATGCTTGGGGCCCATTTGGGTGCGACGCTCTATGGGTCCCACCACGATGTATCTGTTTTATGTATGCCGCCCATCTGTTTTTCTATATTATTTTAAGGCCATGGGCCCTCATATGAGGTAAATACAAGCCTCAAGTGGACCACATTGTAGGAAACCGTGGCCATTGATGCCCACCTTTGAAACCTCCTTAGGGCCATTGTAATGTTTATTTATCCATCTAATCAAAGGTGATGGGGCCCAACTTTGGGTCCCACCTTGATGAATGTTGAGTATATCGTGCCGTTCTTCTTGGCAGGGGTGTGGGCCCAGTTTTAGGTGGGCCACACGTAGAAAATAAGGGTGATTGAATGCTTACCATTGGAAACTTTACAGGACCCATCTGTTATATTTATTTGCCATTCTTCTTGTTAATAAGTCACCCAGCCATGGGTAGGGTTCCACACATGTGGTGTGCGGGCCTCACCATGGTGTTTGATTGCCATCTTACTTGATTAGTGGTAAAGTACAAATATCGGGTTGATCCCAAACTGTTGGGGCCCATTGATGTATGTGGCTTCTCCACTCCTTTGTGTGGTTATACCCAACCCCGGGTCCACCTTGTTATGCATGTGTTCTATCCACGTCAGCCATTGGCCTCCATGGTGCGATATGTATGTTGGCCATCCATTAGGACCGCCTTAATTTTGTGCTTAATCCAAACCATCCAAATGAATGAACCCTAGCATGTTATGTACAGGATGGCCCTTGGGACCACCTTAGTGTGCGTGTTCGAATGACCGCGTTGTCCATCCCGTAGATCCACCTTGATGATTAGTCGTGTAAACCCTTATTGAAAGGTCATACCTAAATGTTCACTCGATCCAAGTCACAGGGCTACTTTCTTAAACTCACCCTGTTGAACCGTCTTGTTAATTCACCTCATTAACTCACCATGTTGACCCGTCTTGTCAACCTGCCTTATTGACCTACCTTGTTAACTCACCATGTTGACCCGCCTTGTTGACCCGCCTTGTTGACTCACCTTGTTGACTCAGCATGTTGATTGATCTTGGTAACTCAGCTTGTATACTCATATGACTCACCCCTTCTACCCCTGTACCCAACTATTAAAGACTACCATATTGTGTATATCTCATCCACACCGTTCGTTTACCTATAGGACGAGTATGGGGCTCATCCTCGACGTTCGTACGTCATCTAGGCCATCCATTATATGGAGCCTATCTTGTAGCATGAGGTTAGACCTGTCGTCCCTTTTGGACTTCATCGTGTTGACCATCTATCTCATATTACACTACCATTTATGATTCTCTGCCATGACCTGTCTATCTTGCAACCCGTTCTATGACATTCTTTCTACGGACCATTCATCGTGTTATCTCAACTGTACTACAGGATTATGGGTCTCGGCATGATTTTGAGTATTCCACTCTTGCCGCTCAAGTAGGTTCTACCTTTGATGTGTCGGTAGTGTTTTCAATCATTTCCTTTCCATTTGGGTTATCTGAATATTGAGGGTTAATCCACACCGTTCAGTTGTTGGAACGTTTGTGTTGTTGTATACCATCCATTTAGAGTCTTATCTCTTTATGTTTCTTTGTATTATAAGTGAATTATCTTTTATGCTATTTTTAGTATGTCTGTTGCCACACGTAGTGTTATTTGGAATACTCATATGTGATCTTTATACTATATGCTTCGACGACCACTATGCATGTGTAATGAGTATGCATCCCGAATCACCATTGTTAGTTGGGGACCACTAGGGCATAAACGCATTCATAAAGCATTCGAGATGTAGTCGCGCAAATGTAATTCATGTGCTCTCTATCGCAAACCTCTCCAATAGGTATGGGACTATTCGAGGACAGGAATCTATCATCCTGACTTACACTGTATGGTAGGAATAGCTTAGCATACCTTGTAGCCCTTGGTGCGAGATTCCCTGGCTAGCGACATCCCGCACTATGACTCGATCATTCATATGTGTCCCCTCATCTTAATGATATCTCAAATAGGTTGGACTAGATTGATTTATTGCCATCGTGGTAGATGGGCTACTTGTTGGCACTCATACTGTATACTTGACTCATGCATCATGAATGCTTGGCTCATCTGATTGTCTTGTATCAACCGGCCATATCGGTCGTGATTGTCGTGCAATTCATTTCCAGCTGACGGTGACATTGTGTTTGAGACCTTATAGTTTTATGGTGCTCTTTGGAGACTTGCACGGGCATGTCGTCCCACGTTTGTATGCATGGTTGCATTTCGCACCGTCTGCTTGTGCCGCATATAGCATGGTTACTACGTTGCAACCACAGCTCCATCGTGGTTTGCAGAACACCGGAAATATGTGATCTTTAAACTGGATGCCAAAGATGTCCCTGGGTGAAAGTCCCTGATCCCGTTGGTACCAAGGTGGGTGCTCCATTCAAGGACCGGGTGGTTTAATCATACACCAGTATGCCGAATACCAAACGGCGGTGTTATCCACTGCACGTGGTCAGTTTGGAAGGAGGTCTGACCTAACCTGCCGGAAGAGTGTTGGCAAAGGGGGTTGAGTTTGACCAGCTGTGAGTAGGTCCGCTATTGCACCAGATAGGCTTTGGCATTCTACTGGTGAGTAGTGAGGTCTGTGAGACCCCGGTGATGTTCCGTTTCAGAGATGGTATTGGTATCAGTGATGTGACTGATGTTCTGTATGGTGTGGGACGGACCTGATGTGGGCGGGTGTGATGTGGGCGAGGCTGTAAGCCTGGGCGAGCTACCACACTGGCGAGCTACCAGTTCCGAGTCCTGCATTGCTTACGTGATCGCGTTATGACTGTTCGCATCTGGACCACTGTACTGAGATGTGGTGATTTGCATACATGCATTGGATCATTGTATGTGACATTAGGCCCTGTAGGCCATTGTATAGTGAGAGTATATAGCCTTGGTAGGCTGGTTACCTGTATTGCATGCTTGCATAGCCATGGTAGGCTAGTTATATGGATTGCATGTTTGCACAGCCGTGATAGGCTAGTTATTCATATCACATGATCGTGTAGCCTAATTGGGCTAAGTTTTGGTTTAGAGTTCTCATCATGCTTTACTGCTTACTCTGATATTTATCATGCTTCTCATACGCATTGTGCACGCACACACGCACTCACGAAGCTTCGTTCGAAGCTTATGCGCGTTTGTTACGCTGCAGGTTCTACCAGAGTATATCAGCAACGTTGAGTTGGAGTTAGGAGTGCAGTAGCAGGAGGTGCCGGATTGTGCACAGTTTTTATATTTACGCATTGTGTATTTACTTTTCAGTACTGTATATAAACGAAATGATTTAGTGGAAATATTGTGTTTGTCTTTGATGGTACTCATATTGTGATGCTCATGTTTTCAAAAAAATTTTCAGACCCTAAAATCCTCCTTGTGGTATCCCAGGATCGGAACCTGACGTGTAGGGTTAGGATCCGAGATCGGGGTACTACGGAGGCTGCCACCTCTGAATTCGGGTTACAGCGAATGGACGTCGAGAACCGAATTTGGGGCGTGACAGGAGTTGGTATCAGAGCATGATTTGGGAGCTACCTGTGAACAACACAATGTTTCTACTTAGTGTTTTAGGATTAGATCACCCCTCACTTGTTGATGTTTGCGAACTTAGAATCACTAGAATTCCCAATGGTATAGTTCTTTAATCGTAATATGTTTGCAGTTTTCTGAGGCTAAGGGTTTCTTGTCCCTTCTTTTTTAAAGATGGACACGACACCAGTAGCTGAAGTTGAGGCTGGTACGTCCCAGCCAGAGTTAGCACCTGTCACCCTAGTAAGCGCAGAGCAATTCCAAGGGATGCTCCGGTTGATGACCGCTTTGTTCGAGCGACAACAAGCACCCCCGAGTGACAGCAGGAAGAGGAAGTTCTCCCCTAGCAGTTCCCAGACGACACAGTTTTCAGAGAAGACCCCGTCGCGGATCTCAGGTCACTGTTTCGAGTGCGGTGAAGCTGGCCATCGAAGGAAGGAATGCCCTCAGCGACCAAGAGCACCTAAACAACAACCATGGCGCAGAGCACCGATTGCACCAATCCCTCCGATCGTAGGTCCTCGAAGAACAAGGCGTCAAAGGAAGGTTCATCCGCAGAAGCCGCCTACGACACCAGGAGCACCCGACCTCCAAAAGCCATTCAAGGGCACTTGTTTCAAGTGTGGCGAGATTGGACACCGAGTTAGGGACTGCCCATCCCGTCAGTAGCAGTACTAGAGCGTTGTTCCCTCGACCCCGACATTTTGCGGTAGACACCAGAGGAGATTGACACCATCAAGAGCTGTACGCATGCTATGTGGACTTAGCGATGTTGCAAACTTTCATTGATTTTCGTATACTTTTTAGCTTCTATCTATATATATGTGTGGTTTGCTTTGACTTCGTTTCGTTGTGAATTTCGAGGACGAAATTTTTATAAGGAGGGGAGAGTTGTAAGACCCGTACCCTGAATTGCCCTCCGTACGTTTAGTTTCGGTACCGGTACGTCCCGGACGGACCAGATTAGAGAGCCTTGATCGCGACCCTGATTTAGTACCGCAACGACCCAAGACTTGTACCCTTGCGACCGCGCGGGCGCTGCGATTCCAACGCCGCGCGGCACGCCCCATTGCAATACCCGGTGTGAAAGATGCATACGTTCGTGCAATTCGAGGTGGGCCACGCAACACGCGTGTGGCGTGGGCCCCACTTGCACAATTCCAACAACATGTCAAATCAATCAACATCACCCTTACCCATACCCCCATCATTATCTAGCCATCATCACCATACCCACCCCATCCTCTCACTTCCAAAAGTCAACTCTAACCCATTCCCCCATGTCCTCTCTCATCATCATCATCATCATCATGACATCATGCACCCCCCCTCTTCCCATACAAGAGCCATACGTGGGGGGGGTGGCCTTCTCAATTGCAAGAGTTAGAGAGAGAGAGAGAGAGAGAGGGAGAGAGAGAGAGAGAGAGAAGAGAGAGAAGAGAGAGAAGTAGAGAGAAGTAGAGAGATTTGAGAGATTGAGTGAGTTTAGAGAAGATTTAGAGGGAGATCAAGAGAGAAAGAGAGAGATTGAAGGTGAAGATCAAGCTTGGAGGACCCCGATCATCATCCAGACCGTCCGATCGGCAATCCAACCGTCCAACCATCATTGTGAGTGCATACCTTTCCCCCCTTTTTCTCGTTTACTTTTCGTTTCCTTTCTTTGGTCCCACCTTGTGATGGGCAATGAGACGGATGGGCTGGATCGTCCATGAATGGGTCCCACCCTTTGATGGTGTGGATCCCACTTTGGGACCCATTTTGTGTCATAATTAGTGTGGCCAACGGTCCACCATGATGTATGTAGTTCACCCACGCTGTCCACCCTGTGGACCCACCATGCGATGGTCCAGCTGATGGATGGAGCGGATCTGCACATGTGGCCCCACTTGAATTTATTAAAGAAAAAAAAAAAGAAAAAAAAAAGGTGAAGGAGAAGGGGCTACTGGACAGTCAGCGTCCAGAGGACGCTGCTGCCCAGCAGCGCCCGGGCTGAAAGCCCTTTGGGCACGACCATGGGTTCCCACTTGTGGGACCCACCTTGATACATGTATGTGATCCACGCCGTCCATTTGTTTCTCCAGCCCATTTTAGGGCTGGACACCAAAAATGAAGCAGATCCAGATCGCAGGTGGACCACACCATAGGAAAATAGTAGAGAGAATGATGTGGACTGCTGAACTTCCGTGGCCCACCGTGATGTTTGTGGACCATATCACCTGCCCAATATTGGGCTTGTTAGAACCCCAATGAGCTGGGGAACATGATGGAGGGGGTGGATTGTCCATAAGTGGGCCCCACTTGAAATAACCACTATATATAAAAAAAAAAAAAGAGAAAAGAAGGACTCTGGACGTCCAGCGTCTGGACGTTTGACGCTGGAACGTCCAGCGTCACCTTGGGCATTGGCTGGGGTCCCCACTCGTGGGACCCACCTTGATGTTTATGTTCCATCCACGCCGTCTATCTGTTTTACCATATCAGTTTAGGGCTAAGGCCCAAATGTGAAGCATATTCAATTCTTAAGTGGGCCGCACCACATGAAACAGTGGGGTGAATGATGTCCACTGTCGAAACTGCTTCGGCCCACACTGATGTTTGTAGACCCCGTAATATATCCAATATTGGGCTCATTGGACCCACCATGAGATGGCCCAGCTGATGAACGGAGTGGATCACCTTTATGTGGGCCCCACTCGACGATAACCATTGAAAAACAAAAAAAAAAAAAGAAGAAGAAAGAAAGAAAGAAAGGAGGAGGGCTCTGACGCGCTGGGCGTACCAGCGTCCTTGGACGCTGGCTCGTCCCAGCTGGTGGCCCAGTTATGGGTCCCACCATGATGCATGTGCTGTAATCCACACCGTTCATCCGTTTGGGGAGATCATTTTAAGGCATGACTCCAAGAATGAGACAGATCCAAATCTTCAGTGGACCCCACCACAGAAAACAGTAGGGACAATGGCCCTACCGTTGAAACCTACCTATGGCCCACCACGATGTTTATTTGAGATCCAACCTGTTCATGAGTTCACACATGCATGTAAGAAGGGAAAACAAAAATATCAGATTGATCAAAAGCTTGTGGGCCCCACTTGCAGAGAGGATATAAATAAATAAAAAATAATAATAAAATAAAAAAAATATGGGAGCTGGCCACTGGACAGACAGCGTCCAGGGGACGCTGCTGCCCAGCGGCGCAGCCCTCTCTGGGCATGGCAATGGGCCCCACTCGTTGGGCCCACCTATAATGTATGTGCCTTATCTATTCCGCCCACATGCTTTTCCAGCTCATTTTAGTGGCTGAGCCAAAATTGAAGCATATCCAAATGTCAAGTGGACCATGCCATGGGAACAGTGGGAATTATGATCTCCACCGTTGAAACCTTCCCAGGCTCTACAATGATGTTTATTTGTCATTTAACCTGTTCATAAGATCACATGGATATGGGTGAAGGGGGAAATAAAAATATTAGTTTGATTCAAAATGCTTGGGGCCCATTTGGGTGCGACGCTCTATGGGTCCCACCACGATGTATCTGTTTTATGTATGCCGCCCATCTGTTTTTCTATATTATTTTAAGGCCATGGGCCCTCATATGAGGTAAATACAAGCCTCAAGTGGACCACATTGTAGGAAACCGTGGCCATTGATGCCCACCTTTGAAACCTCCTTAGGGCCATTGTAATGTTTATTTATCCATCTAATCAAAGGTGATGGGGCCCAACTTTGGGTCCCACCTTGATGAATGTTGAGTATATCGTGCCGTTCTTCTTGGCAGGGGTGTGGGCCCAATTTTAGGTGGGCCACACGTAGAAAATAAGGGTGATTGAATGCTTACCATTGGAAACTTTACAGGACCCATCTGTTATATTTATTTGCCATTCTTCTTGTTAATAAGTCACCCAGCCATGGGTAGGGTTCCACACATGTGGTGTGCGGGCCTCACCATGGTGTTTGATTGCCATCTTACTTGATTAGTGGTAAAGTACAAATATCGGGTTGATCCCAAACTGTTGGGGCCCATTGATGTATGTGGCTTCTCCACTCCTTTGTGTGGTTATACCCAACCCCGGGTCCACCTTGTTATGCATGTGTTCTATCCACGTCAGCCATTGGCCTCCATGGTGCGATATGTATGTTGGCCATCCATTAGGACCGCCTTAATTTTGTGCTTAATCCAAACCATCCAAATGAATGAACCCTAGCATGTTATGTACAGGATGGCCCTTGGGACCACCTTAGTGTGCGTGTTCGAATGACCGCGTTGTCCATCCCGTGGATCCACCTTGATGATTAGTCGTGTAAACCCTTATTGAAAGGTCATACCTAAATGTTCACTCGATCCAAGTCACAGGGCTACTTTCTTAAACTCACCCTGTTGAACCGTCTTGTTAATTCACCTCATTAACTCACCATGTTGACCCGTCTTGTCAACCTGCCTTATTGACCTACCTTGTTAACTCACCATGTTGACCCGCCTTGTTGACCCGCCTTGTTGACTCACCTTGTTGACTCAGCATGTTGATTGATCTTGGTAACTCAGCTTGTATACTCATATGACTCACCCCTTCTACCCCTGTACCCAACTATTAAAGACTACCATATTGTGTATATCTCATCCACACCGTTCGTTTACCTATAGGACGAGTATGGGGCTCATCCTCGACGTTCGTACGTCATCTAGGCCATCCATTATATGGAGCCTATCTTGTAGCATGAGGTTAGACCTGTCGTCCCTTTTTGGACTTCATCGTGTTGACCATCTATCTCATATTACACTACCATTTATGATTCTCTGCCATGACCTGTCTATCTTGCAACCCGTTCTATGACATTCTTTCTACGGACCATTCATCGTGTTATCTCAACTGTACTACAGGATTATGGGTCTCGGCATGATTTTGAGTATTCCACTCTTGCCGCTCAAGTAGGTTCTACCTTTGATGTGTCGGTAGTGTTTTCAATCATTTCCTTTCCATTTGGGTTATCTGAATATTGAGGGTTAATCCACACCGTTCAGTTGTTGGAACGTTTGTGTTGTTGTATACCATCCATTTAGAGTCTTATCTCTTTATGTTTCTTTGTATTATAAGTGAATTATCTTTTATGCTATTTTTAGTATGTCTGTTGCCACACGTAGTGTTATTTGGAATACTCATATGTGATCTTTATACTATATGCTTCGACGACCACTATGCATGTGTAATGAGTATGCATCCCGAATCACCATTGTTAGTTGGGGACCACTAGGGCATAAACGCATTCATAAAGCATTCGAGATGTAGTCGCGCAAATGTAATTCATGTGCTCTCTATCGCAAACCTCTCCAATAGGTATGGGACTATTCGAGGACAGGAATCTATCATCCTGACTTACACTGTATGGTAGGAATAGCTTAGCATACCTTGTAGCCCTTGGTGCGAGATTCCCTGGCTAGCGACATCCCGCACTATGACTCGATCATTCATATGTGTCCCCTCATCTTAATGATATCTCAAATAGGTTGGACTAGATTGATTTATTGCCATCGTGGTAGATGGGCTACTTGTTGGCACTCATACTGTATACTTGACTCATGCATCATGAATGCTTGGCTCATCTGATTGTCTTGTATCAACCGGCCATATCGGTCGTGATTGTCGTGCAATTCATTTCCAGCTGACGGTGACATTGTGTTTGAGACCTTATAGTTTTATGGTGCTCTTTGGAGACTTGCACGGGCATGTCGTCCCACGTTTGTATGCATGGTTGCATTTCGCACCGTCTGCTTGTGCCGCATATAGCATGGTTACTACGTTGCAACCACAGCTCCATCGTGGTTTGCAGAACACCGGAAATATGTGATCTTTAAACTGGATGCCAAAGATGTCCCTGGGTGAAAGTCCCTGATCCCGTTGGTACCAAGGTGGGTGCTCCATTCAAGGACCGGGTGGTTTAATCATACACCAGTATGCCGAATACCAAACGGCGGTGTTATCCACTGCACGTGGTCAGTTTGGAAGGAGGTCTGACCTAACCTGCCGGAAGAGTGTTGGCAAAGGGGGTTGAGTTTGACCAGCTGTGAGTAGGTCCGCTATTGCACCAGATAGGCTTTGGCATTCTACTGGTGAGTAGTGAGGTCTGTGAGACCCCGGTGATGTTCCGTTTCAGAGATGGTATTGGTATCAGTGATGTGACTGATGTTCTGTATGGTGTGGGACGGACCTGATGTGGGCGGGTGTGATGTGGGCGAGGCTGTAAGCCTGGGCGAGCTACCACACTGGCGAGCTACCAGTTCCGAGTCCTGCATTGCTTACGTGATCGCGTTATGACTGTTCGCATCTGGACCACTGTACTGAGATGTGGTGATTTGCATACATGCATTGGATCATTGTATGTGACATTAGGCCCTGTAGGCCATTGTATAGTGAGAGTATATAGCCTTGGTAGGCTGGTTACCTGTATTGCATGCTTGCATAGCCATGGTAGGCTAGTTATATGGATTGCATGTTTGCACAGCCGTGATAGGCTAGTTATTCATATCACATGATCGTGTAGCCTAATTGGGCTAAGTTTTGGTTTAGAGTTCTCATCATGCTTTACTGCTTACTCTGATATTTATCATGCTTCTCATACGCATTGTGCACGCACACACGCACTCACGAAGCTTCGTTCGAAGCTTATGCGCGTTTGTTACGCTGCAGGTTCTACCAGAGTATATCAGCAACGTTGAGTTGGAGTTAGGAGTGCAGTAGCAGGAGGTGCCGGATTGTGCACAGTTTTTATATTTACGCATTGTGTATTTACTTTTCAGTACTGTATATAAACGAAATGATTTAGTGGAAATATTGTGTTTGTCTTTGATGGTACTCATATTGTGATGCTCATGTTTTCAAAAAAAAATTTCAGACCCTAAAATCCTCCTTGTGGTATCCCAGGATCGGAACCTGACGTGTAGGGTTAGGATCCGAGATCGGGGTACTACGGAGGCTGCCACCTCTGAATTCGGGTTACAGCGAATGGACGTCGAGAACCGAATTTGGGGCGTGACACATACCTTCATACCTTCTCTTTCGTCTTGTTTTTTTGTGCAGAGGGGGACTGGTGAGGCCATGGTGCAATTGTACCATCTGTGATGCCGACCTCTACTTGTTCCCCCTGCACGAATCAGTTGCGCAAAGTTGACATAGAGGAAGGAAATCAAGTTGTTAGTGCACTTTTCTGTGGCATACTAGTGCACCTTGTTTGTCAATCACTTAGGTCAGTGAGTCTAGTGTCGGTTGAGCTTAATGAAGACGAAGACTGAAGACTCAAGTGGCCCTACTGCATCAAGGAAGAAGAAACAGGTAAAAGTGATGCCTTGGTGTGCCTTAACCTTGACCAAAATCAAACCCTTAACCTCTTGATGACCTTGACCATATTGGGAAACCTTTAGTCATCATAGATTGGCCCTAGGTGTCCCAAAAGATCACCCATACTATGGCCAATGTGATTGGGTTGTGAAAAAGTAGGTCAGCAAACCAAATTGGCTGAACCTAGGCCTGTACGACCGGTCGGCTGGACTGGACCGACCGATCAAGACCGGTCGGATTGGCTTCCAGTTTGAACAACAACACTGCTATGTTCAAAGGCCCTTGGGCCGACCGGTCGGTAGGTCTGGTCCAACTAGTCACGACCGGTGGGACAGACCCCCCCCTCTCTAGACAGCGTCTTCACTGTCTTCACTTGTTGTTGGCCGACCGATCGGGATAGGTCGGGACTAGCCATTTTTTTCCGTTTTCTATCTGTTTAGACATCTTTTATAAAGGGGTTTCACTCATTTTGAGGGGTAAGCAGATGGATTTCAAGAAGAGTGAAGCCACCATTGTTGCAGACCATTTGAGGCTCATTCCCAACCTATGCAAGGCATCTTCCATGTGTTTTAACACAAGATTAGAGCATTCCAAGCTCATGAAGAAGATGACCTTCATCCCTTCTTGATCTCTAGAGTTTGGATCTTCCTTGATAGGCATATCCTTATCCAAATATCTAAGATGAGATCGCTGTAGGTGAGCAACTCTAGGAAACCCATTCCTATTAGTTGTAGAGTTCTCAAACCTACCCTCCTATCACCTTGGGCATCTCAAAGGCATCACAAGTAAGGTGATTGATCAAGTGTAGCTGAGGCATTAACAACACAACAGCAACACGATCGGGGGAGCAAGGGAAGCTGATTGAAGCATGGGAGAGTGGAGATCAAGCAACCCGAACCGGTGCTGAACAATGGGCTCATCCGACAAGTAAGGTTGTCTTTATTGAGAGTTGATCCACTCAATTTCCTATGCGAGTTGAGTGTAGAGTTTGTTTGTCAAACTCGAACTAGGGACGTTGGCCGTTCCTTTGCCTGTTTGTCGACCTAAAGACTAGGGGTTGTTTGGCACTCCTTGGCTCGTTTTTCAGGCCTAAAAAAAGTCTCCATGGGGGAGCCTCCAACACGGGAGTGAACGTGCGTCGGATTGACAGTTAACCTATGTCTAAAACTCCGTTCGGGTTGAGAGTTAGCCATTTGTCAAAAACTCCGGTTATGGTTGAGAGGTGAACCAATAAAACCTCCATGTAAATGTTGAGAGGTGAACCTCATTTAAAACCTTCGTTAGTGAATGCCGGTGTGCTCAAAGGAGTTGAGTACTTGAACCGGGACTGGAGTAGACTCAAAGTCCAACCACTATACATGCTTGTGTTTATGATTGATTGAGCACATTGATATCTTAGCATTGTATATTTAATTGTTTAATTATGAATGCTTGATAGGAATGTATGCTAGGCAATAGATAGGTACATCCACACACAAGATGTACTTTCACTTCTTATGTAAACTTGAGCTCATTAATCCATTCTCATAAGTCTACATAGGTTGCATAGGTTAGAAGCTTGATTAGTTAAATCATATGATTATCTATGCATGCTTAGACTAGGTTGTTTATTTGTTAAACATTATGCTAGTCTTGTGATTGGACTCACTTAGGCTTGGAAGCCGAAGTGTTCTTGCTTACTTAGTTTAATTGCGTAAGTAGGCGAAAAGAATTTCAAAAGGTTCTAACCCCCCCACCCCCCCCCCCCCCCCCCCCCCCCCCCCCCCCTCTTCTTATACGACTTAGCCATAATGCTAGTTGCTCTTTAAGCTTCCGCACATACGAAGGTGTCATGTTAGACTACCGACGTAATTTCAATTAGTATCAGAGCGGGTTGCTCTTCAATGACTTAACCGTCTAGAGTAAAATCCGATATTGGAGCACTAACATAATGTCTAACCAAGATGGGGGTACCACCAACCGTCCACCATTCTTTAAAGGGTCCAACTATGCCTATTGGAAGGCTAGAATGAGGATTTCTTACAATCCATGAACCGTCTGGTGTAGCTAAGCACACAACTTGGATATGCTTTGCCCACCGAACAAGTGGAGGTTGATGGAAAATACATTGTCATTCCCAAAGATGATGAAAAATGGAATGACAGTGAGAGAGCTCAATACATGGCAAATGCTAAAGCTCTCAATGCGATCTGTTGTGCGATCTCCCCGGATAAATTTTTGCGTATTCTCACATGTGCAACTGCAAAAGAAGCGTGGTATATACTTGAGGTTACCCACGAGGGAATGTTCACTCCCCAAGTGTAGGGTTGCGAAGTAGTAATAATTCGGAAAGACCGAGTATCGTTCCCACAGAGATTTATGTATGGATATCTTCAGAATTTGTCTAAAACAACTAGTAATTAAGATCCTATTAAGAGCTAAAACTGGAAAATAGCGATTTGGGTTTAAACAGTGAATGATTAAGGTAATTTCAATCTAAAAAGGCACTAGAGCGCCAAGGATCCACTTTTGATAAGTTTCAATGCATCAACACAACTAGGTCTCTCATAACCCAATCGGAATCGAATTCATATCTCTATCCGATCGGAATATAGAGCGGTTCAATCAACAATCATCTAAAACAAGTGCTTATTCATTGATTTGATTCCCACAACCATGCTCAAGCCTTGGGCACACTCAATTGTATAGGCCAAGCCTCTTTCCAATCTAGTTGAGATTCATAACCATAGCTTTCACCAAATCCTGTCACTAGACTTGATTACAACTCATGATTAGAACTCTAATTAAATCAAAATCAATCAATAAACAACTATTTCAGATTATATAACAAAAGATAAGAACTTTAGTTGAATGAGTTCCCACATGAAAATAAGGCCATTGTACACAAGGCAATCAAAGCGTCTACCATGCTCGGAGTCGATGGTAGATCAATGAACTACACAAGCATAATTAATGCTCAAAAGCTAAGATACTAAGTTAGGATCACTAAGAATCACATGAGCCCGGAGTCATCAAGAGATCAAAGTAGAAACCAAAATAGTACTTGATTCAAACTCACATTAACTAAAATTCATCAATTAAATCATAAAAAGGAAACCTAGGTTGCATCAATCCATCAAAAACGAATCAAAAGCTTCACCTCTTAGCCCTAGCTAAGAGGTTTTAGTTCATCTCTAACATCCTTGAACTAGAAGCCTCTAAAAACATAAAAAATAACTAAAACAGGAAGAAAACTAGAAATCCGAAGTAGAATCCGTCTCGTAAGCAATCCCCACGTCCTAGCATGCTTTGGTATGAAGGGAAGATGTCCTTTTATAGCTTGGAGGTGTCCTTTACGCAAGAAAGTTTCAGATTTCGCGTAGAGTTACGCACTTGTGCAGAGAAATCCGGAGCTGAAATTAGAAACCTTGCTGTTTGCATGGCCGACCAGTCGGACTGGGAATCCCTTTAGTCCAGCAGCTATAGCCGACCGGTCTTGACCGGTCGGCCTGGGCAGTCCATCTGTCCAGTGATTTTTCTTGACATGTAGTGGGGTGGCCGACCGGTCTTGACCGGTCTAGCTGCCCTTCTTAATGTTTTTTTTCTTTCTTTCTTCTTTTTCTTTTCTTTCCTTGCTTTCTTCTCTTTGGTCTTCCTTCATGCTTTATCCAATGGTCTTTAATACTCATAAAGAGCTCTATTTAGCTTTCAAATGGTGAAACCTCCATCTTGTTCCTACAATCACAAATCATGTATTAAGGTGGTCCTTTAAACATGTATATCATGCATAATGAGTGATGAATTGGGGTTAGAATATGCACAATTAAGAGCTCAACACACCCCCCAACCAGCATTTTGCTAGTCCCGAGCAAAACATGCGTGAAACAAGTTTCATTCTCCAAAACCCAACTCTCCTCTAGAACTATTCTTCTATGCATTCCAAGACACATAAGCGTAAAAATCAGAAAAAATTCGGTGATAAAGGTTGAAACCTTAAACTCTCAGAACATAATAAGTGTTAATATGAAATTCTCGCTGATTGATTGACAAATAGAAGAACTTGAACAAATTCAACCTAGTGTGCATAGTGAAGGCTCATCTCATGAGTTTCCGAGATTATCTTCTTCATAGATCAACTAAACTATAGATTTCAAGGTGTATAGAGCAACAACAAGCCTATGACAGGAATTTGCCTTACCGTCCTTCTGACGACTTTCACACTACGTTCCATTTCCGGCTTTGGTTACGGGTAGACCATCCCCCAGTTGGTAGTAGGTAGCCCTAATCGGAATTTCCACCATTTTTCCATCATTCCCAATTTCATTCTTCCTTTTCCTTTTTCTTTTATATTAGATAGGATTTTTAGAAATCCATATCTTTCGTTATTTTCCCATGGACAAGGATGGACAAAGTACCCCGGCTTGGTTTCCCAATACCTTAAATCAAGGTCCAGTTAATCCACAAATCACACAATCCTTTCAAATCATGAAAATCGTGTTATGTGAACTAGGTGCAAAAGATGTTCAAATTTTCTATCAATCATAAAAAATAGGTGAATTCACATATAAAACCATTATATTAAGAGAAGTTCAAAGCTTGCAACATCCCTCACTTCGTATCTCATCTTCTTATACCCATGCTATCTCGAATGCATAGAATCAAAGTTTTCCAAAAGAGTTTTGAATTTTAGAAAAATCAAAAAATTTCTACATCTTTGCTCGAAATGTCACAAAAGCTAGCAGATTCATCATCTAAGGAATCTCTCACCCCCCAACCAAAACTTTACATTGTCCTCAATGTAATAAGATATGCAATATGCATGACATGAGAGCAATGACATAAAACAAAGGAGAGTGAGAAAGAGATATATCACCTGGAGCATATATTTCATGGCAATATTAGCTTTTGGAGATGGATTACTTCACAACTAAATCAACTATCAAAGCAAATCCTAATGGGAAAGCATTCTAGCAAATTATCCTCCGTCAGACTAGGAGGTTAATCCCAACAACTCATCCAAAAGCATAAAGTCAAGCAGAATCATTAGATGGATCAAAAGGTTTCGCAGCAACGTCATCCAATATCCTGCTTTACAATAAACATGTGTGTGAGTAATCGTGCTAAGCCACTCAAAATCCCAAAAAGGCATTTCAGTGGGTTTCTTAATGTTTTCACCACATGTATAAGAGGAGACATCATCATATTTATCATAAAAAATATGTCTCCATTCAGATTTTTCTGGGTATTGATATTGCAAATAAGGATCATCCCAGGGTTGGTGAAGTTCGGTATGCATGATCCACAAAGGTGTGGAAATATGAATTGATTTCTCAGCACAACAAGGTGTTGTTTCCACATCCTTCTCTCGGCTAACGTCATAGGCCGATACCGACTCTAAAAGTGTGACCATATCCCTTATCATATCATCATTCTCATCAAGGGAGTGAGTCACTTCTTCGTTTAAGGGACCGGAGTAAAAAGGTGAGAGGGACTCATTTTCCACAATAGAATTGATATATTTATTTCGTGGACCTCCTCATCCTCATCCTCTTGTTGGTTGTCAATATTGAAAGCATTCAACTCAATAGTCATATTGCCAAAAGACATTTGTATGCCCCCACTCCTACAATTTATGATAGCGTTTGATGTAGCTAGGAATGGGCGGCCAAGTATGATAGGAATTTGAGGGCCAATATTAACCATGGGTCTCGTGTCCAAGACAATAAAGTCTACCGGGTAGTAAACTTTGTCAACTTGGACAAGAACGTCCTCAATCACCCCTCTCGGAATACGAATCGATCAGTCAGCAAGTTGTAATGTGGTTTTGGTGGGTTTTAATTCACCTAAACCCAATTGTTCATAGACCGAAAAGGGAATTAAGTTCACACTTGCCCCTAGATCAAGTAGAGCATGTTTCACCCGGTAGTCTCCAATCACACATGATATTGTCGGACAACCGGGATCTTTGTATTTCTTGGGCATCCCGTGGTTGATAATGGCACTCACATTCTCTGTCAAAAATGCATTCTTTTGCACATGTATTTTTCTTTTAACCGTGCAAAGGTCTTTTAAAAATTTTGCATATGACGGTATTTGTTTAATGGCATCCAACAATGGAATGTTGATTTTGACTTGCTTGAAAACCTCTAAAAATTCCTGATATTTATCTTGAGGTTTGGCTGGAATTAAGCGTTGGGGGAATGGAGCAACGGGCCTATATTCTTTCAATGGCTCTTTTTCATTCATGGTGATGCTAGGTCCATCATCCTCTTTGGAAGATACCGGATCATTAGGCGTTGAAACCTTCACCGGATCAGATTTTTCAATGATTTTACCACTTCTAAGAGTGGTGATGGCCTTAGCATGTTCCATATGTTGGTTAGAAGAACTAGGCACACTTATTTCGCATTGTGGTTTTGGATTTGGTATGGGTTGGGCTGGAAGCATCCCTTCCCTTGCGTTTAAGCGAGCCTTGATTTCCTCCACCGAATTTTTAAGCTCAAGCATTATCATATGGTTGGATTGATTTATTTGAGCTTGTCCTTCCATGAATGCTTTCAAAGTATCCTCTATAGGCATTTGAGGTGGAGCCATTTGCATTGGGGGCCCCCTTTGAGGATTATTTTGATTAGCCGTGTTTCCATTCGCCCAATTGAAGTTAAGGTTGTTTCTCCAACTAGAATTGTTCATGTTTGAATTTGGAGTACTAAAAGGTCGTTGATAACTATTCAAGGCATTCGATTGTTCAAATAAAAGTTCTCGAAACGCATAGATTGTTGGACAATCTGGCGTTTGATGCACATTGGAAGCACAAATACCACAAATAGTTTCAACAGCCCCCCTTTGTTGGGTTGTGTCCACTTTCTTTAGTTCCATCTCCTCGACCTTTCATGTGAGTTTAGCCACTTTAGAACCTAGATCATCTTGCCCATCTAAAACATAAATTTCTCCCTTTTCCTTGGCTTGGGGTTGTTTTGAACTTATTGGCTTAGATGTATCCCATGCTTGTGTATTTTCAACCAACATGTCAAAATAATCCCAAACTTCCTCCGTTTCCTTATTCATGAACTCCCCATTGCACATCATCTCCACAAATTGGCGCATGGTTGAGTTTAATCCATCATAGAAGAAACTAATCAACCTCCACCGTTCATAGCCATGATGTGGGCATGCGTTTAAAAGCTCATTATACCTTTCCCAACATTGGAAAAAGGTTTCTTCTTCTTTTTGGGCGAAGTTCATTATGGCCCTTCTTAGTGCATTGGTTCGATGAGTAGGTAAGAATTTTTTAAGAAACTCCCTAGTCATCTCAGCCCATGTCCCAATAGACCTCGGCCTTAAGGAATGTAGCCATGATTTGGCCTTCTCTTTCAAGGAAAAAGGGAACAATTTAAGTTTTATTGTATCCTTGGTCACATTGTCATAGTTTATTATGGCTATAACCTCTTCAAATTCCTTAATATGTAGATATGCGCTCTCAGAGTCGAGTCAATGGAATCTAGGAAGAAGTTGGATCAACCCCGGTTTAAAATCAATATTTCCCACATTGTGAGGGAAAATTATGCAAGAGGGAGTACTCGTCCTAGCTGGTTGTAAATAGTCACGTAAAGTTCTAGGTTGAGGTACATCCCCTACTTCATTCTCATCCAATTCAGTAAGGTTTGGGGCTGGATTTTGATTAACTCCTTTATTTGGTTGATTTTCAGCCATCTGTCTAGTAATTTCAGGAAAATTTTGACGTTTCCTAGCACGAGGCTCTCTATCAATCCCTTCAACAATTACTCCGTCCCTTACAAGTCGGTTATTATAAGTCCGAGCCCAATGTGGCATGCAAAACCAAAAAGAATGAACAAAAAGGAAAAAGAATTCTTCCTTCTTTCCTTTACTCCTCTCTAAGACTTAAGCACAAGGTGTCTTGCAATGGCTAAGCCAGAAGCAAGGATAGAGACCGATTTCTCCTGGTCAATAGAGATTCAAAGAACTCCCCACCCACTCTTTGAGTCTTTTGAGAAAAAGTACAGAAAAAGAAGAAAGAGGAATAGGTTGAGAAGAGAAATCTCTGAGCACAAGGTGATCCAAGACGGCAGAGCCGACCAATAGGAATCCAGGTGGCACAAGGCCTACCTTTCAGAGATCCAGAAAGAGTCTCTACCCACTCTACAAGAGATGAATATGATAGGAATGAGTAGGAGAAGAAGAAGAGTAAGGTTAGAACGATAAAACCTGATTTGTGACTTAAGATGCCTTCTTCTTCTTCATCTTCCTAAAAATCCCTTGATTAAACCTATGTTAGAATCTTGTAAAAATCAAAACAAAGTAAGTTAGTATTTAGAAGAAAACCTACTCTAGAAAGCAAAACAAATCCTAAACCTATCTTAACACAATCTCAACTAAAAGTTATTTTAGAAAACTCTAAAAATACCGCATAGAAATCTCCGGCAACGGCGCCAAAAACTTGTTCACTCCCCAAGTGTAGGGTTGCGAAGTAGTAATAATTCGGAAAGACCGAGTATCGTTCCCACAGAGATTTATGTATGGATATCTTCAGAATTTGTCTAAAACAACTAGTAATTAAGATCCTATTAAGAGCTAAAACTGGAAAATAGCGATTTGGGTTTAAACAGTGAATGATTAAGGTAATTTCAATCTAAAAAGGCACTAGAGCGCCAAGGATCCACTTTTGATAAGTTTCAATGCATCAACACAACTAGGTCTCTCATAACCCAATCGGAATTGAATTCATATCTCTATCCGATCGGAATATAGAGCAGTTCAATCAACAATCATCTAAAACAAGTGCTTATTCATTGATTTGATTCCCACAACCATGCTCAAGCCTTGGGCACACTCAATTGTATAGGCCAAGCCTCTTTCCAATCTAGTTGAGATTCATAACCATAGCTTTCACCAAATCCTGTCACTAGACTTGATTACAACTCATGATTAGAACTCTAATTAAATCAAAATCAATCAATAAACAACTATTTCAGATTATATAACAAAAGATAAGAACTTTAGTTAAATGAGTTCCCACATGAAAATCAGGCCATTGTACACAAGGCAATCAAAGCGTCTACCATGCCCGGAGTCGATGGTAGATCAATGAACTACACAAGCATAACTAATGCTCAAAAGCTAAGATACTAAGTTAGGATCACTAAGAATCACATGAGCCCGGAGTCATCAAGAGATCAAAGTAGAAACCAAAATAGTACTTGATTCAAACTCGCATTAACTAAAATTCATCAATTAAATCATAAAAAGGAAACCTAGGTTGCATCAATCCATCAAAAATGAATCAAAAGCTTCACCTCTTAGCCCTAGCTAAGAGGTTTTAGTTCATCTCTAACATCCTTGAACTAGAAGCCTCTAAAAACATAAAAAATAACTAAAACAGGAAGAAAACTAGAAATCCGAAGTAGAATCTGTCTCCTAAGCAATCCCCACGTCCTAGCATGCTTTGGTATGAAGGGAAGATGTCCTTTTATAACTTGGAGGTGTCCTTTATGCAAGAAAGTTCCAGATTTCGCGTAGAGTTACGCACTTGCGCAGAGAAATCCGGAGCCGAAATTAGAAACCTTGCTGTTTGCATGGCCGACCGGTCTTGACCGGTCGGACTGGGAATCCCTTTAGTCCAGCAGCTATAGCCAACCGGTCTTGACCGGTCGGCCTGGGCAGTCCATCTGTCCAGTGATTTTTCTTGACATGTAGTGGGGTGGCCGACCGGTCTTGACCAGTCGGACTGGTCTGGCCAACCGGTCTTGACCGGTCTAGCTGCCCTTCTTGATGTTTTCTTTCTTTCTTTCTTCTTTTTCTTTTCTTTCCTTGCTTTCTTCTCTTTGGTCTTCCTTCATACTTGATCCAATGGTCTTTAATACTCATAAAGAGCTCTATTTAGCTTTCAAATGGTGAAACCTCCATCTTGTTCCTACAATCACAAATCATGTATTAAGGTGGTCCTTTAAACATGTATATCATGCATAATGAGTGATGAATTGGGGTTAGAATATGCACAATTAAGAGCTCAACAGGGAACTAGCACAGTAAGACGCTCGAAGCTTCAGCTCTTAACCACCAAACTTGAAAACATTAGGATGGAAGAGACTGAAACCTTCATGGAGTTTTATACTAAACTTTCTGATATTTGTAACTCCATCTTTGTCTTGGGTGATCGGGTTCCAGAATGACGTATATGTAGAAAAATACTTAGGTCCCTCTCAGAAAGATTTAACATCAAGGTAATAGCCTTAGAGGAGTGTAGAGACATAATAACATGAAAGTAGAAGAACTCATAGGTTCACTACAAACTCATGAACTACACTTTAAGGCCCCCTCTAGAAAAAAAAGAAGCATCGCTTTAAAGTCCTCTCACAAACATAAGAAAATTAAGAGTGAGTCGGAGGAAGATAGTGATGATGAGGATGATAAAGAAGAAAAGTTAAACAAAAAATTAAAAAAATTCCTCAAATTTGATAAAGGAAGTAGCCATGACAACAAGGATAAGAAGGGTGAAAAACATAAAGGGAAATCATCTAAATCTTCATCCGTCCGTTGTTACAGTTACGGTCATCGTGGCCATATCGCCCTGAAATGTCCGAATGGGCCTAAATCGAAAGGTAAAAAGGTAATAGCTGCCACTTGGGATGATACGGAGGAGTCCGAATCCAAATATGGTGACTCAACTAGTGATGAGAGCCAAAATATTGATCTAGCTCTCATGGCTTTCACCACTACCTCTATTCCCTCTAATTTAAGAGAGGATCCCGACCGCTATCCCTTCTAGGAGAAGAAGGAGTTCTCAACCCCTCACCTCATGCTACATTTTATGAGGGTGTTGTGGAAATTAGTTACCCTTAGGCCTTTCAAACTAAACATAGTTAGTAAGGGTAGCTAGAAAGTGATTCTATAGGAATATCTGAGGATTTCAGCCTTATTTTTTATGTACGGGCAAATCTGAGGATTCAAGCCTCATGAACCCAAATTTGGTAATTTAAACTTGCTTTTAATTTGTATATTTTCTTGCTAGATTATCTTCATGCTTAGATTAGCTAATTTTGCTGAATTATATGCTTCATTGTATGCTAATCTTTGCTTAGTATTGGTCTTGATATACCAATAGGGGAGGTTGGTTTATTGGGCTATAAGCCCTTTGTGCTTTTGTTGCAAATGTATATCTTTGACCAATTATGCATGATTAACTATGCTTAGGTAGTTACATTTTCTTGTTAATCATATTCCTTAGCATGCTCCATGTTTTAAAGTTCATGTACCCTATACCCTCCTTGTTAGTATGGGCTTATAGTTATAACTGCGACATACTATCTACTCTTACCTTAACCTTAATTAATATATCATTAAGGGGGAGAGAATAGTTTGTCAATTGCTGACAAAAAGGGAGAGAAAGATCAAGTCCCGCCAAAACTAGTTTGCTATGTTTTGTGATGCAGGAATTAACAGGTTATGAGGGAGTAAACTGAAGAGGAGCTTCTTAGTTAGGCACGTCAAGAGTCCTGTATTTAATTCATTATCAATATAATATCTTATACATGTATTTTGTTTTAGTAGGTTAGGTTTTTGTAAGTAATTGACAAAGGGAGAGATTGTTAGTGCACTTTTCTATGGCATACTAGTGCACCTTGCTTGTCAATCACTTAAGTCAGTGAGTCTAATGTCGGTTGAGCTTAATGAAGACGAAGACCGAAGACTCAAGTGGCCCTACTGCATCAAGGAAGAAGAAACAGGTAAAAGTGATTCCTTGGTGTGCCTTAACCTTGACCAAAACCAAACATTTAACCTCTTAATGACCTTTACCATATTAGGAAACCTTTAGTCATCATAGATTGGCCCTAGGTGTCCCAAAAGATCACCATACTATGGCCAATGTGATTGGGTTATGAAAAAGTGGGTCAGCAAACCAAATTGGTTGAACCCAAGCCTGTCCAACCAGTCAAGACCGATCAGCTGGACTGGACCAACTGGTCAAGACCGGTCGGACTGGCTTCCAGTTTGAACAGCAACACTGTTGTGCTCACAAACCCTTGGGTCGACCGGTCTTGACCGGTCGGCAGGTCTGGTCGAACCGGTCATGACCGGTCGGATAGACCCCCCCCCAGACAGCGTCTTCACTATCTTCACTTGTTGTTGGCCGACCGATCAGGATAGGTCGGGACTAGCCATTTTTTTCCGTTTTCTATCTGTTTAGACATCTTTTATAAAGGGGTTTCACTCATTTTAAGGGGTAAGCAGATGGATTTTGAGAGGAGTGAAGCCACCATTGTTGGAGACCATTTGAGGCTCATTCCAAACCTATGCAAGGCATCTTCCTTGTGTTTTAACACAAGATTGGAGCATTCCAAGCTCATGAAGAAGATGACCTCCATCCCTTCTTGATCTCTAGAGTTTGGATCTTCCTTGATAGGCATATCTTTATCCAAATTTCTAAGATGAGATCGTTGTAGGTGAGCAACTCTAGGAAACCCATTCCTATTAGTTGTAGAGTTCTCAAACCTATCCTCCTATCACCTTGGGCATCTCAAAGGCATCACAAGTAAGGTGATTGATTAAGTGTAGCTGAGGCATTGACAACACAACGGCAACATGATCGGGGGAGCAAGGGAAGCTGATTGAAGCATGGGAGAGCGGAGATCAAGCAACCCGAACCGGTGCTGAACAAGGGGCTCATCCGACAAGTAAGGTTGTCTTTATTGAGAGTCCATCCACTCAATTCCCTATGGGAGTTGAGTGTAGAGTTTGTTTGTCAAACTCGAACTAGGGACGTTGACCGTTCCTTTGCCTGTTTGTCAACCTAAAGACTAGGGGTTGTTTGGCACTCCTTGGCTCATTTGTCGAGCCTAAACAAAGTCTCCAAGGGGGAGCCTCCGATACGGGAGTGAACGTGCGTCGGGTTGAGAGTTAGCCTATGTCCAAAACTCTATTCGGGTTGAGAGTTAGCCCTTTGTCCAAAACTCCGGTTATGGTTGAGAGTTGAACCGGTAAACCTCCGTGTAACAGTTGAGAGGCGAACCTCATTTAAAACCTCCAATAGTGAATGCCAGTGTGCTCAAAGGAGTTGAGTACTTGAACCGGGAGTGGAGTAGACCCAAAGTCAAACCACTATACATGCTTGTGTTTGTGATTAATTGAGCACATTGATATCTTAGCATTGTATGTGTAATTGTTTAATTATGAATGCTTGATAGAAATGTATGCTAGGCACTAGATAGGCACATCCACACATAAGATGTACTTTCACTTCTTGTGTAGACTTGAGCTCATTAATCCATTCTCATAAGTCTACATAGGTTGCATAGGTTAGGAGCTTGATTAGTTAAATCATTTGATTATCTATGCATGCTTAGACTAGGTTGTTTATTGCTTAAACCTTATGCTAGTCTTGTGATTGGACCCACTTAGGCTTGGTAGCCGAAGTGTTATTGCTTACTTAGTTTATTATGTGAGTAGGTGAAAAGAATTTCAAAAGGTCCTAACCCCCCCCCCCCCCCTGCCCATAGGACTTAGCCATAATTCTAGTTGCTCTTTAAGCTTCCGCACATACAAAGGTGTCGTGTTAGACTACCGACGTAATTTCACAGGTATCCTGATATGTTGGGGTTGGCCGAACGCATGATCATAGAAATTTGTTCCTCATCATCGATTGGTGTTTTCATGCGTGCGGCCATGGCCCTTCATCACTCGATGTATGCCGACAATGTTTCGTCACTCCTTTGTCAAAGGGCGGCCAGATATGCCCTTCCAGGTGCTGCGTTCAGGTTGTGCGCAAAGCGATCAATGAAAGCCTGGGACAGATCTTCCCAGGTCCTGATTTTACGGTGATCGAGCAATGTGTACCAATCGAGCGCGTCACTTCTGAGGGATTTCTGAAATAATCGTATCAGGGCTCTATCGTCCCCTGCCACGGCATCGAGTTCTCCGCAGAATGCTTTCAGATGAGGGGTAGGACATCCCGTGCCATCGTATTTTAGGAACTTGGGTAGCTCAAAGTAAACTAGTACCCGTGCGTTCGGAAACAGACAAAGGTCCCTGAATCTTGTCGAGGGGAGTTCACTCCATGCTGCTTTTGGAGTTCATTTCTCATGGCCTTGAGCCACCCCTCAAAATGTTCTCGAAGCCGATCGATTTCAGATGGTTTCTGTAGGGGTGGTCGTGCCCCTTGCGGGATACAGCTAGCCTCTTCTTCATAATGGTCGATCTCCTCAACATTTATGGGATCCCTAGCCAGGGGGCCTGATTGTGGGATAGCTATCGGATGGATGGATGAATGGTGGGTTCCCATTGTGGGGGGTGGTTGACTGTTGAGCTACGAGGGAATGGTAAGCGGAGTTGGACTGGATTGTAGTGATGGCAAGTACGGTGATGGTTCTGGCTGAAGTTGGAATGTGCTCACGTTAGGGGGAGTTTGCTAGAATTAGCTGGCTTGAACTTGATTGCGAGGTGCCGGTTGTGGCACTGACTGGCTCCCGTTAGTGAGAGGGAATGCTAGAACTTGTTGTGCTGTAATTGATGGGTACGGGAAGTATACTTGGTTCCCTATACAGGAGATAGGTTGAAGCTGGCTGGTGGTCGGGTCAGATAGACCAACTTGGGTGATGGGTTGTTGTGTGTTGTAATTGACGAGGGCGGTCCTCTCTTGGAGGAGGCTTGCGAGCATATCTTTAATCTGACTCATGTCCTGTGCAAGCTCGGTCAGAGACGGCATGACCTCGAGTGTTGTAGTTGACTGCCTTGGGTAATCGGGCTGGGTCAGCATGTTGTTTTCCTATGCCGACATGGCTGCTTGTGCACGGGTCCGAATAATGCTTTGATGTAATTTAACCGTGCGAAGGATTTGCGGCCGAGTTTTTGGTGCAATGGTTGCAGATTAATTCACTACCCACCCACTTGGTCCGTCACGATTTTTTTTTTTTTTTTTGTCTTTTTTATTTTTTTAGGTAGATAAAAATTGTAGATTGCAAAATGAATACAGGAAAGTAAAAGAGACCGGTGTAAACTGGAATGCAGGATACTTGCAGGAAAGTAAAAGGACCAGTTTGCACTAGAATGCCGGATGCTCGCAGAAAAGTAAAAGGACTAGTAGATACTGGAATGGTTAGTTGGTTATTAGGCTAGTAATGTTAGTGATTAGAATCCCCAAAAAATCATAAAGCCCCACGTTTCGAGTTGGGCCTTGGGTAATGGCTGAGATCTACTCCCCAGTGGAGTCGTCATTCTATATATACCGGATCGCGCTCGAGCGTGCGGGGCCCACTATGTTTTCTTTTCGGCTTGGCGTTTGCGTTTGGTTTTGTCTATTTGTGGGGCGCACGATTGCAATGATTGACTTTCTTATCTTTGCTTGCCTTGGTTGTGCAAAACCTTTCCAAGGACGACCGAACGGTGTTCTTGGACTTGGTATATTGGACGGAGTCCCACCAACCGAAAAGAGGCTTCAGAATCCACGGTCGGCTAGAACCCGTGAAAACACCAGAATGTCGAGGGTATTACGAAGAACCCCCGGTCTCAAAATGACTTCCATTTGGATAAATTGGTATGCGCCGTAGATTCTAGGTAAGGGTCGGGGTTACAACAGGGGAAGGTGTTAGGCACCCCCTAACCACCCGTGCAACGCATAGTCTCTACTTTGTGGGGCTTAACGATTTATAGGGGGATTCCGAATAGCACTCAAACCTGCAGGGTTAGGAAATACTTCGCAGGCTTTTTAAGGCCTGGGTTGGCAAAATAACAAGAGCAACAGTAACATAATAGGGTTAGGCCAAACTTTGCAGGCTTTTAAGGGCCTGGGTTGGCAAAAATTGAAAAGAAGCGAAAGCAATGTAAAAAATGTGAGTGGGTGTCGATGTGGTAGAAGTGTAGGGAATGTGCGGAGTCAAATACGGTTTGATTGTTCGAGATGTGAGAAGAAAAACAGGGAAGTCAGACACTCTTTACAGGAAAGAGGTGGTCGGATGTCCCTGCCCTCGACCCTACTCGTGGATTTCAGCATTGGCAGTGGCTTTTGGCTTGTCAATTGAAAGAAAAGAGGAAGCAGAAAGGGACAGAGGTAGATAGCAATGTGGACAAAGAGTCATGATTTTCGGACTCCATCAGATCATTAAAAGCTTGGAAGCAGATAACTGGTGTGAACTCCCGATATCTGGGCATTGGATTTTCTACCTTCGGTTGGGCAGAATTTCTACCACAAGCTTCTGGCGACCATTTTTCTAAACGGTTATTCTCTCTTCCTCCTCCCTTTCTCTCCGTCTGTCCATCTGGACCTCCCTCCCACCCCTCAACTAGGTCCCAACAGCTGCTTATATAAACAGTCAGGTGATGATGCTTTGCGATCAGATGGCAAGCCGGGTGTGTCACAGGACGCGGTGGCGGACGACATTGGTTGGCATTACGACCAAGGCAGCACGTGGCAAATGAAGAGAAGCCGAACCCGAAAACGGTGGGCAGGCGAGCCCAAATTGGGTGAGCGGATTGTACGTGGTGGCGGGAATTTTGGATGCGGTTGCTCAGGTGACCGCATTCAAAATAATTAGAAATTGGAAAAGCACTTTTCATGTCTTCCATGGGTGCATTTAGAACTATATTCCGCCACATTCGTTCCTACTCTTGGGTCCACTTTTGATCAATCCGTACCAATGGGTGGCCTCAAGGCTATGTTTAAGCCGTACACTTCCATTGTCAGGATCCACTGTGAGTAGGATTGGACACATTGGAAGGTGGGGTGGCTGCATGTTAATGTGGCCCCAACCACAATCACCACATCCATGGATGCGGTACCCCAAGTGGGGTGTCTGGGGGAAAAAAAAAAAAAAACAAATATCAGAATGATCCAAAACATTTGTGGACCACAAAAGGTTTTCATTAGTTACTAACCAACTGTTTCCTGTGGTGGGGGCCATCTAAAATCTGTATGTGCTTCATTTTTCATACCATGCTCTAAAATAAAATGCAAAAAATGATGGATGGCGTGGATAAACAATAAATACATTAAGGTGGGCCCTATGGTCAGGGTCGCACCCACATCGCTGGTTCGAGGTCGCAGGGAAGTTGTGCTCAAATAGATTGAAGATGGTATGTACGGTCTACATTAAGCGGAACCGGATTGGCTGGTGTACCACACACCACGAAATTGGTTGGAGTATTGACGTCAGGAAGATCTATGGGCCCCACCAAGAGGTATATGTTATATCCAAACTTTCTATTCATTTGCAAAATCATTTTAAGGCTTTACACAAAAAATGAGATGGATCAAAAGTTCAAGCGGACCACGTTCCAGAAAGCGGTGGAGACTAAACGTCTACCATTGAAATCTTCTTAGGAGTCACAGAAGTTTTGTATCAATCTGATATTTGTTTCTACCCTTCATTGAGGTCTGTGTGACCTTATGAATAGTTTGGATTGCAAATAAACATCATGGTGGGCCCTAGGGATGTTTTAACAGTGAGAATCATTATCCCCACTACCTTTTGCTGTGTGGTCCACTTGAGCTTCAGATATGACTCATTTTGAGTATCATGCCCTAAAATAATCTCTCCAAATGGATGGATGGTGTGGATATACTAAATACATCATTGTGGAGCCCACGGAACTTGAATTCGTTCTAGACCGTTCATACATTCATGGTGCCAGAGGACTGATGCACTCATCTCTGCTAGCCACATACCCACACCAGCAGCAACAGACTGATGTGCTCATCTGCGCTCGTCACGTACCCACACCAGCAATGTCACTAGTGTACCACACCACAAACTTAGTCGATGTATTGACGTCAGCAAGTTCCGTGGGCCGCACCAAGAGGTATGTGTTATATCCGAACTGTCTGTTCATTCCGCGATATTGTTTTAAGGCTTTATTAAAAAAAAAAGAAAAAAAAAAAAGAAGATGGATCAAAAGTTCAAGTGGACCACATTGCAGAAAACAGTAGAGAGTGAACGTCTACCATTGAAACCTTCATGGGAGTCACAAAAGTTTTCTATCAATTTGATATTTGTTTCCATCCTTCATCCAGCTTTGTGTGACCTTATGAACAGTTTGGATTGCAAATAAACATCATGGTGGGCCCTAGTGATCTTTTAACAGTTAGATTCATTGTCCACATTGCCTTTTGTGGTGTGGTCCACTTGAGCTTTGGATATGGATCATTTTGGGTATCATGCCCTAAAATGATCTCTCCAAATGGATGGACAGTGTGGATATACTAAATACATCATTGTGGGGTCCACAAAACCTTAATCTATTTTAGACTGTTTGTACATTTGCGGTGCTCAAGGACTAATGCACTCGTTTGTGCTCGCCACGTAGCAAGGTCACTGGTGTACCACACACCACGAACTTGGTTGGTCTATTGATCGTAAGCAAGTTTTGTGGGCCCCACCAAGAGGTATGTGTTATGTCCAATCTATCTGTTCATTCCAAGAAATCGTTTTAAGGCTTTAAACAAAAAAAATGTGATGGATCAAAAGTTCAAGTGGACCACGTTGTAGGAAACAGTGGCGAGTGAACGTCTACCATTGAAACCTTCATGGGAGTCACAGAAGTTTTGTATCAATTCGATATTTATTTTGACCCTTCATCCAGCTCCATGTGACCTTATGAACAGTTTGGATTGCAAATAAACATCATGGTGGGCCCAAGGGATGTTTTAATGGTGGGAATCATTGTTCCTACTGCCTTTTGTGGTATGGTCCAATTGAGCTTTGGATATGACTTATTTTAAGTATCATGCCCTAAAATGATATCTCTAAATGGATGGACGGTGTGGATATTAAATACATCATTGTCGGTCTATTGAACCTTAATCCGTTTTAGAACGTTCCTACATTTACAGTGCTCGAGGTCTGATGCCCTCATCTGCGCTGGCCATGTACCCATGGCTGGTGTAGGGTACACCAGCCAATCCGCTTCCAAAGCGGTCCACCTGGTGCGTGGATTGGATGTCACCCGTACATGGTGGTCCCAACTACTCGAGTATTTTATCCGTCTGCATACAGCAGATGTTGTGATGGGGATTCCGGTCCTGTCAGGAGCATCAACTGCAGCTGCTGATCGAGTACCGAAAGGCTCGAGTAGTCCTTGTTGGGAATGGTACCGGCACTACAGATGAACGAAACGAGGGGCTATGCATCTGATGCTTTGGCAGCGTATGACGCATCTACGTAGGCATTAAAATAATCGTACGCGTGCAGTTATCTCAAACTGAACGGACTAAACCGGAGAATCAACGGACACTCAGCGACGGTCCCCCGAATCAGATGGACTGAAATATTCAGAAATCTTATTATTTGGCTCAAATTCCGCCATTCGAGATGTGCGCGCATGCGATTGCAGCTAGGCTCGAGTAGAGCGCCGCTTGTGGGGCCCACTTTGATGTATGTGCCTTACATCCACGCCGTCCAACCATTTTTAAATCTCATTTTAGGGAAATACAATTCTCATTTCGACCATGCCACAGGAAACAGTGGTGATTGACCATTAAAAACTTCTTCGTAGGTCACAAAATTTTTGGATCAAGCTGATATTTGTGTGCGCCATTCATCCAGCTCTTTGTGACCTTACCAAAAGGTTGGATGGAAAATAAACATTTCGGATTCAACCACTACTGTTTCCTGTGGTGTGGTCCACCTGAGATTTGAATCTGCTTCATCTTTGGGATCTTGTCCTAAAATGAGCTTTTAAAACGGATGGACGGCGTGGATGCAAGGTACATAAATCAAGTTGGGCCCCACAGTTAGGAATCCACCCACCTCGGCGGTTCGGGGATCTACTGAAGCCTCGCCTAATCTTTCATCCCATTCAGATGAATGGGCAAGATTGAATGCTCAACAATGGTGGCCATCAAAAAGAAATCTACGGTTGGCGTCCCCTTCCCATTGTTATCCGTAGTGTGGGACACCTGAGTTGTGGATCTGTCTGAATTTTTTTCAATGGACGGACGGATCTGATGAACGGAGCGGATTTCATGGGAACAAAAGGGTAAACCCACGGAGCTCGGCTGTTTTACACGCTCCGTACACCGGATGTAGAGGAAACCGATCCCTCTTGAAATGTTCCGTTGAAGAAAGAAAGCAACCTGGAAGGTCGCCTTCCTCGATGCAGTTGAAACTTCGCTATTTCAGGAATCGGTCTCATTTAGCTGGTCCGCGGACTACTGAAGTGAATTTGTTTCTGATGGGAATTGCCTGTCCCGGCCACAGCTGTCGGAAGCCATGTGGGCCCACAGAGACTACCGTGAGAATCCACTCCGTCTATCAGTTTCTAAATATCACATTAGGGCAAGAATCCAAAAATCAGGCAGATCCAAAACTCAGATGGGCTACACCACACGAAAAAGTAACAACGGAAACGTCCAACGGTTGAAACCATCCTAGAGTCGGTCATGCTGTTTATATGCCATCCAAACCGAATATGTATATCCACGTCGCAAATCTCACCCTGATACAAAACATACGTGGCCCCCACTAAGTTTCCAATGGTGGGCCTGATTTTTTGGACGACTGACCTATTATGATCTTGAGAAACTGATGGACGGAGTGGATTCCTCACGGGCATATCTGTAGGCCCCTCATAGCTTCCGACCCCAGGCACACACAATCCCTGTCCATTTCCAAGAGTTAGTCCAACCATGAAGAGGCCACAGGCCACACGATCTTGAACCAGCTTTCAAAAAGAGAAAAAAAAAAAAAAAAAAAAAAAAAAGGAAAAGCGACTCTCCATAGTCTTCATCAAGTGGGCTGATCCTAACTATTTGAACGGTTTGGATTGAGTTATATGATTCACGTAACCCTCAAGTAGCTGTGGGCATGGTTACATGCGGTACTTAAAAAATGGGTGACGTGCTATGGCCGATCGGGGATGCTTTGCTTGGAGCACACCCAACAGCTGGGTTGGAAATCTCTTAAAACTCATTAAAAAAAAGATTCGAATTTCGTAATGTAGAAGAACACACCACCGACGTTACCACTGCGTATACGTGGCAAAACTTTATGGACCCACCATGATTTATGTAGTTTATCCACGCCGTCCATTCATTTTCCAATATCATGTTAGTGAGTGAAACCAAAACTGACCTAGATTCAAAGCTCAAGTGGACCACACTAAAGGAAAACGTGGAGATATTGACACCCACCATTGAAGCCTTCGTAGGGCTCACCATGATGTTTATTTTCCATCCAACCGGTTCCTAAGACCACAAAGACATGGACAAAGGGAAAACACAAATATCAGCTTGATCCAAAACTTTTGTGGCTCCCAAGAAGTTTTCATTGGTAAACGTTCCATCCCCACTATTTCCTTTGGTGTGGTCCAATTGAGCTTTCAATTTATCTCATCTTTTGGTTCAATACCTGAAATGATCTGGAAAAATTGATGGACGGCATGGATAAAAAAAATACAATATTGTAGGGCCCACAGAGGTTTGCCACCTATACATAGCACTTGCGCCGGTACTTGTTTATACTACGCAATCGGAGTCATTAAAAATGTATTAAATTATCAATAAATAGGGTCGCAAAGTAGGGGACCGCTTCAATGGCTCACACGAAATGGCGTACAGCTGTCCATGTATATTTGTGAAAGGGCGGGTCGTACGATAAAAGCCGGTAGAACCCGATTCTGATGCGCCATCTTCGGCGCAGTACACTCGCTAGATGACGAGTCAATCAGTACCGTCCATCTAGTTGGCCCCACGATGGATGGATAATTTGACCGTAGCCATTAGATCAGTGGCCCTCAATGACTACAGAGAACAAAGATGTTAACGGTGGTGATTCAATGAGAAAAAAATGGTAGATTTGGATAGGACCATTTGATTGGTGTCACTCTATTGCGTGGGCCATCCTACCTAGTAAATGACGGTACCGATCAACACAACGTCCTGCCACACATTTTGAAAATATCGCGATATTAACACGAGACTTTAAATAAATATTACATGGTAGGTGGAGCCCACCGTGATGTTTGTGAGAAATCCACTCCGTCCATCCGTTTTTCGAGTTTATTTTAGTACGTGCGACCAAAATTGAGGAGGATCCAAAACTCAAGTGGGCTACACGAGAGGAAACAGTGGGGATTCAGTAAGGATTTTTACTGTAAAATTCTTCATGGAATTGGATGTTACTGAATAGTGCCTCTAGTAACCAACCAATATGGCGATATTATAGGCAGTGCTTCTTATGATGAAAAATTACAGTACGGTAATCTTTTGCTTTTCTTTAGAAAAGTTATAGGCCTTTTAAGATGAAAAATTACATTACTGCCCCCGTTTCCTTTTCCTTTAAAATAAATTGGAAAATCGAAAAGTTGGGTGGCATTAAAGATGGAAAATTACATTACTGTCCTTTTATGTAGGGAATTTTACAAAAAAGATATCTTATTAATATCGTATTTACATGTCAGTGCCTCGTTAAATTTTCGTTAGTTAAGCATACCTATATTTTGTTCTCTCATTTCTGTCATGTTTTTCCGTAAAATGACAAAAAATACCATCTCCAGTTATGTATATTAATTACTTGAACGTAGATACGTACTCGAATATAGAACACACCACCAAGGTTGGTACTATGTTGATGTGCCAAAGTTGTATGGGCTCCACCATGATGTGTGTGATAAATCTACAACTTCTATCCATTTTTCTATATCATTTCAAGGTATGAGCTAAAAAACAAGACAGATTCAAAGCACAAGTGGACCAAACTTTCAGAAAGTGGGGTTTATTTGTCATCCAACTTGTTTATGAGGTTACACAAGACTTGGATTATGGGAAAGTATAAGTATCTAATTAATCCAAAACTCCATTAACCTTTAAGAAGTTTTCAATAGCAGACATTTATTTTCAACTTGAACAACCTTTGTTGGCAAACTGATATAAGGTCCATAGCATAGGCCATGTAGAGCCATAACAAGTTTGGTCTTTCATCCAAATGGGCCAAATCTATTCTTATCTCTCTCTCTCTCTCTCTCTCTCTCTCTCTCACACACACACACACACACACACACACACACACACATATATATATATATAGAGAGAGAGAGAGAGAGAGAGGAAAAGATAGGATTAATGCAGCGAGAGAGAGGAAAAGATAGGATTAATGCAGCACGCACTATGATATGAGTTAAATCGACACCATCCATCCATTTTTCCTTATCATTTAGGGTATGAACCCATATGAGGTAGATCCAAAGCTCAAGTAGACCGCACCTCTGAAGTGAGGACAATGATACCCATTGTTGAAACATTTATAAGGCTCATCATGATGTTTATTTGCATCCAACTTGTTCATAAGGTCACAAAGACTTGAATTATGGAAAACCAAAATATTTGCATGATCCAAAAATTTTATGACCTTCAAGAAGTTTTCAATAATAGGCATTCATTTTTAACTTGAACAACCTTGATGCCCAATTGATGAACAGTCTTTCCTAATTTTAGGCCATATCATAGGCTAAGTGAGGCCAACATAATGAGCAACACAATCAATCATCCAGATGAGATGAGATGAGATGAGATGAGATGAGAGAGAGAGAGAGAGAGAGCGAGAGAGAGAGAGAGTATTTGGTAAATTGGGAGAGAGGGTTGGTGTAATATGCACACCATCCCTCCATTTTACCATATCATTTTAAGGCATGAGCCAAAAAATGAGGCAAATCCAAAACTTAAGTAGACCACACCACAGAAAGTAGGGGGATTGAATGATTTGCCTTAATATCCCCACCACTTTATGTGGTGTGGTCCACATGAGCTTTATAATTGACTCAGTTTGGATCATGCCTTAAAATGATGTAGCAAAATAAATGAACTGTGTACATATATGTCCCTAAATGAAGAGTTGAATGTCACATGCACTTAACAGTTTGAATATTATCCTTGGGGACAGTAACTTGTGTGGCTAGAGTTAGACACGAACCGAGTTTGATCGTTTGGATTGACTCGGATAGACTCAATAAAACTCTGTTCAAATAGAAAGTGATCAAACACACAGGGTCTATTTGAAAAAAAAAAATTTGAGTTGGTTTCAATCACAACCCTGTTCGACTCGACTCGAATACTGATCGACTTAACTCGACTCATTCGTCCAAATTGGTTACACACACACACACACACACACACACACACACACAAACACACACACACACACACACACACACACACAGAGAGAGAGAGAGAGAGAGCTTGTTGGATGACAAATAAACATAACTGTGGGGCCTAGGAAGGTTTTAATGGTGGACATCATTCTCCTCACTGTTTCTTGTGGCATGGTCCACTTGAGCTTTATATCTGCCTCATTTTTTGTTTAATGCCTCAAAATGAGTTGTACAAATGGATGGACGGAGTGGATAAAACAAATACATCATGGTGGGACCCATAGAGCTTTGACATCAGCTTACTGGCTGGTGTTCACGTACCAGCCAACTCATGTTTACGGATTTGGGTATTGCCAATTTATCCCCCACCAAGACCTATCTAGAGACAGATAGTCTTGTCAGTGCTCTATGTGGCCCACAGTGATATATTTGCTTATCCAAGCCGTCCATCCATTTTTTAAAGATTATTTATGGCATTATCCAAAAAATGAAGTGGATTGAAGGCTTGAGTGGACCACACCAGAGGAAACAGTGGGGATGTTAACTATCCATGTTATGGTTTTTAATTTCATTAGTTAAAAACTTTAAACCTTGTGATTTGTAAAGCTGAGCACAAGTCGAGCTGAGCCGAGCTCAGCCATGTTCGAGCTAGGCTCGGTCACTGAATGACTTGGCTCGTGTTTGGCTTGGCTCGGCCATCGAGCTGCTGGACTTTTATGTTCGAGCTAGCTTGGCCAAGCTTTGAGTTGAGTTTGAGCCGAGTTCGAGCTTGAGCCTTTCGAGCTCGGACACAATTTTTACATGTGTTCAAAAAATTTCAAAGAGAAATAGGGCGATTGAGAGAGAGAGAAATAGAAAGATTGAGAGAACACCAGACATCAGCGGTCATCGGACAGATTGGAGAGAGAGAGAGAGAGAGAGAGAGAGAGAGTTGTTACCGGCTCCCCTCCTCACTGGACGGATGGGAGAGAGAGATAGAGAGAGTGAGAGGTGGCCGGTGGATGGTTGGCCGAGCAGTGGTGGCTGGCTGGACAGAGTTAGGGTTTTGGGGAGGGAGGGGGGCGCTCGTTCGAAATGGGAAGGGTTTTAGGGTTTTAGACTTTTAGATTTTAAGTTATAATATATATATATATATATATATATATATATATATATATATATATATATATATATATATATATAGACGAATCGAGTTGAGCTTGGGCATGCTTGTGTGTGGCTCAAACTCTGAAACGAGCCAGGAAAATTCGCTCGGCTCTATTTAAATCCTCCTTCCGAATTGAGCCGAATTGAGCGAGCTAACCGAGCCAGCTTGATTCATGCTCAACTCTAGTGATTTGTCATTTGTGATATGTAATTTATGAACAAATCGGTATTCACTATTCAGTAGTAGAAAAAATATTTTCAAGCGAAAAAAGTAAAATTATTTGAATTAGTTCGAACTCGTAAAAATTGTCCAAAATTCATGTTTTTGAACATGGGTGAGCTAGACTAAACCAAGTTTGAACAGAGCCACCCTGTTCGAATGTTTGTTCAAACATTGTTTGAACACACCCATTCAAGCAGCTGAACAATCTAATCTAATCCATGTTCGACTAAGATCGGATTGTTGCCCACCTCTACTTGTGGCCCAAAAAATTGGACTTGAGAATTTAAAACAATTTATCATATAATAACTATTTAGCTTTATAATCTTTTCAGAAAATTTTACCAGAAAATATGATAACTATTTAGCGTTATACAATTAAATTAGCTTCTTCTTTTTCTTAATTTAAGTATAGCTCATCTGATGATTTGTTACGTTATTTTGTCCGAATTATCATTGGAAGCAGATTGCTTGGTGCCACCGCCACGGTGTTTTGACATCACCTAGTTATGTGGCCCATCATGATGTATATGTTATATCCAAACATTCTATCTATGATCTAAAAAATGAGGTAATCCAAAACTCAAGCTGACCACACCACAGAAAGCGGCGGGCCTTGAAAATTTCTTGGGCTACAAAAGTTTTGTAACAAGCTGATGGAAAATAAACAGCACGGTGGGCCCTCATCCAAACCATCCAAAACTAGAGATCGTTGTAAACCAGAAGTAGTGGACGTTCCCGTCGACGTCAACGGTCAAAACTTCAAAGCAAAAGACGTCCAATATTGGAACGTTGGGATCATCCAGATATAATGCAAGTCCACATGTGCACCTCCTAAAAACTGTGGATGCCTACCTATTTCATTTTGGGAGTCCTCTGAATCACTGGATAGTTGATTATTTCAATATAGCTTATTTCGCTGTATACTCGGTAATCCCAACTTCATAAGCTTTCACTATAGGATATTTGAAATCCAGTCGCGGTATACAGCGTCGTACTAACGCGGCATTCACGCCGAAATCCACTCAAGCTGTTCCTCTTTCTCTGGAAGAAGTATATTCCATGGAGCGCCCTTTTTTTTTTTTTTTTTTCTTTTTGGAAGCATCATATGCCATATCAATCGTACACGTGGCGTGTCAGAGTCCATCCATCAGGTAGGCCCTCGGACGCGGATTAGCTCCTGACAGGTTGAGTAGCTATCTCGTTTCTAAAGTGACGTTATCAATTCATGTAGACCCACCATGATGTTGTATGTGTTGTATCGACAACGTTCGTCCATTTGGAGAGATCATTAGAGGGCATGAGCCAAAGAATGAAGCAGGTACAAAGCTCAAAGCTCAAGTAGACCGCACCAAATAAAATAGTGGTGATTGATCCCTGGGGCCACAGACTTACGAAGAGGTTGGATCGACCTTGAACTTATGAACAGGGCCGTAGGAAGGTTTCAACTGTCGTCGTCACTGTCCCCACTGTTTCCACTTGAGTCTCATTCTTTAGATCTTTACCTGGAACGATCTCTCCAAATGAATGGACGGTGTGGATACAACACATATGGTGGGGCCCACAATATTCAACCTGTCAGTAGCACAAACTGGCGGCTAAATCCATGTCATGTTAGGTAGGTCTATTGTGTTTCTCTGTTGTGGCCCACATGGTTATTAATGGTCCTGACTTCCCTTTCATGTTTTCCATTGGTGGTCCATTCTACTCACACGTGTAGCTGATTTGTTGATTATCAGAAATATACATTCCACGTGGCATTTTGAACGCCGAGGAGACGAACGGATGGCACCTCAGCATTGGAGAAGAGCAGTGGGTCCGCACTGATGTGATAGACTGTCAGCGCACTACCATCACATCTACCAACGACGAGGTGCCACGCACCCTCCGTCCGTCTCCTAAATTGGCGACTGACAACTGAGTCCTCGGAATCTCCGCCCATCCAATGCCAACGGGGCCCACTTGATAGTTGGTCCACACGCTTGGGAATACCATCTCTAGCAATGTCTCAACTGTAGAACGGTCCAAAACCCAATTTAAATATAAAATCCTGATGGACCCCACTTCACCGTTTAAAAACCTGCTTATCCACTATCTTGTGATCAACGGCCCTCCAATCGATTTCTCCTCTCGGTATTTCATTAATTTTCTTATTTTTAATTAATATTTAATTGATTATATTTTAATCTTCGGTTCCTTTCTACAGCGCTGCTGGAATGGTGTAGTCCGCTCCATTTCCTTCCAATAAAATCTATTTTATTTTTCCCTGAAGTCCAAAGCTCCACGCAATCTCATTTCCTGCAGAAAAAGTCAAATAAAAAAAATCAATATAATAACAAATAAATAAATATAATGATAAGATGAACAGTATTTACCTCCACCCAACGCAACGTATAATACGAATACGTACATACATACCACGAAAATGCACATACGTCGCAATTCATCTCAACCATCCATCCAAACGCACACGCGACGGAAAACGTAACGGTACCGGAACAACCACACGCTGCAAAAGATGAAGGCGATTCTTTGTTATGAAATGCTGGCGATTTTAACGGATTACGGGAATTTCCCAAACTTAGAAAGAAATTAATCTGCTTTTAGTCAGAATTAATCCATGATTTTTGAATTAGTTAGTTAATTAATTAGTCAATGAAATGAATCTCTTGAGTTCTTCTCCTTCAATAGCCTTCAAATGGCTACAAAAGCATATGTACAAGGGAAGGGTTTGTCCTGAAAGTACAAAATATCTCGTTCCAACTCGACCGTCCATCAGGATCACTCACTCTCTCCGTCGTCATCAGATCTAAAACCTCTGATCAAGATCTGCCGGTGTAAAAAGTAGAATATAAACGAACCTGTTCAAAAAAAAAATAAAAATCAAGATCTACTCAATCCTCCGCCTTGGACATGACTGAGAGCCGGCTGGGCCTTGGCTGGAACGCGGCCCTCCTCTTCTGCTGATGAGAGGACGGACGGATCAGAGCGGCAAGGGCGCGCTTCACCAAATCCCCTTCCACGGTCCCGATCCGCACAAGCGAGTTCGTCATCGCGGATCGACGAGCGTTGAGCCTATGCGACGGCGAGGATACGGATTGGTGGTTGAAGTTCTTGTGGAGGCTGCATCGGAACGAGCCAGGGTGCGTCGTGGGCGAGCACATGCAGGTCCTGCGCTGGGCGGGTGGGGTCGACAGCGGCTTCTTGACGGGGGCTACTGCAAAGGACCGGCCGGGGGAGATCGAACGGTCGATGGAGAATCGGACGGTGGCGGCAGATGGTGTCTGGCTGTAGAGGTTGACACGTGTGGGGGAGGAGGATCGGTGGAAGAACGAAGAGGTTGGGGAAGAAAAGCCGGAAGAAGAAGATGCAAAGGCCGAGGCAGAAGATGAAGATGATGCGGAGGAGTAGAATCTTCCAGAAGGTGAGACCGATCTTAAGACTGGACCGTTGGATCTGGTTCTCGAAGAAGAGGCCATTTGATCGAACGGCTGACTTAAAAGAGAGAAAGGGAGAGAGGAGAGTAGAGGAAGAGGAGATTCGATAGGGGCCGTTCGGTCTCTATTTTGGCAAACCTAGCAAACCTCACGCCCTGTATTTATAGGGATGTCTGTGGTGGTAGAGATGGTAATTACATGGACTTTCGCGGGTTATCTTGCGTTCGTTTGCATTTGTTGGAATATGGTTTAACCTAACTAAAGCGGCCGTTTGTACGTAGGTTAGTTAACTATGGTTAGAGGTTGGGTTTAGAGATCCAACGGTTGTGATAAGAATCGTGTGATCCTCGCTGAGATATGTAGTGGTTTATAGATTAGAGATGTGGAGCCCACGTTTCAATAATCTAGACCGTTGATATTAGGGACCCTCATTGGTTGTTCCATTATGAGAAATATTTCCGATGATATTAAAATCACTGTTCAACTGATCTACTTATTTTAAACGGTTACAAAGGAAATCATGATGAATGTATAGATTCGGATGTTTTAGATGGTAGATTCAAATATATTTACGATTATAGTGTATATGTAGGGTGGTCCATAGGAAAAACGGACTGGATCAATGAACCGTGGGGCCCACTTGTATTAGTAGGAGTCTGAGGATACTATGCTATCCTGGGGTCGAGGCTCTTATTTAATATTGAAGGCTTCAAAGCAGTGGGCTACACGCCGACGGTTTCTACACGCTTGGAGGCAGCAATTGCTGGCGACGTTGAAAGCTGCCACGTATGGACTTTTCTGAAATGGTCTTGCTTCAACTGAAATTTACGGGATTGCCCCTTTTCGAACAATAATTACGGAATCCCGTTCTCAGATGACGAAACTGCCCTCTAAGTTTTGGCTGAATTACGTGAAATGAAGAACCGGGTTAGGGTTAGCAGGGGTGGAAAAGCGGATTGCGTCCTACACACGCCTCGACGGAATCTATTATACAGGAATGGGGCGCGGTTTGGGTGGATCCCCGGATCCACTCAGTTCGGTGGATCCCCAACTGTGGGGCCACTGTGATGTATGTACCTTACATCTACACCGTCCATGTATTTTGAAAAGCTCATTTTAGGGCATTATGCCAAAACTGAAGCAAATACAAATCTCAGGGGAACCATACCACATGAAATAGTCGTGATTAAATCCACACCCTTAGAAACTTTATGGGGGCTGCTGGAATGTTTATTTTCCATCCAACCTGTTGAAAGATCACAAAGACGTGGATGAAGATACCAAACAAATATCAGCTTGACCCAAAACTTTTGTGACCCACGAGAGGTTTTTAATGGTTGATTACTATTGTTTACTGTATTATGGTCCACCTGAGACTTGGATCTACTTCATTTTTTAAATCATGCTCTAAAATGAGTTTTCAAAATGAATGGACGGTGTGGATGCAATACACACACATTACACAGTGGAAGGCACGGTAAGGGATCCACCCACCTCGGTGAATCCGGGGATCCAGCGAAGCCGCGCCCCCAGCAAGGGACTGTGTGGGGCCCACCGTGATGTATGGGTTTTATCCACGCCGTTCATCAATTTTTACAGATCGTGAGCCCAAAAATGAAGCATATCCGGACCGTTGATTGGCGTCCAAAAATTTGAGAATTGTTTTCTTGGTATGCTCTTTTTAACCATGGGATTTTCTTAGGATTATGCTTTCCAAATATCAGTGGTGAAAATCCACGCTGCTAACATCACACGAGTGGGTGTGTTGCGCGATAGACTGGGTGGGTGCGTTGCATGACTGACCCAAAAAAAAAAAAAAACTGCTTTCCAAATATCAGGCAATGGGGTTGGTAATCCCATTTTAATGACTCCAATCTACATTTCTGACCGTCAGATCTTCAATACCCCAGAGAGAAACGCCCCCTCATGCTTTGAAAACACTAATCCATATTAACCTCTGATTCGAACTGTTGAAAACCGATTTTAGAAAATTAATATTATTTTGTAATGTTTAATATTATTAAAATGGTTTTCAACATCTTAATTAGCAAACCATTGTGGGGGATTACCTTGGTCTCAAACCACAAGCATTTGAGATCAAGAGGGCCTCATGGCCGTTGATTCAATGGGTAGATGGGCTGTCTCGTCAAATTCAAGTAACTTAGTACGTTTGGTTGGGCCTTTTGGCTTAAGCTACTTCGCTATGGATCTAAACCGAACGCATTTCTTTCAGTTAGGTAAGGGGCCATAGTTAAATAAATTAGTCCAATTACTTAATTTTCTATTAAAATCAAAGAAATGTAAAGAAAAGACCCGAAACATTTCTTTCGGTTAGGTAAGGGGTATGGTTAAATTGAATTAGTCATATTACTTAATTTTTTTTATTAAAATCAAAGAAATGTAAAGAAAAGATTGGAAATCCTGTATTTTGTTTCAAATGTTTGTTTAGCAATTTGTATTTCTATGAAAATATGCTACTTTTTCCATTGGCATTGTTTGTTTTGTCATTTTGAATGGTTAAGTCTACTTAAATTAAGGAAAAATGCAATAATGACTACTTTAAATGTTACAATAGAGAATCATAGCATTTCCCCTAGGGTTGTCAATTGGCACTAACCTGTGGGTACCTGATGAACCCGGCCGGGCTAAAACGGGCTTGGGTTTGATTTTAAGCCCTGTTTTAAAAATTGGGTTAGGTCCATGTCCACCACCTCACACCCATTTAGGGGGCGTTTGATACAGGGTACCTATGAGTATCTGATAAATATTGAATATATAATACTATATACATTTAATTCAATACATATCTTAAACCGTAAGGTTTGAAAAAGAAGAAGAGAGATTAAGTCCTTCTAATGCCCTAAATCACATTGAATTTCGAAGGAAAGATTTAGTGGGAAATGGTCCATCAGTAGACTTCTAAATGAAAGCTTTAAAAGAACCACTTCATACATTGGTAGAGTATGAACTTGTGGTTGCTCGCCTTTTCGTGTTTCCTTCTCTTTTGAAGGTGTGCGAATTGTCGTTACCACTGGCTTGCCTCTTTCTCGAAGGCTTTTTGTTGTCGTGTTATTATTGGGTTAAACTGGATATGTTTGGATAAGTTTGTATAAGATCAGAGTTGCCACTAGCTAGTTACTTCAAATATACAGTCGGCTGGACCCCGTAGAAACATTAGAGAAGGGAATCTGAAAATTCCTTAATCTAAAATGACTCTTTTTTATCCACGGTCAGAGATTCAAAATAAATGATTAGAGTTACAGGGTGGGAAGGTGTTAAGCACCCACTCTGCCCGTACCGAAATATGGTTTTAACTTTACAGAATCTAACTAATACTTTAAAGTCTGAATTATTCCTTGTTCATTCCCATGAATGATGTAATGCATGAATATGGGTCCGAACAGTAAGAGTTTCTGAGGGGGCATGTTTCAATCAGATAGGCAAGCCCAGAGCATGCGCTCGAACTGATAGGTATTTTATGTTAGATGCATGATGTGTGTTTGACCGATCAGAGTTTCTGATGGGTAAGTTTCGGGTGAGCCGGCAAACCTCAGAGGATATGTTAAGACCTAATCAAGTGCTTGTAGTGGAATGATAAGTAGGGAGGTTGAAAGAATAATAAATATTGTACTTATGTTAGATGTGAATGAGATGACATAAGAGTAGCTGGATGGACGGAGGTATCGCAAGGATTAGCTTCAAGTGGTTAAGATCTGAACTTGGGTAGCTGGCTTGAACAGGGGTCAAACCGGGCTGGACCAGGGTTAAATTCTTCACTTACTCGGGCTCTCCTTGGTGGAAAAATGAGCTAAAGGGAAGTCGAGATGGCTTGGAACTCTCAGACTAGAGAGGTGAGAAGTGGATATTTGAAATGAGAAGAGGAGGGGGTATTTATAGCTATGAGAGGTGATGGCTCTCATAAATAGGGGCGGGCGACCCCCTGGGAGCTGCTCATACGACCACTTTGCTTTAGCTTCGGAGCATACGGCCTTTGAACATGAAGCAAGAAAGCCTCAGGTTCGAGGTTTGGAGTTGCTCTGAGCCTGTGGACCGAACTAGGTGAGTTGAATGGGTTTGAAAGATGAACTGACAAGGTGAGTTGACTGGGTATAAGGGTTAGATTGACCCTGTGAGTTGACTTGGTGATTTGAGTCGATGAGTTGACTCACCAAGTTGACTTTTTAAGGAAATTTGCGCTGGTTTTTTCTATGGATGGTTTTTCGAGCTGATGTTTAGGGATGAGTTGACTGGGTTCAGGTTTGAGTTGGGCTATGGATTGGGACTTGCAAGCGTGAGTTTGACTGAGTTTTAGATATAAGGTTTGGGGGTATGAACCTCCATCCATCCAGCCATCTCAAACCTCTTTGTAGCCGAATGTGAGGTGTCTACAGATGCCCTTCTTTGGCAGAGGTTGTGTGAAACCGAATGCCAAAGTGAGTGGATACCCCACTTTTAACCCGGTCATTCATAGATCGTGGTATGGAATCTTTGTTTCCCTTTGTATTTGAGTCAGTTGATTGTCTGGAAATAGATAACTCGCACATACCGTAGGAGTTTGGAGAAAACGTTGAGATTGTCCCTGCATGAGTTACAACTTGGGTACTCAATCGCAACCCTTCTGTTCCTGATCGGTACTAACATCGAAAAGGTACAGTATAGCCTCTACATCCATATAGTCTTACAAAGTTACTGACCTTGTGATTGATTGTTCGTTGCTTTCCCGAATCACTCCACGAGTACTTATTTCGCTTGACTGTCAAAGTGGTTAGCTGCCCTGCGTATTAGCAGCCTTATGGGTGATACACTACACTAACTTGTACTTAGTCAAGGTACTTCAGGCATCCACGGCTAGGTAGCAGGTGAACTTTTTCCACCAATCTTCTGGTTTTGATACTTGGGTTACAATTCATTGTTTCCATCGTTCAGGTGGTTTTTTTTTACCGAGCCTTTTGTGAAATTGCGGTTTTACCGCTTGTAGAGACACTTGGAGATATGTCTAAGGACCTAGAGGGGGGGGGGGATTAGGACCTTTGAAATTCTTTTCGCCTACTTATGCAATTCAACAAATTAAGCTATGTAAGCAAGAACACTTCGGCTTCTAAGCCTAGGTGGGTCCAATCACAAGACTAGCAAAAGATTAAGCAATAAACAATCCTAGTCTAAGCATGCATAGGTAAGTAAAAGATTCAACTAATTAAGCTTCTAACCTATGCAACTTGTGTAGACTTATGAGAGTGGATCAATGAGCTCAAGTCTACACAAGTAGTGAAGGTACATCTTGTGTGTGGATAAGCCTAATAAGTGCCTAGCATTCATTTCTATCAAGCATACATAATTAAGGAATTAACCTATCAATGCAAAGATATAAATGTGCTCAAGAACAATTACAAACACAAGGATGTATAGTGGTTCGACTACTTGTCTACTCCACTCCCGGTTCAAGTACTCAACCCCTTTGAGCACACAGGCATTCACTAACAGAGGTTTTAAATGAGGTTCACCTCTCAACCTATACACGGAGGTTTTATCGGTTCACCTCTCAACTGTACCCGGAGTTTTAGACATAAGCTAACTCTCAACCTAACGCACGTTTACTCCCGTGTCGGAGGCTCCCCCTTGGAGACTTAGTTTAGGCCCGGATGACGGGCCAAGGAACGACTAACGTCCCTAGGTCGAGTTCAAAAACCAAACTCTAAAATGGACTCTCAAAAAGGACAACCTACTTGTCGGATGAGCCCCTTGTTTAGCGCCGGATCGGGTTGCTTGATTTCCGCTCTCCCGTGCTTCAATCAGCTTCCCTTTCTCCCATGATCGTGCCGCCGTTGCGTCGCCAATGCCTCAGCCACACTAGATCAAACACCTTGCATGTGATGCCTTTGAGATACCCAAGGTGCTAGGAGGATGGTTGAATCTCCTACATGGGATATGTAGGTTGTTCTAACTAGGAGATTCACCTAGAGGGTCTTCTAGAGGTCTAGGACAAGGGATATACCTATGTGGAATAGTGTCTTACCTCTAGAATTGAGAGAGGAATCAAGTCATCTCTTGATTGCATTTGAATGCCCATACTTGTGTTTGAAACACAAGGGATATGACTTGAAATCCTCCTCTTTGAGGCCCCAAATGATGTACAAAGTGAGTGAGGAATGGGCTCTCAAAAACCTCTCTATCATGCCAAAAAACCGAGCTCCATATATATAGAAAAGTGGGCTCCAACGGTCATAAAACGGCCACAAAACGGCTATAAGCCGACCTGTCCCGACCGGTCATGACCGGTCGGATCCCTTTGCTGAAGGGTATCACCAAAACACAGGCCGACCGGTCATGACCGGTCGGACCACCTTGCTGGACAGCCTAATGAGAATAGGCCGACCGGTCATGACCGGTCGGACCCCCTTGCTGTACAAATAAATAGTCCAGGCCGACCGGTCATGATCGGTCGGACCCCCTTGCTGGACCTCTACATATGTGAAGGCCGACCGGTCATGACCGGTCGGCAGGCCATGCTGAATCCAACCTTTGTGAAGGCCGACCAGTCTTGACCGGTCGGCTGGCCATATACACTATGCAGCAAGGCTGTTGGCCGACCGGTCTTGACCGGTCGGACCAGCCTGGTTCTCCCCTCCTAATTGCTGAACTCCACTTTCTTCAGCCTGTTCATTTAGGCCATGGTTAGAGTGTTCAATTGGGACACCTAGGGCCAATCTATGATGCCTAAATGATTCCTAATATGGTCAAGGTCATCAAAGATATAAAGGGGTTGGGTTTTGGTCAAGGTTAAGACACCAAGGCATCACATATACCTGAATCTTCTTCCTTGATGCAGCCAGTCCGTCTTGAGTCTTCTGTCTTCGTCTTCATTGGGCTCAATCGACACTAGACTCACTGACGTAAGTGATTGACAAACAAGGTGCACTAGTATGCCACGGAAAAGTGGCACTAACATTTTGACTTTCATCTTTTTTGTATCTTAGCATTTGGTACGACTGCACTAACACTGGAGTTCAGTTTGACCGTACTTTGAGTGCATTGGATTTGATAGTCTCTGAGGAAACCGTGAGACATCGGATCTTATTTGATTTCGCGACAGCTCTTACCCAAAGATATGGAAGATCTCTTAGTGTTTTTGAGGCCGAACACTCTACTGAAAAAATATTTTTAGATTTTGAAAAGATACTCACTCTGGGGAGTGATACTTCACGGGGTTTTTATTTGCAAATAGGAATATGTATATATTTTTTTAGTTTTTGAAAAGAAAATCTGGTTTGCGCGTGCCTCCACTGGGATGCCTATGGGGTGTTTGGCTAATTGACTTTTATTTGAAAGTTGGTAAACGTGATGATTGATGTGATGGATGCTGAATGCAATGCATATGGATGCGTATTTGATGATGGATGCATGGTTTAGCTCATTCTCTTCTCATCCAATGATTTGCTTCTGCTAGGTATGCAAAGAACTTAAGCTTATTGCTTGTAGGGTTTTGCTTCCCTAGAGATTTTATTTTTAATGCGGATGTTTGAGCAGCGAGTTGGTCAAGATCCTGGCCCGTGGTCGATAAGGTCCATCGTCTTAATATCTTGTTGCGTTTGTTGCTAGGGATGGATGAAGGGAGTACACTAGGTTGCAACCTTGAGATACTCCTCTGCAGAATGAGTGTGATTGGGATGGTTTTTGGTCGTCAGTTTTGGTCAACATTCAAATTTGTGGGCGATTGGATCCGTCATCTCAAACTATGAAGTGAGTGAGTGGAGTTTGAGACTCCTGAAGTGCTTCGCTGGGGGCAACGATGATATTTTTGTGACTTTTGCAAATATTTAGTCTGAGTCTTTACCTGAGTGGTCAGGATGAAGATCAGTTTTATTGAAAGCAAATGATCATTTTATGACCGTCCTTGATGAAGATATAGACATTGTCTTTTCCTCGGTGGGTCGCATCACGGTCCAACTGCCATGAATGACTAAGTAACATATGACAAGCTTCTATGTCGACAACGTCACATACCACTTGATCTCTATAGTACTTTTCAATCGAAAAATAGATGGTGCACTGCTTAGTTACCTTATTTTTGTTCACCTTCTTGATCCAGCCGATCGAGTATGGGGCAGGGTGTTTCTTAGTCTTCAGTCGCATTTCTCCACCATTACTCTGGAGATGATGTTTTCGTTGCTCCCACTGTCCATGATTATATCACAGAATTTACCATTCATGGTATACTGTGTGCATAATATGTTGTACCGCTGTGGGTGTACCTCCTTCCTCAAAGTATAAAGTAGCTTCCTCACAACCAAGGACTCGCCGTGATCTTCAACCACCCAATTTCCATCGTTTGCTTCTTCATCGGCTGTTTGTTTAGTTTCAATGACTTCTGAATCCTCTTCCACATCTTCAGTGCCTTCTTTGTTGAGGGCTAAGTGGTTTGCAGGGTGTTGAGGACATGTATTGGAGAAGTGACTTAGTTGGCCACATCAAAAGCAATGATCTGGCTTCAACCATAAGGGTTCAAAATTTTGCTCGGGCCCACCGCTGTTATTGCTGCACGTTGGGGCCTAGATGGACTGCTCTCCATTTCATGGTTTGTGACCGTAGGAGGTTGAGGGCTCCCTCTTACCAGTTCCTTCCCCTTGGCTAGTGTGGTGCTCTACATAGGACCTGCCGTGGGAGCCCACGTTACAGGGTAAGTCCGAATGTTGGTTCTCTCAAGTTGAGTTTTAGCCTTGGTGGCTAACTTGACCACTTCATCCATCATCTTGATTGGATGCATTTGAACTCGATCTTAGATTGACAATCGTAAGCCACCGATGAACCGAGCGACTTGTTGAGATTTGATCTTCGCTAAACCGTTTCACACTGACAATCGTTGGAACTTTTCACTATATTTTAGCACTAGCTAATTCCCTTGTCGACAATTATGGTATTGCTAAAACTAGGCCTGCGCACGGGTCAGGTTGGGCCTAACCCTGGACCGAACCTAAATATATTTTAAAGGTCTGGGTTATGATCGGGTTGGGCTAACCCAAACCTAACCCTACCCTACTTGTAAAAGGGTCAACCCAAACCCTACCCTACCCTATATGCTAAACAGGGTCGGGTCAGGTTAGGACTATGTTTCTATGGTGTGGTCCACCTAAGATTTGAGTCTGCTTCATTTTTTGTATCATATCCTAAAATGATCGTTCAAAATAGTTGGACAATGTGGATTTAAGACACATAGTCAGGGTCCACCCACCTTGGTGGATCCCAGATGTCACCTAATCCGCTCCCTGTGAGTGTGAGATGAGTGTAGCTTGGGTGAGAGTCAATGAGACCCCGGGACCAGGCATGTGGGTGAGACCTTGACCATGAGGCTCACCTCGATGTATATATTGTAAATCCATGCTGTCCATCTATGTTTCTAGATTATTATAGGACATGGTCCCAAAAAAGAAGCAGATAAAAGCTTTAGGTAGACCACACCACAAAAATTAGTGGTCATTGAACTCCCACCATTAAAAGATTCTAGAGTCCACCCTAATGTTTATTGACCATTCAACCTATTGATAATGCCATATAGATATTTCTAAAAGCAATAAACTAGTATAAACGGGGTGGTTCGGATTGGGCAGAACGGGTTGGGTATACACGGGTCGGGGTACGGTCTGATCGGGCGGGTTAATTGAGCAGATGTGCAGCCCTATCTGAAACAATTCTTGGTCTTATCCACTGGGGAGGAAGTGAGTGTGTAGGAGATACTTCATCCGATGTCATGATCGGATGGGCACCTTCATCTGTTGAGTTCGCATGAGCTGTAATTAATCCCATCATGATGAAGCACTGCCCTTCATCTTGTAGGTGATTATCTTCATCTTCTTTTCTTCTGGTACTTATATATAGTCAAAGAAGTGTTTGAATTCTGCCAGTCAATTGAGAAATTCTTCAATATGCAACTGGTCATTAAAACTTAGAAGGATGGCCTCGATTCTCAAATCCTATTTGCCTTATCTATCTGATCATCTCTACTTACAGGGCTGATGAATAACTACGTCACCACCTTCCTCGTTGCTGGAACTTGTTTCGTTAGGCATGGCCTTGAGATTCGCCATTGGTAGCACCTTATAAATAATTTGATTGTGCTGTACAACTGATTACCAGAGGTTGTTGCCCTGAACACAGGACGGGATTAGTACCTCTGCGATATAGTAAATGGTTGCCTGCAACCCTCACATGGCTAACCGACCCTCTTGCTGGAAAGATTTTATCCTTTTCGCTAGATAAAGAATCCCTAGGATCACAGTCTATAGGATTGTTGTCCTCGCTCTGATATCACTTGACGCAGGGAAGGATGTTATGAGGTTGATCATCGTCTTCCTCATAAAATAACTACCTTGAATCCACAAGGCTCATTAGAATCCACGAGAGAAGAAATGACGAATGTCAAAATTTTATTGAATAATATGAAGTCTAAAACCTCAAAACATTTTTAGCAATATTAAATACTAAAAAAGAAACCCTAGGAATGAATTAACAAGAGTCCCAAGCAAAAATGGAAAGAAAATGAAAAATTGCGCAAATCGCAAAAGGCAATTGATTGCACTTTCGATGGCACCAAACTTAACCTTCTGTGGCAGCAAAGCCAACCGAGGCACCGAAATCAGACAAAACTTCACAACATGTGGACTCCCTAAACCTCCATAATTCAGTTGCACCAAAACCCTCAAAATCTGCATAGTGGAGAAACTGAGTTTCTTGCTAAAATTCGATCATGTCGACGTGAAATTCGATGGCAACAAACTATGTTATGAACTGCTAATTTCTCTTGAAATTGGGTTCATTCCTTTGATCCATCTTTTCCTTGAATGAAGTCGTGGCCCATTTTACATCAATAGCTAGTAGAGGCACTTGCACAATGACACATATAATGCATGCAACACTATCTCGAGGAACAACAAGTTTAGCTATGGACATTGTGTCCTTAATAGGATGTTGCATCTACGAGCCAGTGGCACTGATGTTGCAGAAGCTGTTAAAGCAGTGGCTCCATCTTTTAGGGGGAGGCATAATGCCTTGGTGTCATTAGAAGAATGTGAGATAATTGATCCTCTATCCTTAATAACTAGTTCATGGTGAAAATTATTAGTTTAAAATGACACATGCTGTTAGAAGGCAGAAAGTTGATAATGGAATCAAATGACAAATAAGCGATACTATGACTTGGCAAGAGGCTCAACTAAAAACCATGTTGATCTGGGTAGATTTTGACACCTTGTAAGCAACTTAGCAAGGGAAAACAAAAAAAGCAACCAGAAACCAAAAACCTGAAAATCAAACCTCCATTAGTGCCCCGAGGAGGAGAATCATAACTCACAATTAGACCAAGCTCTTTGGATTCCTCATAAAAAATGAGTCTCTTGTTGAGATCAAGAGATCCACCATAATGATCAAGCATGTCTTTAAGATTGAATATATAATCCATTTAGAGTCATTTGACATTTGATGAATGGTTTGGAATAGATGATGATGGATGATGAATGTTTGCAAGATTGAATATTTGATCCATTTATAGTAGAGTTGTTTGAGGTTTGATGAATGGCTTGGAACAGATGATCATGGATGATAACAGTGATTCAGATGTCAACGACATTGAGATGTGGTAAATGTATTTAAGTGGGCTCTATAATTAATAAGGCGTTTTGGGAACCAATTTTGAAAGAACTCCATTTGATATATAAATGTGTTAAAGTTGTGCCTTGAAAAACTATTGTGCGTCCTAATCTACTAAACCTATGGATGTAATAAGGTCAATCTTAATCAGTTGACCATGAGTTCTTTGGGACAATGTGGTATGCTTTAATTAATATGTGATATGGGTTGTGTGAAAAGTGATTCCTGTGGTAGTCCTTGGAAACTTGAGATTTAGCATGACGATTGTTGAATGGGGAGAGTTATGATCCATTGATCTTAGTACCTTATTGAGCTATAATTTTCATAGATACTTAGGAAACATTTGTGAATATCATAGTATGAGATTTGCAGTCATTCTATGTGAAATGACTGACTTACATTAAGGATGGAAGGTCTCCACTATTGGGAGTCAATTTAGTATTGGTTATGCATTTACCCTTATCATTATTGGGGCTCAAAATATCACCAATGGTAAAAGAAGAAGTGATAAATCGAATACATCAGTCAAAGTTAGTAACAGACCTAGAAGCAGTCAGAAAACCAGTAGAGCGTCGGTGCGATCCTAGCTCGAGCAGCTCACGCAATCACACCCAGAACTAAAATCTATCATTCCAGAGCTGATTTAAACATGCGTATTGCCCCTAAATGATCCGATATGCCCCAAACCCCTAATCTCCGAATTTGGACGTCATGCGATGCATATTTCCACCTGCGCACCCCGAATTACCTTCCCCTCAGGAGCCAATTGAAGGATTCAAATCGGTAAGGAAGTACCAAAATTAACTAGCATTTGACCATTTACCAACGTACACATTTATTTAGTAACATTATTAAAAGCCTAAAGTGCTCTGACGTCAGTGACTTTGATGCCAGAAAAGGTAGCTGTACATAAAACAGCCGAAGCCTGAAACCTGAATTTTTCTAAGTCTGAGGACAGATATCAGTGAAGAGATCACTTTCAGTCATAGGATGATTGGGTAAGCAATATACATTCGAAGAAAATGATACGTCATGGGAATTCTTACCAAGTCACGATTCCGACAAGTCCAAGATCATCTAATTCCAAATTATAACGAAGAAGATATGAGTTGTTCATTGAAGACCGTACATTAAGATGGTATTGATCACTTGTAGCCAACTTTTGAAGATGAAAGAGACTTCTAAAGGTTATCAGTGATAGTTCCATTGCGTAGATTGCCGAAATAGCTTTCTGACGAGTATAAGAGCGTTCAGAATGGATCTGTAACAAAGGAGTTATGATCATTTTCGTGGAGGCGCGTAAGTGTAGAAAAACATGTGCTCGGCCTGAAATGCCAAAATTTCTAAGTCTGAAAGCTGCCAAGAGGGACATGCGCCTGGAGCTCCTTTTCCCTATCTCCAAGAGCCACATGCGCCCGGGGCTATGCCACATGCGCCCAGAAACTCTCCTCGTGGACCCAAACCCGATTAGCAGGCTATAAATAGCAAGCCCTCTGATGACCATTGGTATGATCACTCCCTTGAAACCATGCACTCGCTCTGCCATCACTTACTGGATGCCCTAGCTGGAATGGATTTCCTTGCAGGAATCCCTCGTCGGAAAGGGATTTTTCCGCCGGAGCCAAAATGCAGAGGGAGAGAGGGAGAGAAATCCCAAAATACTCTAAGTAGTGAAACCTTTTCCACCTTATAGAGGGACATGCGCCCAGTCTTGGCCGGAAAATCATGCAAAATACTAAGTGGTAGGGCAACATGTGCTCACCACCATATTTCAGGCGCATGTGCCCCATTACATGCGACCACTCCCATTGTTTGAGGAAGAAAAAATTGAAAATTCTGTAAGTGGAGGAGGCATATGCCCTTGGGAGAGGTCACATGCGCAGTAATACCCCAAAAATTTAGGCGCACGAGTAAGTATACGAGTGCATGTTCACACGTGAGAATTTAAATTTTAGGCCGTATTGTTTACACACATGCACACACGTATACACTTTTATACGTATTCTGACATTTTTAGGCCTCTGAAAGACTTAGTATACTTAGTTAAGTCAATAGACTGATCGTAAAAAGGATTTGTCGTTGCTAGTTGGAAGATCTAACCGTCCACTTCGATTTCGAACTACGTGATCAATGTAAACCCGGCGTACGATCTCCACATCGACCTGTACGCATGTTTGTCTATAAATTTGATTCGTCCATATTGTTCATCTCTAGGTATATGCTTAGATCATTGATTCCCCGACCCTATGAACCTGCTCTGGCGTGTTTATAACACCCTAGGATTTTAGAATCATTTAAATCATGATTTAATTAATTATTTAATAAATTAAATAACTTTTAATATTGATAAATTAATAATAAATAATCCGTAGGGAGTTAGCATATGATCCCTTTATTAAAGTTGCTCAGAATAAACCCTGAAATAGGGTATAAGTATTAGATTTAATAAAACTCGTAAATTTACAATAATTATGAAAATGCCATTAGTTAAACTTAAGTTAAACAGACACTTTTAAGTATTATAGTTTCTGACAATCATTTTCATGCAAAACTTTGTATACCAGCTTCTGGGGATATTTTAACCATACATGTTAAATTTCAGCCGTTCAATCATTCTACAAATGTCCTAATCAGAATCTGGCCTGTAGATGGCCCACCTGATCTCGAATCTTTATCAATTTTGGTACCAACGCCTAAATGTTGGTGGGCCACTTTCTGGTCAGGAGTGGATTTCATATAATCATCTCAGTAGGCCATGCGTGTGCTGCCCACATGCTGGACGTGCGGTCAAACTGGCCATTGACCCAGTCCGCCTGCACCAAAGACGGTCTCCGTCTCCTTCTTTACTACGCAAGGTGGCTGGCACCACTGTCTGCTCTACTACATGTTTGATGGGCCCTTCAGAGTGATCCAAACCGTCTAGTTGATCCACGGTCCTCTAAAACCTATTCAATGAAGATTTTCTTGTTTATAGAATAAGCGTACATGATGATGTACAATTCCGATGAAACTACCTTTCTTAAGAAACCTTGATCTAGGCTGTCTATTTTGCATGGACAGCTAGGATTTATTACATAGCCTCTAGTGGACCCCACCTAGATAACCAACACGTCATATTGGGTTTATAACCGTGAATTCTATCATACACGTCTTCTTGAACCTGGAACTTTCTCTCGCACAAACCACCGATCAAGACTGATTAAACCTTGGATTTCTCACCCCAAGAGCATCATGTGACAAATCTAGACCGTTCAGGGATGCTTGATTGATCGATAGACCCCCGTGCAAGTTTCGCCATTTTCACCCCATCATCTTTCTCGTTTCACACTGAAACCATTCATCTATTGGTGGACCCCATTCCGAAATCTGTCACGACCAAATTGTAGCTCATCCTCAATATACCCCATGTTCAAAATATCTCAGCCATCTATCATGTATACACCCTCCAAGCTCGGCCCGAAAAATGGCTTTATCTACATAAGCTTACGTCTGTACGCATGCTGACGTACGCAGCCCTTATCTCCACCCTAGAACTGATTCCCTTCTCTTATAAATACTCTCCCAGCCTTAGATCTAGAAACTCCAGAGAGAGAGAGAGAAAGTTCGTTAAGATAGAGAGAGAAAGAAAGCATGGAGAGAGAGAGAGAGAGAGAGAGAGAGAGAGAGAGAGAGTGATCCTACTACTGCTGTTGCTGGATCCTCTTCTAGAGGAAGAAAGAGAAGAAAAAGAAGAAGAAAAGAGGAAAAAAAAGAAATAAAGAAGAAAGAAGAAAGAGAAAGAAGAAAGAGGAGAAGATGATGTTGTCCCAGCAAGTTAACTCGTTGAGTCGACTCAGATCCGAATTGGCTTTGCTTGGAACCTGGGAGTCATCATATACTATGAGTGATTCTTCCTACGGATCTTTCTATTGATTTTTCCAAATTCTCCCTTCTAGATGTGCTTTGCTTTAGTAAGTTTTTAAATTTCAAATTTAACATTCGAGTTTCTAGTTTGGATCTTAAGTAAGGATTCATCTCATGTCTCTATCATCTCTTGTTCTTCCTTGTTGATTTTTCATAGATTGCCATATGATTATATGTTGAAAAAATTAGTGTAGGTCGAATTCCTCCTCCTCAGATCCTCCTTAGTGGCACACATCAAAATTCTAGACAAACTTAAGTTAGGCTTAGATACACAGGATGTTACCATCATGCAACTCTGGTTATTCATCAAACACTAGAACCTTACACGACGACCTTCTCAACCTTCTTAATTGACAACAAACTAAGTTTAGATGAGGAATTATTTAAATGAAGATATCACATGCACGGTGTGATTGGACTTGAATTATGATATGCATTGTATGCTTGGCATATGCTTCCATAGCTTATGACATTCATATGCATTCTTTATATATATGCTTTATTTATTTTAGATGACGGAATGGGAGCATGGTTGATTTGACTCCCGGCGTACATGGTTGATTTGCCTCCCCGATATACTCTGGGTTAGGTGAGCATGGTTGAATACTTGCAATAGGTATCTTAACATCTAAGGACAGAGGGATCTATTCATCGGGCATGGTTGATTTGCCCAGTTGGAGGTGTGAGCATGGTTGATTTGCTCTGTTGAAGATGGGGGGCATGGTTGATTTGCCCATATATATATATATATATATATATATATATATATATATATATATATATATTATATTATATTATTTCATTATACATCGAACATATGCATCCATGACATCATGATCCTCATAAGCATTATTCAAGAACATAACTCATAAAAGTATTTAGATGGTACATGAAACAAACTCTTTATACATCGTATTATATAGGATCTCATCTTAAATCAATTGAAATTTTCTTATGTTGAAAATGATCTCACTGGGCTTTTAGCTCACCAAAATCAGCACAGTTCTTACAGGTCTTCAGGAAGGGAAAAAAGGACATAGGTAGAGAAGAGTACTCAGAGGGTCACATTCTACTCGAGGCGTCAACAATAGTTTATTTATTTTTATAAGATTCAATGTAATAAGACATTAGTGGAAAAAATTTATATTTGGGAATTTATTTTAGATATGTGATGTATGGAATGGAATATTAAAGAATCTATGCTCGAATTTTTAAATTCACACCCTGAAACTTGGGCTTTGGGTTGTTGTACTCGAGTTTCGAATTTCGGGGTGTGACATGTGCCTATCTCCCTCTCTCATCTGTTTCTCTCCTCATTTCGAATCCTACATGCGCCAACCCTCTCTCACTCCCTCCTACATGCGCCCACATTCACTCTCTCATCCTCACATGCGTCCACACCCTCATCTCTCATCCTCCTACATGCGTCAACACTCTCTCACTCCCTGCCTACATGCGCCCACATTCACTCTCTCATCCTCACATGTGCCCACACCCCCATCTCTCATCCTCACATGCGCTAACACTCTCTCACTCCCTCTTACATGTGCCCAAATTTACTCTCTCATCCTCACATGCTGCCTGGCACCCTCCTACCTCACTCACATGCGCCTATCACCCCCTGCCTCACTCACATGTGCTTGGCATCCCCTTGCCTCACTTACATGCAACACACATGCGCCTGACTCACTCTGCACTACATTGCACTATACTTGCCTGCACTTGTACCTGCTCTTCACTGCATTATACTCGCTTGCACTGCACTTGCATTACACACTGCACACCTTATTTACATAAAAACGTTTAAGTAAAATGTTACTTTAAGTTATTTATGTAAATACGGAAGTACCCCCCATTTGGATTCAATAAAAAATACTAAAAAAAATAAATTTTCAATAACGAAGATTTTGATTTTCTATTTGAAGTACAAATCGCAACTTTTTGACACTCCCCAAAAGGTTCACTTTTTTATTGGAGGGGTTTTCTTCGAATCTAAACCGTCCAAAAAATCTGAAATACTCTAATTATGCCAAAACACCAAAGTCCGGTAAAATATTCATGATATTTTATAGTCGATCTGTGGATATATCAAAAATTTAAATTTTTACTTAGAATTTTCAGGCAGTGAAATGACCAGAATATCGTTTTAGTATAAATTTGTACAGAAATGGAGTTGTGACTACATAATATTGATTGCTTCATGCATTAATACCTATCTTGCTTAATCTAGCATTCATTCATGCTTAATCTAGCATTCATCTTGCTTGATCCAACACCCATCTCTGCTTAATCCAGCACTCATCTCTGCTTAATCTAGCATTCATTTAACTCGACATGTATTTAACTTCACATGGCATACATACTATTGTATTCTCATACACATTCATTCTCACATGACATATCTTCTATTGTATTCATCATATACAATCAATCTCATATGATATACATTCAATTGCATTTATCGTACATCGAAGATCCTTTATCTTGTTACAATGTCCCGCACATTTATGCATGTATGAGCAGGTTCTCTTCTTATCTCTCATTGCGTATTAGCTATCAACAAAGGTGCGAGATCGGAATTACTTCTAAAGACGAGTGATTAGTACCTAATATTGTATAATTAACCCTAGTTGTTAAGGGAATTATCATCATTTTTCCGGTTAATTATCCCTCATTAGGCGAATTTTCAATGTTCAGGTGATCAGGAGAGGTTGGACAACATCTAAGCCAATCAAGGCGTTTAAAGGTCCAAAAGAGAACAAGATCCAGCATAAGAGCGGCCATGAAGAAAATCGGGCCGTAAAGATCAAATGATGGATCATATTCTACGGTGGACCGCACCACAACCACTCATTTGGAAATTCAGGTTATGCATGATTGAGATTGGGCAATCACACAGGATTGGACGGTCAAGATTGGGTGCCCAAAGAAGGGACCAATTGTGCATCAAGGCGGGCCACACTTTCATAAGAATTAGATTGATGGCCTTGATCATCTGGCACTGTAGACCACACCATCATCACCATCGTCAACTGTAGTCCATCTATTCATCCAGCCGTCCACATCAGCATCTAACCCTGGACGTCTCCAGATCTGGTGGACCCACCATTTCCAGCTCCAATCCAGCACGTGTGAACCATCCAGTCATCATGTGCTTCCAACCTCCATCTCCATCACATGCATGTCCAACATTGCAGCCGTCCATCAGTGATGCAGATGCAACCATTCATCTTCACCGTCCAGCAAGTGGGCCCCATTCAGGAACTCAAATGTCCAGCAGAGCTTGCACGTGCATCACATCAGCTGGACATCATCATCAGCGATCCACTCATCTATCCATCATCCAGTGGACGTCCCACAGTCCCCACACGTGCAGCAGTAATGTTGCAGCTTCAACGTCTATCCAGGCCTCCATCCTTCCAGCCGTCCATCAGCCTAGCAACGCTGTGGACCCCACCTTCAGTCACACGTGCTGAGAACTAGCAGAGGACGTCCGTCTAGCTATGGTGGACCCCATCCTCATCGTCTAGTAGCTGGAATCTCCAATATTGTCCAAATACAGCCACCCAATGGCTGTCTAGCCGCAGCATCCTCCAACGACCAGCAGGGATTGCATGTGCCTCAACAGCAGGCCCACCTTCTCCACTATCCATTCCAGCAGCACTCCACACGTGTGTTGCCATCCACACGTGGAGCCAACTCCAGGACGTGTGGAAGATTTCCACCGTCCTTGCTCATCCATCAGCCACCGTCCATCAACTGCAGCTGACGGCTAGCATCTCCATCAGCCCCAATCTCCACCGCCTATCAATGGCCAACTGGCATCAAATGACCATCAACCACCTTCCATCAAAGTGGACCCCAGATACAACAACATCAGATATGGTGGACCTCACATCTTCAACATCCAACAGTGGACGACCATCCAACAGCTATGGATGTTGTTCGTCCATGTGCAGTAGGTGGACGTTGCAGCTGTCATCAGCATCCAGCTGATTCTAACTGTCCATCAAAGCTCCACTGTCCACAACCAGCATCCAGCAATCATCAATGGCTGGATCATTGCAGCCTTTCACAGCACCAGTAGGCCCACCATCTCCATCACATGTGGAACAATCCACAGTAATGGACGGCCAGCATCAAGTGAACCGTCCATCTCCAGCGTCCAACCCATTTGCAATCCAGCAGCCGTCCAACAGCTTCAACGTCCAGCAGTGGATGTCAGTTCTAATGTTGTGGCCCCCATTCCCATCATCAGCAGCTTGAGGGCGAGCAGCTCCCATTTCCAGCGTGTTCCCACCGGCTCCATCTCAGTCGTCCATCTTCAAGTTACCAAAACAGTGGACGCCCCTGTACAAATCATCAACTAATGAAGAATCCCATCTCAGCTCCACCGTCCAGATGCTGGACATCCGCCAAGTCTCCATCATCTCCACCCAGCTAGCAAGAGAGGAGCTCTCTCTCTCTCTCTATCTCTCTCTCTCTTCCCAACACATGTGTAAGGCTTAGAAGTGCCACCTCATCATCCAAGCCTCACTCCAAGCCCAAACCTAAAAGAAAATCTGCTTTGGGTTTGGAGTGCCACCTAGGCTTGGAGTACTTTTCTTGCCACATGTCCATCCAAGCCTAATTCCAAGCCCGAACCTAAAAGAAAAGTTTGCTTTGGGCACTCTAAGCCTAACTCCATCCCCGAATCTAACTAAAAATCTGCTTGGGTTTGTAGTGCCACCTAGGCTTGGGAGCCTCTCAAAAGTCTATAAAAGGAGGCCTCTCCTCCTCATTTGAATCATCCCTCAAATCCCATCCCATTCTCTACAACTCCTCTCTTCTCTTCTTTAGTTTTCTTTCTTTCTTTTGTAGTGTAGAGTAGTGTAGAATTTTCTTTCTTAGTGAGTTTTAGTCTTCCATTGTAACATGGTTAGCTAAACCTCTAGCTAAGGCTAGGAGTGAAGCCTTTGAAGAAATTTGCAAGCTTTGGTTCTTTTGGTTCAACAATGGTGTGTAAATGTTGGAGTTCTCTTTGGTTGATTGGTTCGGTTATCTACCTCGGCGGACGCTATTGTTGTGCAAGCCCTTTGATCCATCATCGACTCCGGGCATGTTGGATGCTTGGGATCCCTTGTACACCAGTTAGCTAGTTCATGATCGATAAAGCCCCTTGATCTATCGTCGACTCCGGGCACGCTGGATGCTTTGGACTCCCTACGGTCATCAAGCTAGTGCAGGTAAAGTCATCGACTTGTAAAATCCCTTGACCATTGTAGACTCCGGGCACATTGGATGCTTTGGATTCCTTGCGATCTGTCATGCCTTGAAATCCGAGACTCGAGTATAACAACTCAAAGCCCGAGTTTCAGAGTGTGAATTTAATCCAAGTATGACCTTTAGAAAAATTCCATTCCACATACCACAATACTACCTAACTAAAGTACTTTATTAATCATAACTTAAATCTCAAATGAAAGTTTAAATCAAGCAACTACGTCTACTCTGCAAAACATTCAAATTTACTAAAGTCTGTTTCAATCATCTTCAAAAGAAATAAATTCAATACCTAAGCTAGGATAAGTCTTCTAATAAAAATAGTCGTCCAGATATTCTGCTTCAGCCGCTCCTCCTTCCTCCTGATATCCTGCAGGAACTGTGGTGATTTTGGTGAGCTAAAGCCCAGTGAGGTCATTTCCACACAGGTAATATTCCAGTTGATAAGAGCTAAGATATAAAAACATCGACATGTAGAATTTGTATGAAAGTATGCAAGGGTAAGGTTATGATTATTACACTTTGTGATTTATTATAGATGGAACGTGATTATCATGATGTCATGTATGTTATGATACGTGTGAGAGCAATAAACGTCTAGGAACTCGCTGCCACTGAACATTAGGAACCTGTCGCAAATCAACCATGCTCACCTAACCGGTACAGCGAGGCGGCAAATCAACCATGCACGCCAGTGGGCAAATCAACCATGCACCACTGATCCAACCGAGCAAATCAACTATGCTCAATGAAACGACCAGAACTCGCTGCCACTGAACATTAGGAACCTGTCGCAAATCAACCATGCTCACCTAACCGGTACAGCGAGGCGGCAAATTAACCATGCACGCCAGGAGTCAAATCAACCATGCTCCTATTCTGTCGTAGTGTATAAAAGATGTATATGAATGTATGAGCTATGGAATCACTTCTTCAAGCATACGATACATCTTAAACTCAATTTCATTCATACCATACATGCATTACCTTTATTTACGTGTTTCTCAATTTATACCCTAATTTATTATTAATTACGAAAGTGGAGAAATATGTACATCACGTTAGCTTTTATATCGATGGCAATGTCTAAAATATCAAGGTTTAAGTTACGTTTATTCGGGCCATTCATGTATTAACTAGGAAGTTCTGACAAAAGAAAATCAATAAGGAAAGAGGAGGAGATTAAGATTTGGATCTACAACAATCCTAATATCCAATTAATTCATAGACATTGAAGATGGACCCTTCTCTTGGAATTCCAACACGCTCTTATTAGAACCAACTAAGAATTTGGAAAGGAGCCTCAAAATTTCTATAGTAGAAACAAAAGTACAAGAAGAAAACCAATAAGGAATATTATAAGGTGGATCACTCACCTGCGACTTCCTTAGACTTGGAAAGGACCAAACTGAGTCGACTCAGCGAGTTGACTCAGTTGAGAAAAGATTCCTTCCTCCTTCTTCTTTCTTCTTCCTTCTTCTTTCTCTTTCTTCCTTCTTCTTTCTTTCTTCTTCTTTCTTCTTTCTTCCTTCTTTCTTGGCTGGAATAGGATTCCAGCAGTGGTGCGGCGCAGCAACAGCAAGGCAGCCGCACGCACCACCTTCTCTCACTCTCTCTCTCTCTCTCTCTCTCTCTCTCTCTCTCTCTCTCTCTAACGTCCCACTCTCTCTCTTTCTCGCAGCTCTCTTCCCCACTCTCTTTCTCTCTCTCTAACAGCTCTCTCTCTGTTTCTTGTAAAGAACGAAATAGCGAGCTGACTCTTTATAGCCGAGCTCGCACGTCTGTGCGAATCGATGGAGTTTCCAAATCCAACTTGGATTTGGATTTCATGTCTTGCAAACTAAGCCACTTTGAACCATTGGAATGATAAGTGGGGTCCACACGAAGGTCCGGGAGGAATACAGTTCGTCCATGCAGAACGGATCGGTAGATCTTGATTCCTCGAACTTTAAACGGTGATCTAAGGAGGTCCGTACAGTCAACGGAAGATCAAAAGATCTTCACAGGACGATGTACGCGTGGCGTAACAAAATTATTGACGGTTTAGATTTTCTGATGGGGCCACTATGATGAAAGGTTCGAATCGTGCACAGCGACAGCGGCAGCGCTGTCGCAGCACGTTTCGAGAAGAAGATGGAAGCTCTTTATAATCGCGGTCAACGCGGGTTGACCGGACTTGCGACATGCATGCTATGCACATGGGTCCCATCATGATGTATATGTAAAATCCACTCCAATCATCGGGTAGGCCACATGATTTTAGGTTATGACACCAAAAATGAGACAGTTCCGACGTTAGATGGCCCACTTATGGCCTGATTTCTGATTAGGGTACTTATAAGACGATCGGAGAGTTGAAATTTGACGTGTATGGTTAGATCGTGTCCTAGAACTAGTATATAGAGTTTTGTACAATAATGATCGCTAGAAATCATGATCCTTGCAAATGGTCCTATAACTTAAGTTTAGTTAATGGTATTTCCATATTACTTGTGGATTGAAGAGTTTTGCGAAGTCTGACACGTCCACGCTATTCTAGGGTTTATGTTGAGCGATTTTACTGAAGGTACCATACCATAATTCCTTACGGATAGCTCAATATTAATTTATCAATATTTATGTTATTAATTTCTTAATTAACTTTTCAAAATGCTAATTAAATTATTTTCGAAATCTAAAGTAAATAAAAATCATGATTTAACTATTGTAAAACCAGGGTTGTTACACGATCGATAGACGAGATCTTAATGGTTGGATCGGTCAATCAAAGCCTTCTATCTTGTAAGTATGCATTTGATCGTATGATTTGTGATCTTATCGATTGAGTTTTTGGCACGGTAGTTGATCTGTATAATTCCTTGATCCATTGTCGACTCCGGGCACAGTGGATGCTTGGAATTCCCTGCGATCAACTAACTGGTGCTTCATGGTCAAATCAATCGGTTCAGATCACCATCTTTTATGAAATATGCAAGTGGTTTAACCGTTTCATCTTCCGATTGGAATGAATCTTTATTTGATTCCAGTTGAGTTATAGTTGGACCAATGAATCAAACCTTGTGGATAAATCAAAGGTGGATCCCTAATGCCTTAACTTCTTTTCTATTTCTGTCTTTCACCACATACAACTTGCTCCACTCTCGTAGATAATTCAGATTTCATCTCTCACACCTAAACTAATTCTTCTAAGTATTCTTAACCCCAATCCCTGTGGATCGACCTCGGTCTTACTGAGTATTTTACTACTTCACTACCTGCACTTGGGTGTGCAATCTTCAGGTTGTAGCAACGAGTCAACAAACTCCAACCTTACTCGACAATTGATTATAAGAACTTTGTATCAATTATTTTCATTGCACAATTAGGGTTTAGCTCGGATTGAGGCTCAAGACTAACCAAAAGGGACTATGCCATAGAAAAGTGCACTAACATTAAAGACTGAAAACTCTTTTTTTAATGACTTGAGCTAGTATGTCTTTAGTGGTTGAGCCTTCATGAGAAGATTTAAAGACTGAAGATTCGAAGACTTGAAGCATCAAGGCCGAAGACCCAGGTAAATTATGAGGTGCCTTGGCAAACCTAGTCTTAGACCCTTATTCCAAAACAACCTAGCCTCTAGATGACTTGGACTTTATAGATAAACTTTTAGTCATCTTTCTTAGCCTTAGAAACCTTAATTAAACATGATAAAAATAGGCTAAAAGATGTGCAAAGCTGCTGTAAACTAGAAAGTTTAAACAATAGCCAAACGACGAGTTCGGTCGATTCGTCGGTTGATCAGACAAATCATTGGTCGACGTCGATCAACCAAGGATGGCCAAATCAGTCTAGCGTTAAATTTGACCAAATTGATCAAGTTTCGATCGACTGACGACTCAGATCAGTCGACTAATAACGACAAAAACCTAGCCATTATAGAGTTATTGTGCTTGCTTGATCGGACTAATTGATTGGTCGACCAATGTTGATCATTTTAGGTCCGTTGGAGCCTTTTTTTTTTTTATAAATACTTTACTCTAAATCTTTGCATAGATTGTGATTTTGAGTGAGTTAGAAGCCCTAATGTATTCCAATACTTTCTATACCTTTTAGGATCTCACCCAAATGGATTCATGCTCTCTTTCTTATGATCATTTATACTGATGAGCATTCTAAGTTCTATTTGGGGAAGAACATTGGTTCTTGCATTCTCTAGAGTTTAAACTTGAATTAATAGGTAAAATGTTTGTCTAAACCATTTCTAGAAATGCCCATTTAGTTGAATCCCTAGTTAGAATAAACTATCTATTAGTTTAGGGATTCAACCATCATTTTTCATTTTCCTTGGTCAGCTCATTGGAGCATCACATGCAAGGCAAGCCGATCGTTTGAAGCCTAATAAGATCAACATCAAAGTTCGGGGGAATAATTGAGTAGAAAATTCAAGCACGGGAGATCATGAAGATGCAACTCAATAAGGCGCATCAACGAGACTTAATTCAACAAGTAAGGTTGTCAATTTAGAGTCCATACACTCTTTCCTTGTATAAGATTGAGTGTAAAAGTTTGTGAACGAAACTTATTAGGTTCTTGTGTAGGACCTTGGCTCTTGTGTAGGGCATAAGCTAAAGTCCTCGAGTATGTCATCGGACATAGGTGTATACGTGTTAGTCTTCAAGGGAGCATGCGGCGAGAGTATACATATGGCCTTGGACTAGGACCGCTAGTGGTTGTTGATTAGTTAATAGAAAACCAAGTCTTTGAGGGAAGTCGGTTCTTGTTTAGGAACGAGGTTTTTGGTGAACTTATGAAAAACTAATTGTAAAGGTTAGAGGTGAACCTGATTTAAAACCTCCGAGATAGTGAATACTGGTATACTTAAGGAGAGTGCGTTCGCTGGAAGTGGAGTAGACAAGTAGTCGAACTACTATATATAGTTGTGTTTGTGATTATTATTTGAGCAATTTCTATTCATGCATTGTAAGTTTAATTGGTGAATTATACGAATGCTTGAATGTATTATATGCTAAGCACTTGATTGTTTATTCACACACAAGTTGTATTTCATATCTCTTATAGACTAGTTGCTTAATATTGAATCATTTGTAGTTTATATGATTGGACTTACTTGGCTTGAAAGCCTAGGTCTTAATTTCTTAATTAAGTTTTAATTGATAAATTAATTTTAATTAGGTATGAATTTTAAGTGGTGTTCGCTTGCCTCAAGTGCAAGGCTACGATGTAGTAATAACTCGGTGAGAACGAGGTCGATCTATAGGGAAAAAGGTTAATGAATTCAAACTATTCTAATAACTTCAACTTAGAAGGTTTAAAAAATCAGAGTTTTAGAAACTAAGTGGAAAACAGTAAACTAAGTAGAGAAAATATAAGAATTGAGAAGAATTAAAGCATCCATGATCGACTTGTAGTAGCTTAATGCCAATCCATTCATCCAAGCACAAACACAATTATAATCAAAGTCTTATCTCTCATCTAATTGGAAGATATTGCATTTAATCACAAACAGTCGCATTTAAATTTGGAAATAAGATTTCTAGTTCTAATGAAGTGTGTATAAAACTTGAACTTGTAGCCTTCGAAGTAACAACCATACCAAGAGATCATGGCATGCTTCAGGGTTACTACAATTCAAATCTAAACAAACCAATCATGGCAATCTCAGAGAATTATACGAAACTCATGTCCGGAGTACACAAACTCTCACAAAACTTCTAAAAATCCAAACTTTATTCAAAATGGTATTTGCATAAATGAATTAGGCATTAGAACTAACTACAAACTTCACCTCTTAGCTCTAGCTAAGAGGTTAAATAGAATGAAGAATAATAAACTAGAACTAGAACTAAGAAATGAAAGAAAAACTAGTTGTAGGAGGCTAAGAAGCCTCCTAGGTCTTGATCTCTTTACTTTCTACATTCTTAAATGCCTTAGAAAGAGGGTGGAAGTGTCCTTTTTAGCATAGAAGCAACACCGACTTGAAAATTTCACAAAACTGTGGAGTCCTTCCACACTTGGGAAACCAGAAATCCAAAATTAGAAAGTGCAGATTTTTGAAAAATTATTTTTCTAAAATTGATTTAATCAAGCACGCTTACAGTCTAAAAAGTGATTTTTAGAATCAAAATTAGAAAAGAAAAAAAACACATGTTATAACAAAGCCAAACAAGCCCTAAAACCCACTTGACTTAAAACTTAACCTACTCGACGTTTCAAGATTTTGAGCCGAGTCACTGGAATATTCAATAAAGGTTAGACATGATAAGACTAATCAAGTTGGCTTGTTGAATTGGTTGATTCCACAGGACTTGTGGTGATTCGAGCTGAGTCAGCTGGCCTGATCAAGCATTTATTCGTTGAATAAAAAGAACCTACTGCATTTGGAACACATAGCCTTTGCAGAGGAAGGCAATGGCACATGCACTATCGAGCTATCTATGTTTGCTATTTTATATATTTTAGAAAAGAAACTCTTTTAAATAAATACTATGCTAAATGTTTTTAACTTAATTATTAAATACTGAATTATCGAAAGAATCGGTTGAGTCTTTGAGTCCACGCAACAAAGCTGGAAATCGGGGCAAGTTGAATTTATTTATTTATTTTATAATTCTTGGACTTTTTTTTTTTTTTTTTTTTTTTTTGTTTTTTTGTTACGGGCATTATAAAAGTAACAATTGAAGTAACAACAACACATTTGGATTACTGAGAGGAAAAAAAAATGTATGGTGGAAATAGGATGGCCCAAAAATGGGGGCCTACTATGGTTTATATATATGTATGGCATCAAATCCATCCAATAGAGATGCCCCATGGTGGAAATAGGATGGCCCAAAAATCATGCCGATCCAATCATCATTTGGGACAGATGATAGAAATCAATGCACAACCACACACACTAAAACTTTGAATTTCATGTGACGTCCCACTTGATGTTTGGATTGGCAATCCTGTTTTCATTATGTGGCAATCATGTTAGACGGGTTGGATGCAATGGTTCCCCACAACTCAACTAGTTGCACTTACAACTAACTGCACGTGAGACCTTTCCAAACACACCATACAAATGCTATTGAGTATGTGTTCAAGAATCAAACTAAACCATGTCAGTGGACTCAGCCCTGCCCATGTTTTGGAGTATTTACAATATTCCAAGGAGGGTTACTTTGGAGACTTTGAGCATATGTTCCATCTTATTAGCAAAAGAAGATGTGATATGATCCCTTTCTTTGGGGTTAGGCCAACGGCTGCCTATTTTAAAACTTAAATGGCTAGCAAGTTGTTGTTTCAACAATGATTTTGGAAGTCTCTCCTTTCTTGGACTTTCTTTTTATTCAAACAAATGCAAATGAATGCGTGTCATGCTTCCAAGTGAAGACATTGACAAAGTCACGGCAATGACCTTTCACGCCTTTTTAATTAAGATTTTTAGAGCTACTAATCTGACCTTAATAAATAATATGTAATATTTTCACCATACCTGCATGATAACATAAAAGGACGCGATACAATTAACTAAGGTGGTCAACGGTTCAGGTTCGGATTGGGTCTTATAGTACCCTAACCAGGCTAGCTAGGTTTGGGTCTTGTTGGGTCCAGGTTTACTTCTTTACGACGGGTCAGGTTCTTGATGACAGGACCTGAAACAAATTGGGTTTGGGTACCTATTGTGTCTTTTGATTTAGGTTTTGGGTTGGCCGGGTTCAGAGTACATAAGAGCATTTATGTGGTTGGGCCCAGCCGACAGATGGATTATATCGCGCACACATGTGCCACATGTGTATGGTATAAATTGGCTCTCTTACGTGGGCACGGCTAACAATTCTACTATTAAAACTTAGATGGATTTCATCATATGCATTAAAAAACATAGATAATTCTACTATTAAAACTAAGTGGAACCAGCTCGTTCCTTATTAGACTTGTTCTGACCTGTCATACCATTTTATTGAAATTTTCTCAGCCATTAATCTAGCTTTAAACTTATTAAATTATGTGTAATATATTCACTTGAGTTTAAGGTGTTTTAGATTATTCGCTAACATGAAAGGGCACAATGTAGCTGAACGATCCTGATCGATTATTCTAGAATTTTGTTCTTTGCTATATTTTAATCTATTTTGTATAAACGTGGATTTGTCGTGTTAATATTTTAAATATTATATTATGCTGATTAGAATGCCGCCCAGTAAGAATCTTGTTCATCAACCACTTCTTGTCAACCAGCCCTGTGATTTTCGACATTTGTCGCGACATCAACCATTGTTATTTGGGTCCAAAAATCTCATTTTTGCAATGTAATCGTGGTAGAAAATGTTGTGAACTTTCCGAGCCGCCCACATGTATAGTGGGAGAAAACCCAGTCTGAATGGGAGGAAGATACTTTTGGTCATCTAAGTTTACATTATAGGCATGACATGTGTATGATGATCCGATTCATTGTCTCATAACAAGTCTCCGTATATGGATTTGAGACCTATGATAGATTCATGGTTGAGATCAATGGATGAACGGTTCAGATCATAATGTATATCTGCAAAGCGTCATTGGCATCTTTGAAAATTATTGAGCCAGCTCATGCTAAAAAGACTTGAGGTAACGTACTTGGGTCATTTGGGCTGTTGTTAATGAGATCTTTAATTCGCTTAGGTGAGGTGGGCCTCACCATGTGGACGCCCTCGCCCAAAAATAGGCTTAATCGGCAAAGGGAGATGAATCTGTGTGGGGCCCACAGAGATGCCTGTGACAAATCCACTCCGTCCATAAGTTTCACGAGACCACAATAGGACAGGTTTATAAAATTCAGCAGATCCAAAACTCATGTCGGCCATACCACACAAAACAGCATGGATTGACGGCCCACCATTGGAAACTTTGTGGGGGCCACAGAAGTTTTGTATCAGGATGATATTTGTGCCTACAGTTTATCAGAGTGGTAATAACCCTGCGAACAGTTTGGATGGCACATAAACATCATGGTCAGCGCTAGGAAGATTTGCTTGATTTTTAGAATCTTGTCTTGCAAAACTGATGGACGGAGTGGATTTGTCACGACCAACGGAACTTCCTGTGCCAGGGGCACATGCAATCTGCGTCCCTAATTACGTGGGCCACAAGGTGTAAAAGGAATAAACCATTCATGAAGAATGGTCCACCCGCCGAGTGGACTGGTCAGCTTCCTGGTGTAAGGCATCTACCACGGTTTTTTTCCACCAAATGGATGGCTTTCCCACAGATGCTAGCTTGGCTATAGTTCCACGCTTCCACCTCATAGTGGGGTTGGGCCATAGCCGCCGATTGCATGCGAACCCAACTAAGAAGTTAGGTGGGGCCCACCGTGATGATGGTAAGAAATCTACCCTGTACTCCTTCCGTGTTGCCAGCTCACATTTGTGAGATTGAACGCCCACCGTTGAAACATTCCTGGGGCCACAGTAGTTTTGCATCAGGCTAATATTTTTGTGTTTTCAGTTTATCTCAGTAGGGATGACCTTATGAACGGTTGGGATGGTACATAAACATCAAGGTGGACCTAGGAAGGTTTCAACCGTAGGTATTTCCCTCTCGACTTTATCCTGTATTGTGTGGCCCAGTTGAATTCTGAGATGTCTCATATTTTTGGGTTCAAGGCCTAGCCTGAGCTGCTAAAATGGATGGAGATCACGTGAACCCCTCCTAGCTTTCCCACCACACGAACTTCCAGCGGTCGGGCAGCGCGGGGAATCCGCGTCCCATCGTTTGTATCTTTTGTTCTCTACGATTTGTCTTCATTTTGAGCTGCCGTCCGGTGTTTCCTGTCCACATAAATTTAAATTGAGTGTGGATAATCTGTCCTGAAGGCACAGTGAAATCCATAGTATTTCATTGGTCCATGTCATCGTAGATAACATCAGCTCACAAAATATACTGATTTTCTCTCTCCTAAATTGATTGCCCACCATACAACATAACTTTTAACTAGTGGAGCTTTTGTGAGCCCCACCATGATTTATGTGTTAGACACACACCATCTATCAATTTTCCAAAGCTCTTTCATGAGCCCAAAAATGAGGCACATCCAAAAGCTGAAGTGGGCCACATCACAAAAGGAGATCAAACATCTACCGTTAAAACCTACCTAGGGTCTACTGTGAGATTTATTTGCTATCTAATCTCTTTGGAAGGTAACATAGATATGGATGAAAGGAATATATATATATATATATATATATATATATATATATATATATATATATATATATATATATATATATATATATATATATATGCTTCATCACAACCTTCCGTGGATTGCAAAAGTTTTCAATGGTGGGCGTCTAATTCACATTATTTCCTCTAATATAGCCCACTTGAAAATTAGATCTACATCAGTTTTTGTCACATGCCCTTATAGACAGTGTGGATTTGACACATACATCATGATGAGGCCTATGGAAGTTTTACATGTTAACACTTCCGGTTTTCTTCTTGCTCATCGCATTGCATTGCACCAAGCAGCAAGCAACCAAATTTCTTGACATATAATATTTAAGTGGGCCCACGATGATGTATTTCTTAGGTCCAAACCATCTATCTGTTTTTTCAGATCATTCTACGATAATAGCCTTGAAGGCTGATTCAAAGTTCAAGTAGACCACATCACAAGAAATAGTAAGAATTGACGCTTGTAGTTGAAAACTATTTGGAGTCATAAAAGGCTCTGATCAAGTTGATATTTGCTTTTTTCCTTCAATTAGGTCCGTGTGACCTTATGAACAAGTTAGATGGAAATAAATAAACCTTCTTATGTTCACCTTAATGTTTATAGGCCATCCAACCTATTTATAAAGTCATTCCTATTGGGATGAATTGAAAATACAAAAAACCAAGAGCATTACAAAACTTTTATGGCTATGCAAATGTTTCAATGGTGATCATTTAATCCCCCATCGTTTCTTCTTGTATGGCTCACTTGAGTTTTGGATCTGCCTTATTTTTTGTCTGATCTCCTTTAACAAGATGGAAATTAGATGGACAAGGTGAATTAATTTCTCACAAAAATCATGGAGGCCCCACCTAGCTTCCTAGTGGGGGGATTCATTGGGGTGGTCCGAGTTAGAGAAGTCTTAATGTGCACATGAGAGATTTCATCCAACCTCTCGAATTGGTTGGCCCAACCATGAAGATCACGTAGTTCAAAAATCAATCCCATCTGCTCATTGGGAAGACCACAACATAGGAAACAATTTCTAGCATTTGATAAATAGAAAATTACAAATGTGGTCCATTTGAAAAGTGAATATGGCTGATTTTTGCTGAAGGAGATCCTCATGATAGGGCTAACCTATTAGACAGGTTGGATGTTGCATGCACATCACATGTTGGAAGTTATCTGCTAGGTGGACTATAATTTATAGTCCAATCAGTCGTGACTTAAGTGTAAAAAAGAAAAAAATTGAAAAGCAAGTAGAATATTTGATCAAGCTTTTGCATGGGGGATCTTAAGATGCTCACAATTTGGCAATTTTTTTTTTTTTTTCTACCTTTGCCATTTGTTCAAGACACCACATCATATTTCCTCCATGGCCCACTGAATTCCATTCATTGGATGGATGGACCTGATCATAGAATAAAGTGCTACAATTTTTCATGCTGTCAGTTTCTACTTTTGTTCTCTTCAAGATTTCCTCCAAGTATCTTCGTACTTCAATTAACATCTATATTTTCTTAGTCTTTCATGTGCCAATGCATTTCCATTAATATATTAAATATTAAGTAATTTTTTTATAGTTTTAAATTAAGTAAAATTAAATTGCAAATTAGGATACACTCAGACACTGTATTCATCACAACCTTTTAGTTGGATTGTGTGTGTCGAGAAGTAAAAAATATGATATATGAGGAGCCCAAAACACATTTTCATTCAAAGCATGTTGAACCAATGTGTTTCTTCAGATGGGGGAGCGGATCGGGTGTTACCCGGGAGAAACCTTAGTGGGTATTTCCCTGCCTATGGGCCCTACCTTGATGAATGTATTGTCTTTCAATGTCGCCCAACAATTTTTTCAACTCATTTTAGGGCATGGACAAAAAATGAAGCAGATCCAAATCTCAAGTAGACCAAATTACAATTCAGCATTAAAACTTCCTAGGGCTCATTGTATTAATTGTTGATTTGCCATCCAATCTATTGATAAGGTCAGAGACATGGATAAAGAGAAAACATAAAGATCAGCTTAATCCAAAACTTTTGTGGCCCACATGAAGTTTTTAATGGTCAATCACCACTGTGTTCATGTGGTGTGTGTTGGAGAGTCTTCAAACAAAAGAGTCCACCGACCGGTTGGCCAGTGGACAGTTTCTGTGAAGAAACTCTCTGGACGTTTTTGGTATTTTTCAGATTAGACCGGTCGGTTGATCGGTCTGAGGGTGCTCAGACCGGTCACCAGACATGTCTGAGTTGAGGCAGTAGGAAAAAATGTTTTGGCAGAAACTCTCTGGACGAGTTGCAACCGATCGTGGGAACTTGCGGGATTTGAGTATTTTGTGCGGTTTTGCGTTATACGTTTTCAATTCCAGATGGAGTCTTATATATACGCTTCCTAATCGTGTTTGGAGCAATGCTAAGAAATACCTAGGTAATCTAAATGAGATTAGGGTTATTGGGAGAGAGAATTGAGAGCTTTTGTGTGCCTTGTTCATCTTTGGGATCTACTCGGGTAGTTCTAGCTTTGTAATCATCTGTTTATCATAGTGGAGGTGTCGCTTTGTGCCGTGATTTTTTTTCCTGCAAAGGCTTTCCACATAAAATTTATTTGCTTTTGCGTCGTGTACTTGTGTGGCTGATTGTAGTTTGTTTGATCTTCTTCGTTACTTCCGCTGATTGGAATTCCAACAAGTGGTATCAGAGCTATCGTTGGAAGGTTGAAGAATGAGTTTTCTGAAACGATCTCATGGCTTCAAGTACGAAGTTCGACGTTGAGAAGTTCTCGAGCAAAAACAACTTTGAGTTGTGGAAGGTGAAGATGCGTGCCGTCCTAACTCAACAAGGGGTCGTGAATGCCCTTGGAAAGCGACCTACCGAGATGAAAGATGATGAGTGGACAAAGATGACTGAGAAGGCTATGTCCTCAATCCAATTGTGCCTTTGTTGATGACATCCTCTATAATGTCATGAAGGAGAAGACCGCTATAGAGACATTGACCAAGCTAGATAACATTTATGCGAAGAAGTCTCTAGAAAATCGCATGTATCTAGTGATACAACTTTTCACTTTGAAGATGGCGGAGGGGACGGATGTGGAGGATCACATTAGCACGTTCAACAAGCCGATTTATAAGTTGCTCAATTTTGGTGAGCAGATGAAGGACGGGTATCAAGCCTTGATCTTATTGAACTCACTTCCTAGTTCATATGAGTCACTCATGGACTCGTTGTGTGCGAGTAGGGATACTATTAGTGTCGAGACTGTTGTCTCAGCCCTTCAATCGAAGGCCATGAGACAGAAAAGCGGTAATGCTAATTCCTCCTCCGAAGCATTGTTTATGAGAGGAAGAAATTCTGAGCGATGTGAATGATCGCCGCGTTCTCGATCTAAATCGAAAGGCAAGGGCAAAGGCAAGTTGAAGTGTTGGGGATGTTGCCAAGTTGGGCACATGAAGAAGGACTCCAAGAGTTCTAAATATAAGAAGAAGAAGTTAGGTGACTCTTCTAAGGAAGCCAATATCACTGAAGCTGAGGAAGGTGGTATTGATGTGTGCAAGGTCTTGACGGTGTCAAAGGCTGAATCTCTAAGCGATGAGTGGATCGTGGACTCTGGGGCTTTGTATCACATGTGCCCAGATAGGAGCGTCTTTACTTCCTATAGGGAGCATGAGGGAGGCTTAGTATTTCTAGGCGATAATTATGCCTGCAAGGTTGTGAGGATTGGTACTAAGCGCATCAAGATGTTCAATGGGATCTAACGGACCTTAACGGAAGTGAGACACGTTCCTAGATTGAGGAAGAATATGATCTCCCATGGTGCACTCGAAGCATTGGGGTGCAAGTTCACCTATTTTGATCAGTTTTACAAAGTTTCAATGGGGGCCCTTGTAATTATGAAGGGACAAAGGCATGGTAATATTTATAGGCTGATTGGGAGCACTTTGGTAGGTGGAGCTGCATCGATTGTAGTGGATTCCACGTCTGTACGCTTAGGCCACATGAGCGAGCGAGGCATGAAGGTACTCTTTGAATGATCTTCAATTTCTTCCTTTAAATTTGTAGACTTTAGTATATGTGAACATTGCATATATGAGAAATAGTCTAGATTGTCTTTTAAAGGGGGAAAACATATATGTAAAAGGGTGCTTGATTATGTCCATTCTGATGTATGGGGTTCGTCGCCCGTTACTTCTGTTGGGGGTCATTGTGGTTCGTTTCATTCATCGATGATAATAGTAGGAATGTTTGGGTTTACTTTTTGAAAAATAAATCCGACGTCTTCATGACCTTCAAGTATTGGAAGGAGATGGTGGAGAATCAGTCATTGTAGAAATTAAAAATTTTGAGAACCGATAATGGAGGTGAGTTCACTTCCAGAGAATTTAACACGTATTGTATAGAGGAGGGGATCGTGAGGCACAACACAGTGCGCCACACGTCAGAGCAGAATTGTGTGGCTGAGCGGATGAATCGGATTCGCTTGGAGAGAGCTCGATCCATGATTAATAATGCGGGGTTGGGCAAAAAGCTATGGACTGAGGCTGTTAACACGACTTGTACTTGATAAATCGGTTACCCACTATGGCAATTGAATATAAAATCTCTGAGGAAGTGTGGAGTAGTCGTACGTTAGACTACTTGAGTTTGCGGGTCTTTGATTGTGAGGCTTACTCTCATGTACCATCAGTTAAGAGAGATGAGCAAACCATAGGGCCAGAAAATGGATCTTTCTGGGCTATGGTGATGGTTTGAAGGGATATTGAATATATGACCCTATCACACAGAAGATCACCTTGAGCCGTGATGTTAAGTTTAATGAGGGTTCCTTGTTCTGTAAAGATACTACAAAGGAACCAGAAACATCAAAATAGGTTGATACTCATGAGGATAGAGATTAGACACGGGCCGAGATTGAGGCGCAGACAGAGGTACAGGATCAGGTGGAGCAGCCACCTGTGCGAAGAAATCCACCTAGGGATCACAGGTTACCGACAAGGTACAAGGATGACTCGAACGTTGCATTCGCTCTCATTACAGATGAGGGGGATCTGTCTAACTTTGAGGAAGCATTACTGGATGTAAATGCTGAAAAGTGGAAGAAGGCAATGCAAGATGAGATTGACTCCTTGTACAAGAATAAGACTTGAGAGCTTGTGAAGCTTCCAATGGGCCGAAAAGCGATAGGGTGTAAGTGAATTTTTTGGAAGAAACATGATAAATATAAAGCAAGGTTGGTAGCGAAAGGTTATGCTCAGCATGGAGGCGTGGACTTCAGTGAGATTTTTGCATCGGTTGTGAAGTAAGTATCTATCAGGTTCGTGTTGGCGCTGGTTGTCCAATACGACCTTGAGCTGGAACAGATGGATGTTAAAACTGCTTTCCTACATGGAGAATTGGAAGAGCAGTTATACATGGTCCAACTAGAGGATTATACAGTGCAAGGGGCCGAGAATAAGGTTTGCAGGTTGAGGAGATTGTTGTACGGTCTTAAACAGTAGCCTAGGCAGTAGTACAAGAAATTTGATTCCATTATGATGAGTCAGGGATTTACCAGGAGCGATCATGATCATTATGTCTATTTCAAGACACTGAATGATGAGAAGTTTCTCATATTGGTGTTGTATGTCGATGATATGCTTATTGCTAGTCATAGCATATCTAACATCGATGTGTTGAAAACTCAGCTTTCAAGGACAATCGAGATGAAGGATCTGGGGGCTGCAAATAGGATTCTTGGCATAGATATTCATAGAGACAAGAAGATGAGTAGGGTGTGGTTATCTCAGGAAGAATACCTTGAGAAGGTATTGAAAAAGTACGAGATGGACAAGTCCAAACCGGTTAGCGTTTCTCATGCAGGCTCACTTCAAGCTTTCTTTTGAACATTGTCCCAAAACGGATGAAGAAAAGCATGTTATGTCTCATGTGCTCTATTCAAGTGTTGTGGGTAGTTTAATGTATTCCATGGTCTATACGAGACCAGATAGTTCACAGGCTATGGGTGTTGTTAGCTGATTCATGTTTAACCTGGGCAAACAACATTGGGAAGCTGTGAAATGACTACTTTGACATATTCGGGGTATGCAGGACTACGTCTTGACATTTGAAAAGTCCAAGGACAAGTTGGTTGGTTATGTTGATTCTGACTACGCAAGTAGTGTAGATAGTAGGAGATCGACTTCAGGGTACTCATTTGTATTAGCGGGTGGAGCGAATAGTTGGATGTCTAAGCTTCAGTTTGTGGTGGCTCTTTCCACTACTGAAGTGAGTATATGACAGTGACAGAAGATTTCAAGGAAGCTGTTTGGTTGAAAGGAATAATAAATCAGTTGGGGTTACATCAGGAAGCCGTGCCGGTTAATTGTGACAGCTCTAGTGCTATCAATTTGGCTAAAAACTCTGTTTATCACTCATGTACTAAACATATTGATGTGCGTCACCATTTTATTCGACAGGTGCTTGAGGAAGGAGATGTGACTCTGGAAAAGATTCACACTAGTGTGAATCTGGCGGATATGCTGACCAAGATGATTCCTACAGAGAAGTTCAAGTTCTGCGTAACTTCTCTAGAATTGGCGAAGGCTTGACGAAGACGCAGTGATGCATAAGAAACGACGACTATGATTGATGATGAGTTGGTTCTTTGAAGAGTAGAAGAGATGGTTCGATGTGTTAAAGCCTCGGTGGAGTTTGTTGGAGAGTCTTCAAACAAAAGAGTCCATCGACCGGTCACACGACTGGTTGGCCAGTGGACAGTTTCTGTGAAGAAACTCTCTGGACGTTTTTGGTGTTTTTCAGACTGGTCGGCCGACCGGTCTGAGGGTAATTAAATCGTTCGCAAGACAGGTCTGAGTTGAGGCAGGGCAAAATTTTTTTGACAGAAACTCTCTGGACGAGTTGCAACCGGTCGTGGGAACTTGCGGGATTTGAGTATTTTGTGCGGTTTCGTGCTATACGTTTCCAATTTCGGATGGAGTCTTATATATATGCTTCCTAATCATGTTTGGAGTAATGCTAAGCAATACCTAGGTAATCTAAATGAGATTAGGGTTATTGGGAGAGAGGATTGAAAGCTTTTGTGTGCCTTGTTCATCTTTGGAATTTACTCGGGTAGTTCTAGCTCTGTAATCATCTGTTTATCATAGTGGAGGTGTCACTTTGTGCCGTGGTTTTTTCCCGCAAGGATTTTCCACGTAAAATTCGTTTGCTTTTGCGTCCTATGCTTGTGTGGCTGATTTTAGATTGTTTGATTTTCTTCGTTGCTTCTGCTAACCGGAGTTTTAAGAGTGTGGTCCACTTGAGATTTCGATCTACTTAATCAGGATTCAGATTTCATGCGAAAGCCTTTCCCATGAAGTTCTTGTATTGGGTAGCTAGGTAGGGCCCAACATGATGTTTGTAAGAAATCCACCCTGTCCATATGTTTTGCGGGCTAATTTTAGGACATGGGATAAAAAATGAGCCGGATCCAAGACTCAAGCGGGCCACCCCAGGAAATAGTGGAGATTAAATGGACCGCCGTTAAGTTTAGTATTAGGTTAAGTTTCTTTTGTTTTATTTTTTTTCTACAGTTCATCCCAATGGGAATGACCTTATAAACAGTTTGGATGGCATACAAACATCGAGGTGGAGCCTAAGAAGGTTTCAACGGCTGGAATTTCTTTTCCCAATTTTTCCTCTTTCGTGATTCAGTTGAGTCTTGGATTTGGCTTAATTTCAGTCACATGTCTTGAAATGATATTGTAAAATGGATGAATGCAGTGGATTTATCACAAACATCACAGTAGGACCGACCTATCTTCCCATGCAGGAACTTTCGTAAAAAGGCTTCCGCACGTGGATTCCACGCAACTAAAATGAGCTCAAAATAACTGATTAACAGTTTAGATATACAACACATACATCAAGGTGAGCCACACCGTTAGGGAAACACCCACTACAGTATTTCCCTGATCCGCACCCATTGGATTCAGCATTTGTGGATGACGGAAAGTGCATTATGCTTGAAGTGGAATGTCGATTTCATCAAACTAACAGAAATTTCTAGTCTGCTGGTCCATCCTGGGAGCAAGAGCAAACCCTGTGTGACTTTTGACGGAAGTCATTTCCCTCCTAGCAGATTAATTTATTATTTTTTAACCTTCCAAAAAGTGTATTATTTTTTCAATGCAAAAATTTCAACTCCTCCAGTCACTACCATTTCTTAATAATATGTAATAGTTTATTCATAATCATAGCTTTGCTAAGACAGTAGGTGTACTAAGTCATATAATCTACACGCTACAACCTGTCCCAGCATGGCTTACAACTGCAATATCCAAGCCGTCTATCAGGTGGGAAAACTATATGTAGCTATTCTCTTGCAGAAAAATAATTCGATCAATTCAGCAGATGGGCCATGATATCATAAACATATATATAGCCAGTTAATAAAACTTCAGCCCAGTTTTTTCATTGGTACATTTGTTTCATAAGTTGGGACACACCTTCCGAGTCAAACGATCCAAATCCTCGGAGAGAGATCTACAGAGTGGGACCCTTCTTATGGATTGGATCTGATACCAATGTGCCATGACTGTACCTGTGTGGCTTGGGAGTCAATTAGGTGTGGCCCTGAGCGTGGCGTCCATCTGGTTTTCAGATCATTTTGGTGCATGAAACCAAAAATGAAGCACGTCCAAATCTCAGGTGGACCACACTCGAGGAAACAGTGGTGATTGACCGTTAAAAACTTCTCATGGGCCACAAAAGTTTTGGATCAAGGTTATATTTGTTTTTGGTTTAACCTCCATCATATCCCTCATATCCCTGTAACCTTAACAACAGGGTAGGATTGCAAATAAAATTACGGTGGGCCAAGGAAGTTTTTAATGGTGAGCTTTCAATCACCACTGTTTCCTGTAGTAGCCCACCCGACATCTGTATCAGCTTCATTTTTTGGGCTCATGCCCTGAAATGATCTGGCAAAATGGATGGACGGCATGGATATTTCAAGGTATACATGATCTCCCATGTGGGGTATACATGATCTGCCTTGTACTTGGGTGTGGGCTTGGCAAAACTCTTTTATTCCAGGGTTAGAAAAGAAAAAGGAAAAAGAAAAAAAAAAGAAAAAAAAAGAAAAAGAAAAAAGAAAAGAAAAATAAAAATCAACAACTAAAGTAGTTAGGAAGAAGCTAAAGTAGCATCCCTTGATCTTCTTAATTCAAGGAAGTTTTTGGAAGGATCTGATCTTACACTTTTCAAAAAGGATAGATAAAGGCAATATTGGACAGTAGAGATCATGCTATAGCTCTGAAATCCAACAAAAGTTATTCTAACGATAGCAGCCACTCACATGGTTGGCACTTTGCCAGTTGCAAAGAATAGCATGGTATTTGCACGAGCCCATGGTTCTCTCTTTTACATAGATACATTTTGCTAGTGCGCAAGATTCAGTGATAGTGGGTGGTGATCCAGACAGTTGGTCTGATGGGCCATGTATTGGATAGGGGATGCCCAAGAAATCACTTCAATTGGAAGATCCTATGCTTTAATAATTGGGTGGTCTTCTGTTGAATGTGGGTTGTTGATGCATCCTCTCTTTAACTTTATATTTGGTTGGTTTCAGTTGAAGGGTTCGGATCTTCTAATTCAGAAGGGCTTTCATGGGGTCTTTATTTTCAGTGGGGCTCATCAGATCAATGGTTTGGATCACTGAATTAAGGGTTTAAATACACCGAATCCTGCGTGTTAAAAATTAAGAATGTTGCCAACGAACTGTACCATATGATGCTCTGATTCCTCGTGATATTGTTTATGTTATTTATAGTGGAATTGGTGGTTGCACCTAACGACTAGTTCCTTGTGATTTGGGGCCAGCAGGAGAGATTGAAGCCGCAATATGCGGCATACATTTCCATTTGGCACATGTGTATGAGATGTGGTCCATCAATCAGGTGTGCATGTGGTGCAGATATATCAGAATAATGTGCTCATATGTTGTACTAGCGGCATGCATGCATGTTGTCAATCCAAACTGTCCAAATGAAGAGCCGGACATGTGTTAGTGATTTGCGGAAGAGTGGGCCTCCAAGATCCGACGGTCTACACGATGAGAACCTTCGCAAAGTCGAGGATATGTGGTGCGATCCAGCGATTCGCCTATTTGCTACAGGAGCAAGTGGGTCTGATCATCCCTCTGATTCTACGGTGAGGATGGTCCCCGGATTATGATCTATGGCTTAGATCGAAAGAGATGGGCTAAATGGACACTCCTTGTACTTTCTTCTTTTTCTCTCCGTAGATGTCTTGCATTTGATTACGGAAAGAATCCTCTTATAAATAGAGGGAAAAGAGATAGGGGATGAGATGGGATAAGGTTAGTTTAACCTTATCTTATCCCATCTCATCTTCTTCTGAAGTTTTAAATTTCTAACTGAATTTCAAACTCTCGGAAGGAGAAAGATGCGGGAACATCCTTATGGGCCCCACCCACAAGTGGTTGTCCACAAGTGGGCCCCACGGGTCCATCTACCAACATCTCCCACTCAATCATATTGTGGGATTGGCACATCATGTATTATCCATCTACCTCATCACATAACAATTAAAACTAAAAGAATCACGATCAAAAGAATCAGAGGCGTGGGACTAGCTGGAACATCGTTATCTTCTCACAGGTGTTTGAGTACTAAGTGATCACCTAACTAGCACTCAATAACCCAAGCTTTACCATGCCTGTCCTAGTCCGCATGACCACACCGGATAGAGTTAACTCCTAATCTGGAGTACTCGGCCAACATACGCACTTATCCAACTTATCGAGTTTATTCTATAATAAAAAACTTGGTTTTCTACAAACATCAATTTGAATCCTTTTTTAAAGTAATATATATACATATATATTTTGAAACAGAATATCATTTGTAAAAGTTTAAGAAAACTCGATACTGCCGGCGGATAAGTCTTCAAGTGCGTATTTATAGTTTTAGAAACTTGGTGTAGCTGTCACGGGATCTTCTTCACGCAGATGTGTAATTTAGAATCGATCAAGCCGCTTTCCTAGCATAACCGAGTCTGACCAATCAAGGGCCTTTCGTCATCGTATACTAAAGTAGCGACACCCAATCTCATCCTCCTATACACAAGAGGAGGGTAGCTGAGGACACAAAGAGTCACCTACGGGACTAGTTACTCGCACGTTGCAATGATTAGATTGAATCAAAGCAATCTGTAGGTAATAGGTTCAAGCACGTGGCTATAATCCACGCCATAAAGTAGACAATACTAGGTATCTGTCGGGTCTACAATACGCAAGTCATCTCACATCAGGTATGAATCATCTCATAACCTCACGACTTGGCTGTGATTCTTGCTATAACATTATTCGCATTATGAGTAATGGTGCGACTATGTTATTTGACTTTGTCAGTCTCATCTTCAATCTCATAGGACTGAAGGCGGATACAACTCATTCGCATCCTCATCCTTTATTATTTTCAATAAAAGGTGGTTCATACCTCAGTGTATGAACATCACCCCAAGTGTACCTCTCTTGTACATTTAGAGTTGGTCAACCCGTGCGAGTGGGTAACTGGCCTGCCGATAATAGTTGAAATCCTACTTGATCTCAAAGAAAATATTGATGATCTACATACCTAGTCTAACAAGTGCTCAATACTGAATAAAATGGAATTTATTATTCATGAAAGATCAAAGATACATAATACAAGCATATCAATCAAGCTTTCCTCAATCCCATCTGCCTGACGTGAACCTGAAATAGATCTCTAGCTATAGGTTTCGTCATGGGATCAGCCATCATTTCCTTGGTAGGAATGTAGCTGAGGATAACCTTCTTTTCTTTCACTTGATCACGAACGTAATGATACTTTATCTCAATGTGCTTCGATTTCTGGTGGTGTTTGGGATCCTTTGCTAAGTCAATGGCCGAGGTGTTGTCTATCCTCAACGATATAGGCTCATGTATGCCTGGAACAGCACCTAATCCTTGTAGGAATCTGCGAACCCATACACATTCTTGAACTGCAGCACAACATGCAATGTATTCGACCTCCATAGATGAAAGTGCCGTGGATGTCTGTTTCTTGCTCGACCAAGAGATAGCTCCCCCTCCGAGCAAGAAGACATATCCTGAAGTAGACTTTCCCTCGTCAGCGTCATTACCCCAGGCGGCATCTGAATATCCTTTGAGCTCGAGACTCGTGCCTTCATAACACAGCATCAAGTCCTTGGTTCCTCTGAGATAGCGAAATATACGTTTCACAGCTTGCCAATGAGACTGTCTCGGGTTACTCTGCTAACGGCTGACTATGCCAACTGCATAGCTTATATCCGGTCTGGTGCAAAGCATAGCATACATTAAGCTGCCTACTGCGCTCGCATAAGGTACTGAGGATATTGCCGATTTCTCAGCTTCTGTTTGGGGACACGATTTCCTATCTAACTTGGTAGCTTTATCCATAGGGGTTTCAACAGCCTTTGAATTTTTCATCCTAAACCGCTTTAAGATCTTCTGTATGTAAGTGGCTTGTGATAAGCCTAAGAATCTCCTAGAACGGTTCCTGATGATTTTAACCCCTAGAATAAAGTTGGCTTCACCAAGATCTTTCATCTCAAAGTTCGAGAAAAGCCAATCTTTAGACATCATCAACAGTTGCATGTCATTACCAGCTAATAGGATATCGTCTACATATAGAGATAGTATCAGAAAAGATCTTTCAGACCGTTTCACGTATACACAATGATCTTCTTCACTCATTGTGAATCCAAAAGTGGTGATTGCTAAGTGGAACCTCATGTACCATTGCCTTGAAGATTGCTTCAACCCATAAATAGATCGTAACAACTTGCAGACTTTCTTTGCATACTTTTTGTCCACATAACTTATGGGTTGTTGCATGTAAATATCTTCATCCAAATCACCATTTAAGAAAGCAGTCTTTACATCCATCGGATATAACTCTAAGTCTAAACTTGCGACAATGGACAAGATCATGCGGATTGAGGAAAATTTTGCAACATGTGAAAAAGTTTTTCCATAATCAACACCTTCTTTTTGTGTAAAACCTTTTGCAACTAATCTTGCTTTGTACTTGTCCACTGTACCATTTGCCTTTCTTTTGATCTTAAGTACCCACTTGTTACCAATTGCTTTGCGATTGGAAGGCAAATCTACAAGTTCCCAGACTTTGTTCTTCTCCATGGAGGCAATCTCCCGTCCATGGTAGTTACTTAATCAGCCGAATTCGGAGATAATAACGCATCCTGATAAGAATCAGGTTCATCATCGTCAACCGCAACACAAGAGAAAGATTGACCATCGATATCGAAATATCTTCTGTGAATCAAACCTTTTTCACTTCGACGTAACTCGGGAGCCTGCTGAGATGTACTCCCACTATCCTGATGAACTATAGGAGTATTTCCATTTTCAGAAGCAGAACTCCCACTCTCCTGAGATACATTAGGAATTTCAAAAAGTTCGATGGAAACCTTTTGTTTCTTTCGACTGGGGTATCTGTCTTCGACGAAGGTGACGTCCCGAGATTCAATCTCAGTCCATCCTCCACGATCCTCATAAACTAGAACGTATCCCTTTGAGTGCATTGGGTACCTGATGAATACACACTCAATAGTTTTACTATCAAGTTTACTTCTATGCTGAGTAGGCAATAAAACATATGCTAAAGATCCCCAAGGACGTAGGTCGGCTAGAGAAGGAATCCTCCCAGTCCACATCTCATATGGGGTCTTAGGAACGGATTTAGTTGGGACTCTATTTAGGACGTAGACGGCTGTAAGAAGCGCGTCTCCCCAGAATGTGGTAGAGAGATTGGCATGTGCCATCATCGATTTGACCATGTCCAATAGTGTCCTATTCCTTCTCTCTGCAACTCCATTTTGTTGTGGAGTATATGCCATAGTGTATTGCCTGATGATGCCAACGTTTGCACAGTATGATTTAAACGTTTCAGATGTATACTCGCCACCTCTATCAAATCTAAGAATTATAATCTTTTTCTCAAGCTGATTTTCAACTTCAGCTTTGAATTTGAGAAAACAATCAAAAGCCTCAGATTTATGTAAGATGAGATACACATATCCATAGCGCGAGTAATCGACAACAAATGTGACGAAGTATTGGCATCTATTTCTAGCACGTACATTTAAGGGTCCACAGATATTCGTATGGATTATCTCTAGCAAACCCTTTGACCTAGTCGCTTTAGGGAATTGTTTCTTAGAAGTCTTCCCGGACACACAATGTTCACAAAATGGCAAATCAACTTTGGATAATGAGCCTAATAGACCAGATCTAGCTAGTCTTGTCATACGGTCCTTTCCAATGTGACCTAACCTCGCGTGCCATTTTAAAGATTCAGATACTGCATGTTCATTCGATGTAGCAGACAAAACAAGAAGTGCATTATCATTATCTACATCTAGAATAAATAAATCTGAAATCAAGTTTTCCCATGCAAAGATGAGGTTATTGAGTCTTAAAGAAACTCTTGTCCCGGAAAAACGAATGTCAAAATCATTAACTAACAACCTAGAAACAGAAATTAAATTTCGGCGCATGCCCGGTGCATAAAGAGTATCATGGAGGGTTATTGTGTGCCCTAAGCGCGTACGGAGATGATAAACACCAATCCCTAGCACGTCTTCAGAAGCGTTATTCCCCATGTACACCCTGTAGCTCCCTGTGGCTATAGTTCGAAATTCCTCGAGTCCTCGACGATCTCGTGTCACGTGCTTTGTTGCGCCTGAATCCAAAATCCACTCGTTAGATAGGATATCAACGGAAAGGATCTCAGAATAAACGCTTACAAACAAAGTATCTAGTGACTGAGGAATTACCGTCTTTTTCTGGGCACACTGACGGGCATAATGACCGGGATTTCTGCAGACGAAACAGGTGATGTTTGTCTTTTTAGGTTTCCTCTTTCCTTTCCCCTTCTTGGGATTTGGAGGAGGTGTTACGGTCTTCTATTCCTGATTGTTCTTCTTCGCCTTCTTGCGAGCTTTGAACTTTCTCTTGTTAGCTTTCCGCTTGTGGATTTCTGCTGCAAAAGCCTTGGCCGAACCTGGCTGAATTGCATTCATTTCAACCTCTCGTACTAGATGGCCACAAAAGTCTCTGAACATTGTGATAGAATCAGTATAGCTCAGAACGTTGTGATAGAATCAGTATGGTTCAGAATCGTTTTGATTTGGGCCCATGATTCGGGTAAGGAACGGTGCATAGCTATAATCTTTTGATTTTCAGTTATTTTGCACCTTACATTCCTCAGGGCGCCTATCTGCTCCATCTTATGGATATGATCCTTGATGGGGCAACCTACTGGCATCCTGTATTCTAGGAACTCTAATTCCATAGCCCGAACCTTTGCATCTGACTTCTGCTTATAGGCATTAGCCAGTGCATCCCAGATCCCCTTAGCGGTTTCATGCACTTCATACATGGGTATGAGTTCTTTGTGCATTGTGCTAATCAAAACATTATGGGTGGAGCGATTTTGTTTACGCCACTTGTTGTAGCAATTCATCGCAGCCCTATGTTCACCTAGATTTTCATTTTCAGCCAATATGGGTTCCTCTTAAACCCATCCAGAGTGTACGAAATGTCATCTTCGTCCAGAAGGCTTCGTACTGCGCGGGACCAGTCTTCGTAATTGTTGCCGTCGAAATGTTGTCCTTTTAGTTGATCGGCGATCAATGCTTTAGAGGCCATCTCTACATCGCATCATGTATCACTACTTAGCTATGATCTAAAGTATTGGCATTAATCATCAGAATTTCTACTAGTTATTCAAACTTTTAAGTTTATAAAAGTATACAATCCATCTTATAAGGGATCTGAAAGCCTACATACCTGTATGGGTGGTGCAGATCAATCAAGTTCTCTAAATAAAATGAAATTGATGCTTTTATGACTATCTATTTCTATAACCTACAACCCACCATTATGGGTGTATGCATCATTTAGGGAAGGAATGAAACTCCCACCTAGGTTATGCACAACCTTGGGATTAAGAGTTCTATATTCTAATGAAAGTCAGGCTAAATTTTAATCATATGAAGATTAAAGCCAAAATGAACAAATCATTAGATTAAAAAAAACTATCATGACCATTGAACATATATCAGAAGTTATACGATTAAAGGACAATATAATCACCTCATTGATCATGTCCATTCATGATGGATCTTATCATCACCTTTAATGTTCACCATTGATGATGGATCCTCTCATCAATGTTGATCATCATGGTTGATGATTGTTCCATTCATTTGTGGACCCGTGATCAATAGTGATCATATGAAAAAAAAATATCGATCATTTGCACACATATATGTATTAATGCACGCATTGTACATTAAATAAATCATGAGATATTTGGAAAAATCCATAATTTAAATTATATGATTTCATCTTAATGTATACATCGATCATCATGGTAATTTTAGATCTGGACCGTTAATCACAAAATTTGATCACACCATTGGTTAGACCTTGCTGAAAAATCCTAAGTCACTTCCCATTACTTGGTCTAAATCAGTCCAAAAATGGCCGATTAAAGGCCCTTTCACAAGATACACTTAATCTTGAAAGGAAGTGAATTGGGCTTCTAATTCGGCCCATCTCAATTTTTGGACATAATATTGGGATATATATGGGGTGTTTAATCACATGTGAATAGCTCATAATGGTCCCACAATTTTGTCCCAAACTATGGATATTGATTGTATTATCAAAAAGTTATGATAATTATCAACTCAAACTTTGAGCCCATTTGTGATTAGTGGCTAGAGTTAGCACTAATTAATAATCATTAACTAAATAAATTATTTAATCAACTCTAAGCCATTATATGGGCCCATATCTATGGCCCAATTTTCTCTAGCCATGGCCCATAATGTAATGCTCATTATCAATCTCCAAACCAGGCCCAAAAGGCCCATTGCCAAGCCAAGCCAAAAGTCCCATTTCTAAGCTCCAGCCCAGGCCCAAAAGGCCCATTTCTAAGCTCCAACCCAGGCCCAAAAGGCCCATTTCTAAGCTCCAACCCAGGCCCAAAAGGCCCATATCCCCTATCTTCTTCAGCAGTTTTAAGGTTTCAAGAAACCCTTAAAAAATGTTGAACTAAAAATAGCGGCAATTGACGGTCGTTGCCACTGCTGTCGGCGACGGCGGCGGTGTGTACTGCCGCTGCTTCTGGTTGCGGCGGTGGGCGTTTACCGGCGCTGCTGCTGTGGCGGCGGGGGCGGCTCGCGCTGCTGCTGCGTCGGTGACCATGGGAAAACGGGAGAGAAGAGAGAGAGAGAGAGCGTGAGATGTATGGGCGGCCGTGGATGCTACCGACGGCGGCGGCGTACATGGTTATCGTTGCTGCTTGTGGCGGCGGCGGCGGCCATGGTTGCCGCTGTTGCTACTGCAGGCGGTGGTGGTGGCCATGGTTACAGCGGCTGCTGCCGGCGGCGATGGCCATGGTTACAGCGTCTGTTGTTGCTGCCGGCGGCGGCGGCCATGGTTGCAGCGGCTGCTGCTGCTGCCGGCGGCGGTGGCCATGGTTACCTTTACCCCTGTTCAATGGAGGGTTTCAATTTAGCGGGGCCCATCTGACAGATTGATGCGTAGTGTGCGCTTTACGCAGATGGATGGATAGCTTGTGCTTGACTCAGCAATTTCACAGTGGCTTCTACCGTGCCAATCTCATAACAATCTCACACTGGCTTGATTCAAAATCAATATTGCCTATTCATAGATTGGGCCACACATGTACCATACTAATGGATGGTTATTTAAAGAACTACCAATGATCCATATTCAACATATAAAGCTTTTTAAAGTGATTTATCTGTCTTACGGCGGTGGTCCTGACCCATAAGAATCTGATCTATCTCAATAGCCTTTTGGTCTTAATCACAAAAATTTTAATTCCTATATGTTAATTAATTAATAATCTCAATTTTATTAATCTCCATACCTCAGAGATAAATAAAATGAGATTTGGACAAAAAGGAATATTAATTAGATGATGGATTTGATGATCGACATATTATTAGAATAAAATTAATTTAATCTATAATCCTAAAATTAAGGCCACTAACCTCGATTGCAATTATATCCTCTTTAAATCGGAGATCCGCCGTTCAATGCTCTGGTACCACTGTTAGTGATTTGCGGAAGAGTGGGCCTCCAAGATCCGACGGTCTACACGATGAGAACCTTCGCAAAGCCGAGGTTATGTGGTGTGATCCAGTGATCCGCCTATTTGCTACAGGAGCAAGTGGGTCTGATCACCCCTTTGATTCTACGGTGAGGATGGTCCCCGGATTATGATCTATGGCTTAGATCGAAAGAGATGGGCTAAATGGACACTCCTTGTACTTTCTTCTTTTTCTCTCCGTAGATGTCTTGCATTTGATTACGGAAAGAATCCTCTTATAAATAGAGGGAAAAGAGATAAGGGATGAGATGAGATAAGGTTGGTTTAACCTTATCTTATCCCATCTCATCTTCTTTCGAAGTTTTAAATTTCTAACTGAATTTCAAACTCTCGGAAGAAGGGGGATGCGGGAACATCCTTATAGGCCCCACCCACAAGTGGTTGTCCACAAGTGGGCCCCACGGGTCCATCTACCAACAACATGGTCTGAAAATTTCAGAAATGGAATGATCCTAACCTTCGGATCAATGACATTAAACAGTTTAAAAGTAATGAGATCAATACACCAATATCAATGGATTATGATCATAGAGTCAGTGGGATCTTTGTGCTATGTTGGCTCATTTACATGCACATATGCTGCTTGTGCAGTACTATGTGCGAGTCGGCTCATTTGCTCAGGTTTTGTGGTCTTGAAACAAAGCAAGCAGTATTTTTAATTGATTAAAGATTATTCTCCATGTAGAATGCAGAGGAACATTTGAACACCCTTTATGACCTTATTGGGCCTTGAGTCCCTTTTTAGAGATTATGCATCGTCAGGCATGGTAAAGTGTATCACATACAATTTCTCACACGCGTACATCACAGGGCCGGGCAGGGGTGGTGTGCGTGTGGGTGTGGGCATGGACTTGGCCCTTGGCCCACGCTAAATCCTCTAACCCATGGGTTATTCTTAATTTTGTTTCTAAATAGAATTCTAACAATAATGGCTTTATAAACCTTCTATTGGACCCTCTTAAAGATAAGAAGCCCCCCCCCCCCCCCCCCCCCCCCCCCCCAAAAAAAAAAAATAAAAATAAAATAAAAAATCTCCAATTAATTAGCCTCTCTTCCTCTCCCTCTCCCTCTATGTGGTCTAGTCTTGTTCTTGCTCTTGCTCTTGTTCTTCTTGTTCTTCTTCGCGTATGTATTTATTATTATTATTATTATTATTATTATTTTAAATGTTTTTCTACTTGATGAAGCAATTAGCTCTCTTCTAGTGACATATATATGCAGCCAGAGTCGATTTACCATAAAAGGTGGGCTGTGTTTGCTGGGGACTACTCTGCTGATCAAACCAATATTGTATATCCGTGGGAGGGTTAGTCCTAATGACAATGACTTGATCATGTTGTCCCCTTTCTGCAAATCAGTGGTTAACGAGGCGTGCATCAATCTTCCATGATAGTTTGTAAGATTCTTTTGTTGTTTCTCTGGTTCTTAGCCATGTATTTAGCTAACAAGTTTAGGAGTAGATCCTGTAGGGTTTTGAACGCTTCAGTTAAGCATGAATCAGGATCTAGTGTACACTTGATAAATTTGATGACATGGAATTTAGAACGTGGCAATAGAAAGTTTTGCTCCTATTAACCTCCATAAAAGTTACATTTTTGTTGTCTGATCATAGTTCTTGATCGTGAGCTAAAATTTAGTTCATCTCACACATGAAGGTTGTGGAAGAATGATGACTACCCATGCAAGAATCATATTTTGAACTTTTTAGCAGTAATCTCTATGATATCTACTTTGACTATCAAATTGCATATGAACTTTGGAAATCTTAAGATAAAATAAAATATAGCCGAAGAAGTTGGTGCCAAGAAGTATGTGTTACTAGTTGTCAGAAAACCTAATCACTATTGAAGACAATGTATTCACAAGAAAAGGGTCCAAACCAAAATCAAAGCCAACAAAAATTTAAATATGAGAGTAGGCTAATGTAATTGAGGGTCCTTACATAGTAGTCATATCAAAAGTCAACACTTTAGCATAAGAAAGAGTGCAGAGTGGTGGTTAACATAGGAGCTACTAGTGCGTATTAACGCCAAATATCAGTAGGCTGTGTCTCCCATTGTGTTGGGGTGGAAGGGGGTCTGACTTTATTCACCCGGGTGTAGAGGGCTATAAGCTAGGTTGAGTCTAACCAACTTGTGAAATGGGTCCGCTATAGGAGATTTGAGTGGCCATTGACATACCACTGATAAGGCGGATAATGAGATTTCTTTCACTCGCTTGGTCATGCATGTGATGGCAAAGTGTACTAGACCCTGGAGATGTTTCAGTATGGGAACCATTCTAATATGTAGATTAGTTGAGGATTGGCATGTTTGTGTTGCATCTCTAGCATACGACACTCGGCCATGTAGGCCCTTACATTGTATAGCCTTGGTATAGCTGATAACGTTTATGGACTTGGCAGCTTAGCCCTCTATAATTTCTGCTTACTCTGATATTGTTATACTTGTCATATGCATCGCGCATGCACACACACACACACACACACACACACACACATACACACACTCTACTAAGCTTCATAGGAGGTTTATTCGCGTTTGTTTACTCTTTTATAATTTTGCTATGTTTTAGTTTTTTGGTACACTTGTGGTTATGCTCCTTGACAAAAAAAAAAAAAAAAATAAATAAAAAATCTTCCTTATAGGATTTCACTTTCGAAATTTTACGTATAGGAGCTAGGAGCCGAAATCGAAGTACTACGGAGGCTGTCACTACCTGATTCAGCGACCGAAAATTTAATGAGCTTGGTCCCCGAGTTTGGGGTGTGATAGTGGTGATTAAATTCCCTGCCATTAAAACCTTTTAGGGAGCACCTTAACGTTTCCGTAGTGTTTATTTTCCATCTAATCTATTGATAAGGTCACGTGAGCCTGGAGGAAGGGGAAAAAAATATTAGCTTGATCCAAAATTTTGTGGGTCATTAATGGTCAAAACCACTGTTTCTTTTGGTATGGTCCACATAATAATTGGATCTGCTTCATTTTTTGAATTCCCTAAAATGAATTGAAAAAATGAATGGATGGCGTGGATATAGAATAAATATATCGAGGGGCCCATGCTAAGGGGCCGCACCATCTTGGGTGAGTCTGGTGTCTCACTTAATCCACTCCTGACGTGGATTGCCTATTAACACTGCCAATAGAGTGACAACTATTCGACAATGCTTTATAGGCCCCACCATGATGTATGTATTTTATCAACACCGTCCATCTATGTTTCTAGATCATTTTATGGCATTGACTAAAAAATGAGACATCCAAATCTTAAGTGGAACACACCACAAGAAAAAAGTGGTGATTGAACACCTACCATTAAAAACTTCCTAGGGCCCATTGTAATGTTTACTTACTATCTAACTTGTTGATTTGGTCACACAAACCTAGATGAAGGGAAAACACAAATACCACCTTCATCCAAAACTTTTGTGGTCTCCAAGAAGCTTTTAATGGTGGGCGTTCAATCATCACTGTTTTTATGGTGTAGTGTTCACTCCCCAAGTGTAGGGTAGCGATGTAGTAATAATTCGGAAAGACCGAGTATCATTCCCACAGAGATTTATGTATGGATATCCTCAGAATTTGTCTAAAACAACTAGTAATTGAGATCCTATTAAGAGGTAAAACTGAAAAAATAGCGATTTGGGTTTAAACAGTGAATGGTTAAGGTAATTTCAATCTAAAAAGGCACTAGAGCACCAAGGATCCACTTTTGATAAGTTTCAATGCATCAACACAACTAGGTCTCTCATAACTCAATCGGAATCAAATTCATATCTCTATTCGATCGGAATATAGAGCGGTTAAATCAACAATTATCCAAAATAAGTGCTTATTCATTGATTTGATTCTCACAACCATGCTCAGGCCTTGGGCACACTCAATTGTGTAGGCCAAGCCTCTTTCCAATCTAGTTGAGATTCATAATCATAGCTTTCACCAAATCCTGTCACTAGACCTGATTACAACTCATGATTAGAACTCTAATTAAATCAAAATCAATCAATAAACAATTATTCCAGATTATACAACAAAAGATAAGAACTTTAGTTGAATGAGTTCCCACATGAAAATCAGGCCATTGCATACAAGGCAATTAAAGCGTCTACCATGCCTGGAGTCGATGGTAGATCAATGAACTACACAAGCATAAACAATGCTCAAAAGCTAAGATACTAAGCTAGGATCACTAAGAATCACATGAGCCCGGAGTCATCAAGAGATCAAAGTAAAAAACCAAAATAGTACTTGATTCAAACTCATATTGAACTAAAATTCATCAATTAAAACATGAAAGGAGACCTAGGTTGCATCAATCCATAAAAAATGAATCAAAAGCTTCACCTTTAGCTCTAGCTAAGAGGTTTTAGTTCATCTCTAACATCCTTGAACTAGAAGCCTCTAAAAACATAAAAAATAACTAAAACAGGAAGAAAACTAGAAATTCGAAGTAGAATCCGTCTCCCAAGCAATCCCCACGTCCTAGCATGCTTTGCTATGAAGAGAACACGTCCTTTTATAGCTTGGAGGTGTCTTTTATGCAAGAAAGTTCCAGATTTCGCGTAAAGTTACGCACTTGCGTAGAAGATTTCGGAATCCCAAAATAGAAACAGCCTGCTACGCATGGCCGACCGGTCTGGACCGGTCGGACTGGCTTGGCCGACCGGTCACGACCGGTCGGACCTCATTCCTGTTCAGTCCAGCAACTATGGCTGACCGGTCTTGACCGGTCGGCCTGGGCAGTCCATCTGTTCAGCGACTATGAGGGATGGTTGACCGGTCTTGACCAGTCGGGCTTCTTTGGCCGACCGGTCAGCCGACCGGTCTAGCCCTCTTTTTCCTTTATTTATTTATTTATTTCTTCTTTTCTCTTCTCTCCTTGCCTTGTCTTTCTTTGGTCCTTCTTCAACCTTCATCCTATGGTCTTTAATGCTCTTAAAGAGCTCCATTTATTCTTCAATTTGTGAAATCTCCCTCTTGTTCTTACAATCACAAATCATGCATTAGAATAGTCCTTTAAACATGTAAACCATGCATAATGAGTGATGAATTGGGGTTAGAATATGCACAATTAAGAGCTCAACATGTAGTCCACATGAGATTTGGATCTTCCTCATTTGAAAAATGGATGGATGACGTGGATAAAACACATACATCATCATAGTCCACAAGAAGCTTTTAATGGTTGATGTTCAATCACCACTATTTCCTATGGTGTAGTCCACATGAGGTTTGGATCTTCCTCATTTTTTGGATCATTCTTTAAAATCATAAGGAAAAATGGATGGACGTGGATAAAACAGATACATCATCGTGGGGATCACACAACACCATCCAACAGGTACAGGCTACTAACATCGTCGGCAGGCAAATCGCATCCCTTAATCCACCGAGGCGGGTGGGAGCTTTGACTGTGGGGCCCATTGTGATGTATGTGACTACATCTGTAATACTCCAAAAAATTTAGGCACACGAGTAGGTACACGAGTGCACACGAGAAATCAAATTCTAGGCCGTGTTGTTCGCACACATACACAAAGGTATACACTTTTATACATATCCTGACACTTTTAAGACTCTGAAAATTTAGTGTACGTAGTTAAGTCAATTGACGGACCGTTAGAATGATTTATCGTTGCTAGACAGGAACATCTAACCATCCACTTCGATTTCGAACTACTCGTCGTACGATCTTCACATCGTCGATCTTGTACACATGTCTGTCCATAAATCTGATCCGTACATCTCGTCCATCACCAGGCATATGCTTAGATTGTTGATTTTCCAACCCAATGAACCTCCTCAGGCGTGTTTATAACACTTTAGGATTTTAGGATCATTTAAATTATAATTTAGTTAATTATTTAATAAATTAAATAACTTTAATATTGATAAATTAATATTAAATAATCCGTAGGGAATTTTAGTATGGTCCCTTTATTAAAGTTGCTTAGAATAAACCCTAAAACAGTGTAGAAGCATTAAATTTCACAAAACTTATAAATTTATAATAATTATGAAAATGCCATCAGTTAAACTTAAAATAAATTGCTACTTTTAAGTTTTATGATTTCTGGCGATCACTTTCACACAAAACTAGATATACTAGTTTTAGGACATAATTTAACCTTACACATCGAATTTCAGCCCTTTGATCATCCTACAAATACCCTAATCAGAAATCGTGCCATAAGTGGGCCACCTTATCTTAGAACTAACTCATTTTTAGTGTTATACCCTAAAATTTCGTGGCTGAGCTAGTGGATGGACTGGATTTATCACATGCATCATGGTGGGACCCGTGTACATCTCAAGTGCTAGTCATGTGCGTTTGACCGTGCGGACCGTGTGGCGGTTGAAGAAACCGTCTTCTTCTCCTCCAGTGCTGTACCAGCGTGCGCAGCAGTCGACCCGGATAGTCCTCGTCGTCCATCAATCTGTTCCCCACTTTGTTGATCCAAGCCGTCCATCCGTTTCTTTCCCCTCACGCCTTCATTCATCTCAAGCTTTTCTCCCATCAGTAGAGTGCTCGATCTTCCTCAAACCACCGTCCAAATCAAAGAACCTCAAGATTCAGATGATTGCTTTGCATGGACGTCAGAGATTGAATGTGTTAGAGTCTCCTCATTCTTCCAGAGAAACGTTATAGAGAGAGAGAGAGAGAGAGAGAGAGAGAGAGAGATGAGAGAGAACGTTGGAGAGAGAGAGAGAGAGAGAGAGAGAGAGAGAGAGAGAGAGGGGAGGTGACGTGAGAGAACCAGGGCAGCTCCCATGTTGCGGTTGCTGCTGTTGCTGGGGCAGCATCCCAGGCCAAAAAAAAAAAAAAAGAAAGAAAGAAAGAAAGAAAGAAGGAGAATAAAAAGAAGAAGAAAGAAAGAAAGAAGAAAGAGGAAGACCGAGTCGACTTGCTGAGTCAACTCATATAAAAAATGGACTTATTTGGAGCTTAGAAGTTGTCAAGTGAGTGATTCATCTCTCGTAGCTTCCGTTGATAATTTTCTTTAATTTCTTTTTTTGTTTACCTTTCAAACCTAGATTTGCCCTTCTTAAATCCATGTAGTGAGTTACTCCATAGTCTTCTTTAAATGAGTTTAGGCATACTTTGTTATTTCCTAATTCCACTCTGCTTTTATGCCTAGTATGGATCCTAGGTAAGGGATCTATCCTTCATTTCCATTCTTAAGGTTCTTATTTTAATATTTCCTGTCTTGTTGATTTCTTATCTCAATTTTTCTTTCTTGTTGCGCAAATCAAAATTTTAGAACATACTTGACTTAGGTTACATACTTATGATGCCAACGAGGTACAACCCTAGATAGTTGTAGTATTATCAAAATTCAACGTGACATTGTTCTTAAACTTCCTACTTAACAATAACTTAGGATTTAAATAAAGAAACACTCTAATAAAGATTAATCATGCACGGTGTGATTGGATTTGAATTCGATATGCATTGTATGCTTAAATAGTGCTTCCATAACTCATGGCATATACATACATTTATACACTGTGACAAAGCAGGAGCATGGTTGATTTGACTCCTGGCGTGCATGGTTGATTTGCCGCCTCGCTGTACCGGTTAGGTGAACATGGTTGATTTGCGACAGGTTCCTAATGTTCAGTGGCAGCGAGTTCTGGTCGTTTCACTTATTGAACATGGTTGATTTGCTCGGTTGGATCAGTGGTGCATGGTTGATTTGCTCACTGGTGTGCATGGTTGATTTGCCGCCTCGTTGTACCGGTTAGGTGAGCATGGTTGATTTGCGACAGGTTCCTAATGTTCAGTGGCATCGAGTTCCTAGACGTTTATTGCTCTCACACATATCATAACATACATGACATCATGATAATCATATTCCATTTATAATAAATCATAAAGTGCATCAATCATAACCTCATTCTCGTATATTTCATACAATTCTATCCGTTGATGATTCACATCCTATCTCTTATTAACTGGAATATTACCTGTGATAGAAATTACCTCACCGGGCTTTTAGCTCACCAAAATCACCACAGTTCTTGCAGGTCTTCAGGAAGAAAAAAGACGTAGATAGAGCAGAATATTTAGATAGTCACGTGTTACTCAAGTGTCAACCATAGTCGATTTATTTGTAAAATTCAATGTAATAAGATATTAGTGGAAAAAAACTTTATATTTGGAATTTATTTTAGTTATGTGAGGTGTGGAATGGAATATCAAAGAATCTATGTTCGAATTTTCAATTCACACCCTTGAATTCGGGCTTTGGGTTGTTGTACTCGGGTTCTGAATTTTGGAGCGTGACAGTTTGGTATCAGAGAGAGATTTTGAGAATTCCAAAGTGCCTAGGGTTAGGGCTAGCACCTAGTGAAATTCAAGTAGGGTCTATAGATGAACATAGGTAAGTGTTGTAGAAAACTGGATAATTGGATAGCTAGTAGACACATAGGAATGGGTGCGCTATGTATGATTTTGTTGCTATTGTACTTGAAGTTTATTTTTTTTATTATTAATGATTGTTTTGGTTGTAAGGTTGTCAATTGCTTACTTCTACATAAGGTTGTTGTTGTACTGTGACCTTTGTTTTGCTAGCGTTGTTGCTTGTAGGGTCATGTTTGTAATGTTGAGGTTAGGGTGTCTGTTGGTTTTGTCTGTGATGTTTCTTTTGTTTGGACTATTCGTTTTGCTTGCTTCATTGCTTGTACTATGATTGATTGTCTTGTTTGTGACGTTTCTTCTGTTGAGATGTTATTGTTGACTTTCTTCTTTTTTGGTTATAGCGTACGCTTAGGCACATCAGAGGGCATAGAGAAAGCTTGGTTGCGGGTATGGTTGAATCTCAAGGACGAGAGTCTCGTAAAGGGGGTAGATTATAAGAACCCGAATTCATACAGGTTGTCATACACTTGTGTATATGTAAACCTTGGACTAGTCGAATGTAAAAGACGCTTAGATATATAGAAGAGTAGTATCTTTATCCGTTGGTCTAGTAGGCTTGATCGAATTTCGAGGATGAAATTCTGTGTAAGGGTGGTAGTATGTAACACCTTAGAAATTTAGTACACGAGTAGGTGAATCGAATTTCGAGGATGAAATTCTATGTAAGGGTGGTAGAATGTAATACCTCAAAAAATTTAGGCACACGAGTAGGTACACGAATGCGTGTTCACACGCAAGAAATCAAATTGTGGGCCGTGTTGTTCGCACACATACACAAAGGTATACACTTTTATCCATATCCCGACACTTTTAAGATTCTAAAAACTTAGTGTACTTAGTTAAGTCAATAGATGGATCGTTAGAATAATCTATCGTTGTTAGACATGAACATCTAACCATCCACTTCGATTTTGAACTACGCGATCAAAGTAAACTCGTCGTATGATCTTCACATCGTCCTATACACATGTCTGTCCATAAATCTGATCCGTACATCTCGTCCATCACCAGGACATATTCTTAGATCGTTGATTTCCCAACCCTAATGAATTTCCTCAGGCGTGTTTATAACACTCTAGGATTTTAGGATCATTTAAATTATAATTTAGTTAATTATTTAATAAATTAAATAACTTTAATATTGATAAATTAATATTAAATAATTCGTAGGGAATTTTAGTATGGTCCCTTTATTAAAGTTGCTTAGAATAAACCCTAGAACAGTGTAGAAGCATTAGATTTCACAAAACTTATAAATTTATAATAATTATGAAAATGCCATTAGTTAAACTTAAAATAAATTGTCACTTTTAAGTTTTATGATTTCTGGCAATCACTTTCACACAAAACTACATATACTAGTTTTAGGACATAATTTAACCTTACACATCGAATTTCAGCCCTTTGATCATCCTACAGATACCCTAATCAGAAATCGTGCCATAAGTGAGCCACCTTATCTTAGAACTACCTCATTTTTGGTGTTATGGCCTAAAATTTCATGGCTGAGCTAGTGGATGGACTGGATTTATCACATGCATCATGGTGGGACCCGTTTACATCTTAAGTGCTAGTCACGCACGATCAAACTGCGTTTCCGTGCTGCGGTTAAAGAAACCGTCTTCTTCTCCTCCAGCGCTATACCAGCGTGAGCAGCGGTTGACCCGGACGGTCCTCACCGTCCATCAATCTGGTCCCCACTTCACTTTGTTAATCCAAGCCATCCATCTGTTTCTTTCCCTTCACGCCTTCATTCTTCTCAAGCTTTTCTCCCATCAGTCGAGTGTTCAATCCTCCTCAAACCATCGTCCAAATCAAAGAACCTCAAGATCTAGATGATTGCTTTGCATGGAAGTCCAAGTTTGAATGTGTTAGAGTCGTGTGGACCCCACTTACCATTCCAACGGTCCCAGTGGTCGTAGCTTGCAAGAAATTAGAAACCAAATCCAACTTGGATTCGGGAACTCGACCGATTTCGTCCGTTCGGAACCTACCTTGTTTGGCTATAAAGTCAATCGTCCGCTCCTCATTCTTCCAGAGAAACGTTATAGAGCGAGAGAGGGAATGAGAGAGAGAGAGAGATGAGAGAGAACGTTGGAGAGAGAGAGAGAGAGAGAGAGAGAGAGAGAGAGAGAGAGGAGAGGTGACGTGAGAGAGAGAATTAGGGCAGCTCCCATGCTGTTGTTGCTGCTGTTGCTGGGGCAGCATCTTAGGCAAAAAAAAAAAAAAAGAAAAAGAAAGAAAGAAAGAAAGAGAAGAAAAAGAAGAAGAAAAGAGGAAGAGAAGAAAGAAAGAAAGAAGAAATAAGAAAGAAGAAGAAAAGAAAGAAAGAAGAAAGAGGAAGACCGAGTCGACTTGTTGAGTCAACTCATATCCGAGTTAGGCCTTATTTGGAGCTTAGAAGTTGTCAAGTGAATGATTCATCTCTCGTAGCTTCTGTTGATAATTTCCTTTAATTTCTTTTTTTGTTTACCTTTCAAACCTAGATTTGCCCTTCTTAAATCCATGTAGTGAGTTACTCCATAGTCTTCTTTAAATGAGTTTAGGCATACTTTGTTATTTCCTAATTCCACTCTGCTTTTATGCCTAGTATGGATCCTAGGTAAGGGATCTATCCATCATTTCCATTCATAAGGTTGTTCTTTCAATATTTCCTTTCTTGTTGATTTCTTATCTCAAATTTTCTTTCTTGTTGTGCAAATCAAAATTTTAGAACATACGTGACTTAGGTTACATACTTATGATGCCAACAAGGTACAACCCTAGATAGTTGTAGTATTATCAAAATTTAACATGACATTGTTCTTAAACTTCCTACTTGACGATAACTTAGGATTTAAATAAAGAAACACTCTAATAAAGATTAATCATGCACGGTGTGATTGGATTTGAATTTGATATGCATTGTATGCTTGAATAGTGCTTCCATAACTCATGACATATACATACATTTATACACTGCGATAGAACAGGAGCATGATTGATTTGACTCCTGGCGTGCATGGTTGATTTGCCGCCTCGCTGTACCGGTTAGGTGAACATGGTTGATTTGCGACAGGTTCCTAATATTCAGTGGCAGCGAGTTCTGGTCGTTTCACTTATTGAATATGGTTGATTTGCTCGGTTGGATTAGTGGTGCATGGTTGATTTGCCCACTGGTGTGCATGGTTGATTTGTCGCCTCGTTGTACCGGTTAGGTGAGCATGGTTGATTTGCGACAGATTCCTAATGTTCAATGGCATCGAGTTCCTAGACGTTTATTGCTCTCACACATATCATAACATACATGACATCATGATAATCATATTCCATTTATAATAAATCATAAAGTGCATCAATCATAACCTCATTCTCGTATATTTCATACAATTCTATCCGTTGATGATTCAATCCTATCTCTTATTAATTGGAATATTACCTGTGATGGAAATGACCTTACTAGGCTTTTAGCTCACCAAAATCACCACAGTTCTTGCAGGTTTTCAGGAAGAAAAAAGACGTAGATGGAGCAGAATATTTAGATGGTCACGTGTTACTCAAGCGCCAACCGTAGTCGATTTATTTGTAAAATTCAATGTAATAAGACATTAATGGAAAAAAAAAACTTCATATTTGGGATTTATTTTAGTTATGTGAGGTGTGGAATGGAATATCAAAGAATTTATGTTCGAATTTTCAATTCACACCCTGGAACTCGGGCTTTGGGTTGTTGTACTCGGGTTCTGATTTTCGAGGCGTGACAACATCCATGCTGTCCATCAGCATTGAAAGCTCATTTTAGGCCATGATCCAGAAAATAAAGCACATCCAAACCTCAATGGACCATAGTACAAGAAATAGTGGTAATTGATCATTAAAAATTTCTTGTGGGCCACAAAAGATTTGGACCAGGATGGTATTTGTGTGGTCTCGTCATTAGGTCTTTATGACCTTATCAACAGGTTAAATGACAAATAAACATTTCAGTGGAATCTGTAAGTGCACATAATTGTCAATTAGAGTCGTCAAGTCTGATGAGCCTGGTAGATACTGAAGAATGAAGCCTTGAAGATCTCCGGCGATTTGACTCAGAAGATTTATGAAGATATCTTGTTCTAAACCAGCTCAAAACCAACTCCTTGACTTCATATTTATGATTGTCCCAGAACTCTTTGGTCCCTACATAACTTGAACCCTTAGAACTACTCGTTTAGTCTTTAGGAATTACCTGGTTCCAAGTAATCAGCCTTTAAACCTTTTTGTTGACAGCCCTTTGAAGAATCCTGAAAAATAGGTAAAACAAGATTTTCGATAGACCTATACGATAGACCTCTGATATATCGAAAAAGCAGTTCAATATATTGAGGAAATCGTCCAGCAAACATGAACTCTCTGGACATAAAAATCGATCTATCGGATAACCATTTGATATATCGAATTTGTGGTTTTTGATATATCGAAACCCTAGTTCGATATATTGATGAAAATGTCCAGTAACCTTCAAACTCTCTGGACATAAAAATCGATATATCGAAATGACATTTCAATAGATCAGAAACAAATTCTGATATATCGAACTGTCTGTTCTTCAATTCAACAATTCTTTTGAACAGAAATTCTGATCTATCGATTCCTTTTTTGAGTCTATCGATTTGAATGTTTTATGACCGTTTTCTAGCTGTTGTTTACAACTCTATATCATACCCTTGCTAGATCTAGGTCTCCAACAAGTTGAGAATCCATAAGAGCTTGGTTAGGTGCTTTGCTACTGATCATTTTTTCCCAAGCCTTGATTCATTGAGTTCATTATTCAATCTTTGTTGATTTCTATTCGCTTGCCCAAGTGTAGGGTTGCGATGTAGTAATAATCTCGGTAAGACCGAGGTCGATCCACAATGACTTATATAGGACTTCACAAAATACTTCTAATGGTCTCTGATTGAGATGCTAACTAAACTGAATTTTAGAGTTGAATGTAGATAGCAATTTTGAACTAAAAGTGAATGTAAATAATGTAAAAGAGCACTAAGGGTTTAAGGATCCACTTGTAGCAATCCTTTATGCTTAATTCGTTGTGGTTTCGCAACTACACAACTAGAATCAAAATCAGATCCTATCTAGTTGGATGATAGGGCGGTTATATTATCAAACAGTCTACCATATGTGTAATTCATATACATGATTCCCTCAATTCAAGTTAGGACTTGAGCACACTCAACTGCATAGGTCAATCCTAGTTCCAATAGGTTAAGATCACAATCATAATCATCATCAAACTTTGTCACAAAGTAACTAGTCATGATTTGAACTTCATTCAAATCACATAGACAATCTCACATAATTTAGATTCTAAAAAAGTAGAACTGTGGATTTGTAGTTCCCACATGAGAATTCAAGTCTAGAGCGTCTTGAATCTGATTCCTCAGAGCGTATAGGTCTAAACTCATTCAAAATAATTAAGAACTAAAGCAATTCTTCTAAACATCCATGAGCCATCATAAGACTAAGAAGGAAAGCTTAGAACTTTATTTAAACTTCAAACCATTGTTCAATCAATAAATCCAACTTAAAACCACATAAAAACGAATTAAAATATCTTAGATTCACTACAAGTTTCACCTCTTAGCCCTATCTAAGAGGTTTAGCCGATCATGATCCAAGGAAACATGAATTCAATTAAGGAAAGTATAAAACTAAAAGAAACAAACTAGGAGGAGTTGTAGAACTCCGAATCCGAGTTCCGCTACCTCTCACCATAGTAAATCTCTTATAGGATACTTTAGGAACGAGTGAGAGGTGCCCTTTTATAGGTTTTGGGCCCTTGGTGGGAAGAAACTTCGAGAAATTCCGCAAAAACTATGTTTTGTGCACCAGATTCGGAACTTGTAGAAGAAGCTCTGTTACGCAGATGACCAGTTGGACGACCGGTCGCACTACCGGTCGTAAATGCCAAAAAATAGTCCAGTGAGTTTTCAAAAAATCCATCCTGGCTTTTGAATTAATCGTGAACGATTAGTCGTAATTGGTCCAGCAAGGTTTGGCAGCAGGGGTCATCCTGTTGAGTGTTCGGACCGGTCGGACGATCGGTTTACAGTGCAATCGTCTGCATTTCTTCCTTCTTTCATTCTCTTTCTCTATTGCTTCTTTCTTCTACTCTTTGGCACTTGGTCTTTTGATCTTCAATGTGTACAGAGTGACCTTTTAAGCATTGAATTTGTGAAGTCCCCTTCTCATTCCTACAATCACAAAACATGCTTTAGAATAATCTTTAAACATGAAAATCATGCATAATTAGTGATGAAATGGGGTTAGAATATACACATTTAAGAACTCAACAACTTCAGCAACATTAATGACATTAATGAAGATCTTGGTGAAACCCCTCTCTATTGTTTAAGCCTTAACCCATTTGTGAGGTTCGCCATTATGTCTGAGTTTTATCCACACCATCCGTCCATTTTGGTAGATAGGTATGAACCCAAAAAATGGGCAGATCCAAGGATCGAGTGGACCACACCACCTGAAGCAGTAGTGAGAATGACACCCACAGTTGAAACCTTCCTAGGGGCCATGTGATGTTTATTTTCCCATCCAACGTGTTCATCAAGTCACATAGACATGGATGAAGGGAAAACACAAATATTGGCTTGATCCAAAACTTTTGCTGCTCCCAATAAGTTTTTTATGGTGGGCGTTCAATCCCCCATTGTGTGGTCCAATAGAGCCTTCGATCTGCCTCATTTTTGGGTTCTAAAATGATATGGGAAAATTGGATGGACTATGTGGATAAAACCCATACATCACAGTGGGCCCCACAGAGCCCGCCTGGATAGGTAGGATGCAATCTGCTTCCCCATGTAATAGGGCATCACTTGAATGCATAGTTTGATTGGCTAATGTGGTTCTAGAATTATTTTCCATCTAGGATTGTGTCCACCATTTGGTTGGTCAGGATAACCGTACATATATGAGTGAGTCACTACCGTTTTTAAAATGATGGATAACTAACATACTAGCCCCTTATTTGATTTAATGTGAGATGGCCCACCCCACATGAGAACTAAGGATGTTGCTTTACTCGTGTCAATATACAAAGATACGTGGGAACAAGAAGAATCTATCAAAGAAGACGTGGGAGCACGTTATTAGAATTTTCAGATGTCTAAATAGCCATTTTGAACGTCTACCAGATTTTCTCCATCTTCTTTTGTTTACATTCTTTTGGCTTTCTTTCCAACTTTGAGGTCGTATCATGTGATTCCTTACTATGAAAATTGGCACATATAATACACGTCGAGAAAGTGGTGTTCAGATGGTGAGAGAGGGGAAGGATATAATTGGTTAACGTGTAGGGGTGTTAATGGTTCGGATGGGTCCATGGGACAACTGGCTGGTTAGAAATGTGGCCTGTTGAAGTAAACGGGTTGAACTCTAACCAACCCAACCCAACCCACCTATATAACTTATCGATGGGTTGGGTCGAGTCGGGTCGGTTATCCCATTAGTACTGCATGTTTGTATCTACCCACCAATGGAATAGGGCCGCTAGAGGTAGCTTTAATTCTTAAACATACATGTGGTTGTGCTGTATTGGGCCTGGTCCGATTACAATTAGATGGGTCAGGTCAAGTTGGGATGGGCTTGGGCTTGATGAATTTTTAAGTGAGTCAGGTTGGCTTGAGCTTGATAAATTTTAAGTAGGTCAAGGCTGGCTAGGCCACAGGGTAATCGGTTGTGAGTTGGGTGTGGGTTAGAATTCTTAGCCCATTAGGTAAATGGGTCAGGCTTGTGCTGACTCCAGCCCTATACGAACCTGACCCATTACCAAACCTATAATGACATGGAGGATCCGGTGGAGCTGGAAGAACCAGAATATGTAAAATCAATTTCCCCAGCATATATGGCAGGATATGTGTGGTTTGGGATTGTCTATATATTCACTCCAACCATAGATGATATATGTTCTGGAAAATCACACCTATCAGACATCCAGGGTCCTTACTTTTTGTTAGTTTATGGCACTTTGGTGTTGTCCATTAATTACTTCTATTTTAATCTGATGTTCACCATATGGATTGGATTAGCTGATATATGTATTTATCTTTAGTACATTCCGGCTGTCATATGAACAAATGGCTTAGAATCTAAATCGGTTGCATGGGCTTTATATTGGATGGCCTATAGGCACAAAATCCTCCGGATTTGAAGGTCAAGGCTGATGAATATTTAGCCTTTTATTTATTGAAAGGAAATAATTGCTGAATTTTCTTTCTTAATTTTTTTTTTTTTTCTGGCCACATAAGGCTATCAATGGGCCGGGCTGGCCAGATGGGCTTTAGGACGTGGCTCGCCTCGGGCCAGGCTTGTGCTTGATTATTAGGTCCGTGTGCCAGGTTTGGGCGAGCGTGTTTGTCAAGCTGGCCGGGCTTGGACGTAGTTGGCCAAAAGCCCGTCAACCCGCTCAAATTGTTAACTTTTTTAAAATTCAAAATTTAAATCAAAATATTTCACTCTTAAAATTTAAAATTTACATAATTTTTTCTTTCCTAAAATCCGTCTCGATCTCAAAATCTAAAATTTACACCATATTTTTTTCCTTAAAACCCATCTCTCACTCTCTCTCTCTCTCTCTAATGAGAAGAAGGGTAGAGCTGAAGTGCACCGTCGTTCTCTGCAATGCTGCCATGGCTCTCATCATCTTCTTCAATAGGGGAAAGGTCTACAAGTTTTCCAACAACTAAGTAAAGAAATTCCACAAAACACAATATAATAATAATAATGATGATGATGATGATGATGGAAAGATAAAAATAAAAAGGGAAGAATGACAAAAAATCTCGTCATTTCTAGCTTCTGATTCTTTTTCTCTTCCATTTTACTCATCTTGAGCGCCTAAATGCTTTGCTGGCAATTAAAGTGCAAAAAAATGCGATCTCTTATATCTTGTCTTTTCGGTCTTTACTCATCTGAGCGGTTCAAGCTATGAATGATTGCTTGATTTTAGATATGGAATTAGAAATTGAGAAGAAATGTGTTTTAGCTCGAAAGAAAACATTTTTCTTCTTTTTTTATGTTTGTTTGATGGTTTTGTCTTGATGCTTCTCACGTCCTAGCATCTTTTGGAAAGGGAGGGAATGTGTCTTTTTATAGAAGAAATTAGTCACCGACTTTGATTTGCGTAAGAAAATCTCACACCGCCATTGCCATGCGTCAATTGATCGGGTGATCGATCACAAAATCATGCCGACTGTTAAAAATAGAAATTTGAACATTTAGAAGGTTAGGCAATCGATCACAAGTGGTTTGTCGATCGATCGCAAGTCTGATTTTTAGTCCAGCAAGGTCCAACAACAAATCTGCAAAATCTAAACTTTTTGTAGCTTCGGCGATCGATCGCAAGTGGTCTGTTGATCGATTGCAATTTCGAGTTTTAGTCCAAGAAGCTCCAACAACAATTCAATATATTTGGGGGATTGTCGATCAATTGTAAGTGGCCTGTCATTCATTCGCAAACCCGCATTTTAGTTCAGCAACAATTCAACACTTCTAGAGAGTTGAGATCAATCTCAAATCCTGTAGATCAATCTCAAAATCCGAAACTTTTAAATTTTGGCTTCTAAGATCTAGATCTTCAATACTTGTGTTCTTAATGTCTCTTTGTTACTGGGACTTGTTCCTTTGAAGCTCTAAATCATCGGACTTAGCTTAATTTATCATAAATCTTTCTCAATCACCTACATACATGAAAACACACTAAAGTTAGTCCTTTAAAAATATTGTTTCATATAAACATAGCATGAAATTGGGGATAAATATGCATAATTCTAGGCTCAACACACACCAAGCAGCATTTTGCTAGTCTCGAGCAAAAGATGCAAAAAATAATTTCAACTTCCTGATCTCAACTCTTTTTTAGAAAACTAACTTCTATGAAATCCCAAGTCATGCAAATAATGAAATTTAGAGATACTTAGTAACATGATAATGAAACACCTATCTTCTAATGACTTAGCGACTTTTCAAACTGAGTTCCAACTAATTAATTAATAAATAGAGAAATTTGAATAATCATGGTCTAGTCTGCTTAGTGAATACTAAACTCTTTATCTTTTAAGATTACCATTCTTTTCATGGATTAATTGGATTACAGGTCTAAAAAGCGTACAGATCAACAATAAGTTTATGACAAGAGATTGCCTTATTGTTCTATCGACGAATTTCACACTAATCCCATTGCCAGTTGGGTGATCAGTCCTCCCTCGGTTGGTTATAGGTAGCCCTTTTCTATATTTCAGTCTTTTAAAGATTTTTTTTTTTTAATTCAGCACATTTTTCTATTCTTTTTTTTTTTTTAAATCAATAGTCGAAGGATCCAAAAGGCTCACTTCGTACTAGAAATACATGTTAGTAGCAGTAACGATATAAGATGGGAATCCTTCCAGGATAAGAATCCTTTCAGGAAAAAAACAAATCCTTACCCCGAATTATATTTGAATGTGATGAAAAATACTCCCCGGCTTGGTTCCTCAACACTTCCAAACTATAATACAATCAATCAATCAAAATATCCTTCGAAATCCTTATAAATGAGAGTGATGTGTAATGTCTACTAGACTGCAATGACGTTTTAAAATTTTTATCAGTTAAATAATAGCAGGAACTCATGTAGAAAACAATTAAATCGATAGATTTTATATTTTCAAAATCAAATTACTTCATATCTTATCTTCTCATAATCACATAAACTTAAATTCATTAAAATTAAAACCTTCTAAAAGAGTTTTAAAATAAAAAAATAAATAAAATTCTCATAAGTTTGCTTAAAATGTTGCAAAAGTCTCAATTCAGTAAGAATCTCACCCACAACCTAAAGTTTACATTGTCCTTAATGTAAGAAACATATGTAATATGCAACAACACGAGAGCAATGACAAAATAAAGAAAAGTGAGAAAGAGAGATAATACCTAGAATGTAGCGTGTCATGGAAAAATTGGTTATAAGAGAGGGATTACTTCATTCTTCTAAAACCTAAATATACTAATCAAAGCAAATCCTAAACACTAAACTGACTTCCATTAGATTAGAAGGTCAATCTTTATTGACAAATTCATCTAAAAGTATTGAATCAAGCAGGATCATCAAATGGCTCAAAAGATTTCTTAATAGTATCATCCAAAATCTTGCTTTATAATATACATGTGTGTGCGTAGTCATGATGAGCCAATGAAAATCCCATAAAAGGATTTCAGCAGAGTCCTTAAAGGTTTCACCACATGTATAGGAGGCGATATCATCATGTTTTTCATTAAAAATATATCTCCATTCAATTTTTCTTGGGCAATGATTTAGCAAGTATGGGTCATCCCAAGGTTGGTAGAGTTCAGTTTGAAAAAATAAAAAAGGTGTGGAAATGTGAATCAATTTCTTATCTTGACATTGTGTCGTTTCCACAACCTCCTCCTGCCTAGTTTCATATGCTGGTACCGAATCTAAAAAAGCATTCATCTCCCCAATCACATCATCATCCATATCGAGGGAGTGGTCCAAACATTCTTCCAAGTGATTAGAGTAAAGAGGTGAAAGGGACTTATCTTCCACGTATGACTCGATCAAGTTTACTTCGTGGACTTCCTCATCTTCATCCCCTAGTTGGTTGCATATGTTGAAGGCATTCAGCTTAATCATCATATTGCCAAAGGTCATTTGTACAACTCCACTCCTACAGTTGATTATTGCATTTGATGTGGCTAGGAATGGGCAACCAAGTATGATAGGGATTTGAGTGCCAATATGAACCATGGGTTGTGCGTCTAAGATAATAAAGTCTACTGGGTAGTAGAACTTATCGACTGGGATAAGGACATCGTCAATCCCCTCTCTCGATATATGGATCAAATGATCGACAAGTTGAAGTGTGGTTTTGGTGAGTTTTAATTCACCTAAACTCTGTAGACCGAGTAGGGGATTAGATTCACACTTACCCCTAAATCAAGTCAAGTAAAGCTTGCTTTACCCGGTAATCACCAATCATGCATGATATTGTTGGACTACTGGGAGCTTTATATTTTTAGGGCATCCCTTGATTTATAATGGCACTCACTTGCTCAGTAAAAAATGCCCTCTTTTACACATTCAATTTCCTTTTAACTGTGTAAAGGTCTTTTAAGTACCTGGCATATGACAGTATTTGTTTGGTGTCATCCAACAATGGGATGTTGATCTTTACTTGCTTAAAAACCTCCAAGAATTCTTGATATTTGTAATGAGGTTTGGGTGAAATCAAGCGTTGAGGGAATGGAGTAATGGGCTTATATTCTTTTAACAGTTTTTTTTCATGCAAGGAGGTGTTAGGTCCATCATCCTCTTTAAAAGATATCAGATCATTAGGCGTTGTGGCCTTCACCGGATTAGATTTTTCTATTGTTTTTCCACTTCTAAGAGTGGTGATGGATTTAACATGTTCCATGTGTTGGTTAGAAGAACTAGGAGTGCTTATCTCACATTACGAGCTCGAGTTAGGTAGGGGTTAGGCTGGAAAGGTCCCTTCTCTTACGTTTAAGTGGGCCTTAATTTCCTCCACTGAAGTTTGAAGCTCTTTCATCATCTCATTATTTGTTTGGTTTATTTGAGCTTGACTATGGATGAATGTTTTCAAAGTATCATCTATAGACATTTGAGATGGGGCCATGACAAATTGCATGGGAGACTCCCTTTGAGTATTACTCAGGTTAGCTGTGGGTCCATTTGCCCAACTGAAGTTAGGATGGTTTCTCCAACTAGGATTATACGTATTTGAGTTAGGAGCACTAAAAGGACGATGAGAACTATTTAAGGCATTTGATTGCTCATTGTTGAGCTCTGAATTGTGCATATTTTAACCCTAATTTATCACTCATTATACATGTTTTCATAATTTAAAGCTTAATCTAATACATGGTTTTGTGTTTGTACGAATGCGAGAGAGATTTCAATCATATTATGATAAAAGACACAATTTACATGCCTTGAAGAACAATGAAAAAAAGGATAAAAGATGAAAGAAAGATGCAATGGAGATGGAGAAAGAGAAGTGAAAAATCACATTTTACAGCCTGACCGGTCGACTAAACCCTTCAGAAACAGCATTTTCGCTGGAGTGTTTTTATGAAGGCCAACCTATGGTCCGATCGACCGGATGGACTGGCTGGCTGGTAGGTCGGCCTATACACTTTGAAGTCCAAAGAATTGGCTGTGATTTTATGTAACCTCCGGCCGACTGGCCGACTAGCGTCCTGATTGAAGAAGGAAGCTTCTATTTCTGGATTTTGCTACGCAAGTGCGGTGCTTCTCAGCAATTTCTCGAATCTAGGCTATAAAAGAACTCCTCCTCTTCATCCTCAAAGCATGCTAGGACGTGAGGAAGATCAAGGAAGCTTCAGAGAAGGATTTCTTTCTAGTTTTCTTTTATTTCTTACTTATTTTTCATGGTTTTTAGGCTTCTAGTTCAAGGATGTTTGAGATGAACTAAAACCTCTTAGCTAGGGCTAAGAAGTTTAGCTTTTGATTTGTTTTTGATGGATTGATGCAACCTAGGTTTCCTTTTTATGCTTTGATTGACGAAATTTGTTCAATATGAGTTTGAATGAAGTACCGTTTAGTTTTTGCTTTGATCTCTTGATGACTCTGGGCACATGTGCTTCTTAGTGAATATATACCTAGTAGCTTACCTTTTTGGTATTGTTTATGCTTGTGTAGTTCATTGATCTATCATCGACTCCGAGCATGATAATCTCTTTGATTGCCTTATGTACAGTGGCACGATCTTCATTTGGGAACTCATTCAAACTAAAGTTATAATCTTTTGTGATAGTTTGAGATAGATGTTTGTTAGTTGATTTTGATTTAATTAGAGTTCTAATCATTGGTTGTAGTCAAGTCTAGTGACAGGATTTGATGAAAGCTATAGTTGTGAATCTTAACTAGATTGGAAAGTGGCTTGGCCTATACAATCGAGTGTGCCCAAGGCCTGACCATTATTGGGGGAATCGAATTGATGAACAAGCAACTATTTTAGATAAGTGTTGGTTAAATCGCTCTATATTCTGATCGGATAGAGATAGAAATTCGATTCCGATTGAGTTGTGAGAGACCTAGTTGTGTTGATGCATTGAAAACCGTCAAAAGTGGATCCTTGGCGCTCTAGTGCCTTTTTAGATTATTATTACCTCTCATAATCACTGTTTTATTTCAAATCATTATTTCTCATATTTAGATCTTAATGTGATTTCAACAATAGGTTGTTTTAGATAAACTTTGAGAATATCTACATATAAATCTCTGTGGGACGATACTTGGTCTTTTCAAATTATTACTACATCGCAACCCTACACTTGGGGAGTGAACATACATGTAAAAGTTTTTAAAACGTAGGAATTGTGGGGCAATCCTGCATTTGGTGCACATTGCTAGCACAAATTCCACAAATAGTCTCAACCGCCCTCCTATGTTTGATTGCGTTCGCTTTCTTAGCTCCATGGCCTCAACTTTTCATGTGAGATTGGCCACTCTAACACTAAGATCATCTTCATCATTTAAGACGTAAATTCTTCCATTTTCCTTGACTTGAGATTGTTTAGAACTTGTTGGCTTGGATATATCCCATGATTGTGCGTTTTCGGCCAATATGTTGAAATAATCCCAAGCATCTTCTGTTTCCTTATTCATGACCTCCCTATTGCACATCATCTCCATGAATTGGCGTATAGGTGAAGTTAGTCCTTTATAGAAGAAACTAATTACCCTTTACTATTCGTAGCTATGATGTGGGCATGCATTTAATAGCTCTTTGTATATTTCCCAACATTGGAAGAAGGTTTCATCTTCTTTTTGGGAAAAGTTTATGATGGCCATTCTCAGCAAATTGGTTCGATGAGTAGGGAAGAATTTTTTAAGAAACTCTCGGGTTATCTCAGTCCATGTTCCTATAGACCTTAGCCATAAGGAATGTAGCCATGATTTGGTTTTCTCTTTTAAGGAGAAAGGAAACAACTTGAGTCTTATAGTAACCTCGGTTACATTATTAAAGTGTATTTTGGCAATAATCTCATCAAACTCCTTAAGGTGTAAATACGCACTCTCGAAATCGAGTCCATGAAATTTGAGGGAGAAGTTGGATCAATCCCAGTTTAAAATCAATATTCCCCACATTATTAGGGAAAATCATATAAGAAGGGGTGCTCGTCCTAGTGGGTTGTAGATAATCATGTAGAGTCCTAGGTTGAGGAACATCCCCTAACTCATTCTGATCAACTTTGGTACGGGTTTGGGCTTGATTTTGTTGTTGGTTAGCTCTTTGATTAGGTTGATTTTCAGTCATCTCTCTAGCAAATTCAGGAAAATTTTAACGTTTTCTAGCACGGGGTTCTCTATTAATCCCTTTAACAATTTCTCCGTCACTTAACAACCGTTGAGTGTGATCATGAATCCACTTGGACTTGAACCACTTAACACAAGTATAAATTCTAACCGACTTCTACTTCTAGAAAAGAAAATAAAAATCTAAAACAATCTATAGCAAGATGGTTAGCAGGATAGAACATGATTTTAAGGTCTATGTTAGTTTTGTCCTGCAAAAGTAAATCAAAACAAAGTTAATGTCCTGAAATAAGGAGGAAAACAATTCTAGAAAACAAAACAAATCCCAAACCTTTCTTAACACAATCTCAACAACAAATTATCTTAGAAAATTATGAAAACAGCGTTTCAAATCCCCAGTAACGGCGCCAAAAACTTGTTCACAACCCCAAGTATAAGGCTGCGATGTAATAATAATTCAGAAAGACTGAGATCGTTCCACAGGGATTTATTAGCAAGTATTCATAGGATTTTCCAAATAATAACTTTAAATTAAGATTATATTAAAAATTAAATTTGTAAAATTGGATTGAGGAATTATTAATTAAAATAGTAAATAAAAAAGTTGAAATCAATAATCTAAAGGCACTAGAGTGGTAAGGATCCCCCTATAGTTATTTCCAATGTATTAATTCAACTAGGTCTCATTATAACTTAACCAGAATCGAAGTCCCATCTTTATCTAGCAGGAATATGGAACAATTAAATCACATAACAATTTAAAACAGATACTTGTTCATTTATTTGGTTCCCCCAATAAAACTCAGGCATTGGGCGCACTCAATTATACAGGCCAGTCCTTTATCCAATCAAGTTAGGATCACAACCATACTCTTCCTCAAATCCTTTCACTAGAATTCAGTAGAAACATATTTTGAACTTCAATTAAATCAATATCAATAACCAAAAAATCATCTCAAAATTATAGAAAAGATATGAACTTTGGTTTGAAATAGTTCCCACATTAGAACCAATCATCTAGATCACAGGAAATTCAAAGTATCTATCATGCCTGGAGTTTATGGTAGATCAAGGAATTTTACAGATCTAAATAATTCAAAACAGATAATTAACTAAATTTAGATCCTCTAAGCATCACATAAGCTTGGAGTCATTAATAAATCAAAGAAAATTAGAACTAGAACTTTATTTAAACTCAAATCAAACCATGTTCATCAATTAAATAATAAAAATGGAACCTAGGTTAAATCAATTCATAAAAAATAAACTAAGGCCTTCACCTTTAGCTCGAGCTAAGAGGTTTTAGTTCATCTCTAACATCCTTGAACTAAAAGCCTCAGAAAACATAAAAACTAATTAGAAAATAGAAGAAAATAAGAAAAATGCGAAGTAGAATCCTTCTCCCAAGCCTCCCTGATATTCCTCACGTCTTAGCATCCTTTAGAAATGAAGGGAATGTGTCTTTTTATAGAAGAAATTGTTGAACCTCCAATTTATACATTGCATAGCTCATTACATCACATTATATGCATGGTTTTCATGTTTAAAAGGCCCATCTAAGGCATGTTTTGTGATTGTAGGAATGAGAGCGGACTTCACCCAATTGGAGAACAAAAGGGACCATTTAGAGCCACTGGATGAAGGTTGAAGGAGGACCAAAGAAAGAAGAAATCAAGGAGAGGAAAGAGCAGAAGAAAGAAAGAAAGAAAAATGCAAAGAGAATAGGCCAGACCGGTCAAGACCAGTCGGCCACCTTGTTGAAAGTCTCTGGACTAAAGTCCAGATAGGCCCGACCGGTCAAGACCGGTCGGCCATCAGGACAGTCCAGTCCCTATGCACGTTGTACTCCTAAACAGACAGGTCCGACCGGTCTAGAACGGTCGGCCATGTGAGAACAACAACCTTTCTAATTCGGGACTCCGAAAAACTTTGCGCACTGCGTAACCTTACACAATTTCTGAAAGATTCCGACGCAACCAAGCTTCCCCATTATAAAAGGACACCTAGGGGCTCTTCCTAGGATATCATAGAAGCTAAGGGACGTCGTGGGAGAGGAAGGAAGCCGTCGTGGAGCGTTTGCAACCCTCCAAACTCTGGTTTTTCTATGTTTTCTAGTTTTTTCATGAGTTTTAGTTGTAGTATGACAATGCTCGGCTAGAATCTCTCAGCTAAGGCTGAGAGGTGAAGCTTGTTGCCGATTTCATGTTTAATTCAGTTCAGTTTAAGTAATTCTACTTCAAGTTTGGATTTTTATCTATTCTAGTTCCTAAAGTTGATGGTTTTGGATGTTTTATGAGAGTTCATGTGCTCCGGACATGGATTCCTTGCAATTCTCTGAGATTATCATGTTGTGCTTGTTTAGATTCGAATTATAGTAATCCTTGAGCAGGCCATAGTTCATTGGCATGGCTGTTACTCCGAAGGCTATGATTTCGAATTCTACGTTGTTGAATGGGACTAGAACTTGGAAGTTTAACTTGAGTGGGATTGAATGTGTTTAATGCTTTATTTTCCAATTAGATGAGAGATAGGACTTCACATCTAGTTGTGTATCTTGCTTGGATTGATTGGATTGACATGGGATGGTTACAAGTGGATCCTTGAATGCCTTAGTACCTTAAATTACTGTTTTTCACTAAGTTTCTGTTTTAGCATATTGTTCCAATTGAATCTCTTATTTGTTACAAATTGAGTTGCTGGAATAGTTTGGAACTTGTTCTCCAATTCCCTGTGGATCGACCTCGGTCTTACCGAGTTTTATTACTAAATCGCAGCCTTACACTTGAGGCGAGCGAACAAGTTTTTGGCAGCCGTTGTCGGGGAATTTCGATAACGGTTCTAAATTGTTTTAGTGGCTATAGAATAGAAGTAATTAGGATTTATTGTTTTTTTAGGATTAGTTTTTCTGAAATCTAGAACTAACAAAGTTTGTTTTATTTTGTTTTGTAGGAAGTTCTTCTAGTTCAAGCAAATCGGTACTATCCTTCTAACTTGACTTCTTTTAGTTTTTTGTTTTCTTATTTTTCAGATTTTAGGATTTAGGTTTAGTCCGATTTTGGATTTTGTGGTTTATGTCCCATTGGGAACGAGACCACAACAATCGTCTCCAATCCGAAGGTGGTTTAGTTGGACCATTATTTGTGATAGACGAATCCGAAAATCTGTAGAACATTGTGATAATTTGGGGAGTATGGATCAAACACCTTTAAGGATCCTCCCCCCCTACTCCAACTACAAACGCAAATCAAGAGAGAGTAGGAGAGAATGAGGTACATAACGTTCCTCCAATGAGATCACTACGGGACTACCTACAACCAGCCCGTGCAACTACACCCTCTTGTGTGGTTCTACCACCAACCGGGGGAAACATTGACATAAAGCGGGTGTAATTCAACTTACGCCAAAGTTCCATGGGCTAGACTCTAACAGCCCATATCTACACTTAAAAGAATTCGAAGAAGTGGTGGCTACCTTGCAATACGCCAATGTTTCGGAAGATACCGTTAATCTTAAACTCTTTCCCTTTTCATTGAAAGAAAGAGATAAAAATTGGCTTCACTCCCTTAGACCACATTCGATAGGGTTATGGAACGAGATGACCCGAGAATTCTTGAAAAAGTTCTTCTCGGCTAATAAAACGAACACCCTTTAAAGAGCCATAATGAATTTTTTGGCTAAAGAGGGTGAATCTTTCTTCCAATGTTGGGAGAGATTTAAGGACCTCCTGTTTGCTTGCCCACATCATGGCTACGAGAGTTGGCGAATTATAAACTTCTTCAACGATGGATTAAGTTCCAATATGCGCCAATTCGTAGAGATGATGTGCAACGGTGAGTTCATGAGCAAAAATCCGGATGAAGCTTGGAGTTATTTAGATATGTTGGCTGAGAATACCCAATCTTGGGATACCTCGGATAAACCCAAACCCCAAGCCTACTCAAGAGAAAGAGAAATGAGGAATATATATCCTCAAGGAGGAAGATGACGTGAATGCAAGATAGCCAACCTCACAAGGAAGATCGAGGCCATGGAACTTAGTAAAAGTGGAGTTTCAAAGTCCAATGAAGCTATTGAAACCATATGCGGGATTTGTCTCACCAATTTACACGCTACGCAAGATTGTCCTACAATTCCTGCATTTCAAGAGGTGTTATGAAAATGCCACATATGGGTATCAATGGCCTTTCAATGGACCTGGTGGGTAATACGTACAATACTAGTTAGAAGAACCACCTAAATTTCAGTTGGAAGAATGCTCCCACGGGCAATCCTACCAACTCTCAAGGAGGGCCACCCATGCAAAATATGGCCCCACCTCAATTCTCAATGGAGGATACCTTGAAAGCGTTTATACAAGGGCAAACACAAATTAATCAGATGAATCAGCAAATGATCCAAGAGCTTAAAGTCTCGGTTGATGAGATTAAGGGACGCTTGAATGCTAGGGAAGGGACCTTTCCGGCCCAACCTCAGCCCAATCCAAAACAAGTACATGAAGTAAGCATTCCTGATCCCTTCAACCAACATATGGAGCAAGCCAAATCCATCACCACTCTTAGAAGTGGTAAACAAATCGACAAATCTATTCTGGTGAAGACCGACAAGCCTAATGATCCGGTAAATTATGAGGATGAGGACGGATCCAACTTAGCTCCACAAGAAAAGGAATGCATCTATAAGCCCGTAGCACCATTCCCTTCGAGATTGGTTGCTCCAAAATCTCTTCCAAACTCTCATGATATTCTAGAGATTTTCAGACAAGTCAAGATAAACATTCCTTTGCTTGATGCCATCAAGTAAATTCTCTCATATGCCAAGTTTCTAAAGGACCTATGCACAACTAAACGCAAATACAATGTGCAGCAAAAGGCCTTCTTAAATAAGCAAGTGAGCGCTATCCTCACTCAAAAGACACCCCCAAAATTCAAAGATCCGGGAAGTCCCACAATCTCATGTATCATTGGAGACTACCGGATTGAGCGTGCATTGTTAAATTTGGGGGCAAGCGTTAACTTGATCCCATACTCGGTATATGAGCAATTGGGTCTTGGTGAATTAAAACCCACAAAAACCACGTTGCAACTTGCTGATAGATCCATCCGTATACCGAGAGGGATAGTTGAGGATGTTCTAGTCCAAGTTGACAAATTCTACTACCGGTAGATTTTATCGTCTTGGACACACAACTGGTTTTAGATGCTAGCACTCAAATACTGGTGATCTTAGGCCGCCCATTCCTTGCTACATCAAATGCAATCATCAATTGCCTGAATGGGGTGATGCAATTATCCTTTGGGAACATGACATTAGAGGTGAATGTGTTCCACTTGGGCAAAAGACATAGGATGTTGATGATGACTAGTTCTTCGAGGTAAACATGCTTGAATCTTTTGAAGAAGAAGAACTCCTCCAACTTGAATCACTAGAAAGCTTGGAGACATGCTTGGCACATTTCGTGGATTCCAAAGACCCCATAATTGGTGAAATTGTGCAAGCATTGAATATAGAGAAACCGGTAGTTGGTACTAGCCGGTGGATGCCCCACTTTGAAAAATTGCCACAAACCACATCAAGGCCTCTACCGTCTAACATCAAACCACCGAAGCTTGACCTTAAACCATTGTCATTATAGCTTAAATATGTATATTTGGGTCAAGAGGAAACCTTCCCAGTTGTCATTGCCTCTCACCTAGGGAAAGACCAAGAGCTCAAGTTGATTGAGCTACTCAAAGAACATAGGGGAGCCATAAGTTGGACAATAGCGGATCTCAAAGGGATAGATTCTTCATTTGTACTCACTGTATACACCTTGAAGAAAATGTAAAAACGACTAGACAACTTCAAAGAAGGCTAAATCTAAACATTATGGAGGTTGTCAAAGCCGAGGTGTTACAGCTATTAGATGTGGGTATCATCTACCCCATCTCGGATAGCCAATGAGTGAGCCCTACCCAAGTTGTCCTCAAGAAATTCGGTATTACCATCATGGAAAATGCCAACAATGAGCTTATACCGACTAGAGTAACCACTAGTTGGCGTTTGTGTATTGATTACCGAAAGTTCAACACGGTTACTAGGGAGGACCACTTCCCTCTCCCATTTATGGATCAAATTTTGGAGAGGTTAGCGGGTCATTCTTATTATTGCTTCTTACATGGCTATTCCGGCTACAACCAAATTGAGATAGCCCCAGAGGATCAAGAGAAAACCACATTCACATGTCCATTTGGTACCTTCGCATACTGAAGAATGCCATTCAGACTATGCAATGCACCCGCCACATTCCAACGATGCGTGTTGAGTACTTTCTCGGACATGGTGGGTGAATTTCTTGAGGTGTTCATGGACGATTTTTCTGTTTTTGGTTGTACGTTTGATGAGTACCTCAATCACTTAAAGTTGGTCTTAATGAGGTGTGAGGAGAAGAACCTCGTTTTAAACTGGGAAAAGTGCCATTTCATGGTATAAAGAGGATTAGTCCTTGGACATATCATTTCGTCAAATGGAATAGAGGTAGACTGGGAAAAAATTGACATAATTTCCAATCTACCACCACCCAAAAGCATACGCGATGTGCGGTCCTTTCTTGGACACGCCGACTTTTATAGAAGGTTCATAAAGGACTTTAGTCATATCTCTAGGCCTTTATGCAACCTTCTCCAAAAGGAGAACCAATTTGAGTAGAGTCCTGAATGTCAATTAGCTTTTCTAAAGCTAAAAGACATGTTGACAACCGCTCCTATTACGCAACCACCGGATTAGTCCATACCTTTTGAGTTGATGTGCGATGCGAGCGATTATGCTATTGGGGCCGTGTTAAGCCAAAAGAAGGACAAGAAGCCCCATGTTATCTACTACGCAAGTAGGACCTTGAATCCCGCCCAAGTTAATTACTCAACTACAGAGAAAGAGCTCCTAGCCGTCATCTTTGCCTTGGATAAATTCAGGCTTTACTTAATAGGATCCAAGGTCATTGTTTATACAGATCATGCGATGTTGAAACACCTTCTTTTTAAGAAGGATGCCAAGCCTTGTTTGCTTAGATGGATCCTATTCCAAGAATTTGATTTGGAAATCAAAGATAAGAAGGGAGTAGAATAGTCCTACCTAATTCCATTGACGAGTCACCTATTGAGGACTCATTCCCTGTTGAGCAACTCTTTGTTGCTATGCATCCACCATGGTATGCTGACATAGCTAATTATCTATCCACAGGTGCGATGCTGATTCATTGGACTGCGTAGGACAAACGTAAATTTCTAAGGGAAGTCCACAGATTTTTCAAGGATGAACCTTTACTGTTTAAATATTGCCCAGAACAAATTATAAGGAGATGTGTCCATGATGATGAACATAATTCCGTCATCTCCTTTTGTCATGATCAAGCATGTGGGGGTCATTTTTCCGCCAAGAAAACCACTGCAAAAATTCTGCAGTGTGGTTTTTATTAGCCCACGCTATTTAAGGACACCTAGGAGTTTTGCAAAGCATGCATGCGTTGCCAAAAGTTAGGAGGATTATCCCATCGAAATTTGATGCCTCTCACCCCAATTCAACATCTTGAAGTGTTTGACTGTTGGGGCATCGATTTCATGGGACCATTCCCCTCATCTTTTGGACATGTCTATATTTTGCTTGTCGTAGACTATGTGTCTAAATGGATAGAGGCTATTCCATGTAGAAACAACGATCATTGTACGGTTCTCAAGTTCCTCAAAGAAAACATACTTTCCAAATTTGGGACACCTCGAGCCATCATTAGTGATGGTGGTTCTCACTTTTGCAACAGGCCTTTTGAAGCTTTAATGAAGAAATACGATATTAGGCATAAAGTGAGTACCCCATACCACCCACAGACAAGTGGGCAAGCTGAAATCTCCAATAGGGAAATCAAACAGATTTTGGAAAAGACGGTGAGGCCGGATTGCAAGGATTGGTAAGATTAGATGATGAGCTTTGGGCCCACTGTACAGCTTAGAAGACCCCCATTGGAATGTTCCCTTATAAACTTGTCTATGGGAAAGCTTGCCACTTGCTTGTGGAAATTGAACACAAAGCCTACTGGGCAATTCGGGCCTTAAATCTTGACATTGACAAGGCTGGCTCGCTTCACAAATTCTAATTAAATGAGCTTAATGAGACCGGAACGATGCATATGAGAACTCAAGAATTTACAAGAGTAAGATGAAGGCCTTTCATGACAAGCACATCTTCAGAAAATCTTTCCATGAAGGTAAAAAAAGTCCTCTTATACAATTCTCGACTTCATATTTTTCTAGGAAAATTGCGATCTCGATGGACCAGCCCATACATTATTAAAGAAATTTTTACTCATGGGGCTGTCGAGTAGAGAATGCCACAAATGGTAATTACTTTAAAGTGAATGGACAACGCCTTAAACCATTTGTTGTGAAATTTGATTCAGAGGACATGTCCATCACCCTGGATGATCCTGTGTATCAGGATAGTTGATCTCCTAGTCTGATGGAGGTATAGCGTAAGTAGGTTTAGTTATTTCTGCCGTTTATTTTTGCTTGCTCAGTAGCTTTAATTGTTGGGTTGTAGACTTCCATGTTCGACTCTCACAGGTACTATTGTTTTCACCCTCTTATACTTTACCATTTCTCTCATGTTCATGCTCATTGCATATCTTTTCACACTGAGGACAATGCAAGATTTGGTTGGGGGGTGAGATGAGATTCTTCATCTAGCATGTTGCAACATTTTAAGCATCATATGTGCAATTTTTTTTTGAATTTCCTAAAATTCTAAAACTCTTTTAGAGAACCTTATTTCTATGCATTCGAGAAGATACGAGTATAATAAGAGGAGATACGAAGTGTGTGATGTTGTAAGTCTTTGAACTTCTCTTAATATAATGGTTTTATATGTTAAGTCTCCTATTGTTGTGATTGATAGAAAATTTGAACACTTTTACACCTTATTCACATTACACCATTTTCATGGGTTGAAAAGATTATGCTATTTGTGGATTAGTTAGTCTTTGATTTAAAGGTGTTAGAAAACCAAGCCGGGGTACTTTGTCCATCCTTGTCCATGGGAAAATAACGAAAGATATGGATTCCTAAAAATCATATCTAATTTAAAAGAAAAAGGAAAAGGAAGGATGAAATTGGGAATGATGGAAAAATGGTGGAAAATTTTGAAAAGGGCTACCTATTACCAACCGGGGGATGGTCTACCCATAACCAAAGCCGGAAATGGGACGTAGTGTGAAAGCCGTCGGAAGGGCGGTAAGACAAATTCCTGTCATAGGCTTGTTGTTTCTCTATACACCTTGATATCCATGGTTTAGTTGATCTATGAAGAAGATAATCCCGGAAACTCATGAGATGAACTTTCACTATGCACACTAGCTTGAATTTGTTCAAGTTCTTCTATTTATCAATCAATCAGTGGGAATTTCTTATAGGCACTTATTATGTTTTGAGAGTTCAAGGTTTCAACGTCTATCACCAAAATTTTCCAAATTTTATACTTGCATGTTTTGGAATGGATAGAAATATAGTCTCTGAAGGTGAGTTGGGTTTGGAGGTTTGATCTTGTTTCACGTATGTTTTGCTCGGGACTAGCAAAAAGCTGGTTGGGGGGTGTGTTGAACCTCCAATTTACACATTGCATAGCTCATTACATCACATTATATGCATGGTTTTCATGTTTAAAAGGCCCATCTAAGGCATGTTTTATGATTGTAGGAATGAGAGCGGACTTCACCTAATTGGAGAACAAAAGGGACCATTTAGAGCCACTGGATGAAGGTTGAAGGAGGACCAAAGAAAGAAGAAATCAAGGAGAGGAAAGAGAAGAAGAAAGAAAGAAAGAAAATGCAAAGAGAATAGGCCCGACCGGTCGGCCACCCTGCTGAAAGTCTCTGGACTAAAGTCCAGATAGGCCCGACCGGTCAAGATCGGTCTGCCATCAGGACAGTCCAGTCCCTGTGCATGTTGGACTCCCAAGCAAACAGGTCCGACCGGTCGTGACTAGGTCGGCTAGCCTAGTCCGACTGGTCTAGACCGGTCAGCCATGTGAGAATAGCAACCTTTCTAATTCGGGACTCCGAAAAACTCTGCGCACTGCGTAACCTTACGCAATTTCTGAAAGATTCCGATGCAACCAAGCTTCCCCACTATAAAAGGACAACAAGGGGCTCTTCCTAGGATATCATAGAAGCTAAGGGACGTCGTGGGAGAGAAAGGAAGCCGTCGTAGAGCGTCTGCAACCCTCCAAACTATGATTTTTTTTATGTTTTCTAGTTCTTTCATGAGTTTTAGTTGTAGTATGACAATGCTCGACTAGAATCTCTCAGCTAAGGCTGAGAGGTGAAGCTTGTAGCCGATTTCATGTTTAATTCAGTTCGGTTTAAGTAATTCTACTTCAAGTTTGGATTTTTATCTATTCTAGTTTCTAAAGTTGATAGTTTTAGATGTTTTATGAGAGTTTATGTGCTCCGGACATGGATTCCTTGCAATTCTCTGAGATTATCATGTTGTGCTTGTTTAGATTCGAATTATAGTAATCCTTGAGCAGGCCATAGTCCATAGGCATGACTGTTACTCCGAAGGCTATGATTTCGAATTCTACGTTGTTGAATGGGACTAGAACTTGGAAGTTCAACTTAGGTGGGATTGAATGTGTTTAATGCTTTATTTTCCAACTAGATGAGAGATATGACTTCACATCTAGTTGTGTATCTTGCTTGGATTGATTGGATTGACATGGGATGGTTACAAGTGGATCCTTGAATACCTTAGTACCTTAAATTACTGTTTTTCACTAAGTTTTTGTTTTAACATATTGTTCCAATTGAATCTCTTATTTGTTACAAATTGAGTTGCTGGAATAGTTTGGAACTTGTTCTCCAATTCCCTGTGGATCGACCTCGGTCTTACCGAGTTTTATTACTACATCGCAGCCTTACACTTGAGGCGAGCGAACAGAAATCCGCCACTGACTCTGATTTGCATAAGAAAATCTCACACCACCATTGGCGATTAATGCATCGATTGATTGGGAGATCTATCGCAAAATTGGGCCGACTATTAAAAGTAGAAATTTGACCATCTGGAAGGTTGGGCGATTGATCGCATGTGGTTTGTCGATTGATAGCAAGTCTGATTTTTAGTCCAGCAAGGTCCAGCAACAAATCTGAAAAATCTAGACTTTTTGTAGCTTGGGCGATCGATCACAATTCTGACTTTTAATCCAGGAAGCTTCGGCAACAATTCAACACATTTGGGGGATTGTTGATCAATTATAAGTGTCCTATTGATCAATTGCAAACCCGCATTTTAGTCCAGCAATAATTCAGCGCTTCTGGAGAGTTAGATTAATCTCAAATTCCTATAGATCAATCTCAAAATTTGAAACTTTTAGATTTTGGCTTTTAAGATTCAGATCTTCAATACTTGAGTTTTTAATGTCTCTTGGTTGCTGAAACTTGTTTCTTTGAAGCTCTAAATCATCGGAGTTAGCTTAATATCTCACAAATTTCTCTTAATCACCTACATACATGAAAACACACTAAAGTTAGTCCTTTAAACACATTATTTCATATAAACATATGAAATTAGGGATAATATGCGTAATTTTAGGCTCAACATAGATTCGAGTATTCCTTCGTGGATTCGAAGAAGATCGGTTAAGGAGTCTCGATAAGTCCTTGGATTCGGATCAGTTATCTACGAGGGAGATGGTGATCGACCTCATTCTTCTTATGGCTGCGCCACTATTACTAGCTTAGACCAAATTTAGACATATGTTGAAGAAGGACGAGCTTGGACAGAGATTGGCCCGACCCTAACTTGGCCCATTGACACCCTTATGGCCATAAATTAGAAAGGCTCGAGGTTTGTCTTAGGGAATTTTTGGATTATGAAATATATACTTTGGGGCCTGAAATACCAAATGGTTTAGACCATCTGATGTATGTTGTGTTTTTTTAGGAGGCATGTTCAAAAGGTGGCCCTTGAATCTGATGAGTGGCCCAAACCTATAAATGTTTCCTCGAATTGTATCCTCACTATTTCCTTTCAGTTCATTGATTCATCATTTCTTATTGGAGTTTGTTACTTTGATTTGAGTAGGTGTACATAAATGCTTCCCTTCTCTTTCACCCATATCTACTTCTACTTCTCTTCAAGCTTCATGCAGCTATAGTTAAAACCATAATTTGACGACTAGGTAGGTTGAACTTGACTCACTATAGTCACCAAATGGTGACTGGTTGTTCACTTCCCCAAGTGTTGGGTTGCGAAGTAGTAATAATTCGGAAAGACCGAGTATCGTTCCAACAGAGATTTATGAATGGGTATTCTCAGATTTTGTCTAAAACAACTAGTAATTAAGATCCTATTAAGAACTAAAGCTAGAAAATAGTGATTTGAGTTTAAACAGTGAATGTGTAAGGTAATATCAATCTAAAAAGGCACTAGAGCGCCAAGGATCCACTTTTGATAAGTTTCAATGCATCAACACAACTAGGTTTCTCATAACTCAATCGGAATCGAATTCATATCTCTATCCGATCAGAATATAGAGCGGTTAAATCAACAATTATCCAAAACAAGTGTTTATTCATTGATTTGATTCCCACAACCATGCTCAGGCCTTGGGCACACTCAATTGTGTAGGCCAAGCCTCTTTTCAATCTAGTTGAGACTCACAACCATAGCCTTTATCAAATCCTGTCACTAGACTTGATTACAACTAATGATTAGAACTCTAATTAAATCAAAATCAATAAGCAAACAGCTATTTCAGATTATAATAAAAAGATAAGAACTTTAGTTAAATAATTTCCCACATGAAGATCGGGCCATTGTACACAAGGTAATCAAAGGGTCTACCATGCCCGGAGTCGATGATAGATCAATGAACTACACAAGCATAAACAATGCTCAGAAGGTAAGCTACCAAGCTTAGAATCACTAAGAATCACATGAGCCCGAAGTCATCAAGAGATCAAAGTAAAACCAAACTAGTACTTGATTCAAACTCATATTGAACTAAAATTCTTCAATTAAAACATAAAAGGAAACCTAGGTTGCATTAATCCATCAAAAACAAATCAAAAGCTTCACCTCTTAGCCCTAGCTAAGAGGTTTTAGTTCATCTCTAACATCCTTGAACTAAAAGGCCTAAAAAACATAAAAAATAACTAAAACAGGAAGAAAACTAGAAACTCGAAGTAGAATCCGTCTCCCAAGCAATCCCCACGTCCTAGCATCCTTTGGTATGAAGGGAAGACGTCCTTTTATAGCTTGGAGGTGTCCATTACGCAAGAAACTTCAAGATTTCGCGTAAACTTACGCACTTGCGCAGAGAAATTTGGTGCCCAAAATAGAAGATTGCCCCTTTTTGCATGGCCGACCGGTCGTACGACCGGTCGGACTGGCCTGGCCGACCGGTCACGACCTGGTCTGGCTCTGTTCTGTATTAGTCCAGCAAGTGCAGTGGATATGTGACCTGCTAGCCGACCGGTCTTGAACGATCGGACTGGTTTGGCCGACCGGTCACGACCGGTCGGTCCTTGTATTTCTTCTGTCCAGTAACTCCAAATGTGTGGCCGACCGGTCACGACCGGTCTGGCTCCCTTGGCCGACCGGTCGGACGACCGGTCTGACCCCTTTTCTTCTTCATTCTTTCTTTGTTTCTTCTTTTCGCTTCTCTGCTTGCTTTGTCATTCTTTGGTCCTCCTTTAACCTTCATCCAATGGCTGTGAATAGGCCCTTTTAGTCTTCAATTGGTGAAATCTCCATCTTGTTCCTACAATCACAAATCATGTATTAGAGTAATCCTTTAAACAAGTAAACCATGCATAATGAGTGATGAATTGGGGTTAGAATATGCACAATTAAGAGCTCAACACTGGTTAAGTTGCACCCAGATTCATGAGAATGGGTTTGACTCATCTGAGTCATGAACAAGTCTTGCAACCACTCAAGTAAATGGGCCTTGCACAAGACAAAACGAAATAAATAAATAAATGAAAGACAAAGTAAAAAGGAAATAAAACTGGTAACCCTCCAATCAAATGCCTTTCTCTCCAACTCTATGACATATACATTGAATTTTGATTGTGTTAGAACCATGCATGTTGTACACATGTTTAAGATGGGCAACCCTTAGTGGGGCCTAACTACATTGGGTAGCAAGTGCTGTTAGTGCACTTTTCTATAGCATACTAGTGCACCTTATTTGTTAATCATGTGTGTCCTTGTGCTGTAATGTCAATTGAGCTTTGCCAAGCTGAAGATTGAAGATTCAAGTGGACAAGAAGCATTAAGGAAGAAAAAGCAGGTAAATAAGATGCCTTAGTGACCCTAACTCTTAGAACTAAAACAACCCATAACCTCTAGGTGACTTAGACCTAAATAGGTATACTTTTAGTCATTTTAAAATGACTTTAGGAGTTCCAAAAGACCACCAAAAGTAAGTCTTACAAGATTTATGAGTTGCTATGAAAATACACCCCAAACGGTAGAACTCATAGTGCTGTCGGCTGATCAATCAACTTACCGACAACCAGTTCGACCGGCCGACCGATTGCATTGATAGGCTGACTATGGCCATTTGAGGACAACAACTGAAAATTTATCCTGGCCTATATACGATCGGTCGATAGTCAAATTCGACCAACCGACGGGCCTTGTCGACCTGCCTACAGGTCGATGTAGTGGCTAAACAAGATAGTAGCCACATGGGGAAATTTAACTAGGTCGATGTCAAAATTCAACCGGCCGACTGCACTTGGACGACTGATCGATGACCCTTGGACGATCGATCGACGGGTAGTCGTTGTGCCCATTTCTATCCGTTGGAACTCGAACTCAATATATATAGAGCTCAGATTTTGAAACTTGGTAGAGGGAATTTAGTATATTAGAAGCCACCATTATAAGAACCATTGCTAGGCTATATTAATCTTAAGCTACTCAAGTCATCTTTCTTATGATTCATCACAAGTTGGAACATTCAAAACTCATATGAAGATGAACTTGTTCCCTTGTGATCTCTAGATGTTTAGGCACCAAAACTTATAGGTAAATCTCTTGCCTAAGCCTCTCTTAGAGATCTTTCTAAGTGAATTCTGTTAGTGCACTTTTTTGTGGCATACTAGTGCACCTTATTTATCAATCATATGCATCCATGTGTTATAATATCAATTGATCCTTGTCAAGCTGAAGAATGAAGATTCAAGTGGACAAGAAGCATCAAAGAAGAAGAACAGGTAAAAGAGATGGCTTAGTGACCCTAACCCTTAGAACCAAAACAACCATAACCTTTAGATGACTTGGACCATATAATAAAACTTGTAATGCACTTTTTTGTCGCATACTAGTGCACCTTATTTGTCAATTACGTAGGTCTTAATGTCTAGGTGTTGGTTAAGCCTAAAGAAGATGAAGACTGAAGACAAAAGTGGACAATTACATTAAGGAAGAAGAATAAAGTAAATTAGAGATGCCATGGTGAGCCAAAACCATTGAACCTAAACCAAAACTATACCTCTAGATGACTTGAACCATATGTAAACTTTTACTCATCTTAGAATGACCTTAGGTATTCTAAAAGCTCATCTAAAAGGACTTAGAGGTTTATAAGCTCCTGTAAAAATGCACCTCAAAATAGTGGACTTACAATGCTGTCGGCCGACTGTCGATCGATCGACAACAAGGCATCAATTGACTGACAATCTGGTCGACCGACCGATAAAGGCCTAAAAGTGGAAAAAATAAAACAATGTCCAGGTCTTAATTTAGTAGACCGACGCCCATCATCGGTTGACTGATGGCCCTCTGTTAGCCGACTAACAACTAACTGTTGGCAACCATTTTCTATCTGTTAGAACTTTTTCTATATAATGGAGGGACTCGGTTTGAGGGATTCAGAGGGAGAATTTAGTGTATTAGAAGCAACTCACATTGCTCACATCATCAGGCTCTAATCCTAATCATTCCAAGTCACCTTCCTTGTGTTTGATCATAAGTTGGAGCATTCAAAAGCTCAATTGAAGATAAACTTGCTCTCTCTTGATCTTTAGATGTTTTAGACATCTATGCCATAGGTATATCCTTAGTCTAAACCTCTCTAGAGATCCAAATAGGTGGAATTCCTATAGTCAGCCAATTCCTATTATGTTGTAGAGAATTCCCCATTACCTCCTAGCACCTTGGGCATCTCTTGAAGGATCGAATGCGAGGTAGTTGATCGTTAGAGCTGAGGCATTAGAAACACATTGGTAACATGATCGGGGGATCAATAGGGAGCTTATCGAAGCACGAGAGAGCGAAGATCAAGCAACCCAAGTGACGCTGAACAAGGGGAACAATCCGACAAGTAAGTTGTCAAGTAGAAGAATTCGGTTGCACTTTTTCCTTGTGGAGGATTGAGTGCGAGAGTTTAGAATCAAACTCGACTAAGTCTCTAAGGGAAGCCTCTAGCGGGAGTGTACGGTAGGTTCTTAAGTAGGACCGAAGGGTTGGAATGAACCTTGTCAAACTCTTGGGTAGGATGGAACCTGTAAACAATTTGGTTGAGAAATGAACTAGTAAAATCTTTGTCATAGGTTAAGAAGAACCTTGTTAAACTCCCTGGTAGGGTGGAACTAGTTTAAAACACTAGGTTGGGAGGAACCTGATTTAAAATCCCTAGTGAAATTCGATGTGCTCAAGGGATGAGTATGGGAACCATGAGTGGAGTAGGGAAACCGAACCACTATACATACTTGTGTTTGTGATTGTTATTTAATTCATTTCTATTTTAGCATTGTCTATTTAATTGTTAGTTATATGAATGTTGGAATGAAATGTATGCTATGGATTGATAAGTAGATTCTCACACACATCTTGTAGTTTCACTTCTATACTAATTAATTAGGTAGCTATACCATTAATAATTTAGATAACTGCACATTAATTAAAAGCTCAACATGTTGCATCATTATAATTTATGTATTTGGGCTAGTTTGCTTAATTACATTATCTTTGTAGCCTTTGTGATTGAACCCACTTAATCTTGGAAGCTAAGTGTTCTTACTTAACTAGTTTAATTAGGCAAGATGTTTTTAAAGGAATTTAAAATGGTTCTAATAAACCCCCTGTAGGGCTGGCCCATAGTTCTAGTCACTCCGCAAGCTTCCATACGTATTGTAGGGTATCTCCCTAATGTAATTTCAATTGGTATTGAGCGGGTTGCTCTTCAAGGACTTAATCATCTAGAGTAAAATTCGATATCGGAGCTATAACAAGATGTCTACCCATGAGGGGAGTAGTTTTATCATTCGTCCACCATATTTTGATGGATCAAATTATCCATATTGGAAGGTCTGGATGTGAATATTTTTATTGTCCCTTGATCCAATAATATGGGACTTAGTTTAACGAGGTTTGACTGAATCGGTGGAAACGGGGGATTGAGATGGAGTTCTGGTCACCCAATTCAAACCCATGAAAAATTAAAGTGACTAAGAAATGTTTCTTTTTAGCTACAATGCCAAGTGTCTCAATGCAATCTTTTCTATTATCTCACCTAATGAATTTAATCGTATATGTAATTGTGAGAATAACAAATCATCTTGGGAGATCCTAGTGTCCACAAATGAAGGAACAAGTATCGTTAAACATTCCAAATTATAACTCCTCACCACACAATTTGAAAATATGAATATGGGTGGGGATGAAACATTCATGGAGTTCTATTCTAGATTGAATCATATCTATAACTCCATGTGTGACTTAAGAGAAATGGTTCAAGATGAGAAAATTTGTAGAAAAATCCTTCGGTCCCTCCCGGAGATATTTATCTCCAAAGTTATAACTTTAGAAGAGTGTAGAGACATTGAAATTATAAAAGTAAAAGAACTCTTAAGTTCCTTATAAATACATGAACCACACATTAAGCCCCTCCTCTCTAAGAAGAAAAATATTGCTTTGAAGATTTTATATAGGCACTCATATAGGAAAAAGAAAATTGAGAGTGAGTTTTTCGATAATAGTAATGAGGATGATGAGGAAGAAGAGTTGAACAAGGAAATTAAAAGATCCATCAAGTTTGATAGAGGGAAGAGTTGTGACAAGAAGGACAAGAAGGGTGAGAAATTCAAAGGCAAATCATCCAAAGTTAATCCTGTCCAGTATTATAATTGTGATGAATATGGTCATGTTGCTAGTGAATGCCAAGGAAAGCCTAAAAGAATGGTAAGAAGGCTATGACAGCAACATGAGATGACACAGAGGAGTCCAAATTTGAATCAAGTGACTTCATTAGTGATGGGGATAAAAAACCAGTGAGAATTCTCATAGCCTCCACCACTACTTCTCTTCCCCCTAATCTAAGAGAGGATCCTGACCATTATCTTTTCTAGGTGAAGGAGTTCCCAACCCCTCTCCATATGCTGAATTTTATGAGCGTGTTGAGGAAATTATGTTACCCTTAGGATGATCAAACTAGAAATAATTAGTAAGGGTTATTAAAATTTGTATACTATAGGTAAATCTGAAGATTTTAGCCTCATTTGTGTGCGTAGCCGATTTATTTGTAAAATTCAATGTAATAAGATATTAGTGAAAAAGAAACTTTATATTTGGGATTTATTTTAGTTATTTGAGGTGTGGAATGGAATATCAAAGAATCTATGTTCGAATTTTCAATTCACACCCTTGAATTCGGGCTTTGGGTTGTTGTACTAGGGTTCTGAATTTCGGGGCGTGACAGTTTGGTATCAGAGAGAGATTTCGAGAATTCCAAAGTGCCCAGGGTTAGGGCTAGCACCTAGTGAAATTCAAGTAGGGTCTATAGATGAACATAGGTAAGTGTTGTAGAAAATCGAATAATTGGATAGCTTTAGGAATGGGTGCGCTATGTATGATTTTGTTGCTATTGTACTTGAAGTGTGTTTTTGTTTTTATTGATGATTGTTTTGGTTGTAAGGTTGTCAATTGCTTACTTCTACATAAGGTTGTTGTTGTACTGTAACCTTTACTGTGCTAGCGTCGTTACTTGTAGGGTCATGTCTGTAATGTTGAGGTTAGGGTGTCTGTTGGTTTTGTCTGTGATGTTTCTTTTGTTTGGACTATTCGTTTTGCTTGCTTCATTGCTTGTACTGTGATTGATTGTCTTGTTTGTGACGTTTCTTCTGTTGAGATGTTATTGTTGACTTTCTTCTTTTTTTGTTATAGCGTACGCTTAGGCACATCAGAGGGCATAGAGAAAGCTTGGTTGCGGGTATGGTTGAATCTCAAGGACGAGATTCTCGTAAAGGGGGTAGATTATAAGAATCCGAATTCATACAGGTAGTCATACACTTGTGTATATGTAAACCTAGGACTAGTCGAATGTAAAAGACGCTTAGATATATAGAAGAGTAGTATCTTTATCCGTTGGTCTAGTAGGCTTGATCGAATTTCGAGGATGAAATTCTGTGTAAGGGTGGTAGTATGTAACACCTTAGAAATTTAGTACACGAGTAGATGGATCGAATTTCGAGGACGAAATTCTATGTAAGGGTGGTAGAATGTAATACTCCAAAAAATTTAGGCACACGAGTAGGTATACGAGTACGTGTTCACATGCAAGAAATCAAATTGTAGGCCGTGTTGTTCGCACACATACATAAAGGTATACACTTTTATCCATATCCCGACACTTTTAAGACTCTGAAAACTTAGTGTACTTAGTTAAGTCAATAGACGGACCGTTAGAATGATCTATCGTTGTTAGACATGAACATCTAACCATCCACTTCGATTTCGAACTACGCGATCAAAGTAAACTCGTCGTATGATCTTCACATCGTCCTATACACATGTCTGTCCATAAATCTGATCCGTACATCTCATCCATCACCAGGCATATTCTTAAATCGTTGATTTCCCAACCTAATGAACCTCCTCAGGCGTGTTTATAACACTCTAGGATTTTAGGATCATTTAAATTATAATTTAGTTAATTATTTAATAAATTAAATAACTTTAATATTGATAAATTAATATTAAATAATCCGTCAGGAATTTTAGTATGGTCCCTTTATTAAAGTTACTTAGAATAAACTCTAGAACAGTGTAGAAGCATTGGATTTCACAAAACTCATAAATTTATAATAATTACGAAAATGCCATTAGTTAAACTTAAAATAAATTGCCACTTTTAAGTTTTATGATTTCTGGTGATCAATTTCACAAAAAACTACATATATTAGTTTTAGGACGTAATTTAACCTTACACATCGAATTTCAGCCCTTCGATCATCTTACAGATACCCTAATCAGAAATCGTGCCATAAGTGGGCCATCTTATCTTAGAACTACCTCATTTTTTGTGTTATGCCCTAAAATTTCATGGCTGAGCTAGTGGATGGACTGGATTTATTACATGCATCATGGTGGGACCCATTTACATCTTAAGTGCTAGTCACGCTCGGTCAAACTGCGTTTCCGTGCTGCGGTTGAAGAAACCGTCTTCTCCTCCAGCGCTGTACCAGAGTGCGCAGCGGTCGACCCGGACGGTCCTCACCGTCCATCAATCTGGTCCCCACTTTGTTGATCCAAGCCATCCATCCGTTTCTTTCCCCTCACGCCTTCATTCATCTCAAGCTTTTCTCCCATCAGTCGAGTGTTCAATCCTCCTCAAACCACCGTCCAAATCAAAGAACCTCAAGATCTAGATGATTGCTTTGCATGGACGTCCAAGTTTGAATGTGTTAGAGTCTTGTGGATCCCACTTACCGTTCCAACGGTCCCAGTGGTTGTAGCTTACAATAAATTAGAAACCAAATCCAACTTGGATTCGGGAACTCGACCGATTTCGTCCGATCGGAACCTACCTTGTTTGGCTATAAAGCCAATCGTCCGCTCCTCATTCTTCCAGAGAAACATTATAGAGCGAGAGAGAGAGAGATGAGAGAGAACGTTGGAGAGAGAGAGAGAGAGAGAGAGAGAGAGAGAGAGAGAGGAGAGGTGACGTGAGAGAGAGAATCAGGGCAGCTCCCATGCTGTTGTTGCTGCTGTTGTTGGGGCAGCATCCCAGGCAAAAAAAAAAAACAAAGAAAGAAAGAAAGAAAGAGAAGAAAAAGAAGAAGAAAAGAGGAAGAGAAGAAAGAAAGAAGAAATAAGAAAGAAGAAGGAAAGAAAGAAAGAAGAAAGAGGAAGACCGAGTCGACTTGTTGAGTTAACTCATATCCGAGTTAGGCCTTATTTGGAGCTTAGAAGTTGTCGAGTGAGTGATTCATCTCTCGTAGCTTCCGTTGATAATTTCCTTTAATTTCTTTTTTTGTTTACCTTTCAAACCTAGATTTGCCTTTCTTAAATCCATGTAGTGAGTTACTCCATAGTCTTCTTTAAATGAGTTTAGGCATACTTCGTTATTTCCTAATTCCACTCTGCTTTTATGCCTAGTATGGATCCTAGGTAAGGGATCTATCCTTCGTTTCCATTCTTAAGGTTGTTCTTTTAATATTTCCTTTCTTGTTGATTTCTTATCTCAAATTTTCTTTCTTGTTGTGCAAATCAAAATTTTAGAATATGCGTGACTTAGGTTACATACTTATGATGCCAACGAGGTACAACCCTAGATAGTTGTAGTATTATCAAAATTTAACATGACATTGTTCTTAAACTTCCTACGTGACGATAACTTAGGATTTAAATAAAGAAACACTCTAATAAAGATTAATCATGCACGGTGTAATTGGATTTGAATTCGATATGCATTGTATGCTTGAATAGTGCTTCCATAACTCATGACATATACATACATTTATACACTGCGACTAGAACAGGAGCATGGTTGATTTGACTCCTGGCGTGCATGGTTGATTTGCCGCCTCGGTGTACCGGTTAGGTGAACATGGTTGATTTGCGACAGGTTCCTAATGTTCAGTGGCACCGAGTTCTGGTCGTTTTACTTATTGAACATGGTTGATTTGCTCGGTTGGATCAGTGGTGCATGGTTGATTTGCCCACTGGTGTGCATGGTTGATTTGCCGCCTCGCTGTACCGGTTAGGTGAGCATGGTTGATTTGCGACAGGTTCCAAATGTTCAGTGGCAGCGAGTTCCTAGACGTTTATTGCTCTCACACGTATCATAACATACATGACATCATGATAATCATATTCCATTTATAATAAATCATAAAGTGCATCAATCATAACCTCATTCTCGTATATTTCATATAATTCTATCCGTTGATGATTCACATCCTATCTCTTATTAATTGGAATATTACCTGTGATGGAAATGACCTCATTGGGCTTTTAGCTCACCAAAATCACCACAGTTCTTGCAGGTCTTCAGGAAGAAAAAAGATGTAGATGGAGCAGAATATTTAGATGGTCATGTGTTACTCAAGTGCCAACCGTAGTCGATTTATTTGTAAAATTCAATGTAATAAGACATTAGTGGAAAAGAAACTTTATATTTGGGATTTATTTTAGTTATGTGAGGTGTGGAATGGAATATCAAGGAATCTATGTTCGAATTTTCAATTCACACCGTGGAACTCGGGCTTTGGGTTGTTGTACTCGGGTTCTGAATTTTGGGGCGTGACAACATCCATGCTGTCCATCCGCATTGAAAGCTCATTTTAGGCCATGATCCAGAAAATGAGGCACATCCAAACCTCAATGGACCATAGTACGAGAAATAGTGGTAATTGATCATTAAAAATTTCTTGTGGGCCACAAAAGATTTGGACCAGGATGGTATTTGTGTGGTCTCTTCATCTAGGTCTTTATGACCTTATCAACAGGTTAAATGACAAATAAACATTTCAGTGGAATCTGTGTAAGTGCACATAATTGTCAATTAGCTTGTTGGTTGAGTCGTCAAGTCTGATGAGCCTGGTAGATACTGGAGAATGAAGCCTTGAAGATCTCCGTCGGTTTAACTCAGAAGATTTATGAAGATATCTTGTTCTAAACCGACTCAAAACCAACTCCCTGACTTCATATTTATGATTGTCCCAAAAATCTTTGGTCCCTACATGACTTGAACCCTTAGGCCTACTCGTTTAGTCTTTAGGAATTACCTGGTTCCAAGTAATCAGCCTTTAAACCTTTTTGTTGACAGCCCTTTGAAGAATCCTGAAAAATAGGTAAAACAAGATTTTCGATAGACCTATACGATAGACCTCTGATATATCGAAAAAGCAGTTCAATATATTGAGGAAATCGTCCAGCGAACATAAACTCTCTGGACATAAAAATCGATCTATCGAATAACCATTTGATATATCGAATTTGCGGTTTTTTGATATATTGAAACCCTAGTTTGATATATCGATAAAAATGTCCGGTAACCTTCAAACTCTCTGGACATAAAAATCGATATATCGAAATGACATTTCGATAGATCAGAAACAAATTCCGATATATCGAACTGTCTGTTCTTCAATTCAACAATTATTTTGAACAGAAATTCTGATCTATCGATTCCTTTTTTGAGTCTATCGATTTAACTGTTTTATGACCGTTTTCTAGCTGTTGTTTACAACTCTATATCATACCCTTGCTAGATCTAGGTCTCCAACAAGTTGAGAATTCACAAGAGCTTGGTTAGGTGCTTTGCTACTGATCATTTTTTCCCAAGCCTTGATTCATTGAGTTCATTATTCAATCTATGTTCATTTCTATTCGCTTCCCCAAGTGTAGGGTTACGATGTAGTAATAATCTCGGTAAGACCGAAGTTGATCCACAATGACTTATATAGGACTTCACAAAATACTTCTAATGGTCTCTGATTGAGATGCTAACTAAACTGAATTTTAGAGTTGAATGTAGATAGCAATTTTAAACTAAAAGTGAATGTAAACAATGTAAAAGAGCACTAGGGGTTTAAGGATCCACTTGTAGAAATCCTTTATGCTTAATTCGTTGTGGTTTCGCAACTACACAACTAGAATCAAAATTAGATCCTATCTAGTTGGATGATAGGGTGGTTATATTATCAAACAATCTACCATATGTGTAATTCATATACATAATTCCCTCAATTCAAGTTAGGACTTGAGCACACTCAATTGCATAGGTCAATCCTAGTTCCAATAGGTTAAGATCACAATCATAATCATCATCAAACTCTGTCATAAAGTAACTAGTCATGATTTGAACTTCATTCAAATCACATAGACAATCTCACATAATTTAGATTCCAAAAAAGTAGAACTATGGATTTGTAGTTCCTACATGAGAATTCAAGTCTAGAGCGTCTTGAATCCGATTCCTCAGAGCGTACAGGACTAAACTCATTCAAAATAATTAAGAACTAAAGCAATTCTTCTAAACATCCATGAGCCATCATAAGACTAAGAAGGAAAGCTTAAAACTTCATTCAAACTTCAAACCATTGTTCAATCAATAAATCCAACATAAAACCACATAAAAACGAATCAAAATATCTTAGATTCACTACAAGTTTCACCTCTTAGCCCTATCTATGAGGTTTAGCCGATCATGATCCAAGGAAACATGAATTCAACTAAGTATAAAATTAAAAGAAACAAACTAAGAGGAGTTGTAGAACTCTGAATCCGACTTCCGCCACCTCTCACCACAGTAAATCTCTTCTAGGATACTTTAGGAACGAGTCAGAGGTGCCCTTTTATAGGTTTTGGGCCCTTGGTGGGAAGAAATTTCGAGAAATTTCGCAAAAACTGTGTTTTGTGCACCCGATTCAGAGCTTGTAGAAGAAGCTCTGTTACGCAGATGACCGGTTGGACGACCGGTCGCACTACAGGTCGTAAATGCCAAAAAATAGTTCAGTGAGTTTTCAAAAAATCCATCCTGGCTTTTGAATTAATCGACCGGTCTTCAGACCGGTCTGAGTTGTGGACGATTGGTCGTAATTGGTCCAGCAAGGTTTGGCAGCAGGGGTCATCCTGTTGATTGTTCGGACCGGTCGGACGACCGGTTTACAATGCAATCGTCTGCATTTCTTCCTTCTTTCATTCTCTTTCTCTATTGCTTCTTTCTTCCACTCTTTGGCACTTGGTCTTTTGATTTTCAATGTGTACATAGTGACCTTTTAAGCATTGAATTTGTGAAGTTCCCTTCTCATTCCTACAATCACAAAACATGCTTTAGAATAATCTTTAAACATGAAAATCATACATAGTGATGAAATGGGGTTAGAATATACACATTTAAGAACTCAACAATTTCAGCAACATTAATGACATTAATGAAGATCTTGGTGAAACCCCTCTCTATTGTTTAAGCCTTAACCCATTTGTGAGGTTCGCCATGATGTCTGAGTTTTATCCACACCATCCGTCCATTTTGGCAGATCATTTTAGGTATGAACCCAAAAAATAGGCAGATCCAAAGATCAAGTGGATGACACCACATGAAGCAGCAGTGATAATGACACCCATCGTTGAAACCTTTCCAGGGGCCACTGTGATGTTTATTTTCCCATCCAACATGTTCATCAAGTCACATAGACATGGATGAAGGGAAAACACAAATACCGGCTTGATCCAAAACTTCTGCGGCTCCCAATAAGTTTTTGATGGTGGGCGTTCAATCCCCATTGTGTGGTCCAATAGAGCCTTGCATCTGCCTCATTTTTGGGTTCTAAAATGATATGGGTAAATTGGATGGACTATGTGGATAAAACCCATACATCACAGTGGGCCCCACAGCGCCTGCCTGGATGGGTAGGATGCAATCTGCTTCCCCATTTAATAGGGCATCACTTGAATGCATAGTTTGATTGGCTAATGTGGTTCTAGAATTATTTTCCATCTAGGATTGTGTCCACCATTTGGTTGGTCAGGATAACCGTACATATATGAGTGAGTCACTACCGTTTTTAAAATGATGGATAACTAACATACTAGCCCCTTATTTGATTTAATGTGAGATGGCCCACCCCACATGAGAACGAAGGATGTTGCTTTACTCGTGTCAATATACAAAGATACGTGGGAACAAGAAGAATCTATCAAAGAAGACGTGGGAGCACGTTATTAGAATTTTCAGATGTCTAAATGGCCATTTTGAACGTCTACCAGATTTTCTCCATCTTCTTTTGTCTACATTCTTTTGGCTTTCTTTCCAACTTTGAGGTCGTATCATGTGATTCCTTACTATGAAAATTGACACATATAATACACGTCGAGAAAGTGGTGTTCAAATGGTGAGAGAGTGGAAGGATAAAATTGGTTAACGTGTAGGGGTGTTAATGGTTCGGATGGGTCCATGGGACAACTGGCTGGTTAGAAATGTGGCCTGTTGAAGTAAACGGGTTGAACTCTAACCAACCCAACCCAACCCACCTATATAACTTATCATGGGTTGGGTCGAGTCGGGTCGGTTATCCGATTAGTACTGCATGTTTGTATCTACCCACCAATGGAATAGGGCCGCTAGACATAGCTTTAATTCTTAAACATACATGTGGTTGTGCTGTATTGGGCCTGGTCCGATTACAATTAGATGGGTCAGGTCAAGTTGGGGATGGGCTTGGGCTTGATGAATTTTTAAGTGAGTCAGGTTGCCTTGAGCTTGATAAATTTTAAGTAGGTCAAGGCTGGCCAGGCCACAGGGTAATCGGTTGTGAGTTGGGTGTGGGCTAGAATTCTTTAGCCCATTAGGTAAATGGGTCAGGCTTGTGCTGACTCCAGCCCTATACGAACCTGACCCGTTACCAACCCTATAATGACAGGGAGGATCCGGTGGAGCTGGAAGAACCAGAATATGTAAAATCAATTTCCCCAGCATATAAGGGAGGATGATGTGTGGTTTGGGATTGTCTAGATATTCACTCCAACCATAGATGATGTATGTTCCGGAAAATCACACCTATCAGACATCCAGAGTCCGTACTTTTTGTTAGTTTATGGCACTTTGGTGTTGTCCATTAATTACTTCTATCTTAATATGATGTCCACCATATGGATTGGATTAGCTGATATATGTATTTATCTTTAGTACATTCCGGCTGTCATATGAACAAATGGGCCATATGGCTTAGAATCTAAATCGGTTGTATGGGCTTTATATTGGATGGCCTATAGGCACAAAATCCTCCGGCTTTGAAGGTCAAGGCTGATGAATATTTAGCCTTTTATTTATTGAAAGGAAATAATTGCTGAATTTTCTTTCTTAATTATTTTTTTTTTTCTGGCCACATAGGCCTATCAATGGGCCGGGCTGGCCCGATGAGCTTTAGGATGTGGCTCGCCTCGTGCAAGGCTTGTGCTTGAGTATTAGGTCCATGTGCCAGGTTCGGGCCTAAAGTGTGAGCGTGTTTGTCAAGCGGGCCGGGCTTGGACGTAGTTGTCCAAAAGCCCGTCAACCCGCTCAAACTGTTACCTTTTTTAAAATTCAAAATTTAAATCAAAATATTTCACTCTTAAAATTTAAAATTTACATAATTTTTTCTTTCCTAAAATCCGTCTCGGTCTCAAAATCTAAAATTTACACCATATTTTTTTCCTTAAAATCCATCTCTCACTCTCTCTCTCTAATGAGAAAAAGGGTAGAGCTGAAGTGCATCGTCGTTCTCTGCAATGCTGCCATGGCGCTCACCATCTTCTTCAATAGGGGAAAGGTCTACAAGTTTTCCAACAACTAGGTAAAGAAATTCCACAAAACACAATATAATAATAATAATGATGATGATGATGAAAAGATAAAAATAAAAAGGGAAGAATGAAAAAAAATCTCGCCATTTCTAGCTTCTGATTCTTTTTCTCTTCCATTTTACTCATCTTTAGCGCCTAAATGCTTTGTTGGCAATTAAAGTGCAAAAAAATGCGGTCTCTTATATCTTGTCTTTTCGGTCTTTGCTCATCTGAGCGGTTCAAGCTATGAATGATTGCTTGATTTTAGATATGGAATTAGAATTTGAGAAGAAATGCACTTTAGCTCAAAAGAAAACAATTTTCTTCTTTTTTTGTGTTTGTTTGATGGTTTTGTCTTTTATGTTTCTCACGTCCTAGCATCCTTTGGAAAGGGAGGGAATGTGTCTTTTTATAGAAGAAATTCATCACCGACTCTGATTTGCGTAAGAAAATCTCACACCGCCATTGGCATGCGTCGATTGATCGGGTGTTCGATCACAAAATCATGCCGACTGTTAAAAATAGAAATTTGAACATTTGGAAGGTTAGGCGATCGATCACAAGTGGTCTGTCGATCGATCGCAAGTCTGCTTTTTAATCCAGCAAGGTCCAACAACAAATCTGCAAAATCTAGACTTTTTGTAGCTTGGGCGATCGATTGCAAGTGGTCTGTTGATCGATTGTAATTTCGAGTTTTAGTCTAAGAAGCTCCAACAACAATTTAATACATTTGGGGGATTGTCGATCAATTGCAAGTGGCCTGTCGATCATTCGCAAACTCGCATTTTAGTCCAGCAACAATTCAGCACTTCTAGAGAGTTGAGATCAATCTCAAATCCTGTAGATCAATCTCAAAATCCGGAACTTTTAAATTTTGGCTTCTAAGATCCAGATCTTTAATACTTGTGTTCTTAATGTCTCTTGGTTACTGGGACTTGTTCCTTTGAAGCTCTAAATCATCGAACTTAGCTCAATTTATCATAAATCTCTCTCAATCACCTACATACATAAAAACACACTAAAGTTAGTCCTTTAAAAACATTGTTTCATATAAACATAGCATGAAATTGAGGATAAATATGCATAATTCTAGGCTCAACACACCCTAAGCAGCATTTTGCTAGTCTCGAGCAAAAAATGCGAAAAATAATTTCAACTTTCCGATCTCAACTCTCTTTTAGAAAACTAACTTCGATGAAATCCCAAGTCATGCAAATAATGAAATTTAGAGATACTTAGTAACATGACAATGAAACACCTATCTTCTAATGACTTAGCGAGTGTTCAAACTGAGTTCCAACTAATTAATTAATAAATAGAGAAATTTGAATAATCATGATCTAGTGTACTCAGTGAATACCAAACTCTTTATCTTTCAAGATTACCATTCTTTTCATGGATTAATTGGATTATAGGTTTAAAAAGCGTACAGATCAACAACAAGTCTACGACAAAAGATTGCCTTACCGTTCTATCGACGAATTTCACACTAATCCCATTGCTAGTTGGGTGATCAGCCCTCCCTTGGTTGGTCATAGGTAGCCATTTTCTATATTTCAGTCTTTAAAAGATTTTTTTTTTTTTTAATTCAACACATTTTTCTATTCTTTTTTTTTTTTTTAAAAATCAATAGCCGAAGAATCCAAAAGGCTCACTTCGTACTAGAAAAACATGTTAGTAGCAGTAACGACATAAGATGGGAATCCTTCCAGGATAAGAATCATTTCAGGAAGAAAAAAAAAAATCCTTACCCCGAATTATATTTAAATGTGATGAACAATACTCCCCGGCTTGGTTTCTCAATACTTCCAAAGTATAATCCAATCAATGAATCAAAACATCCTTTGAAATCCTTACAGATGAGAGTAATGTATAATATGTACTAGACTGCAATGATGTTTTAAAATTTTTATCAGTTAAATAATAGAAGGAACTCATGTAGAAAACAACTAAATCGATATATTTTATATTTTCAAAATCAAATTAATTCATATCTTATCTTTTCATAATCATATAAACTTAAATTCATAAAAATTAAAATGTTCTAAGAGAGTTTTAAAATCAGAAAATAAATAAATTTCTCAAAAGTTTGCTCGAAATGTTGTAAAAGTCTCAATTCAGCAAGAATCTCACCCACAACCTAAAGTTTACGTTGTCCTTAATGTAAGAAACATATGCAATATGCAACAACATGAGAGCAATGACAAAATAAAGGAAAGTGAGAAAGAGAGATAATACCTAGAACGTAGCGTGTCATGTAAAAATTGGTTATAAGAGAGCGATTACTTCATTATTCTAAAACCTAAATCTACTAATCAAAGCAAATCCTAAACACTAAACTGATAACCTCCATTAGATTAGAAGGTCAATCTTTATTGACAAATTCATCTAAAAGTATTGAATCAAGCAGGATCATCAAATGGTTTAAAAGGTTTCTCAATAGTATCATCCAAAATCTTGCTTTACAATATACATGTGTGTGTGTAGTTATGATGAGCCAATGAAAATCCCATAAAAGGATTTCAGCGGGGTCCTTAAAGGTTTCACCACATGTATAGGAAGCGATATCATCATGTTTTTTTTTATTAAAAATATATCTCCATTCAATTTTTCCTGGGTAATGATTTAGGAAGTATGGGTCATCCCAGGGTTGGTAGAGTTCAGTTTGAAAAAATCATGAGGTGCGAAAATGTGAATCAATTTCTTATCTTGACATTGTGTCGTTTCCACAACTTCCTCCTCGCTAGTTTCATATGCTGGTATCGAATCTAAAAAAGCATTCATCTCCCCAATCACATCTTCATCCATATCGAGGGAGTGGTCCAAACATTCTTCCAAGTGATCGAAGTAAAGAGGTGAAAGGGACTTATCTTCCACGTATGACTCGGTCAAGTTTACTTCATGGACTTCTTCATCTCACTACAAGAAATTCCATTTTTACCGACGAATGATTTCGTCGGTAATCAGTAAAATTTCGTCGGGAAATCTTTTTCCCGACGAAATTTTTCGCGGCTAACATTGTCGCAGAAAGGCCGTCGGTAAAGGTTTTTACCGACGAAATAATTTTTCGTAGGTAATAATAAAACCATTACCGACGAAAACATTCGTCGGGAAAACATATGAATTTTTGTCGGAAATAAAAAAGATACGTCGGTGAAAAAACTTTTACCGACGAAATTGTTTGTAGGTAAAAACATGAAAAGTTTTTTACCGACGAATTGTTTCGTCGGTAATAAGCTCTGGGATATTTTTACCGACGAAATCTTTCGTCGGTAAAACTTTCCCAGTTTTTATTACCGACGAAAAAATTCGTCGGTAAATTTTTTTTTCATGTTTTTACCTACGAATAATTTCGTCGGTAATAGTTTTTCCTGTCCCGATTTCATTTGTTTTCAAAATTCAGGAAAATTCCTAATATACACCTGTAAAGAAACCTATACATTTTTCTCCTATTCACATCCACATACATACGAATAAACAGAAACTATACCATCCATACACAAATAATTCATTCCACATCCACAAACAAACAATATTCATCCACACACAAATACATACAAGTTAAAAGTAGTATATTAAAAAAATAATCAGGAAGATGAAGGCGGAGGTGGCGGGGCATCGGCGCCAAGGCGTGCAGCGAGAGCCTAAAACATCTCCTGCATCCGTCGCTCATGCTCCTGCCGCTCCTGCCGCAACTCCTCGATCCTCCTCTCCTGCTCTTCCCGTCACCTCTCCTCCTCCTCCTTCCTACGCCTCTGCTCCTCTCTTTGCCTCTCCAGCTGCTCTTGAATCTCATCGACAACGACCCGTAGCTGCTGAACCTCTCTCTCTGCGATATCAGCTCGGCGTTGAGCGCTCTCACCAGCTACGGATCGGCTGGAGCTAGCTCTAGTTTGTGCCATGAGCTTGGCACCATGGCCAAGCCCACGCACATATCCAGAACGGGTGCCAAGCACCTCGCTCAGGATTTCTGGCTCACTCCGCTGACTACCATCGGGAGTGGGCTGACTGCGTATGGTGTCCATCGCCGCCTGTAATGAAAAGATATGAAATTTCATAAAAAATGACATGAATAACATTATTATCAATCAATGCGCAATTAAATTTTACAAAGTAAAGATTTTTACCCAATGCTCACTGCCTCTAGGATGAACCCAAGATCCCGTCACCTGCCGACAGTGAGTCCCTCTGTAGAGGTCTACTGGTCCAGGCTCCTAGCCGGTGACAGAATCTCGCTGCGCAATCGAAAGGAAAAAAGACTTATAATAAATGCCAATCAAAATAATATATTAACTAAATAATCATCAATAATTTCTTACCATGTCGTAACGATGTCGTACAAATGACTTTGAACCAGCTACGTGGTTCACTTGTAACTTTTCCCTATCTGCAGAATTTATTCTACTCCTCTTCTGAACACATTATACAAAATACATTTCTATTAATTGCGAATTTAATTGTGAATTTAATTATTACCTTAAGATATCGTACATGTAAATATTACCTGAAAAGCCTCCGATGAAAATCTCTCGCAGAGTATCCGCCAGTCGTTTGTAGTAACGTGTGGCGGTGCGGACAGTACGGCCTCATCGTGTGTCCTGCACCACTTGTACCGCTGGTGCAACTCTCCGCGGTACTCCTTGAACCGCTCTCTAATCATGTCGTCGACGGCATGAGAAATGTAGGGAACATTCAAATCGAAGTCAAATTTATCCTGCAGTTTCGTAAATAATAAATTAAGGGAATAAACTTATTAATAATAAGACTTAACCGTAAATGAACTTTCACAAAAGAAAATTTCAATTTACTACACTTTACCTGAAGGCGCTGACGGATGAGCTGTCGCACATCATCTGTCACGTCAGTCCAACGGGGGGTGGTGGCGGGGATCAGAGATCGGCATAGGACACCGACCTCAAACGTAAACAGTCTGGCACTGTCCCCAACAGGTCTAAGGCAGTCCTGTGGGAACTCTACCGCCACCCTACCCTCACGCGTAAATAGCTCTAAAACTAACCCACGCGTGGGTCCACGTCCTCGTCGGCTGGTAGAAGATGCTGTTGCGAAAAGATATATGTAAGTAACAATATAAACAGAAATCACTAAATAAATGTCTAGACTTACATGCAGTGCCCGGTGTATGCTGAACCGAAGGATCAGATGACTGTGATGCACCATGCGACGTCGATGCTGTCTACGTCGCATCACGGGTGGAAGGGGTAGATCCAGTGCGCGAACGACCTGATCTCCCACCTGGTGCCATGACTGAATATATCTCAAATACAAACTTATAAATTTAAACAATGTCAATGCAAGTTTATGAACATCATTGTAGAGTGAATTTGTGCTTATGCTTAGAGAGATGATAAAAATATGATTAGACCATTATACTATAATGCAAGCAGAATATAATAAAACCGTAAACAGAATATAAAAGTTGAAAAATCCATTACACATTGTCATTATATATTAAATACATATATTTCATTGTAATACAAATCAACTTAGGATCAACTATCCGAAATACTCCCTGCGTAAGTTATCGTACGCTGCAGATGTATATGTCAAGCTGTATGAAGCACTCGACATTGTTACAGTTAACATGCCAGTCACAATAGGAGAAATCTGATCTCTCGGGACTCCATTCAGATGTGCAAGTGATAATGTCGCATCTTCCATACGAAGTTTTCCGCGGTTATATTCTTCAATCAGGTCCGGAATTTCTTTGAGATTGTATAATCTTTCATCTGAGTCATCGTCTTCCTCCCTACATTTCTCGACCAGACCGGGTATCTCTCTGGCCCTACCAGAAGAATATAGGGCCGGAAAGTCCATACGCAACAGCTGATGAAGTATGCTGCGTGCTTCCGCTACGCTCCAGTTTGTGGAGGACATGATCAGAAAGTGACTTAACTGTAAATGTAGATTATAAACAAGTCAATTCAGGAAAAAAACCATGACTTGTAAAACATATATACATGTAATAATCAAATTAATCGAATTGAAAATGACATGTAAATCTTGTATACATTTAATAATCGTCGTCTGAATCATTATCGCTTATGACTCTTTCTTCTTCACCATCACTATCGCTGATCAGAATTTCCTCTTCATCGTCTGCAACGTTGTCATCGATGAAAGCGCTATCATCTCTAACAATGTCATTTATGATTGACGCATCAACATGATCAGGTGGCACATCATCTCTATTCAATTGCACCACATCAATATCAACATTTGGATCATTCCCTCTATCCCAAGATGGCATGTCTTCTTGATATGCTTGTTCAACTGACGACGTTCTATTACTCCCTTCATCGTTATCTTCAACGTCTACTTCGGGAACGTCAAATATGTTCTTGGGCTTTATTTTCTGCACCACGTGCCAAGAACCGCTTAATTTGGTGTCAGCGAGGTAGAATACTTGTTTGGCTTGGCCGGCTATGATAAATGAGTCATCTTTAAACCACTTCCGAGATAAATTTACGCTAGTAAAGTACTTATCAGTCTGTATTCCCAACTTTTTATTTCCAATGTCCCACCAATCGCATTTAAATAAGTACACCCGCTTTCTCATACAATAACTCAACTCAATAATATCCGTCAAAACGCCATAAAAATCAATTTTGACCTCCTCATGTGTTCCCTTCACAACCACACCACTATTTTGTGTGGTCCTATATTTCTCACGCTCCTCAGTGTGGAACCGAATCCCGTTTACAATACAACCTGTATATCTAGATACACGTCTATCAAGGCCACACGCCAGTGAGTAGAGCGCATCAGACGTATCCGCAGAGTTGCTAGCGCGTAACATCTTCATCTATCATCACGTACAGAATATAAATGTACGTTTAGGCATTTAAAATTACGTGTAAATATTGTGCAATACAACAATATTGTAAGTGTGGTGAGATAGAAGGTAAATTAATCTTACACGTTTTGCAAACCATTCTGGAAATAAATCCTGATGCATTCGATCATAATTTGTAGGGTATTGGGACTTCATCTCCTCGATGTGTTCGTTATACACAATTGATACGTTGTAAGCAAGAAATTTTGAGATTAAAACTGTCTGTAGATATACAATTATGTGCGAAGACTTACTTCAAGTACGACTCTATTTCTTCACAGTTATGCAACACATACCATCGCGCCTTCGCTTGATAGCGAGGGTCCATATCCTGAAACGTCGGCGATCCTAAAGGACGGACGTTATGTGCGAATACAGATATGAGTCCTTGTTCATGCTCCTGCCCTGCATCGGCATTCCGATCTTCTCGGTTGAATCTAGTCTCTATGCCACGAAGATACATGGAGTAAAATGTTAGGCACTCATTATCAATGTACGCCTCAGCAATGGATCCCTCTGGACGTGCCTTATTCCTCACATATTGTTTTAATGTGTGAAGGTATCTGTACACAAAATCAATATGTTTAGGACATGAAAACATGGATATACGTAGTTTATGGAATGAATAAAAATTTATGATCATTGTTCTATCACCTTTCGATCGGATACATCCAACGATATTGTACTAGACCTGCAAGCTTCGCTTCGTGCGGTAAGTGAATCACTAGGTGTACCATGACATCGAAAAACACAGGTGGAAATATTCTTTCAAGTTTGCAAAGGATTACGACAATATCATTCTCCAGTCGTTTAATAACCTCTACATTCAAAGATTTCGAACACAAATCCTTAAAGAATATCCCCAACTCAATCAGCGTAGCACTGACATCCTTGTTAAGGAATCCATGAATCGCAACCGGTAGTAGACGTTGCAGAAGGACGTGACCGTCATAACTTTTCATTCCTCTTACCTTACAGTCCGTAATGTTTACGCGCCGAGAGATATTCGATGCATACCCATCGGAAAATTTCACCTTATTCAACCATTCACATACACGTTTTTTCTCTAGTTTTGTCAATGTGTAGCAGGCTGCTGGTATAGTATATGAATTTTCATATGGTTGCAAGTGCAACTCTTTCCTTAAACCCATTGCTTGTAGATCCAATCGAGCCTTAAAATTGTCTTTTGTTTTCTTCTCTATGTTCATCAATGTTCCAAAGACATTGTCACATATATTCTTCTCAATATGCATGACATCCAAGTTGTGTCATAATTTCAGATGACTCCAATAAGGCAACTAAAAAAAATGCTCTTATTCCTCCAATTGTACTCCAATACTGTACGTTTTCTCTTCTTCAAGTGCGGTGCCTTACCAAATCTAACTTCTTCAATGTTACTCAATTGTTGTAACATATCTTCTGCAGATAGTTCTTTCAGTGGTGGCCTATGATCTTGTTTGCCATCAAAGATTACCGTCTTCCTGCTCCAACTATGATCTCTCGAAAGGAAGCGACGATGGCCCATATAACATATTTTTTTACCATGCTTTAATGATAATGAACAAGTCTCAGTACTACATGTAGGATAAGCCAACTTTCCCTTCGTGCTCCACCCAGACAAATTCCCATATGCAGGGAAGTCATTTATTGTCCACAAGACCGCTGCATGCAATCGAAACGTCTGTTCTGCAAAAGTGTCATACGTCTGGACACCTTGACTCCACAACTCATTTAACTCATCTACTAACAGTCGGAGATACACATTAATGTCATTCCCCGGTGACTTGGGTCCAGGAATAAGCAACGACATCATAAAAAATGATTCCTTCATACACAACCAAGGAGGTAAATTGTAGGGCATAAGTATCACTGGCCACATACTGTACGAGCTACTCATATTACCAAATGGATTAAAACCATCACTTGCAAGACCTAGCCAAACATTGCGAGAATCCTCTGCAAACCAATCATATTGCTTATCAAAATGTTGCAAGGCTTCAGAGTCAGCGGGATGCCTCAATGTATTATCATCATGAACGCGTTTCTCCTTATGCCACCTCATATCTTCAGCCGTCTTGCTCGACGTAAACAATCTTTGTAATCTGGGTTTCAATGGAAAGTACCTTAACACCTTTTGTGGAATTTTCTTATGCTTAGCTTCGTCATATTTTCACCTAGACTCTCCACATTGTGGACACTCCTCAACATTTTCATGTTCTTTCCAATACAATACACAATCATTTACACATGCATGTATGAAGATGTAACCAAGGCCCAAGTCTCGTATTAAGGATTTGCCTCGTAATGAGACTTAGGCAATGTCTCACCTTCAGGTAATACTTCTTTCAGCAAGCCAAGTAACATGTTGAACGATTTGTTACTCCAACGATTTATTGTCTTTAAATGAAGTAACCTTGTAAGGAAATTTAACTTAGAGAAGTTCCGACACCCTGGATAGAGTGGACGTTGCGCATCCTTCAACAACCTACTAAACTTTTCTGATTCGGCATCACCCATAGGAGGAATATCCTGGCTAGTACTTGTCGCTGCAAAATCAGTATCGGCAATTGTTCCCCTTAACACATCCCCAATGATATCTTGCATATCGTTAACATCTTCATCCTCGTCATTAGGCACAATTGGGTCAGCAAGGACTTCAGTGGCCTCAACTCTTTGGTGGAAGTCTTCACCATGATGAATCCACCAAGTGTAACCCTGGTCAATCCTAACTATGAACAAATCATCTTCCACTTTGTCCAATGTCTTGTGAATCATGTTCGTGCATTTTCGGCATGGACACCTAATTCTATTACCTGAATCTGCCCGATATCTCGTAAATTCCATGATCTTCTTAACACCTTCTTTATACTCTGGGCCAAACCGATTCTTAGCTTGAATCCCACTCTTATCCATATCTACAATGCAAATATTAGAGTCAGGTTTAGTTTAGGTGATTTGAGTTTAGGATTAGGTTTAGTCATAGGTTGAGATTTTCGGGTTCGGGATCGGGTTTACGGTTAGGTTGCCGAGTTTGGGTCTAAGTTTAGGTTAGGTGAATGGATTTAGGAATAGGTGTAGGTTTAGTTTAGGTGACATGAGTTTAGGATTAGGTTTAGGGCATAGGTTTAGATTTGTGGGTTCGGATCGGGTTTCGGGTTTGGTTTTCGTGTTTGGGTAAAGGTTTAGGTTAGGTGAATGGATTTAGGAATAGGTGTAGGTTTAGTTTAGGTGACATGAGTTTAGGATTAGGTTTAGGGCATAGGTTTAGATTTGCAAGTTCGGGATCGGGTTTCGGGTTTGGTTTTCGTGTTTGGGTCAAGGTTTAGGTTAGGTGAATGTATTTAGGAGTAGGTGTAGGTTTAGTTTAGGTGATTTGAGATTAGGATTAGGTTTCGGCATAGGTTGAGATTTGCTGGTTCGGGATCGGGTTTCGGGTTTGGTTCTCGTGTTTGGGTCAAGGTTTAGGTTAGGTGATTGTATTTGGGAATAGGTGTAGGTTTAGTTTAGGTGATTTGAGATTAGGATTAGGTTTCGGCATAGGTTGAGATTTGCGGGTTCAGGATCGGGTTTCGGGTTTACTTTTCGTGTTTGGGTCAAGGTTTAGGTAAGGTGAATGGATTTAGGAATAGGCGTAGGTTTAGTTTAGGTGATTTGAGATTAGGATTAGGTTTCGGCATAGGTTGAGATTTGCGAGTTCGGGATCGGGTTTCGGGTTTGGTTCTCGTGTTTGGGTCAAGGTTTAGGTTAGGTGATTGTATTTAGGAATAGGTGTAGGTTTAGTTTAGGTGATTTGAGATTAGGATTAAGTTTCGGCATAGGTTGAGATTTACGGGTTCGGGATCGGGTTTCGGGTTTGGTTTTCGTGTTTGGGTCAAGGTTTAGGTAAGGTGAATGTATTTAGGAATAGGTGTAGGTTTAGTTTAGGTGATTTGAGATTAGGATTAGGTTTAGGCATAGGTTGAGATTTTCGGGTTCGGGATTGGGTTTCGGATTAGGTTTTCGTGTTTGGGTCAAGGTTTAGGTTAGGTGAATGCATTTAGGAATTGGTGTAGGTTTAGGTTAGGTGATTTGAGATTAGGATTAGGTTTACGCATTGGTTTATAGTTTCGGGTTCGGGATCGGGTTTAGGGTTAGGTTTTCGAGTTTAGGGTCTAGGTTTAGAGTTAGATGAATTGAGTTTATGTTTTGGTTTAGCCGTAGCTTATAAGTTTTAGTTTTAGGTTTATGGTTTCGGATTTAGGGTGTAGGTCTTGGAGACTTAAGCAACTCAAGGATAGCTCCGACGCACATCCAGGTCTACTCCACACAAAGCGGGCCTGTCCAAATGGCCAGGCCACCCATATTGCTGTCCATAGGAACAGGACAGCTTCATCATGGTCATAACAGCGGTTCCCACCTTCCAGGGACCCCCGCTCAACACCCGGATAGCTCCGACGCACATCCGGGTCTGCTCCATTAATTTCGAGCTAATACATAAACACGGGCCTGTCCAAATGGCCAGGCCACCCATATTGCTGTCCATAGGAAATGGACAGCTTCATCATGGTCATAACAGCGGTTCCCACCTTCCAGGGACCCCCGCTCAACACCCGGATAGTTCCGACGCACATCCGGGTCTGCTCCATTAATTTCGAACTAATACATAAACACGGGCCTGTCCAAATGGCCAGGCCACCCATATTGCTGTCCATAGGAACAGGACAGCTTCATCATTATGGTCATAACAGCGGTTCCCACCTTCCAGGGACCCCCGCTCAACACTCGGATAGCTCCGACGCACATCCGGGTCTACTCCATTAATTTCGAGCTAATACATAAACACAGGCCTGTCCAAATGGCCAGGCCACCCATATTGCTGTCCATAGGAACAGGACAGCTTCATCATCATGGTCATAACAGCGGTTCCCACCTTCCAGGGACCCCCGCTCAACACCCGAATAGCTCCGACGCACACCGGGTTTGCTCCATTAATTTCGAGCTAATACATAAACACGAGCCTTTCCAAATGGCCAGGCCACCCATATTGCTGTCCATAGGAACAGGACAGCTTCATCATCATGGTCTAAACCGCGGTTCCCACCTTCCAGGGACCCCCGCTCAACATCAACATCAATCAACTACTCTTAATCACAAGTATCATGTTCGTCATCTAATTTGCCACTAAATGATAATATAATAAAATCAGTCGCCCATCCAAGGATGGATAGATTGAAATGCGATCATTATTTCCATTTAAATGCCCAAGCCTAAATTTCGACAGCATCTCCCCCTATCTCTCCAGATATATTTATCTTACATTTCATTTCCACGTCAACTATCCACACATTGTGTGGATTAAATTGACGATGGAATTAAACATAAGAAACATATCCAGAGAGAATAGGAGAGTTACCGCACGAAACTAATGACAGAGCATGTAAATGACAAACAACGATAACATTCCAATCTATCCAACCTTGGACTGTCCAACAGGACAATTTGACAGATTTCTATACCTCCAAAACACACTTTATCTATGCTCGGCAATATAGAAATCTCCAAATGGGCTAACTGATTCTATTATATTACCATTTGTGGACAAAAAATAACTATTAATAATAAGCCAAATACATCTACAACATACATCCACATAAATCAACCATGGGTAGCTCCGACGCACATCCGGGTTTGCTCCATCAATTCCAGATACACAAGCACATGAAAATGACAGAATCATCAACACCATGAATCAAGTCTAATCAAATACCTAATGACTGCTATTTTCTGAACAAATAAGTATGTATGGGGCCCACCATGGGAATCGGATTGCGTGCGGAGTAACTCTGCACGCTAGCTCTTATCTCTTATCATGTAGAGTAAACTCAGTTGGGCCCACCTAGAATGTATGTGATTTATCTATTCCGTCCTTATGTTTTTTCAGCTCATTTTAGTGGTTGAGCCCAAAATTTAAGCATATCCAAATCTCAAGTGGACCATGCCATGGTAAACAGTGGGAATAATGATTTCCACCATTCTCAGGCTCCCCTATGATCTTTATTTGTCATCCAACCTGTCCATAAGATCACATGGATATGGATGAAGGGAAAACACAAATATCAGCTTGATCCAAAACTTCTGTGTCGTCCTAGAATTTTTCAATGATAGACATTCAGTTCACACTTGTGGTCTGGTCCACTTTAGGTTTTGATATGCTTCATTTTTGGGCACCATACCTAAAATTACCTGCTAAGATGGATGGATGGAGTGGATAAAATACGTAAATCACTGTGGGCCCCACATAGTTTACTCCACACAAATATATGCTTCATCTAAAACAGTGGACAGCGACGTGGGCCCCACAGGCAATGGACAGCGACGGTGGGCCCCACAGCCAGTGGACAGCGACGTGGGCCCCACAGCCAGTGGACAGAGACGGTGCGCCCCACAGCCAGTGGACAGCGACGGTGGGCCCCACAGTCAGTGGACATCGACGTGGGCCCCATAGGCAGTGGACAGCGACGGTGGGCCCCATAATTTCATTTTTTCTTTAATTTGTAAATCACAATTTGGATTTTAAAATTTAAAATCCCTAATTAGGGATTTTAATTTCGAAATCCCTAATTAGGAGATTTTAATTTCGAAATCCCTAATTAGGGATTTACTAAATCAGTGGGCCCCACCAAATAATGGACAGCTAAGGTGGACCCCACATGCAATGGACGATGAAAATCGACGGTGGGACCCACATGTAATGGACAATGGAAAGCGACGGTGGGACCCACTCGGCCACATGCATTGGACAGCGATGATGGGACCCACATGCATTGGATTTTGGAAGTGGGCCCCACAATGAACAACGAGGAGAGAGGGAGAGAGGGGAAATGTAGGAAGAAGGAAGGGGGAGAGGGTTACCGGAGGTGGCGGCGGCGTATGGAGGCCGGCGGAGGTTCTTGGCAAGCGGCGGTGGGACGCTGGTAAGAGATGGTCGGCTGAGATGGGTGGTCGGCAGAGATGGTACGACGCCGGTGACCGAACGCCTGACGCTGGTGGTCGGCGATGAGAGAGACGGCCGCGGACGGTGAGTGTCATTCGAGAGAGAGAGAGAGAGAGAGAGAGAGAGAGAGAGAGGAAGAAATGAGGGACGGTCGCGCTGGGTAATAACTTAAAAGACTTTTACCGACGAAATTTTTCGTCGGTAAAAGTAAGTAATTTCGTCGGTAAAAGTCCTTCTCACTCTTGGCGGGAATCAGGAAATAAGACTTTTACCGACGAAATTGTTCGTCGGTAAAAGTGAAGACTTTTACCGACGAAATATTTCGTCGGTAAAAGTGAAGTTTTCTGTTATCTTTTTTAGCGACGGGTTACTTTGTCAGCAATAAGCTTTTTACCGATGAAATTTTTATTTCGTCGGTAAAAGTGTATGGCGGGAATGAATTTGGTGGTGACGGGAGATTTTTACCGACGATTTTTTCATTTCATCGGAAAAATGGTTTTTCCCAACGAAAATTATTTCGTCGGTAATACTTTCGTCGGTAAAAATCCGTTTTCTTGTAGTGTCTTCATCCCCTAGTTGGTTGCATATTGTTGAGCTCATAATTGTACATATTCTAACCCCAATTCATCACTCATTATGCATGATATACATGTTTAAAGGACCAACTTAATACATGATTTGTGATTGTAGGAACAAGATGGAGAGTTCACCATTTGAAAGCTAAGTGGAGCTCTTTATGAGCATTGAGGATCAATAGATGAAGTAATGAAGGAAGATCAAAGAAAGACAAGCAAGGAGAGAAGAGAAAAGAAGAAAGAAAGAAAGAATGAATGAAGAAAGAGAGCCAGACCGGTCGGCTGACCGGTTGGCCAAGCCAGCCCGACCGGTCATGACCGGTCGGCCATTCATCTACATGCCAAGAAGGATGCTTGGACAGTTGGACTGCCAGCCAGACCGGTCATGACCGGTCGGGCATAGTTACTGGAATCATCAGGAACGCAGCCGACCGGTCATGACCGGTCGGCCATTGTTGCTGGACAAAGGGTCAGGCCACTCCGACCGGTCATGACCGATCGGCCAGCGTAACCAGCCACTTTCTATTTCAGAAACTCCGGATTTCACTGCGCAATTGCGTAAGTTTACGCAATTTCTGGAGTTCTCTTGCATATTGGACTCCTCCAGGCTATAAAAGGACCTCTTCCCTTCATACCAGAGGAGGCTACAACGTGGGGATTGCTCAGGAGACGGATTCTACTTCAGATCTCTAGTTTTCTTCCTGTTTTAGTAGTTTTTCATGTTTTTAGAGGCTTTTAGTTCAAGGATGTTAGAGATGAACTAAAACCTCTTAGCTAGAGCTAAGAGGTGAAGCTTTTGATTCGTTTTTGATGGATTGATGCAACCGAGGTTTCCTTTTATGTTTTAATTGATGAATTTTAATTCAATTTGAGTTTGATTCAAGTACTATGTTGGTTTCTACTTTGATCTCTTGATGACTTCGGGCTCATGTGATTCTTAGTGATCCTAACTTAGTATCTTAGCTTTTGAGTATTGTTTATGCTTGTGTAATGCATTGATCTACCATCGACTCCGGGCATGGTAGACGCTTTGATTGCCTCGTATTCAATGGCCTGATTTTCATGTGGGAACTCATGCAACTGAAATTCTTATCTTTTGTGTATAATCTGGAATAGTTGTTTAGTGATTGATTTTGATTTAATTAGAGTTCAAATCATGAGTTGTAATCAGGTCTAGTGACAGGACTTGGTGAAGGCTATGGTTATGAATCTCAACTAGATTGGAAAGAGGCTTGGCCTATACAATTGAGTGTGCCCAAGGCCTGAGCTTGGAAGTGGGAATCAAATCAGTTAATAAGCACCTATTTCAGATAACTATGATTAATTGCTCTATATTCCGATCGGATAGAGATGGAAATCTGATTCTGATTGAGTTATATGAGACCTAGTTGTGTTAATGCATTGAAACGTATCAAGAGTGGATCCTTGGCGCTCTAGTGACTTTTTAGATTGAATTTACCTTAACCATTCACTGTTTAAACTCAAATCACTGTTTGTTTAGTTTTAGTTCTTAATATAGTCTTAATTACTAGTTGTTTTAGTTAAATTCTGAAGATACCCATACATAAATCTCTGTGGGAACGATACTCGGTCTTTCCGAATTATTACTACTTCGCAACCCTACACTTGGGGAGTGAACACATATGTTGAAGGCATTCATCTTAATCATCATATTGCCAAAGGTAATTTGTACAACTTCACTCCTACAATTGATTATTGCATTTGATGTGGCTAGGAATGGGCAGCCAAGTATGACAGGGATTTGAGTGCCAATATGAACCATGGATCGTGCATCTAAGATAATAAAGTCTACCGGGTAGTAGAACTTATTGACTTGGACAAGGACATCCTCAATCCTCGCTCTTGAGGTACGGATCGAATGATCGACAAGTTGAAGTGTGGTTTTGGTGAGTTTCAATTCACCTAAACTCAATTGTTCGTAGACTGAGGAGGGGATTAGATTCACACTTACTCCTAATTCAAGTCAAGTGAAGCTTGCTTCACCCAGTAATCACCAATCATGCATGATATTGTTGGACTACTGGGAGCTTTATATTTTTGGGGCATCCCTTGATTTATAATGGCACTCACTTGCTTAGTAAAAAATGCCCTCTTTTACACATTCAATTTCTTTTTTAACCATGTAAAGGTCTTTTAAGTACTTGGCATATGGCGGTATTTGTTTGGTGTCATCCAACAATAGGATGTTGATCTTCACTTGCTTAAAAACCTCCAAGAATTCTTGATATTTGTAATGAGGTTTGGGTGAAATCAAGCGTTGAGGGAATGGAGCAATGCGCTTATATTCTTTTAACGGTTTTTTTTTCATGCAAGGCGGTGTTAGGTCCATCATCCTCTTTAAAAGATATCAGATCATTAGGCGTTGTGGCCTTCATTGGATTAGGTTTTCTATTATTTTTCCACTTCTAAGAGTGGTGATGGATTTAACATGTTCCATGTGTTGGTTAGAGGAAATAGAAGCACTTATCTCACATTGTGAGCTCGAGTTAGGTAGGGGTTGGGCCGGAAAGGTCCCTTCTCTTGCGTTTAAGTGGGCCTTAATTTCCTCCACCAAAGTTTGAAGCTCTTTCATCATCTCATTATTTGTTTGGTTTATTTGAGCTTAACTATGGATGAATGTTTTCAAAGTATCATCTATAGACATTTGAGATGGGGCCATAACAAATTGCATGGGAGACCCCTTTTGAGGATTACTCGGGTTAGCCGTGGGTCCATTCGCCCAACTGAAGTTAGGATGGTTCCTCCAACTAGGATTATACATATTTGAGTTAGGAGCGCTAAAAGGACGTTGATAACTATTTAAGGCATTTGATTACTCATTGTTGAGCTCTGAATTATGCATATTCTAATCCCAATTTATCACTCATTATACATGTTTTTATAATTTAAAGCTTAATCTAATACATGGTTTTGTGTTTGTAGGAATGCGAGAGAGATTTCAATTGTATGATAATAAAAGACACAATTTACATGCCTTGAAGATCAATGAAAGAAAGGATAAAAGATGGAAGAAAGATGCAATGGAGATGGAGAAAGAGAAGAGTAAAAAATCACATTTTACAGCCTGACCGGCCGGCTAAACCCTTTAGAAACAGCATTTTCGTTGTAGTGTTTTTATGAAGGCTGACCTGTGGTCCAGTCGACTGGATGGACTGGCTGGCTGGTAGGTCAGCCTATACACTTTGAAGTCTAGAGAATTGGTTATGATTTTATGCAACTTCTGGCCGGCCGGCTAGCATCCTGATTGAAGAAGGAAGCTTCTATTTTTGGATTTTGCTAAGCAAGTGCGATACTTCTCCGCAATTTCTCAGATCTAAGGTATAAAAGGACTCCTCCTCTTCATCCTCAGGGCATGCTAGGATGTGGGGAAGATCAAGGAAACTTCAAAGAAGGATTTCTTTTCAGTTTTCTTCTATTTCTTACTTTTTTTTTCATGTTTTTTAGGCTTGTAGTTCAAGAATGTTAGAGATGAACTAAAACCTCTTAGCTAGGGCTAAGAGGTGAAGCTTTTGATTCGTTTTTGATGGATTGACGTAACCTAGGTTTCCTTTTTATACTTTGATTGAAGAAATTGGTTTAATATGAGTTTGAATGAAGTATTGTTCAGTTTTTGCTTTGATTTCTTGATGACTCCGGGCGCATGTGCTTCTTAGTGAATATATACCTAGTAGCTTACCTTTCTGGTATTGTTTATGCTTGTGTAGTTCATTGATCTATTATCGACTTCGGGCATGATAGTCTCTTTGATTGCCTTGTGTACAATTAATGGCACAATCTTCATGTGGGAACTCATTCAAACTAAAGTTCTAATCTTTTGTGATAATTTGAGAAAGATGTTTGTTAGTTGATTTTGATTTAATTAGAGTTCTAATCATTGGTCGTAGTCAAGTCTAGTGACAGGATTTGATGAAAGCTATGGTTGTGAATCTTAACTAGATTGGAAAGAGGCTTGGCCTATACAATCGAGTATGCCCAAGGCCTGACCATTATTGTGGGAATCGAATTGATGAACAAGCAACTGTTTTAGATAAGTGTTGGTTGAACCACTTCATATTTCGATCAGATAGAGATAGAAATTCGATTCCGATTGAGTTGTGAGAGACCTAGTTGTGTTGATGCATTGAAAACCGTCAACAGTAGATCCTTAGCGCTCTAGTGTCTTTTAGATTATTATTACCTCTCTTAATGTGATTTCAACAATAGGTTGTTTTAGATAAACTTTGAGAATATCTACATATAAATATTTGTGGGATGATACTCGGTCTTTTCAAATTATTACTACATCGCAACCCTACACTTGGGGAGCAAACATACATGTAAAAGTTCTTGAAACGTAGGAATTGTGGGGCAATCCTGCTTTTGGTGTACATTGCTAGCACAAATTCCACAAATAGTCTCAACCGCCCCCCCTATGTTTGATTGCGTCCGCTTTCTTAGCTCTATGGCCTCAACTTTTCATGTGAGATTGGCCACTCTAACATTGAGATCATCTTCATCATTTAAGATGTAAATTCTTCCATTTTCCTTGACTTGAGATTGTTTAAAACTTGTTGGCTTGGATATATCCCATGATTGTGCATTTTTTGCCAATATGTCGAAATGATCCCAAGCATCCTCCGTTTCCTTATTCATGAACTCCCCATTGCACATCATCTCCACGAATTGGCGTATGGATGAAGTTAGTCCTTTATAGAAGAAACTAATTACCCTCTACTATTCGTAGCTATGATGTGGGCATGCGTTTAATAGCTCTTTGTACATTTCCCAACATTAGAAGAAGGTTTCATCTTCTTTTTGGGAAAAGTTTATAATGTCCCTTCTCAGCGAATTGGTTAGATGAGCAGGGAAGAATTTTTTAAGAAACTCTCGGGTTATCTCAGTCCATGTTCCTATAGACCTTAGCCATAAAGAATGTAACCATTATTTGGTTTTATCTTTCAAGGAGAAAGGGAACAACTTGAGTCTTATGGTAACCTCGGTTACATTATTAAAGTGTATTGTGGCAATAATCTCATCAAACTCCTTAAGGTGAAAATACGCACTCACGAAATCGAGTCCATGAAATTTAGGGAGAAGTTGGATCAATTCCAGTTTAAAATCAATATTCCCCACATTATGAGGGAAAATCATATAAGAAGGGATGCTTGTCCTAGCGGGTTGTAGATAATCACGTAGAGTCCTAGGTTGAGGAACATCCCCTACCTCATTCTGATAAACTTTGGTATGGGTTTGGGCTTGATTTTGTTGTTGGTTAGCCCTTTGATTAGGTTGATTTTCAGTCATCTCTCTAGCAAATTTAGGAAAATTTTAACGTTTTTTAACACGGGGTTCTCTATCAATCCGTTTAACAATTTTTCCATCACTTAACAACCATTGAGTGTGATCATGAACCCACTTGGACATGAACCACTTAACACAAGTATAAATTCTAACTGACTTCTACTTCTCAAAAAGAAAATAAAAATCTAAAACAATTTATAGCAAGATGGTTAGTATGATAGAACATGATTTTAAGGTCTATATTAGTTTCGTCCTGCAAAAGTAAAGCAAAACAAAGTTAGTGTCCTGAAATAAGGAGTAAACCAATTATAGAAAACAAAACAAATATCAAACCTATCTTAACACAATCTCAACAAAAAGTTATCTTAGAAAATTATGAAAACACCATTTCAAATCCTTGGCAACGGCGCCAAAAACTTGTTCACAACCCCTAGTATAAGGCTGTGATGTAATAATAATTCCGAAAGACCGAAATCGTTCCACAGTGATTTGTTTGTAAGTAGTCATAGGTTTTTTCAAAAAATAACTTAAAATTAAGATTATATTAAAAAATTAAATCTGTAAAAATTGGATTGAAGAATTATTAATTAAAATAGTAAATAAAAAATTGAAATCAAGAATCTAAAGGCACTAGAGCGCTAAAGATCCACCTATAGTTATTTCCAATGTCTTAATTCAACTAGGTCTCATTATAACTCAACCAGAATCGAAGTCCCATCTTTATCTAGCCGGAATATGGAACAGTTAAATCACATAACAATTTAAAACAGATATTTGTTCATTTATTTGGTTCACTCAATAAAGCTCAGGCATTGGGCGCACTCAATTATATAGGCCAATCATTTATCATATCAAGTTAAGATCACAACCATACTCTTCCTTAAATCCTTTCACTAGAATTCAGTAGAACTATATTTTGAACTTCAATTAAACTAATATCAATAAGCAAAAAATCATCTCAGAATTCCAGAAAAGATATGAACTTTGGTTTGAAATAGATCCCACATTAGAACCAATCATCTAGATCGCAAGAAATTCATAGTGTCTACCATGCTTGGAGTTTATGGTAGATCAAGGAATTTTATAGATCTAAATAATTCAAAACAGATAACTAACTAAATTTAGATCCTCCAAGCATCACATAAACTTGAAGTCATTAATAAATCAAAGAAAATTAGAATTAGAACTTTATTTAAACTCAAATCAAACCATGTTCATCAATTAAATAATAAAAATGAAACCTACGTTAAATCAATTCATAAAAAATAAACTAAAGCCTTCACCTTTAGCTCTAGCTAAGAGGTTTTAGTTCATCTCTAACATCCTTGAAGTAAAAGCCTGAGAAAACATAAAAACTAACTAGAAAATAGAAGAAAATAAGAAAAATGCGAAGTTGAATCCTTCTCCCAAGCCTCCTTGATATTCCTCACGTCTTAGCATACTTTGGAAATGAAGGGAATGTTTCTTTTTATAGAAGAAATCCGCCACCGACTCTGATTTGCATAAGAAAATCTCACACCACCATTGGCGATTGATGCATCGATTGATTGGGAGATCCATCATAAAATCGGGCCGACTATTAAAAGTAGAAATTTGTCTGGAAGGTCGGGCGATCGATTGCATGTGGTTTGTCTATCGATAGCAAGTCTGATTTTTAGTCCAGCAAGGTCCAGCAACAAATCTGCAAAATTTGGACTTTTTGTAGCTTGGACGATCGATCGTAAATGATCTGTCGATTGATCGCAATTCTGACTTTTAATCCAGGAAGCTTCGGCAACAATTCAGCACATTTGGGGGATTGTTGATCAATTACAAGTGTCCTGTTGATCAATCACAAACCCGCATCCAGCAACAATTCAGCACTTCTGGAGAGTTAGATCAATCTCAAATTCCTGTAGATCAATTTTAAAATTTAAAACTTTCAAATTTTGGCTTCTAAGATTCGGATCTTCAATACTTGAGTTTTTAATTAATGTCTCTTGGTTGCTAGAACTTGTTCCTTTGAAACTCTAAATCATCGGACTTAGCTTAATTTCTCACAAATTTCTCTCAATCACCTACATACATGAAAACACACTAAAGTTAGTCCTTTAAACACATTATTTCATATAAACATAATATGAAATTAGGGATAATATGCGTAATTTTAGGCTCAACATGGATTCGAGTATTCCTTCATGGATTCAAAGAAGATTGGTTGAGGAGTCTCGATAAGTCTGTGGATTCGGATCAATTATCTACGAGGGAGACGGTGATCAACCTCATTCTTCTTATGGCTGCGCCACTATCACTGGCCTAGACAAGATTTAAGCATATGTTGAAGAAGACGAGCTTGGACAGAGATTGGCCCGACCCTAACTTGGCCCATTGAAACCCTTATGGCCATAAATTAGAAAGGCTTGAGGTTTGTCTTAGGGAATTTTTGGATTATGAAATATATACTTTGGGGCCTGAAATACCAAATGGTTTAGACCATCTGATGTATGCTTTTTTTTTTGGGAGGCATGTTCAAAAGGTGGCCCTTGAATCTGATGAGTGGCCCAAACCTATAAATATTTCCTCGAATTGTATCCTCACTATTTCCTTTCAGTTCATTGATTCATCATTTCTTATTGGAGTTTGTTATTTTGATTTGAGTAGGTGTACATAAATGCTTCCCTTCTCTTGCACCCATATTTACTTCTACTTCTCTTTAAGCTTCATGCAACTATAGTTAAAACCATAATTTGACGACTAGGTAGGTTGAACTTGACTCACTGTAGTCACCAAATGGTGACTGGTCAAGTTGCACCCGGATTCATGAGATTGGGTTTGACTCATCTGAGTCATGAACAAGTCTTGCAACCACTCAAATAAATGGGCCTTGCACAAGACAAAACGTAATAAATAAATAAATGAAAGACAAAGTAAAAAGGAAATGAAACTGGTAACCCTCCAATCAAATGACTTTCTCTCCAACTCTATGACATATACATTGAATTTTGATTGTGTTAGAACCATACATGTTGTACACGTGTTTGAGATGGGCAACCCTTAGTGGGGCCTAACCACATTGGGTAGCAAGTGCTATTAGTGCACTTTTCTATGGCATACTAGTGCACTTTATTTGTTAATCATGTGTGTCCTTGTGCTATAATATCAATTGAGCTTTGCCAAGCTGAAGATTGAAGATTCAAGTGAACAAGAAGCATTAAGGAAGAAGAAACAAGTAAATGAGATGCCTTGGTGACCCTAACTCTTAGAACTAAAACAACCCATAACCTCTAGGTGACTTAGACCTAAATAGGTATACTTTTAGTCATCTTAAAATGGCTTTAGGAGTCCCAAAAGACCACCCAAAGTAAGGCTTAAAAGATTTATGAGTTGCTGTGAAAATACACCCCAAACGGCAGAACTCATAGTGCTGTTGGCTGATCAATCAACCGACCGACAGCCAGTTCAACCGGCTGACCGATCGCATTGACAGGCTGACTATAGCCATTTAAGGACAACAACTGAACATTTATCCTGGCCTATATTTGACGGGTCGACAGTCAAATTCGACCTGCCGACGGGCCTTGTCGACCGACCTACAGGTCGATGCAGTGGCTAAACAAGATAACAGCCACATGGAGAAATTTAACTGGTCGATGTCCAAATTCAACTAGCCGACTGCCCTTAGACGACTGATCGATGACCCTTGGACGATCGATCGACGGGTAGCCGTTATGCCCATTTTCTATCCGTTGGAACTCAAACTTAATATATATGGAGCTCAGATTTTAAAGCTTGGTAGAGGGAATTTAGTATATTAAAATCCACCATTACAATAACCATTACTAGGCTATATTAATCCTAAGCTACTCAAGTCATCTTTCTTATGATTCATCACAAGTTGGAGCATTCAAAACTCATATGAAGATAAAGTTGTTCCCTTGTGATCTCTAGATGTTTAGGCACCAAAACTTATAGGTAAATCTCTTGCCTAAACCTCTCTTAAAGATCTTTCTAAGTGAATTCTGTTAGTACACTTTTTTGTGGCATACTAGTGCACCTTATTTATCAATCACGTACATCCATGTGTTATAATATCGATTAAGCCTTGTCAAGCTGAAAAACGAAGATTCAAGTGGACAAGAAGCATCAAGGAAGAAGAACAGGTAAAAGAGATGGCTTAGTGACCCTAACCCTTAGAACCAAAACAACCATAACCTTTAGATGACTTCGACAATATAGTAAAACTTTTAATGTACTTTTTTGTTGCATACTAGTGCACCTTATTTGCCAATTACGTAAGTCTTAATGTATAGGTGCTGGTTGAGCCTAAAGAAGATGAAGACTGAAGATAAAAGTGGACAATTGTATTAAGGAAGAAGAATCAAGTAAATCAGAGATGCCATGGTGAGCCAAAACCATTGAACCTAAACCAAAACTATACCTTTAGATGACTTGAACCATAGTTAAACTTTTACTCATCTTAGAATGACCTTAGGTATTCTAAAAGCTCATCCAAAGGAAGGACTTAGAGGTTTATAAGCTCCTATAAAAATGCACCTCAAAATGGTGGACTTACAATGCTGTCGGCCGACTGTCAATCGATCGACAACAAGGTATCAATCGACCGACAATCTGGTCAACTGAGCGACAAAGGCACAAAATTGGAAAAAAACAAAACAATGTCCAGGCCTTAATTCAGTAGACCAACGCCCATCATCGGTTGACCGATGGCCCTCTGTTAGCCGACTGACAACTAACTGTTGGCAGCCATTTTCTATCCGTTAGAACTTTTTCTATATAATGGAGGGACTTGGTTTGAGGGATCCAGAGGGAGAATTTAATGTATTAGAAGCAACCCACATTGTCCACATCATCAGGCTCTAATTCTAATCATTCCAAGTTATCTTCCTTGTGCTTGATCACAAGTTGGAGCATTCAAAAGCTCAATTGAAGATGAACTTGCTCTCTCTTGATCTCTAGATGTTTTAGACACCTATACCATGGGTATATCCTTAGTCTAAACCTCTCTAGAGATCCAAATAGGTGGAATTCCTATAGTCAGCCAAATCCTACTATGTTGTAGAGAATTCACCATTACCTCCTAGCACCTTGGGCATCTCTTGAAGGATCGAATGCGAGGTAGTTGATCATTAGAGCTGAGGTATTAGCAACGCATTGGTAACAGGATCGGGGGAGCAACGGGGAGCTTATCGAAGCACGAGAGAGTGAAGATCAAGCAACCCAAGGACACTGAACAAGGGGATCAATCCGCAAGTAAGTTGTCAAGTAGAAGAATTCTGTTGCACTCTTTCCTTGTGGAGGATTGAGTGCGAGAGTTTAGAATCAAACTCGACCAAGTCTCCAAGGGAAGCGGGAGTATACAGTAGGTTCTTAAGTAGGACCGAAGGGTTGGAATGAACCTTGTCAAACTCCTGGGTATGATGGAACCTATAAACATCTTGGTTGAAAGATGAACTAGTAAAATCTTCGTCATAGGTTAGGAAGAACCTTGTTAAATTCCCTAATAGGGTGGAACTAGTTTAAAACACTAGGTTAGGAGGAACCTAATTTAAAATCCCTAGTGAAATTTAATGTGCTCAAGGGATGAGTATGGGAACCGGGAGTGGAGTAGGGAAACCAAACCACTATACATACTTGTGTTGAGATTGTTATTTGAGTCATTTCTATTTTAGCATTGTCTATTTAATTGTTAGTTATATGAATGTTGGAATGAAATGTATGCTATGGATTGATAAGTAGATTCTCACACACATCTTGTAGTTTCACTTTTATACTAGTTGATTAGGAAGCTATACCATTAATAGTTTAGATAACTGCACATTAATTAAAAGCTCAACATGTTGCATCATTATAATCCATGTATTTGGGCTATTTTACTTAATTAAATTATCTTTGTAACCTTTGTGATTGAGTCTACTTAATCTTGGAAGCTAAGTTGTAAGACCCGTACCCTGAATTGCCTTCTATACGCTTAGTTTTCGGTACCGGTACGTCTCGGATGGACTAGATTAACGATCCTTGATCGTGACCCTATTTTTGTACCGCATCGACCCAAGACCTATACCCCGGCGACCACGTAGGCACTGTGATTCCAACGCCGTGCGGCATGCCCCATTACGATACCCGATGTGAAAGTTGCGATCATTTGCGCAATCTGAGTGGGCCGGGCAACGCGCATGTGGCGCAGACCCCACTTGAACAAATCTAAAGAAAGTCAAATCAATCAATCAATCACCCTCACCCTCACCCTCACCCATACTCCTCTTATCACCCTAGTCTACACAAACTCTACTCACCCCATCCCTCTCTCACCAAAAAGTCAAGAGAGCCCATACCTTTCATGCCCCCTCCCATACCATCCTACTCCCCCTCCCATGTTAGCCCATAAAGGTAGGACCCACCTTGTGTATGTATGGTACGTGTGGTGGACACCATAATGGCGGGGGACTACCTCGATGAACGTTTCTCACCGCTTCTTCCATACCTTTCCCTTCCATTTATTTTCCTTACTCCCCCTTGTTTTTGGACTATGGTGGGGCTCGCAAGTGGGGCACGTTGTCACAGCGTGGGACACCATGTGTGGCCCACCTAGAAATTTATTTACCAATCAACCATTGTTAGATCACAAAGATCTACCACTGAAACTTAATAAATGGTGGTGATTGAATACCTACCACTGAAACTTCCTTAGACTGATGAGTTATATTTGCTATCCGACCAGTGGGCGGGGCCAACCATGGTCCTTCCTTTGTGTGGACCCTCGTCGTTCCGCGCTCCCATGACGTTCTCCCTTCCCTTCCGGAAAAGAAGAAGAGGTGCGTGCGTGCGAATCGTCGTTTGTGCCACTGGCTTGCCTCGTTCTCGAGGGTTCTATTCGGTTGTCGTGTTAAGCTGGATGTGTTTAGATAAGTTTGTATAAGACCAGAGTCGCCACTAGCCAGTTACTTCGAATCTACAGTTGGCTAGACCCCGTAGAAACGTTAGAGAAGGGGATCTGAAGATTCCTTCCTCCAAAATGACTCCTTTTGATCTGCGGCCAGAGATTCGAGGTAAGGGATCATGATTACAGGGTGGGAAGAGGTTAAGCACCCCACACACTACCCGTACCGAAGTACGGTCTCTACTTCACAGAATCGAACTAATATTTGAAAGTCTGTTTTAATCCTCTTACATTCTCATGGATGACATGATGCATGAATGTAGGTCTGAACAGTAAGAGTTTTTGATGGGCAGGTTTCCATTAACAGGCAAGCCCAGAGCATACGCTCGAACTGACAGGTGCTTTATGCAGAATGCATGCTGTGTGTTTGAATGATCAAGGTGCTTGTAGTGACGGATGCATGAATGCAAGTCTGAATAGTAAGAGTTTCTGATGGGCAGGTTTCTATTAACAGGCAAGCCCAGAGCATACACTTGAACTGACAGGTGCTTTATGCGAGATGCATGCAGTGTGTTTGAATAATCAAGGTGCTTCTAGTGGCTGATGTATGAATGCAGGTCTGAACAGTAAGAGTTTCTGATAGGCAGGTTTCCATTAACAGGCAAGCCCAGAGCATACGCTCGAACTGACAGGTGCTTTATGAGAGATGCATGTTGTGTGCTTGATGATCAAAGTGCTTGTAGTGAAGCAAGGGGGTTGGAAGAAAAGTAAATGTTGCACTTATGCTAGATGCGAATGAGATGATGCTGGTAAAGAATAGCTAAATGGACGTGGGTGTGCAAGGGTTGGCTTCAAGTGGCTGGATCAAGACTTGGATGGCTTGGGAGACTTAGACCAGGGCTAGGCTCTTCTCACTCGGGCTCTCCTTGGTGGAAAAATGGGCTAAAAAAGGGATGGAGGTGAACTCAGAGCTCTCGGACTGAAGAGAGGCGAAGTGGATATCGAATGTGAAAGGGAGAGGGGGTATTTATAGCAGTGGACAGTGGCAGTTCCCGTAAACATTTTTGGGCGGCACCCAGGGGGCCGCCCGTACGGCTTTTCTTGAGATTCAGCGGGCAGTACGGACTCGCTCCGAGGCTGTGGTCTGGAACTCGGTGAGTTGACTGGGTTTGGGGGATGGGTTGACACGGTGAGTTGACTCAGCGGGTTGACTCGGCGATTTGACTAAGTGGGTTGACTCGCCGAGTTTGACTTTTTTTTGGGATTTTTTGACTGGTTTTTCTTATGGGGGGTTTCTCAGGCTGATGTTTAGGGGTGAGTTGACTGGGTTCAGGCTTGGGCTGGGCTATGGATTGGGGCTTACAAGGGTGAGTTTGGCTGAGTTTGGACATGGGATTTGGGGGTACGGTCCTCCATTCATTCAGCTATCTCTACCAACAGTGTAGCCGAAGGTGGGGTGTCTACAGATGCCCCTCTTTGGCAGAGGTTGCGTGAAACCGAATGCCAAAGCGAGTGGACACCCCACTTCTGACCCGGTCATTCATAGATCATGGTCTGAAATCTTTGCTTGCCTTTGCATCTGTGCCAGTTGATTGTCTGGAAATTGATCACTTGCACATACCGCGGGAGTTTGGAGAAAATGTTGCGATTGTCCCTACAGTGTGCTGCAACCTGGGTACCCAATCGCAACCCTTCCATTCCCGATCGGTACTAACATCGGAAAGGTACAGCAGAGCCTCTGTGTCGTAGTCTTACAAGGTTACTGACCATGTGATTGACTGTTTGATATTTTCTCGGATCACTCCAGGAGTACTTATTTTGCTTGACTGTCAAAGTGGTTAGTTAACCTGCGTCATGCAGTCTTATGGGAGTCTACTACGCTGACTTGGAATCAGTCAAGGTACTTCAGGTATCCACGCCTAGGTATGTGCGGGTGAACTCTTTCCACCCGATCTGCTGGTTTTGATGCTTGGTTTGCAATTCATTCTTTCCTAGATTGTGGTCTGGAATCTTTGTTGTCCTTTGTATCTGAGTCAGTTGATTCTTTGGAGATTGGTAACTCGCATATACCGAGGGAGTTTGGAGAAAACTTTGCGATTGTCCCTGCAGTGTGCTGCAACCTGGGTACCCAATCGCAACCCTTCCATTCCCGATCGGTACTAACATCCGAAAGGTACAGCAGAGCCTCTGCGTCTTAGTCTTACAAGGTTATTGACCCTGAGATTGATTGTGAGGTTTGATGCTTTCCTGAATCACTCCAGGAGTACTTGTTTCGCTTGACTGTCAAAGTGGTTAGTTGCCCTGCGTTATGTATTATTACGGGAGTCCACTACGCCGACTTGGACTCAGTCAAGGTACTTCAGGCATCCACACCTAGGTATGTGCGGGTGAACTCTTTCCACCCGATCTGCTGATTTTTGTTGACCTCTTAATTGTGCATATTCTAACCCCAATTCATCACTCATTGTGCGAGGTTTGCATGGTTTATAGATGAATCTAATGAGTGTTTTGTGATTGCAGGTTTGAGAGTGGACTCCGCCTAATTAAGGATGAAGATAGCTTGTTTAGGACCTTGGATGAAGACTCAAAGGTGGGCCGAAGGAAGAAAGAAAAAAGGGAAGAAAGAAAGAAACAAGAACAAGGAGAGAAAAGAAAGAAAAAGAAGGAATGAGATGGTCCGACCGGTCTTGACCGGTCGGCCATGGTTGCTGGAACCAAGCTGAAGACGTCCGACCGGTCTTGACCGGTCAGCCCTACCTGCTGGGGCAGTGTTGAAGACGTCCGACCGGTCTTGACCGGTCGGGCATGGTTGCTGGACTACTGCCAGAAGAGGGCCAGACCGGTCGTGACCGGTCGGCCAGCCCAGTCCGACCGGTCCAGACCGGTCGACCAATGAGAAAAATCAGAGTTTCTATTCCTGGCGCCGAAAATCTCTGCGCACTGCGTAACTCTTACGCAAATTCTCGATCTTTCTGAAGTTGTGGAGCTTCCCTACTATAAAAGGACACCTAGGGATCGTTCCTAGGGTATCTAGGAAGGGTTGAAGCAAGGTTGGAGGCGGAGGAAGTGAATTTTGGAGTTCCACAACTCCTTGGAGTTTGTTTTTGCTGTTTTTATGAACTTTTTAGTTGTTTCATGTTTCCTTGGATCATGAGCAGCTAAACCTCTTAGCTAGGGCTAAGAGGTGAAGCTTGTAGTGGATCCAAGATGTTTCAATTCGTAGCTAGCTGGTTTTAAGTATGGAATTCATGATTATGAACTATGGTTTGAAGTTTATACAAGTTTTTAAGTAGTTGTTCTTAGTCTTATGATGACTCATGGATGTTTGGGAGAATTACTTAACTTCTTAATTGGTTTGTACCCGTCTAGACCTGTATGATCCGAGGAATCGGAGTGCGCTCTAGTACTATGATCTTCATGAAGGGACTTCTTACCTAGGTTCTAATTTTCTGATTTTCTGTAATATGTATGGGCTGTGCATGAGATTTGAATCAAGTTCAAATCCTGATCTAGCCTTGTCTTGTGATAGGACTTGAGGATGGTTATGATTGTGAACTAGACCTTTTGGAAAGGGGAATGACCTATGCAATTGAGCATGCTCAGCTCAGCCTACATTGAGTGAATCCTATGCATTACACTTACATATTACAGATTGTTTGGTTTAACAGCTCTATCATCCGACTAGATAGACCTTTATGTCGATTCTAGTTGAGAGAATGAGAAACCACAGCGGATTGAACATCAAGGATTGCTACAAGTGGATCCTTAAACCCCTAGTGCCTTTTTATAGTTGTCTACATTCAAAATAGTTTAAAACTATTATTCACATCAATTCTATTCAAAATCTGATTATTAGCTTTTAATAGACACTTTTTGATGTGTTTGTGAAATCCTACATAAGTCCCTGTGGATCGACCTCGGTCTTACCGAGATTATTACAACATCGCAACCCTACACTTGGGGAAGCGAACAAGTTTTTGGCGCCGTTGCCGGGGATTTTGACGGTTTTTCACAAATTTCTGAAATTAGTATCTATTTAGGATTTTTAGGATTTTAGGACTAACTTAGTTTGTTTATTTGATTTTTCTTTTCAGGGATTTCTAGGAAGCTGAAGAAGATACAAGGGATTCAAGTGCCGAATCAGGTTTTATCTTTCTATACCCTACTCTTCTCCTTCTCTTATTCATTCCTATCATATTCATCTCTTGTAGAGTGGGTGGAGACTCCTTTTTGGATCTCTGAAAGGTTGGCCTTTTTGCCACCTGGATTCCTATTGGTCGGCTCTGCCGTCTTGGATCACCTTGTGCTCGGAGATTTCTTTTCTCATCTCTACTCCTCTTTCTCCTTTTTCTGCACTTTTTCTCAAAAGATTCAAAGAGTGGGTGGGGAGTTCTCTGAACCCCTATTGACCAGGAGAAATCGGTCTCTATCCTTGCTTCTGGCTTAGCCATTGCAAGACACCTTGTGCTTCGGTCTTAGAGAAAAGTAAAGAAAGGGAGGAAGAATTCTTCTTTCTCTGTGTTTCTTATTTTTTTGGTTTTGCATGCCACATTGGGCTCGGGATTCCAATAACCGACTCATAAGTGAAGGGGGGATAGTAGAAGGAATTGACAGAGAACCACGTGCTAGGAGACATCTAAACTCTCCAATTTTGTCTGAAAATATGGCTGCAAATCAACCTAATCCGGTCCAAAACCAAACTGAAACAGGGGAGAATGTGGTTGAGAATGTTCCCCGACCTAGGACTTTACGTGATTTCTTGCAACCCGTAAGAGCGAGCACCCCCTCATGCATAGTTTTTCCACAAAATGCAGGGAATGTGGATTTGAAACCGGGAGTGATTCAACTTCTCCCTAAATTCCATGGTTTAGACAGTGAAAGTGCCTATCAACACCTTAAGGAGTTTGATGAGGTAATCACCACCATGCACTTTGCAAATGTTACTGAAGATGTAGTAAGACTCAAATTATTCCCTTTCAATCTTAAAGATAAAGCCAAGGGCTGGCTTTATGCATTGAGGCCAAGATCAATTGGTGCATGGACTGATATGCACAGAGAATTTATAAAAAAAATTCTTCCCTACTCACAAAACGAACATGTTGAAGCGCCTTATCATGAACTTTGCCCAAAAGGAAGATGAAACCTTTTTCCAATGTTGGGAGAGGTTTAAGAAGTTATTAAATGCATGCCCACATCATGGCTATGAAATTTGGCGGGTTATAAGCTTTTTCTATGAAGGACTGACTTCACCCATGCGCCAATTTGTAGAGATGATTTGTAATGGGGAGTTCATGAATAAGGAAGCTGATGAAGCATGGGATTATTTAGAAGAATTGGCTGAGAATGCACAGGCTTGGGACACATCGAAACCAACTAATTCCAAGACTGGCCAATGTTGAACCTCCAATTTATACATTGCATTGCCCATTACATGACATGGTTTGCATGATTTTCATGATTTAAAGGCCCATCTAACACATGTTTTGTGATTATAGGAATGAGAGCGGACTTCACTCAATTAGAGACCAAAAAGGGGCCATTTGGAGCCTTTGATGAAGGCCCAAGGTGGACCAAAGAAAGAAGGAAGCAAAGAAAGAAGAAAATAGAAGAAAGAAAGGAAGAAAACAAGAAGAAAAAGAGACCGACCGGTCTTGACCGGTCGGCCAAGGAAGCCCGACCAGTCTTGACCGGTCGGCCATGCTTGCTGGAGTAATGCCAAAGAGGGCCTGACCGGTCATGACCGGTCGGCCAGCCCTGTCCGACCGGTCGTGACCGGTCGGCCATGCAAGTTTCAGATTCCAGATTCTAAAACAGCAACGTATTCCCGCACCTGGTTTTTCGGACCAGTTTTCTGAAGCTATCTTGATGATATTTGGAAATCCAATACATCCATGTCGAAGAGGAGCTCGACGCCGAACTAACCCAAGTGGTTTCGTGTCGATCGGAGCTACGGATTGACCGTGGTGGCCAAAACAATACGAACTGTCCAGAAAGTTCCAAATTTCGCTGTTCAACTCTGGGCCGGTCCAGAGGACTCATCATTGATGATATGAAGAATCTACTTTGACCATCTTTTAGAACACATCCATATATGAATAACCACAAAAGTTTCAGATCAAAAGGATGTGTGGTTTGATCGTACCGGTTGAAGAAAGATGGACCATCCAGAAAGATCCAACTGCGCAGAGTTTATAAAAGCCCTAAGTGTTCTAATTTTCGGACCACATTTTGGGATTGTTTTGGACAATCTAATCCATCTATCATGTAGAGGATGAAGTTTTCTACCAATGTTTAAAATTTGAGATCAATCCGACCTCTGTACACTTCAGGGCGTTGAAAGCAAGATGACTGGTTCTGAAGGTACCCAAAGTGCGCGATTTTGAGAGGCGGTCGGTGATGTGATTGGTGGGCCCATTCAGAGAATAATCTTGGAAATCTAAATCATCTATTTGGAAGATCACATTACAAGAAAGCTACAAACCAAATTTGAAGGCAATCCGACCATTGGTTAAGCCGTACCAGGCGAAACAAATTCTGCTATGTTGCTGTACTATTGCTGCACTATAAAAGGAGGTGCTCTCTTCTATTCCAAATCAAGCAAGGACGTGGGAAGCAAGGAGTTCAAGTCCCAGGAGGCTACCTAGCCTCCTCCAGCTAGTTTTTCTTCCTTTTCTTAGTTCTAGTTCTAGTTTTAATATGCTTTTCCTTAGCTAACCTCTTAGCTAGAGCTAGAGGTGAAATTTGTAGTTGGTTCCAATGCTTTAATTCTTTTATTTCAAGTACCCTTTTCTTAATTTTGGATTTTGAAGTTCTAGTTTGAATAAAGTTTGGTTTTTTAGAAGTTTTGTGAGAGTTTGTGTGCTCAGGACATGAGTTCCTTGCAATTCTCTAAGATTACCATGATTGGGTTGTTTGAATTCGAATTGTAGTAACCCTTGAGCATGCCATAGTCCATAGGCATGGCTGTTACTCCGAAGGCTACAAGTTCAAGTTCTATGTGCTTCATTAGAACTAGAAATCTGATTTCCAGATTTAAGTGGGATTGTTGTGCTTAAATGTTATATCTTCCAATTAGATGAGAGATAGGACTTTGATTCTAATTGTGTTGTACTTGGATGAATGGATTAGCATTGGACTACTACAAGTGGATCCTTGATGCTCTAGTTCTTCTTATTTTCTGATTTTCCTATTTCATGTAAAAAACAACTTTCTTAAACTTCTTAGATTCTAGTTATTAGAGTACTTGGAATTGTTTACCTCTTTCCCTGTGGATCGACCTCGGTCTTACCGAGATTTATTACTACATCGCAGCCTTACACTTGAGGCGAGCGAACAAGTTTTTGGCGCCGTTGCCGGGGAAAAAGTTAAACGGTTTTAATTGTTCTAGTAGCTATAGAGTAATCTTAGTTAGGTAGGATTTTCAGTTTTTATAGAAGTAGATTTTCTTCTTTTTTTATTTTTTTTTTATTTTTAGATTACTAACAAATTTTTTTTTGATTTTGTAGGACATTGTTGCTGACATAGATCTCACTCTATTGGGTAACATCTCCCCATATCCCTTCTTTTTGTTCTTTTTTTATATTAGGGTAGTTTTCAATTTCTTAAAATTTCATCATGTATGATTGGACGAATGGTGCATATAAGCATCTTTTGGAAGATGAGATGTCAGACCATGAAATTGAAAGTCTTTATGATTGGAACCATTATAAGCATAAGTATTTTTCTAAGGTTCAATCAACCTCCACTGCCGCCCCACGTAAGACGATGCGTGATTACATTAATGAAAACAATACACATATTGAGACACGATGTAAGACGATGGGGGAATACCGGAACGAAGCAAAATTGGATAATCATCCGGGAAAAACATTACGTGACTACCGGATTGAAAATAACATGAGTGTTCCACCGGTTATGGTAAGAGGTGTGCAACAACAAAAGGAACAGGTGAATAGTAGCCAACCGGTTAAGACAATGCGTGATTACTTGTATGGATATGCCTATCAACCATCATATAACTTTTCATCCTACAATGCGTACGGTCTTAATTGGGAAAACCACCATTCTCCTTGTTCAAGGGAGGAACCAACCATGGATGCCAACAACTATCCTCAAGAGTTTCTTTCTCATGAGCCGCAACCGACACGAACTCTTGAGGATGTGCTGCGAGAGTTTATGGAAATAACTGAGAAATGCATACAAAACCTCTCGCCATCTCAAAATATTAAACCCAACATTGGGAACACCGAATCAATCCCCAACAATGAGGAGGATGAGGCTATCCAAGCCCAACCCTCTTCTGATTTAATGGATAAACTTTTAAAGGAGATTGATTTCGATGATCCCAATGTCATCATCAATTATGGTGAGTCCACTATCTCTTTTGGATGCTTTGAACTTAATGATGAAGAGATTTCAATGACGGTTGACGAACCCGAGGAATCCATAAAATTTGAAAGTAGTAGTGGGGTTGCCTACAATGAGGGTGTGGTGAATGGTTATGAACCTATGGTTTCTTTTTCCCAAGGGCATAATGATTATGAGTCTCTAGAGGATATGCATGCTAGAGAGATGGCCGAAGTCGATCTTTTTGAGTCGTTCCACCAACAACACATGCCAAATTCTAGTGTGGTAGACCTCCCTTTGATTGAAAATTCTATTCCTTTGGATGATGAGGTGGCACAATCTGAAATTTTCAAAGATCAACCAATGTTAAATGATGTGCTTACCACTGAATCTGAAGAATTCTCTTTGGAAGACCTCCTCTCTATAGAGGAGGAATTCCTTACCATTGAAACAGAATTTCTTCAATCATTAAGGGAGGATGAGGACCCTTCATCTGACTATCTCGATTTCTTAGAGGAATGCTTGGCCCACTCTTATGATCTTGATGATGAGATGATTAAGGAGTTGGATATTTTGTTAGACACGGTGTCGGTGCCTGAAGAACACCTTTCCACTGATTTACACTCTTTACCATTGTTTATGGAAACACCGTACAATTCTGAATTTGTGGAAGAGACAACTTTAACTAATGAAAACTTGATGAATGTCTCTCCACCGTCATGGGTCCTTCAGCCCATTGAAAATTCTGATTGGGATGACCCATTTTTAATCAATCATAACCCAAATCAGAATTTGAGGAGATATCTTTTTGCTGCTCTTATCTCCTCCTTTTATGCATGTGGTGCACAATACGATTGGACTTCAATGATAAGAAGCACACATGTTTACTGTCGAGCAGGACTTTGGATGGTCCTCATGAGAAATTTATTGAAATTCATGAAGATCCTGCTCAACTTTGATCATGTAGTTGATCGGACTAATCAAAGGTAGGTAGGTAGGTTAGGATTTATTTTTCTGCAATTAGGATTGAATAAGTCTCATCGAGACAATGGAAGATGCTAGAATTGATCAACTTGCTATCTCAGGTACTATTGTTCTCACTCTCTCATATTTTACCATTGCTCTCATGTTCATGCTAATTGCATATCTTTTTACATTGAGGACAATGCAAGATTTGGTTGGGGGGTGAGATGAGATTCCTCATCTAGCATGTTGCAACATTTCGAGCCTCACATGCGCAATTTTTTTTGAATTTTCTAAAATTTCAAAACTCTTTTAGAAAACCTTATTTCCATGCATTCGAGATGATATGAGTATAAGAAGAGGAGATACGAAGTGTGTGATGTTGTAAGTCTTGAATTCTCCCAACATAATGGTTTTATATGTTAGTTCCCCTATTGTTGTGATTGATAGAAAATTTGAACACCTTCACACCAAGTTCACATTACACGATTTTCATGAGTTGAAAGGTTTATGTGATTTGTGGATTAGCTAGACTTTGATATAAAGGTGTTGAGAAACCAAGCCGGGGTATTTTGTCCATCCTTGTCCATGGGAAAATAATGAAAGATATGGATTTTTAAAAATCCTATCTAATTTTAAAAGAAAAAGGAAAGAAAGGATGAAATCGGGAATGAAGGAAAAATGGTGGAAAATTTCGAAAAGGGCTACCTATTACCAACCGGGGGATGGTCGAACCGTAACCAAAGCCGGAAATGGGACGTAGTGTGAAAGCCGTCGGAAGGACGGTAAGGCAAATTCCTGTCATAGGCTTGTTGTTGCTCTGTGCACCTTAAAATCCTTGGTTTACTTAATCTATGAAGAAGATGATCCCAGAAACTCATGAGATGAACTTTCACTATGCACACTAGGTTGAATTTGTTCGAGTTCTTCTATTTATCAATCAATCAGCGGGAATTTCATGTAGACACTTATTATGTTTTGAGAGTCCAAGATTTCAGCTTCTATCACCTAATTTTTTCCAAATTTTATACTTATACACCTTGGAATGGATAGAATCATGGGTTCTGAGGGAGAGTTGGGTTTGGAGGTTTGAAATTGTTTCACGCATGTTTTGCTCGGGACTAGCAAAAAGCTGGTTGGGGGGTGTGTTGAACCTCCAATTTATACATTGCATTGCCCATTACATGACATGGTTTGCATGATTTTCATGATTTAAAGGCCCATCTAACACATGTTTTGTGATTATAGGAATGAGAGCGGACTTCACTCAATTAGAGACAAAAAAGGGGCCATTTGGAGCCTTTGATGAAGGCCCAAGGTGGACCAAAGAAAGAAGGAAGCAAAGAAAGAAGAAAATAGAAGAAAGAAAGGAAGAAAACAAGAAGAAAAAGAGACCGACCGGTCTTGACCGGTCGGCCACGGAAGCCTGACCGGTCTTGACCGGTCGGCCATGCTTGCTGGAGTAATGCCAAAGAGGGCCTGACCGGTCATGACCGGTCGGCCAGCCCTGTCCGACCGGTCGTGACCGGTCGGCCATGCAAGTTTCAGATTCCAGATTCTAAAACAGCAATGTATTCCCGCACCTGATTTTTCGGACCAGTTTTCTGAAGCCATCTTAACGATATTTGGAAATCCAATACATCCATGTCGAAGAGGAGCTCGACACCGAACTAACCCAAGTGGTTTCGTGTCGATCGGAGCTACGGATTGACCGTGGTGGCCAAAACAATACGAACTGTCCAGAAAGTTCCAAATTTCGCTGTTCAACTCTGGGCCTGTACAGAGGACTCATCATTGATGATATGAAGAATCTACTTTGACCATCTTTTAGAACACATCCATATATGAATAACCACAAAAGTTTCAGATCAAAAGGATGTGTGGTTTGATCGTACCGGTTGAAGAAAGATGGACCATCCAGAAAGATCCAACTGCGCAGAGTTTATAAAAGCCCTAAGTGTTCTAATTTTCGGACCACATTTTGGGATTTTTTTGGACAATCTAATCCGTCTATCATGTAGAGGATGAAGTTTTCTACCAATGTTTAAAATTTGAGATCAATCCGACCTCTGTACACTCCAGGGCGTTGAAAGCAAGATGACTGGTTCTGAAGGTACCCAAAGTGCGCGATTTTGAGAGGCGGTCGGTGATGTGATTGGTGGGCCCATTCAGAGAATAATCTTGGAAATCTAAATCATCTATTTGGAAGATCACATTACAAGAAAGCTACAAACCAAATTTGAAGGCAATCCGACCATTGGTTAAGCCGTACCAGGCGAAACAAATTCTGCTATGTTGCTGTACTATTGCTGCACTATAAAAGGAGGTGCTCTCTTCTATTCCAAATCAAGCAAGGACGTGGGAAGCAAGGAGTTCAAGTCCCAGGAGGCTACCTAGCCTCCTCCAGCTAGTTTTTCTTCCTTTTCTTAGTTCTAGTTCTAGTTTTAATATGCTTTTCCTTAGCTAACCTCTTAGCTAGAGCTAGAGGTGAAATTTGTAGTTGGTTCCAATGCTTTAATTCTTTTATTTCAAGTACCCTTTTCTTAATTTTGGATTTTGAAGTTCTAGTTTGAATAAAGTTTGGTTTTTTAGAAGTTTTGTGAGAGTTTGTGTGCTCAGGACATGAGTTCCTTGCAATTCTCTAAGATTACCATGATTGGGTTGTTTGAATTCGAATTGTAGTAACCCTTGAGCATGCCATAGTCCATAGGCATGGCTGTTACTCCGAAGGCTACAAGTTCAAGTTCTATGTGCTTCATTAGAACTAGAAATCTGATTTCCAGATTTAAGTGGGATTGTTGTGCTTAAATGTTATATCTTCCAATTAGATGAGAGATAGGACTTTGATTCTAATTGTGTTGTACTTGGATGAATGGATTAGCATTGGACTACTACAAGTGGATCCTTGATGCTCTAGTTCTTCTTATTTTCTGATTTTCCTATTTCATGTAAAAAACAACTTTCTTAAACTTCTTAGATTCTAGTTATTAGAGTACTTGGAATTGTTTACCTCTTTCCCTGTGGATCGACCTCGGTCTTACCGAGATTTATTACTACATCGCAGCCTTACACTTGAGGCGAGCGAACAAGTTTTTGGCGCCGTTGCCGGGGAAAAAGTTAAACGGTTTTAATTGTTCTAGTAGCTATAGAGTAATCTTAGTTAGGTAGGATTTTCAGTTTTTATAGAAGTAGATTTTCTTCTTTTTTTTATTTTTTTTTTAATTTTAGATTACTAACAAATTTTTTTTTTATTTTGTAGGACATTGTTGCTGACATAGATCTCACTCTATTGGGTAACATCTCCCCATATCCCTTCTTTTTGTTCTTTTTTTTATATTAGGGTAGTTTTCAATTTCTTAAAATTTCATCATGTATGATTGGACGAATGGTGCATATAAGCATCTTTTGGAAGATGAGATGTCAGACCATGAAATTGAAAGTCTTTATGATTGGAACCATTATAAGCATAAGTATTTTTCTAAGGTTCAATCAACCTCCACTGCCGCCCCACGTAAGACGATGCGTGATTACATTAATGAAAACAATACACATATTGAGACACGATGTAAGACGATGGGGGAATACCGGAACGAAGCAAAATTGGATAATCATCCGAGAAAAACATTACGTGACTACCGGATTGAAAATAACATGAGTGTTCCACCGGTTATGGTAAGAGGTGTGCAACAACAAAAGGAACAGGTGAATAGTAGCCAACCGGTTAAGACAATGCGTGATTACTTGTATGGATATGCCTATCAACCATCATATAACTTTTCATCCTACAATGCGTACGGTCTTAATTGGGAAAACCACCATTCTCCTTGTTCAAGGGAGGAACCAACCATGGATGCCAACAACTATCCTCAAGAGTTTCTTTCTCATGAGCCGCAACCGACACGAACTCTTGAGGATGTGCTGCGAGAGTTTATGGAAATAACTGAGAAATGCATACAAAACCTCTCGCCATCTCAAAATATTAAACCCAACATTGGGAACACCGAATCAATCCCCAACAATGAGGAGGATGAGGCTATCCAAGCCCAACCCTCTTCTGATTTAATGGATAAACTTTTAAAGGAGATTGATTTCGATGATCCCAATGTCATCATCAATTATGGTGAGTCCACTATCTCTTTTGGATGCTTTGAACTTAATGATGAAGAGATTTCAATGACGGTTGACGAACCCGAGGAATCCATAAAATTTGAAAGTAGTAGTGGGGTTGCCTACAATGAGGGTGTGGTGAATGGTTATGAACCTATGGTTTCTTTTTCCCAAGGGCATAATGATTATGAGTCTCTAGAGGATATGCATGCTAGAGAGATGGCCGAAGTCGATCTTTTTGAGTCGTTCCACCAACAACACATGCCAAATTCTAGTGTGGTAGACCTCCCTTTGATTGAAAATTCTATTCCTTTGGATGATGAGGTGGCACAATCTGAAATTTTCAAAGATCAACCAATGTTAAATGATGTGCTTACCACTGAATCTGAAGAATTCTCTTTGGAAGACCTCCTCTCTATAGAGGAGGAATTCCTTACCATTGAAACAGAATTTCTTCAATCATTAAGGGAGGATGAGGACCCTTCATCTGACTATCTCGATTTCTTAGAGGAATGCTTGGCCCACTCTTATGATCTTGATGATGAGATGATTAAGGAGTTGGATATTTTGTTAGACACGGTGTCGGTGCCTGAAGAACACCTTTCCACTGATTTACACTCTTTACCATTGTTTATGGAAACACCGTACAATTCTGAATTTGTGGAAGAGACAACTTTAACTAATGAAAACTTGATGAATGTCTCTCCACCGTCATGGGTCCTTCAGCCCATTGAAAATTCTGATTGGGATGACCCATTTTTAATCAATCATAACCCAAATCAGAATTTGAGGAGATATCTTTTTGCTGCTCTTATCTCCTCCTTTTATGCATGTGGTGCACAATACGATTGGACTTCAATGATAAGAAGCACACATGTTTACTGTCGAGCAGGACTTTGGATGGTCCTCATGAGAAATTTATTGAAATTCATGAAGATCCTGCTCAACTTTGATCATGTAGTTGATCGGACTAATCAAAGGTAGGTAGGTAGGTTAGGATTTATTTTTCTGCAATTAGGATTGAATAAGTCTCATCGAGACAATGGAAGATGCTAGAATTGATCAACTTGCTATCTCAGGTACTATTGTTCTCACTCTCTCATATTTTACCATTGCTCTCATGTTCATGCTAATTGCATATCTTTTTACATTGAGGACAATGCAAGATTTGGTTGGGGGGTGAGATGAGATTCCTCATCTAGCATGTTGCAACATTTCGAGCCTCACATGCGCAATTTTTTTTGAATTTTCTAAAATTTCAAAACTCTTTTAGAAAACCTTATTTCCATGCATTCGAGATGATATGAGTATAAGAAGAGGAGATACGAAGTGTGTGATGTTGTAAGTCTTGAATTCTCCCAACATAATGGTTTTATATGTTAGTTCCCCTATTGTTGTGATTGATAGAAAATTTGAACACCTTCACACCAAGTTCACATTACACGATTTTCATGAGTTGAAAGGTTTATGTGATTTGTGGATTAGCTAGACTTTGATATAAAGGTGTTGAGAAACCAAGCCGGGGTATTTTGTCCATCCTTGTCCATGGGAAAATAATGAAAGATATGGATTTTTAAAAATCCTATCTAATTTTAAAAGAAAAAGGAAAGAAAGGATGAAATCGGGAATGAAGGAAAAATGGTGGAAAATTTCGGAAAGGGCTACCTATTACCAACCGGGGGATGGTCGAACCGTAACTAAAGCCGGAAATGGGACGTAGTGTGAAAGCCGTCGGAAGGACGGTAAGGCAAATTCCTGTCATAGGCTTGTTGTTGCTCTGTGCACCTTAAAATCCTTGGTTTACTTAATCTATGAAGAAGATGATCCCAGAAACTCATGAGATGAACTTTCACTATGCACACTAGGTTGAATTTGTTCGAGTTCTTCTATTTATCAATCAATCAGCGGGAATTTCATGTAGACACTTATTATGTTTTGAGAGTCCAAGATTTCAGCTTCTATCACCTAATTTTTTCCAAATTTTATACTTATACACCTTGGAATGGATAGAATCATGGGTTCTGAGGGAGAGTTGGGTTTGGAGGTTTGAAATTGTTTCACGCATGTTTTGCTCGGGACTAGCAAAAAGCTGGTTGGGGGGTGTGTTGAACCTCCAATTTATACATTGCATTGCCCATTACATGACATGGTTTGCATGATTTTCATGATTTAAAGGCCCATCTAACACATGTTTTGTGATTATAGGAATGAGAGCGGACTTCACTCAATTAGAGACAAAAAAGGGGCCATTTGGAGCCTTTGATGAAGGCCCAAGGTGGACCAAAGAAAGAAGGAAGCAAAGAAAGAAGAAAATAGAAGAAAGAAAGGAAGAAAACAAGAAGAAAAAGAGACCGACCGGTCTTGACCGGTCGGCCAAGGAAGCCCGACCGGTCTTGACCGGTCGGCCATGCTTGCTGGAGTAATGCCAAAGAGGGCCTGACCGGTCATGACCGGTCGGCCAGCCCTGTCCGACCGGTCGTGACCGGTCGGCCATGCAAGTTTCAGATTCCAGATTCTAAAACAGCAATGTATTCCCGCACCTGGTTTTTCGGACCAGTTTTCTGAAGCCATCTTAATGATATTTGGAAATCCAACACATCCATGTCGAAGAGGAGCTCGACACCGAACTAACCCAAGTGGTTTCGTGTCGATCGGAGCTACGGATTGACCGTGGTGGCCAAAACAATACGAACTGTCCAGAAAGTTCCAAATTTCGCTGTTCAACTCTGGGCCGGTCCAGAGGACTCATCATTGATGATATGAAGAATCTACTTTGACCATCTTTTAGAACACATCCATATATGAATAACCACAAAAGTTTCAGATCAAAAGGATGTGTGGTTTGATCGTACCGGTTGAAGAAAGATGGACCATCCAGAAAGATCCAACTGCGCAGAGTTTATAAAAGCCCTAAGTGTTCTAATTTTCGGACCACATTTTGGGATTTTTTTGGACAATCTAATCCGTCTATCATGTAGAGGATGAAGTTTTCTACCAATGTTTAAAATTTGAGATCAATCCGACCTCTGTACACTCCAGGGCGTTGAAAGCAAGATGACTGGTTCTGAAGGTACCCAAAGTGCGCGATTTTGAGAGGCGGTCGGTGATGTGATTGGTGGGCCCATTCAGAGAATAATCTTGGAAATCTAAATCATCTATTTGGAAGATCACATTACAAGAAGCTACAAACCAAATTTGAAGGCAATCCGACCATTGGTTAAGCCGTACCAGGCGAAACAAATTCTGCTATGTTGCTGTACTATTGCTGCACTATAAAAGGAGGTGCTCTCTTCTATTCCAAATCAAGCAAGGACGTGGGAAGCAAGGAGTTCAAGTCCCAGGAGGCTACCTAGCCTCCTCCAGCTAGTTTTTCTTCCTTTTCTTAGTCTAGTTCTAGTTTTAATATGCTTTTCCTTAGCTAACCTCTTAGCTAGAGCTAGAGGTGAAATTTGTAGTTGGTTCCAATGCTTTAATTCTTTTATTTCAAGTACCCTTTTCTTAATTTTGGATTTTGAAGTTCTAGTTTGAATAAAGTTTGGTTTTTTAGAAGTTTTGTGAGAGTTTGTGTGCTCAGGACATGAGTTCCTTGCAATTCTCTAAGATTACCATGATTGGGTTGTTTGAATTCGAATTGTAGTAACCCTTGAGCATGCCATAGTCCATAGGCATGGCTGTTACTCCGAAGGCTACAAGTTCAAGTTCTATGTGCTTCATTAGAACTAGAAATCTGATTTCCAGATTTAAGTGGGATTGTTGTGCTTAAATGTTATATCTTCCAATTAGATGAGAGATAGGACTTTGATTCTAATTGTGTTGTACTTGGATGAATGGATTAGCATTGGACTACTACAAGTGGATCCTTGATGCTCTAGTTCTTCTTATTTTCTGATTTTCCTATTTCATGTAAAAAACAACTTTCTTAAACTTCTTAGATTCTAGTTATTAGAGTACTTGGAATTGTTTACCTCTTTCCCTGTGGATCGACCTCGGTCTTACCGAGATTTATTACTACATCGCAGCCTTACACTTGAGGCGAGCGAACAAGTTTTTGGCGCCGTTGCCGGGGAAAAAGTTAAACGGTTTTAATTGTTCTAGTAGCTATAGAGTAATCTTAGTTAGGTAGGATTTTCAGTTTTTATAGAAGTAGATTTTCTTCTTTTTTTTTATTTTTTTTTATTTTAGATTACTAACAAATTTTTTTTTGATTTTGTAGGACATTGTTGCTGACATAGATCTCACTCTATTGGGTAACATCTCCCCATATCCCTTCTTTTTGTTCTTTTTTTTATATTAGGGTAGTTTTCAATTTCTTAAAATTTCATCATGTATGATTGGACGAATGGTGCATATAAGCATCTTTTGGAAGATGAGATGTCAGACCATGAAATTGAAAGTCTTTATGATTGGAACCATTATAAGCATAAGTATTTTTCTAAGGTTCAATCAACCTCCACTGCCGCCCCACGTAAGACGATGCGTGATTACATTAATGAAAACAATACACATATTGAGACACGATGTAAGACGATGGGGGAATACCGGAACGAAGCAAAATTGGATAATCATCCGGGAAAAACATTACGTGACTACCGGATTGAAAATAACATGAGTGTTCCACCGGTTATGGTAAGAGGTGTGCAACAACAAAAGGAACAGGTGAATAGTAGCCAACCGGTTAAGACAATGCGTGATTACTTGTATGGATATGCCTATCAACCATCATATAACTTTTCATCCTACAATGCGTACGGTCTTAATTGGGAAAACCACCATTCTCCTTGTTCAAGGGAGGAACCAACCATGGATGCCAACAACTATCCTCAAGAGTTTCTTTCTCATGAGCCGCAACCGACACGAACTCTTGAGGATGTGCTGCGAGAGTTTATGGAAATAACTGAGAAATGCATACAAAACCTCTCGCCATCTCAAAATATTAAACCCAACATTGGGAACACCGAATCAATCCCCAACAATGAGGAGGATGAGGCTATCCAAGCCCAACCCTCTTCTGATTTAATGGATAAACTTTTAAAGGAGATTGATTTCGATGATCCCAATGTCATCATCAATTATGGTGAGTCCACTATCTCTTTTGGATGCTTTGAACTTAATGATGAAGAGATTTCAATGACGGTTGACGAACCCGAGGAATCCATAAAATTTGAAAGTAGTAGTGGGGTTGCCTACAATGAGGGTGTGGTGAATGGTTATGAACCTATGGTTTCTTTTTCCCAAGGGCATAATGATTATGAGTCTCTAGAGGATATGCATGCTAGAGAGATGGCCGAAGTCGATCTTTTTGAGTCGTTCCACCAACAACACATGCCAAATTCTAGTGTGGTAGACCTCCCTTTGATTGAAAATTCTATTCCTTTGGATGATGAGGTGGCACAATCTGAAATTTTCAAAGATCAACCAATGTTAAATGATGTGCTTACCACTGAATCTGAAGAATTCTCTTTGGAAGACCTCCTCTCTATAGAGGAGGAATTCCTTACCATTGAAACAGAATTTCTTCAATCATTAAGGGAGGATGAGGACCCTTCATCTGACTATCTCGATTTCTTAGAGGAATGCTTGGCCCACTCTTATGATCTTGATGATGAGATGATTAAGGAGTTGGATATTTTGTTAGACACGGTGTCGGTGCCTGAAGAACACCTTTCCACTGATTTACACTCTTTACCATTGTTTATGGAAACACCGTACAATTCTGAATTTGTGGAAGAGACAACTTTAACTAATGAAAACTTGATGAATGTCTCTCCACCGTCATGGGTCCTTCAGCCCATTGAAAATTCTGATTGGGATGACCCATTTTTAATCAATCATAACCCAAATCAGAATTTGAGGAGATATCTTTTTGCTGCTCTTATCTCCTCCTTTTATGCATGTGGTGCACAATACGATTGGACTTCAATGATAAGAAGCACACATGTTTACTGTCGAGCAGGACTTTGGATGGTCCTCATGAGAAATTTATTGAAATTCATGAAGATCCTGCTCAACTTTGATCATGTAGTTGATCGGACTAATCAAAGGTAGGTAGGTAGGTTAGGATTTATTTTTCTGCAATTAGGATTGAATAAGTCTCATCGAGACAATGGAAGATGCTAGAATTGATCAACTTGCTATCTCAGGTACTATTGTTCTCACTCTCTCATATTTTACCATTGCTCTCATGTTCATGCTAATTGCATATCTTTTTACATTGAGGACAATGCAAGATTTGGTTGGGGGGTGAGATGAGATTCCTCATCTAGCATGTTGCAACATTTCGAGCCTCACATGCGCAAATTTTTTTGAATTTTCTAAAATTTCAAAACTCTTTTAGAAAACCTTATTTCCATGCATTCGAGATGATATGAGTATAAGAAGAGGAGATACGAAGTGTGTGATGTTGTAAGTCTTGAATTCTCCCAACATAATGGTTTTATATGTTAGTTCCCCTATTGTTGTGATTGATAGAAAATTTGAACACCTTCACACCAAGTTCACATTACACGATTTTCATGAGTTGAAAGGTTTATGTGATTTGTGGATTAGCTAGACTTTGATATAAAGGTGTTGATAAACCAAGCCGGGGTATTTTGTCCATCCTTGTCCATGGGAAAATAATGAAAGATATGGATTTTTAAAAATCCTATCTAATTTTAAAAGAAAAAGGAAAGAAAGGATGAAATCGGGAATGAAGGAAAAATGGTGAAAAATTTCGGAAAGGGCTACCTATTACCAACCGGGGGATGGTCGAACCGTAACCAAAGCCGGAAATGGGACGTAGTGTGAAAGCCGTCGGAAGGACGGTAAGGCAAATTCCTGTCATAGGCTTGTTGTTGCTCTGTGCACCTTAAAATCCTTGGTTTACTTAATCTATGAAGAAGATGATCCCAGAAACTCATGAGATGAACTTTCACTATGCACACTAGGTTGAATTTGTTCGAGTTCTTCTATTTATCAATCAATCAGCGGGAATTTCATGTAGACACTTATTATGTTTTGAGAGTCCAAGATTTCAGCTTCTATCACCTAATTTTTTCCAAATTTTATACTTATACACCTTGGAATGGATAGAATCATGGGTTCTGAGGGAGAGTTGGGTTTGGAGGTTTGAAATTGTTTCACGCATGTTTTGCTCGGGACTAGCAAAAAGCTGGTTGGGGGGTGTGTTGAACCTCCAATTTATACATTGCATTGCCCATTACATGACATGGTTTGCATGATTTTCATGATTTAAAGGCCCATCTAACACATGTTTTGTGATTATAGGAATGAGAGCGGACTTCACTTAATTAGAGACAAAAAAGGGGCCATTTGGAGCCTTTGATGAAGGCCCAAGGTGGACCAAAGAAAGAAGGAAGCAAAGAAAGAAGAAAATAGAAGAAAGAAAGGAAGAAAACAAGAAGAAAAAGAGACCGACCGGTCTTGACCGGTCGGCCAAGGAAGCCCGACCGGTCTTGACCGGTCGGCCATGCTTGCTGGAGTAATGCCAAAGAGGGCCTGACCGGTCATGACCGGTCGGCCAGCCCTGTCTGACCGGTCGTGACCGGTCGGCCATGCAAGTTTCAGATTCCAGATTCTAAAACAGCAATGTATTCCCGCACCTGGTTTTTCGGACCAATTTTCTGAAGCCATCTTGATGATATTTGGAAATCCAACACATCCATGTCGAAGAGGAGCTCGACGCCGAACTAACCCAAGTGGTTTCGTGTCGATCGGAGCTACGGATTGACCGTGGTGGCCAAAACAATACGAACTGTCCAGAAAGTTCCAAATTTCGCTGTTCAACTCTGGGCCGGTCCAGAGGACTCATCATTGATGATATGAAGAATCTACTTTGACCATCTTTTAGAACACATCCATATATGAATAACCACAAAAGTTTCAGATCAAAAGGATGTGTGGTTTGATCGTACCGGTTGAAGAAAGATGGACCATCCAGAAAGATACAACTGCGCAGAGTTTATAAAAGCCCTAAGTGTTCTAATTTTCGGACCACATTTTGGGATTGTTTTGGACAATCTAATCCGTCTATCGTGTAGAGGATGAAGTTTTCTACCAATGTTTAAAATTTGAGATCAATCCGACCTCTGTACACTCCAGGGAGTTGAAAGCAAGATGACTGGTTCTGAAGGTACCCAAAGTGCGCGATTTTGAGAGGCGGTCGGTGATGTGATTGGTGGGCCCATTCAGAGAAGAATCTTGGAAATCTAAATCATCTATTTGGAAGATCACATTACAAGAAAGCTACAAACCAAATTTGAAGGCAATCCGACCATTGGTTAAGCCGTACCAGGCGAAACAAATTCTGCTATGTTGCTGTACTATTGCTGCACTATAAAAGGAGGTGCTCTCTTCTATTCCAAATCAAGCAAGGACGTGGGAAGCAAGGAGTTCAAGTCCCAGGAGGCTACCTAGCCTCCTCCAGCTAGTTTTTCTTCCTTTTCTTAGTTCTAGTTCTAGTTTTAATATGCTTTTCCTTAGCTAACCTCTTAGTTAGAGCTAGAGGTGAAATTTGTAGTTGGTTCCAATGCTTTAATTCTTTTATTTCAAGTACCCTTTTCTTAATTTTGGATTTTGAAGTTCTAGTTTGAATAAAGTTTGATTTTTTAGAAGTTTTGTGAGAGTTTGTGTGCTCAGGACATGAGTTCCTTGCAATTCTCTAAGATTACCATGATTGGGTTGTTTGAATTCGAATTGTAGTAACCCTTGAGCATGCCATAGTCCATAGGCATGGCTGTTACTCCGAAGGCTACAAGTTCAAGTTCTATGTGCTTCATTAGAACTAGAAATCTGATTTCCAGATTTAAGTGGGATTGTTGTGCTTAAATGTTATATCTTCCAATTAGATGAGAGATAGGACTTTGATTCTAATTGTGTTGTACTTGGATGAATGGATTAGCATTGGACTACTACAAGTGGATCCTTGATGCTCTAGTTCTTCTTATTTTCTGATTTTCCTATTTCATGTAAAAAACAACTTTCTTAAACTTCTTAGATTCTAGTTATTAGAGTACTTGGAATTGTTTACCTCTTTCCCTGTGGATCGACCTCGGTCTTACCGAGATTTATTACTACATTGCAGCCTTACACTTGAGGCGAGCGAACAGCCAACAAAAGGAAAATGGGGGAATGTATGTCTTATCAGAAGAAGATAGCATAAGTGCACGGTTGGCTAGCCTCAAAAGAAAGGTCGAAGCCATGGAATTAAGGAAAGGAGAAACGATCAACTCCACTGATGTTGAAACTGTTTGTGGAATTTGTGCTGGAAATCAACATGCAACATAAGATTGCCCCACAATTTCAGCAGTTCAAGGCATCTTACAAGAACAAACAAATGCCATAAACAGTTATCAACAGCAATTTGGTGCTCCAAAATCAAACACGTTTAATCCTAATTGGAAGAACCATCCCAACTTCAGTTGGAGGAATGGACCCACTGCAAATGCAAGCAACACTCCAAAAGTATCACTAGAGGAGATGTTGGGTGCATTCGTATCGGTCCAAGCTGAGTATAACAAGACTAATTCTCTAAAAATAGATGGGTTCATGCAAGAGCAATTGAAATTCAATCAAAATTTAACTCAAGCCATCAATGAATTGAAAACATCACTGGCTAGAGTTGAATCTCATCTTAGTGTTAGAGAGAAGGGCACACTTCCTGCCCAACCTCTTTCTAACCCAAGGACCCAGTATGAGATACAAGATACAAGCTCATCCTCCCACCATACGGAACATGTCCAAGCTATCACCACTTTGAGAAGTGGGAAAGAAATTGACAAATCTAATCCGGTGAAGGCCCCAAAGCCTAAGGATCCAGAAATTCCCAAAGAGGATGATAGCTCGAACAATACCCCACAAGAGAAAGAACCGGAAAGGCAATACAAGCCGGTTGCTCCATTTCCACAAAGGTTGATTTCGCCTAAATCTTTAGATAAAAACCTGAAAATTTTAGAAGTTTTCAAGCAGGTGAAGATCAACATCCCGTTGTTGGATGCAATAAAACAAATACCATCTTATGCCAAATTTCTAAAGGAATTGTGTACAATCAAAAGGAAACACAACGTTCACAACAAAGTTCTTTTGACTGAGAATTTGAGCGCCATCATCAAACAAGAGGTGCCCCAAAAATACAAGGATCCGGGTAGTCCAACCATCTCATGCATCATAGGAGACTACCGGATCAAACAAGCCCTACTTAACTTGGGGGCAAGTGTGAATCTCATTCCATACTCGGTCTACGAACAATTAGGGTTAGGTGAATTGAAACCCACCAAAACCACACTCCAACTTGCTGATAGATCCATCCGTATACCGAGAGGAATGATAGAGGATGTTCTCATCCAAGTTGATAAATTCTACTACCCAGTAGACTTTATTGTCTTGGATACACATCCCATAATAGGCACTGGTGCTCAAATTCCCGTTATACTTGGACGACCGTTTCTAGCTACTTCAAATGCCATTATAAATTGTAGAAACGGACTTGTACAAATGTCCTTTGGAAATATGACCCTCGAGCTTAACATATTTGATTTATGCAAACAACCACGGGAGATTGATGATGATGTCCACGACTTAAACATGATTGAATCATTCGTGGAAGATACAGTCCCCTTATCACTATCTTCCGACCCTTTGGAGGCATGTGTGGCCTACTCTCATGAGATAAATGATGACACAATACAAGAGATGGATGCCATACTAGAGATGATGCCAGTGCTTGATAATAAAAGATGGAGGGCCCTATTTGAGCCTTTGCCTGTAAACGAGAACAAGGCCCTCCCATCCAACATCAAGGCACCAACACTCGACCTAAAACCATTACCAAGTGAGCTGAAATATGTTTATTTAGGTCAAGACGAGACATATCCAGTGGTGATTTCTTCCCACTTGGATGAGGAACAAGAGAGTAGGCTAATAGCCACTCTATTAGAACACAAGAGTGCCATTGGATGGTCAATTGCGGATCTCAAAGGCATAGACCCACTGATTTGTACTCATCGCATACACCTTGAGGAGAATGTGAAGACATCTAGGCAACCACAAAGACGACTAAATCCAAATATGAAGGACGTGATTAAGGCCGAAGTGGTAAAACTATTGGATGTGGGTATTATTTACCCAATATCCGATAGCCAATGGGTGAGCCCAACTCAAGTGCTGCCTAAGAAATCCGGAATAACCATCGTAGCCAATGCCAATAATGAACTCGTGCCAACTAGAGTCACTACCGGTTGGAGAATGTACATTGACTACAGGAAGCTCAACACTGTCACGAGGAAAGACCACTTCCCCCTACCATTTGTTGATCAAATTTTAGAACGGTTGGCGGGTCATTCCCACTTTTGCTTCCTTGATGGATATTCGGGGTACAACTAAATAGAAATTGCCCGTGAAGACCAAGAAAAGACTACATTCACATGTCCATTTGGCACTTTCACCTACCGACGGATGCCGTTTGGACTATGTAATGCCCCTGCCACCTTTCAGCGTTGTATGATGAGTATTTTTTCTGACATGGTGAAGATCATTCTCGAAGTCTTCATGGATGATTTTTCCGTATTTGGTTGTAGCTTTGATGAGTGCCTTGAGCACTTGAAGTCTGTGCTAAAAAAATGTGAAGAGAAGAACCTTGTGCTCAATTGGGAGAAGTGTCATTTCATGGTTCAAAAGGGAATTGTACTTGACACATTGTTTCACAAAATGGAATCGAGGTGGACAAAGCGAAAATTGATCTTATCTCTAACCTTCCACCACTCAAAAACATACGAGATGTACGGTCCTTTTTAGGACACGCAGGATTTTACAGAAGATTCATAAAGGACTTCAGTTCACTCTCTCGCCCTTTATGTAACCTACTTCAAAAGGAAAATTCATTCGAGTGGAATGAAGAATGTCAAAAGGCCTTTACCACCCTTAAAGGTATGTTGACATGTGCTCCCATAATGCAACCACCTGATTGGAGCACTCCTTTTGAGATTATGTGTGATGCTAGTGATTATGCTATTGGGGCCGTGTTAGGTCAAAGAAAAGAGAAAAAGCCATGTGTCATCTACTATGCAAGTAGAACCCTAAACTCAGCCCAAGTAAACTACACCACTACTGAAAAAGAACTTTTAGCCGTAGTTTTTGCCTTGGACAAGTTTAGGTCCTACATGATTGGATCCAAGATCATTATATTCACTGACCATGCCACGCTTAAGTATCTTCTTTCTAAGAAAGATGCTAAACCATGGTTGTTAAGATGGATCCTTCTACTCCAGGAATTCGACATAGAAATACATGATAAGAAAGGAGTAGAGAATGTAGTAGCTGACCACCTCTCTCGACTTGTCCTCACTGATTTCCCTGAAACGACTGTAATCAATAACATGTTCCCTGATGAACAACTTTTTACTGTTTCCTAATTGCCATGGTATGCGGACATTGCTAACTATCTTGCTACAGGTACAATTCCTACATATTGGAAAAAGCAAGATAATGATAAATTCTTCACAGAGGTTCGGAAATTCCTATGGGACGACCCATACTTATTCAAGTATTGTCCCGATCAAATCATAAGGAGATGTGTGCCGGATGAAGAACAACAAAGTATCATCTCCTTCTGTCATTCTCAGGCATGTGGTGGCCACTTTTCAGCTAAAAAGACCACAGCGAAAATTCTGCAATGTGGGTTTTATTGGCCCACCATGTTCAAAGATACACATGAGTTTTGCAAAGCATGTGAACCTTGTCAGAAATTAGGAGGAATCTCTCGTAGAAATATGATGCCACTCAATCCCATCTTAATAATCGAAATTTTTTATTGTTGGGGCATCGATTTCATGGGCCCATTCCCATCTTCTTTTGGAAACTTATACATCTTGCTTGCCGTTGATTATGTGTCCAAATGGGTCGAGGCCATCCCTTGCCGGAATAATGACCATAAAACGATCATTCGATTTTTAAAAGAAAATATTCTTTCCCGGTTTGGAACGCCTCGAGTCATCATAAGTGATGGAGGGTCTCACTTTTGCAATCGCCCTTTTGAAACCTTAATGAAGAAATATGGCGTAACACACAAAGTGAGCACTCCCTATCACCCACAAACTAGTGGACAAGCTGAGATATCAATAGGGAGATTAAACACATTTTAGAGAAAACGGTGAACCCCGATCGCAAGGATTGGTCGCTTCGGCTTACCGATGCACTTTGGGGTTACCGTACTGCTTTCAAAACCCCTATTGGAATGTCTCCCTATAGACTTGTCTATGGGAAGGCTTATCACTTGCCTGTGGAGTTGGAACATAGGGCATATTGGGCTATTAAGAAGATGAATTTCAATTCTGACAAGGCAAGCTCGTTACGCAAACTACAATTGAATGAACTTGCAGAAATCCGAAATGAAGCTTATGAGAATGCGAGAATTTACAAGGACAAGACGAAGATATTCCATGATAAGAATATTCTTTGCAAGACATTCACGATCAATCAAAAAGTTCTCATGTATAATTCTCGCTTACATCTATTTTCGGGTAAATTGAGATCTCGATGGACCGGTCCATACATTGTGCAAACTGTCTATCCATATGGGACTGTCGAGCTATTGAATCCGAGGAACGGCAACATTTTTAAGGCAAATGGGTAGCGATTAAAGTCATTCTTTGAGAAATTTCCTTCAGAAGGTATGTCCATACCCCTGAATGATCCTGTGTATCAGGATGATTGATCTCCTAGTCTAACGGATGTATAGAGTAGTTAGGATTAGGATTTTGTTGCTTTGGTTTACTTTTGCTTAGGTTTGTTAGAAGGAGGAGGAATTTCAATTTTCACTATCTCAGGTACTATCACTCCTCACTCCCTTTTATTTTTCAAATTGCTCTCATGTTTTGCTCATTGCACATCTTTTACATTGAGGACAATGCAAGATTTGGTTGGGGGGTGTAGGATCACTTAGATGAATCCAGCGTTTTGTAACATTTCAAGCAATTATTATGTGAAAATTTTTCGATTTTTCAAAAATTCGAAACTCTTTTGGAAAACATCGGTTCTATGCATTCCAGATGATATGAGCATAAGAGGAGGAGATATGAAGTGTATGGGGCTGTATGTCTGGAATCTCTCATAGCATAATGGTTTTATATGTGAATTCCCCTATTTCTGTGATTGATAGAAAATCTAAACACTTTTACACCTAGTCCACATTACACGATTTTCATGGGTTGAAGGGACTATGTGATTTATGGATTAGCTAGACTTTGAATTAAGGTATTGAGAAATCAGGCCGGGGTACTTTGTCCATCCTTGTCCATGGGAAAACAATGCTGGATATGGATTTCTAAAAATCCTATCTAAATTAAAAGAAAAAGGAAAAGGAAGGATGAAATTGGGAATGATGGAAAAACGGTGAAAAATTCCAATTAGGGCTACCTACTACCAACCGGGGGATGGTCTACCCGTAACCAAAGCCGAAAATGGGACGTAGTGTGAAAGTCGTCGGAAGGACGGTAAGGCAAATTCCTGTCATTGGCTTGATGTGGCTCTTTATACCTTGAGATCTATAGTCTGATTGATCTATGAAAAAGATAATCCTAGAAACTCGTGAGATGAATTTTTCACTGTCCACACTAGGGTGAATTTGTTCAAGTTCTTCTATTTATCAACCAATTAGCGGGAATTTCACATGAATGCTTATTTTGTTTTAAGAGCTTACAGTTTCAACCTCTGTCGCCTAATAATTCTGAATCTTATACTTATGTACCTTGGGACGCATAGAAGGATAATTTCTAAAGGAAAGTTGAGTTTTGAAGAATGGAATTGGTTTCACGCATGTTTTGCTCGGGACTAGCAAAATGCTGGTTGGGGGGTGTGTTGAGCTCTTAATTGTGCATATTCTAACCCCAATTCATCAATCATTGTGCGAGGTTTGCATGGTTTATAGATGAATCTAATGAGTGTTTTGTGATTGCAGGTTTGAGAGTGGACTCCGCCTAATTGAGGATGAAGATAGCTTGTTTAGGACCTTGGATGAAGACCCAAAGGTGGGACGAAGGAAGAAAGAAGCAAGGGAAGAAAGAAAGAAACAAGAACAAGGAGAGAAAAGAAAGAAAAAGAAGGAATGAGATGGTCCGACCAGTCTTGACCGGTCGGCCATGGTTGCTGGAACCAAGCTGAAGACGTCCGACCGGTCTTGACCGGTCAGCCCTACCTGCTGGGGCAGTGCTGAAGACGTCCGACCGGTCTTGACCGGTCGGGCATGGTTGCTGGACTACTGCTAGAAGAGGGCCAGACCGGTCGTGACCGGTCGGCCAGCCCAGTCCGACCGGTCCAGACCGGTCGGCCAATGAGAAAAATCATAGTTTCTATTCCTGGCGCCGAAAATCTCTGCGCACTGCGTAACTCTTACGCAAATTCTCGATCTTTCTGAAGTTGTGGAGCTTCCCTACTATAAAAGGACACCTAGGGATCGTTCCTAGGGTATCTAGGAAGGGTTGAAGCAAGGTTGGAGGCGGAGGAAGTGAATTTTGGAGTTCCACAACTCCTTGGAGTTTGTTTTTGCTGTTTTTATGAACTTTTTAGTTGTTTCATGTTTCCTTGGATCATGAGCAGCTAAACCTCTTAGCTAGGGCTAAGAGGTGAAGCTTGTGGTGGATCCAAGATGTTTCAATTCGTAGCTAGCTAGTTTTAAGTATGGAATTCATGATTATGAACTATGGTTTGAAGTTTATACAAGTTTTTAAGTAGTTGTTCTTAGTCTTATGATGACTCATGGATGTTTGGGAGAATTACTTAACTTCTTAATTGGTTTGTACCCGTCTAGACCTGTATGATCCGAGGAATCGGAGTGCGCTCTAGTACTATGATCTTCATGAAGGGACTTCTTACCTAGGTTCTAATTTTCTGATTTTCTGTAATATGTATGGACTGTGCATGAGATTTGAATCAAGTTCAAATCCTGATCTAGCCTTGTCTTGTGACAGGACTTGAGGATGGTTATGATTGTGAACTAGACCTTTTGGAAAGGGGAATGACCTATGCAATTGAGCATGCTCAGCTCAGCCTACATTGAGTGAATCCTATGCATTACACTTACATATTACAGATTGTTTGGTTTAACAGCTCTATCATCCGACTAGATAGACCTTAATGTCGATTCTAGTTGAGAGAATGAGAAACCATAGCGGATTGAACATCAAGGATTGCTACAAGTGGATCCTTGAACCCCTAGTGCCTTTTTATAATTGTCTACATTTAAAATAGTTTAAAACTATTATTCACATCAATTATATTCAAAATCTGATTATTAGCTTTTAATAGACACTTTTGGATGTATTTGTGAAATCCTACATAAGTCCCTGTGGATCGACCTCGGTCTTACCGAGATTATTACTACATCGCAACCCTACACTTGGGGAAGCGAACAATTTTGATACTTGGGTTACAATTCATCGTTTCCACCTGTTCAAGTGGTTTCTTTGACCGAGCCTTTTGGCTTTCATCTTTTCGTATCTTGGCATGTGGTATGACCGCACTGACACTGGAGTTCAATTTGATCCGTACCTTAAGTGCATTGGGTCCGATGATCTCCGGGGAAACCGCGAGACATCGGATCTTATTTAATTTTTGCATTGGCTCCTACCAAGAGATATGGAAGATCTCCCGGTGTTTTGGAGGCCGAACGCTCTATTGGGAAAATGTTTTTGAATTTTTTAAAAGATACTCACTTTGGGGAGTGATACTCCGTGGGGTTTTTATTTGCAAATATAAAATATTTTTGGATTTTTGAAAAGATACCCACTCTGAGGAGTGATTCTCCGTGGGGTTTTTATTTGCAAATAAGAATATTTTTTTATCTTTTTGAAATGGAAATCTGGCTTGCACGCGCCTCCACTAGGGATGCCTGTGGGGTCTTTAGCTAGCCAACTTTTATTTTGAAAGCAGGTAAACATGATGATTAATGCGATGCATAGGGATGCATGGAGATGCATATTTGATGATGGATGCATGGTTTAGCTCATTCTCTTTCAGTTTGATGATTTTGCTTTTACTGTGGGTGCAGAGAATTTTGAGCTTATTACTTGCAGGGTTGTGCTCCCTAGGGGATTTTCTTTTCAATGCTGATGATTGGTCAGCGGGTTGGTCAAGATCCCAACCCATGGTTGATCAGGTCCATCGTCCCAAGATGCTGTTTCTTTGCTAATGGGAATGGATGAAGGATGTTGTCAGACTTCAAGATGTTCTTCTGTGAATAGATGCGATTGAGACGGTGCTTGGTTGCCAGTTTTGGTCAAGATTGCAATTTGCGGGCGATCGGATCCGTCATTCCAAACTGCGAAATGAGTGAGCGGAGTTCGAGATTCTTGAAATGTAGTGCTGAGGATAGTGACAATTTTTGTAATTTTTTTGCAAATATGTGGTCCGAATCTTTACCTAAGTAGTCAGGATGGAGATCGGTTATTGAAAACAAGGAAAATATTTTTGTGATTTTGAAAATATTTGGTTTGAAAGCAAGGGAAATATTTTGTGATTTTAAAAAAAATGATTTGCAATGTTTTGGTATTTTTCTGATTTTTCTGAAATGTAGGGAAAGGTATGGAATTTTCATCCATTTCCAGCTTCTACTGCTGGTAAGGCACCCGATCCATTTTACGTCAGCGAGCAAGACGAGTTTCACACAGTTAAGTGCCGTAGTTTTACATCTTCGGATGAGGAGATTTGAGGGTTTTCAGTCAACACACCCACAAAGTTGCTTGTTCCTCATGTGCAATGCACATAGACCACGTATCGTCTGACAGACTCCTTCGACCACAGAATGAGCTACATCCTCACATTTCCCTTTGTCAATCCAGTTTGGGGCCTTACGTCGCTCACAATTCCGTGAGGGTGCGCTTCACCTCCCAACTGTCTTAATCCCCTTCATGAGTTTTAGGAACAGGGAACATCCGTCAGATTCAACAGTGACTTCCAAATCAAGGTTGTCTATCACGGTGCGTTCAACACGAACAGGATTGCGGGGTTCTGCCCGCCTCAGCTTTTACCTATTTAGAAGATTCCAAACACCATACGATCAAGTGTTGGCCATATCTGGGACATGTTAGGAAAGAAAGCCCCTGAGAAGTTAATCCCAGTGTAGTTTTAGGTCTTCGGACGGCTGGGGATGAATTTGCGCAGTTAAAATTGATGGTGATTTTTTTTTTTGTATTATATTTTTTTTTTTGAAAAAGTTCCAGACTTCAACTCAAGTGATCGAGATTGATACTGTTTTTTATGGAAAGCTTAAAATCTTTTTGGTATTTTTGAAATGATTCGGGTTATCGAACCTTGATCCTAGCGGTCGAGGCCGATGCCGGTTTTTAGTTGAAAGTGGGAGAAGGTCCCCCGAGAAATTAATCCCAGTGTAGTTTAAGGTCTTCGGACAAAAAATATGTACATGCTGAAAATACATTTTTTTTGTTGTGATTTTTCGAAATGTTCCAGGCTGTTGAACCCCAATTTGAGCGATCAAGATTAACACTGGTTTTTATTAGAAATCTCTCAGGATTTGGGTCCCGATTAGTTTAAGGTCTTCGGACCAAACTATTGTACAAATAGGGCAAACACTTTTTTTTTTTTTTTGGAAAATGTCCGTAGTCATCTGATCTTGATGTGAGCAAACAAGACCGACACCAGTTTTTATTAAAAATCACTCAGGATCTTGATCCCGACGTAGTTTAAGGTCTTCGGACTTGAACTTTACAAGCGAGGGCTGGAAATGCATAGACATTTTATTTATTTATTTATTTTTTTTTTTAGAAAAATGTCCGGAATCATCGGGTCTTGATTCGAACGATCAAGATCGATGCCGATTTTTATTGAAAATCCCTTGGTATCTTGATCCCGATGTAGTTTAAGTTCTTCGAACCCAAACTTAAGAGCGAGACTGGTAATATATTTTTGTGATTTTGAAAAGTGTTCTGAGTCATCGATTTTGATTTTGATGGTTGAGATCGATGCCTATTTTTTATTAAAAATCCCTCAGGATCCTGATCCCGATGTAGTTTAAGGTCTTCAGACCAAGACTTTGTACAAGCGAGCAGCAATCAAGGTTGGAGATTCCGGGGATTCTTCTTAGAATGGTTCAGATCATCGGGTCATGACCTTGGATAGTTGAGATCACTATTTGACCAAGTCAATTCTCTTCTTTTTCTTGAAAATTCCATGGAACTTTTTCCACATCATCAAGCCAATTTCTACCCAATTTCTTACAAGATAAGATTTTGGTGAGATTCCTTACTTTTTCTCATCCTTCTCTTCCATCACTTCATTCTTACATGGAGGTACAAGATTCACTTGCAACCACCCTTCCCAAGGAGGAGTTCTTCCCAAGGAGAGGGGGTAAGGGGTCGTTTCAACCAGGGGGGAGGATGGATGGCCCCCTGGGTGCCGCCCAAGCCGTCTCTGCCCACTGGTTTTTCTAGTGGGTTGGGTAAAGGGGTGCCCTCCCCTTTTCTATATAACATGGGGCACCCTTGGCCCCTCCAACGTGCAATCTCTCTCTTCTCTTTCTCATGCTCTTTCTTCCTTCAAGTTTTTCTCTTTCTTTTGGTGGTCTCTTGCCCTTTTCAAGTGGTGGGCCTTAGTGGGGCTTTGGGACAGCAAGGTGGTCCCCCTTTGGTGAGTGGTGAAGGTATGGACTACTCCTTTTTCTTCATCTCCAATCTCTTCTCAAGGTGGTGCATGGAGAAGGATATTGCAAGCTTTCATTTCATTCTTTCCTTTCTTTTTTCATACTCCCTTCATGTGTATGTAAAGGGTAATTTTGCCATGTCCATCAAGTGTGCCTAGCAAAATATCCTATCTTTCTTCATGAGAGTTGGGCCACTTTTCATGTGTATCAAATGGGCTCAAGGTGAAGTTATGGCCCTTGGTGTAATTGATGGGCCCAATACTTCATTTTGGGCTCCCTCATGCTCTCTTTTCCTTGTCACTTTTCTTGGAGCTTTCTTTTCTTTTTCATCTTCCTTTCAAGGTTTGGGCCCATGGGAATGGTAGGGCCCACCTCAAGTTTTGGGCTCATAGGGCTCACTTTGGGTGGCCCCATCTTTCTTCACATGTGTATGGACAAAGGTGACTAGCCCATTCTTCACTTGGATCTCAAGTGGGCTAGATTTCTTAGTTGAGCCTTTATGGACAAGTAGCCCAAATCTTCTTCCATCTCTTGATTATGATGTACATCCTTGTACACAAAGTGTGGTGAGTTCCTTGGAATTCCTCCATATAGATGGGCCTTTTGGGCCCTCTTTGAAACTTGTGTATTTCTTTGAGTCATGTATGCACCACTACACTTTGTGCATGTAGGATTCTTTTCCTTCATGCCTTTCTTTAGATGGATGGAGAACTTGGGTTACTTGATCACCTACAAGTCCCATGAGTGAGTTGTTTCAAAAATCTCACTAAGTTCAAATGGTTTGCCCATGTGGTAGGAAAGTGGTTCTCAAGAGTTTCCTTTAATATTACCATCCTCATCAAGTGGGCTATCCACACAACCATAGCTTCTTGAACTTCTCTTGGGGTGCTTGGTGGGTCATCCACCATCATCCCTAAAGATGAGTGATTTTTCTTTCAATTTATGGGAAAGAATGATACCCATAAGTTGCCCAATTTTCTCCCATGTTTTGGGGCACTTTGGATTTGATCTTCAAGTGGGCTATGTATACCATTCTTAGCTATTTTCATGATTGTTGGGTGACTCATCAAGCCATGCCTTCTTGTGCTCAAATGGTCCCCTTTTTGTAAAGAAAATGGTGCACATAAGTTGCCCAAATTTGTCCTTACTTGGACATTTCCAACTTTAGTTCTTCATGTGGGCTATGTGCATCAATTTTTTTTTTACCATTGGCTTCTTTGATTCATATGTTTGTGGGTAGACCACCATTTTGTACTCTCACAGTCAAAACTTTCATCAAGATGATGCACATAGGGTTGCCCATGGTTTGCCCATGAATGGGTCCTCATATTTTTCAAGTGGGCTATGTGTTCCTTTCAATCCATTGAGGTGGGACACTTGAGTTGATCTTGGGGGCCCATTTCCTTCCTAATCCCCACTTGTCCATGTACATGTGTAAAAGATGGGAACATCTTAAATGAGGATCATGACTTTGGTATGAAAAGTGAACCAATCCTTGGACACACATGGACTTTGAAGAGGGACTTCTCAAGTGAAGTAGGATTCTTATCCCTTGTTGATCTCATGGCACTTGAGTGCATTTGTTGTCCAAAGTGTGTCCTTAGATGATGGACTTTCTTTACCTAAGGCATGGCATGCAACCTTTTTAAGGTGGGCCTTGCTTTCTTCAATAGGCCCAACACATATCCTAGGTGACACGTAGAGTTGGACTTTTAGTTTTTTCATTTGGATGTAAGTCCGAATCCATGGGTTTCCTGGATGATGATTTGGATCTTAACGGGTAAAGAATATGGACTTACCTTGCCAAGCTTGTAGGATTCAATGGCGGATGGTACAAGAGGAAGACGGGTGATTGATGAGGATGATCCGGCCTTTATTATCCACCGAGGGGCCCATATGTGTTCCTTGGCTAAGGAGCACCAACCTCTCCCCTCCATCAAGGGTCGAGGTACCAGAGATCATTGGGATGACTGGGTGAAACACCCACAGCCTTTACTTGAATGATTTCTGGCTGACACTCCTTTTGCTGGCCTCCTTACCTTGCGCTTCCATAACAACAATGCCAACCGCATGCTGCTTGCGGCTCTTTGTGAGAGGTGGTGGGACAAGACCCACACCTTTCAACTCCCTTGTGGCGAGTGGGGATAACTCCCCTGGATATATATATATATATATATATATATATATATATATATATATATATATATATATATATATATGCAAATTCGCTTTCCATTCCATGGGACAGTTGTTCCCCAGGTCGGCTCTCTCGCTCCCATCACTTTCACTGATTGGCTACGGCTTGCAGGTGACGTCCCACCTGAGGATGAGTTCCAGGGCCATCAAGTAAAATTGCGATGGTTCTACAACACCTTTGCTACCGTCACCCCTACTACCAAGCTAGAGGCCCTCCACAAAGCACGGGCCATGATTGCTTACGCCTTCGGGTCCTTCCTTTTCTGTCACGCGAACGAGAGGATCGATCCTAAATTTCTTCATTTGGTTGATGATCTTTACCATCCTTACAATTGGAACGGGGCTATCTTGACTCAGGTTTTCCTGGGTTTGGATAAGACCTCTCGGAATAGCTGGTCCTTCACAGGTTTCTGGCCTGTCGTAGAGGTATTCTTTTTAACCTTCCCTGGAGACATTTGCCTTCTTTCTTTCTTTGATCGTTATATATGCCCTTGCCCAGACTTACTTTTATGACCATTTTGCCCATCTCGCGCCAAGGATATGAGACGACATTGAGCCACCTCTGTACCGCCATATGCACTGGCATCAGCAAAATCGTCAACGGAGCTCTTGTGTATCTGGGGACAATTGGTGCGCTGGCATAGACGGATTGACCGTCAAAGATGTAAGTATCTTGTTTTTTCTTATCCCTTGTGCTGCTCTGTGGCTGATTGTGATGGCCTTATTTGCTGTAGTTTGCTCGGATGCCATACGCCAACTTTCCTCTCTACTACACCCCTCAGCGTGTGGAGGCATATGATTCTTCATGCCTTTGGATCATGCTTTCTGACGCTGAATCATTTCAGTGGTATTTGGGTGAGAGGCTGCTTCGACAGATTACTGGGGTGGCTCGAGTCCCTTGTTCCGCACCTCTTCCGGCTGCTCAGATCCCAGCTGATGAGATAGCTGATGCTCTTGTGGGCCAGCTCGGGTTTCGTTTCACGATCCCGGATCGCGATTATGACGAGTGGTACTTACTGTACGGACAGGGGGCTCTGCTTCCTCCGCTTTATGTTCCAGGGGGTCGTCGCAGATATGCTGGCGGATCGGTGACAGCTCCTCTGATGGACCCTCATCGTTGGGAGCGGGATGAGAGGAGGGATGACGACGACTATGTTGGTGACTTGTAGTCTGCTTTTGTATTCAGCTTGCTTGATGTATGACCTTCTTCTTTTTGCTTTTAACCTATTCTATATCAAAATCTTCTGAATGAATATACAACCTCTGACTTATCTCAAATTACTTGATGGTGCTTATACGTCTTGAATGATTTGTGGAAGATGAGACTTCTTAACTGCATGGATGATGACTTGAACGGTTCAGATTGCTTGATTTGGCCCTGTGGGCCCACTTGATGATCAGATCTTGGATTCTGGCCCTCTTTCTTGATGATCAAACCTTTGATCTTGCTATTTTATGACTCATGTGAATTCTTCCATGGTTTAGATCATGATGATCTAGTTTTTGAATGGCTCAAATTGCTTGTGGGCCCCTCTTGATCAATTTTTCTTCTCTTTAACTTGATCAGTCCCATGTTGGCTGTAATACTTCATGATTGGACAGGTGGGGTACCTTCCAGATGATTCTGATCATCCTCAAACGAAATCCGGAGTTGATTGGAGCCTTGGGCGGCCCTCAGGGTGCCATCTGCTGATGTGGACTGTCAGCCTCACCTACCAACGACCGTGGAACCAATCCCTGGAGAGAGAGGGAGCGCGTCCGTATGGGCGGCCCACAAAGGGCCGCCCAAGGCTCGCCTCCTGTGCGGTCTAGGTTGGCTCTGGTTCGGACATTCCCTTCTGTCCACTGCTCTTGTCCCCACCTTCTTTGTACTGGAGAATTCGTTTCCAGCCATGAATCCTCTTTTCTCTTTGTCTTTTCTCTTCATCTTGTCCTCTTCCTATTTTGTCCTTTCTCGGACAGCTTTTGATGGTGATTTGGGGGCCATTGTGGGAGAGGTTGGTGGGTCCCACACTCCAGCGATTGGTGAAGGCTTTAATGATGGAGAGATTTCTTTAATGGATAGTAGAGATGGAGCATTAAATAAGGGCATTGATGATGGATTAGGGGTGGTTGTTGGTAGAGCTTTGAATGGCCCCATTAATGGCAGCCATGCTGGAATTTCAGGTTTGAATGGGCCATTGATTATGGGAGAAATGGATGGTATGGATGGGATGAGGAGATGGGGAATAGGTGAGGCTATGCATCCCTTGAGTGTGGGCCATATGGATGATGTGATTGATGGTGGTGATGGGGCTATGATGGACATAGATGGGCTGATCTCATGTTTGAATGGAATTAATGGTTCAGATGATACCTTTGATGGTTTGGATGCCCTTGATCATGGCCGAAATGTGCGGCACACTTGCTTGGGTGGACTTGATGTGATCGTTGATGATGTCCCCTTGATGATGGATCGTGTGGATGCCTCGATGATCCCTTTGATTGGACAAGATGATGATTGGATTCACCACTTTATGTTGGAGAGGGCCGTAGGTCCAGATCTGACCGTTGATTCTTCGATCAGGGTTGCCGAGACCCTTCTTGATGGTTCAGATGCATTTTTCGACGGTTAGATTGGTCAGGATGCCACGATGTGCGGTGTGATCTTTGCTGATAGTCCTTTTGATGGAGAGTACCGTCCTTCTCCTGATCGTCGGTCCTTTACGCACTCTGTTCACGAGGTGGGTGAGTCTTCTCATGCTGTTGAAGTTGTGACAGTTTCAGACAGTGATGCGACTATATCAAACATAGCTGTTACTGGGGATAGGTCAGGGGCTGTTGAGTCTGCAGAGGTCCCAGCTTTTCCTTCTCCTTCGCTCGTTGATCTTTCGATCCTTGATGAGCTGTCATCGATTCCTGGGCCTTTTGTTCTGGAGGGGATTCCTGTGAGGACTTGTCAACTGTTTCCTCGTCCTTCTTGCTCGCCACGGCTGCTTGCTTGGCTGGACATCTTGTCAGCGTATGAGATTCGAGATTTAGAGTCCTATGGCTTCGGTGGTCTAATCCATATGGCCAGAGTTGACATTGACTGGAGGATGCTCGGGGCTGCACTGATTGACTGGGTCCCTTCGTTGAACTTGTTTGCGTTCAACGACATGGAGATGGGACCTTCTTTGGAGGAGCTTGCGTGTTTGACTGGTCTTCCTTGGGACTATACTCAGTGTTTTTTGCCGAAGACTTTACTGAAGGGTGCCACACCGCAGAACTGGTTCGGGATCCCCTATCTTGTTCAGCCTGCATCTGCTGGCCAGGATGCTGTGGTGTTCTCCTTGGACTTGCTGTATGATCTTTTTTCGGGTCCTTGGAGTGTGGCAAGGTCTTTACTTGCTCGGAATGCACTGATGTTCTGCTTGATTGCTGAGGTGCTATTCTCGAGATGGAGCAGGTCTCAGACCCCTTTTCTTTTTGAGGTGATGAGCCGAGTTATCCGACATCAGGGGATCATTTCTCTCGTCCTGGCTGAACTGTTTAATGGGCTGACTGACTATGCCCTGGGCCGCACTCGTGTCCTTCGCGGCTGCTGTGCATTTCTTCAGGTATCTTTTCTGCACTTTCCTTTTTTTTTCTTGTCTTTTGAGATTTGCTTTGCCATAGCTGAACTTCTTTTCCTTCTTGTGATCAGGTCTGGCTATGGGAGCGTCTTTCGCTGACTGTTCCTGTACCATTTCCTGGCACCCGTCGCCCAGACCTTATGCGACACATCATGGAATTTCTTCCTCATACGGCTAGGATTAGTGAGCCCTTGTATCGCAGGATGCTTGCTGAGCTTCATGACTGGAATGTTCGTTGGGAGTCATCTTGGCTTTCACTTCCTCCAGTGCTCTGTGATGCACACCGCCTTCCTCTGATGCTTGTAGGCTTTCGATCTTACTTTTCTTACCACCCTATCCGGTTCTTGTGGCAGTCTAGGTACGACCAGGATGTTCCTTTCTTTGCTTTCACAGGTATCGGGCGTCGAGTACTTCCATCTAGATTATCTGACTTTAAGACCCGAGTTGACGGATCTTGGGCGAGTTACCTGACTGCTGATCTGCTTGGTTTTGAACTGAGGGCTTTTCCGATGGCGACTACCCCATATTAGTACTGGGTTGCTGAGCAGTCTCTGTATCGACGTATCCCTTGCTGGCACCAGACTGCCGATGAGGATGAGCAAGATATCCTTGGAGATGCCGGCTCTTCATCTGGTTCATATGAGCCTTTTGAGGAGCGCCCCTTCATCGATCCTGGTTTCCTTTTGGCCACTCATGGCCATTTGCTGTCTGAGATTTCCGCACTTCGGTATCATTGTGACATGATGTCGAGGAGATTGGCTACCGATTAGAGGTTGTCTGATGAGGAGACAGCGATCCGTATCCTTGAGCGCGATGAGGTGCATTACCTGTGTATAGAGGTGAGCAGGTTGAGCGCGAGGCTACTTCATTATGAGTCAGAGGACTTACCTGGTATGGCTGAGGAGGAGGGTAGAGATTGATTGTGTTGGCCACCTGTACATTCCCTTTTGCATGACTGGTGATGATGCATTTTTTTTGTATTTTTTGAAAAAGATGAATGATATATGTAAAAGAAATATGATGCATTTAATGAAAAAGGTGAAAACTTTTTTAAAATCTATTGTGCCATGAGTTGCCTTGTGAGTGTGTCTGGATTTTGTGTCAGGATATAGGAATCAGAACTGGGACTTGGCCAATGCTTTGACCGATGTCTCGAGATTGACTTGCGTGAGAACCCTTTAGTTCCCTAGAGATGTAGGCAATGTAAACTGTTACTTCCTGAGATTGTCAGAGCTGTAGAGTTCTTTTGTTCCCAACTGTACTTCTTCCTGTTCTTGAACTGTAACCGCTTGGACTGATTCGGACCATCTGATTTCTTGGTACCTGCACTTTTAATTTTTTTTCTTTTTCTATTTGAGCCATTTTTTGCCTACAGCGCTCTTTCGAGTTTTCACTACAGCCGGCCTTTTCCCGTCATTTTTGCCTGTGGCGCCTTTTCGGGTTTTCACCATGTCCCGGGTATTTGATCTTGCCTGCCCCTTGGCAGCTATGTTGTTTTTACCCTCGGCGCCCTTTCGGGTTTTCACCAAGTCCGCTGTATGCCCACTGTTTTTACTCGGAGCGCCCTTTCGGGTTTTCACTCCGCCCTCTTTGTTTATGAACACATTTTCTTTTTTTTTTCTTTTTTTTTTTGGATCTTTCGATAACTGCGGCGGCTAGAGGTCGGGAATCTGTCGTTGCCGGCCGATGGTAGTCTTTCAGCCCTTATCCTGAGTTACCATGATAGAGCTGTCGGTCTTAGCCATAGACCCTTCTGAGATGAAGGGGTGGATGACTGTGTTTCCTTTTGGGTTGATTTTTCTCGGGTGCCTTGTTTTGACTTCCCATTTTCTTTCTCTTTTTTTTGTATTCTTTTTTTCTCTTTCTTTTTCTTTTGTATTCTTTTTTTTTTTTCTCTTTTTCCTTTTGAATCCCCTTATTTGAAACACTTGTTGGTGGACGAAAATGATTTCTCAGGGGTTTTAGCTTTGACCTCTTGACTTCGGCTCTATTAAGGTAACTCTTGATAAAGTCAGAATGACTTACCCGTGGAAGATCTTCACTTTATCGGCGTTGATTGGCTCAGGAAGATCCACCCCTCTCATGTTGGTAAGTCGGAGGGCACCTCCAGGAAGCACTTCTCTGATGATCAGTGTTCCGTCCCACGATGGTTTGAACTTCCCTCTGGGATCCGGAAGGTGAGATGGTAGAATCTTCTTCATGACCATGTCGCCCACCTTGAAACTTCTTTTTGCGGACTCTCTTATTGTAAGACCGAGCGATCCTTTTCTGATAGCACTGTGAATGACTTAGTGCACACATGCACTTCTCATTTGCTAGCTGTAACTAATCGAATTTGGCTCGTTGCCATTCTCCTTCTTCAATTTCACTTTCTAGTAACACCCGTAGTGATGGTATTTTCACCTCGACTGGTAGAACTACTTCCATTCCGTAAGTAAGCTCGAAAGGAGTAACGCCCGTAGCAGACCGTACAGACGTTCGATAGGCCCAAAATGCATATGGGAGCATGTCTGACCAATCTCGATAAGTCACGACCATCTTCTCGAGTATCCTGACGATTGTTTTGTTTGCGGCTTCTACCCCACCATTCATCTGAGGACGGTAGGGGCTTGATCGATGACGTTGAATCTTGAATTTGCTGAGGAAGTCATCCATCTTCTTGTTAACGAATGGGGTCCCATTATCTGTGATGATAGCATTGGGGATTCTATACCGGCATGTGATGTTGTTCTTCATGAATTTGATCACCTGAGATGCTGCAATTGTGGTGTAAGAGGTTGCTTCTACCCACTTGGTGAAGTAGTCGACTGCCATAAGTATGTACTTATGACCGTTTGATGCTTTGAGACTGATCTTTTCGATGATGTCGAGTCCCCACATGGAGAAGGGCCAGGGAGTCGTCAGATTGTACAACTCTGATGAGGGGGCATGAATTTGATTCGCATGCTCTTGACATTTGAAGCATTTTCTGACGTGCTGGCAGTAGTCTGTTTTCATGGTGAGCCAATAGTAGTCGAGTCGTAGAATCTTCTTTGCCATCATGTGCCCGTTCATGTGTGGGCCACAGCTTCCTTCGTGTATTTCTTTCATGATCTTTGCAGCTTCTGTTTCGTCAACGCACCAAAGGAGGATGTGATTATAGGATCACTTATAAAGAACTTCGCCACTGATGGTGAACTGGCCGGCCAAACGTTGGATGGTTCGGCGATCTGTTGCTGTTGCTGACTCCGGATATTCCTGAGTTTCAAGATATTTCTTGATGTCAGCATACCAGGGTTTGTCAGGGACAGCTTTGGTTTCTTCTATTTGCAGGTAGAAAGCAGGTTCATCTGGAGTTTCGACTGTGAGCTCCCATTCTGAATCTCCTTTCGAGATCTCGAGCATTGACGCAAGTGTAGCGAGAGCGTCTGCAAACTGATTCTTAGCTCTGGGCACGTATGAGAAGGTGATTTCTTTGAATTCTTCGATGAGATTTTCAAGATACACATGATATGGTATCAACTTCTCGTCCTTGGTTTTCCATTCGCCATTGGTTTGATTGATGATAAGCTGTGAGTCTCCAAATACTCGTAGCTTCTTAACGCCCAAGATTATGGCTTCCCTTAAGCCAGCGATGCATGCTTCATACTTTGCCATGTTGTTGGTGCACTCGAATGCTATGTGCCTTGAGATAGGAATATGGACATCATCTGGAGAGTAGAGGATTGCTCCGATACCACTTCCTTTAGAATTTACTGCACCATCGAAGAATAACGTCCACTCATTTATTTTCTTCTTTTCTTCACCTTCGATAAATAAGAGATCTTCATCAGGGAAGAATGTCTTGAGCGGTTGATAATCCAGGAGAGAGTGGGCTGGCAAGATGATCGGCGAGGGCCTGCCCCTTGATTGCCTTCTGAGTGGCATAGGTGATGTCGAATTCAGATAGGAGTAGCTGCCATTTAGCTATCCTTCCAATGAGTGTCGGTTTCTCGAACGGGTATTTAAGTGGATCCATGTGAGCGAGGAGGAGAATAGGGAACGCAATCATGTATTGACGGAGTCGCTGGGTTGCCCAGATTAGGGCGAGGTAGGTCTTCTCGATCAGGGAATACCTGGTCTCGTAGTCGGTGAACTTTCGGCTCGAATAATATATTGCTTGTTCCTTCTTCCCGGTCTCGTTGTGTTGGTCGAGGACACAGCCAATGGCTTCTGCTGCTACCGAGATGTACAACAATAGTGGTCATCTAGGAGTAGGCGGCACTAGAACTGGAGGATTCATGAGATATTTCTTGATGCGATCGAAGGCGACTTGGCAATCGTCATTCCATTCTTTTGGAACGCTCTTCCGGAGGAGCTTGAATATGGGCTCACAGATAGGTGTGAGCTGTGCGATGAAGCGGCTGATGTATTGAATTCTGCCAAGGAAGCCACGAACTTCTTTCTCTGTTCTAGGAGGGGGCATCTCGATGATTGCTCTGGTTTTGGTTTCGTCGACTCTGATGCCATCCTCGCTTACCATGAAGCCAAGGAGCTTGCCTCCCATTGCACCGAAGACACATTTTTTAGGGTTGAGGCGGAGCTTGTACTTTTCTAATCTGTTGAATAACTTCTTCAGATCTTCAAAGTGTCCTTCAATTGTGCGAGATTTGACGATCATATCGTCCACATATACTTCAAGCTCTTTGTTCATCATGTCGTGGAATAATGCTGTCATTGCTCGCTGATATGTTGCTCCTGCATTCTTCAGACCAAACGGCATTACCCTGTAACAGAAAGTTCTCCAGGGAGTGATAAACGATGTCTTCTCGCGATCTTCGACGGCCATCTTAATTTGATTGTAACCTGAGAACCCGTCCATGAATGAGAAGACCTTGTACCCAGCAGTGTTGTTGACCAAAGTGTCGATATGCGGCAAAGGGAAATCATCTTTAGGATTGGCTTTGTTAAGATCTCAAAAATCAATGCACATTCGAACCTTGCCATCCTTCTTTGGTACTAGTACGATGTTGGCAAGCCATTCAGGGTAGTTGGAGACTACCAAGAATCCCGCATTGTACTGCTTGATGACTTCATCTCGAACTTTCAGAGCCCATTCTGGCTTCATTCTTCGAAGTTTCTGCTTTATTGGTTTCATATCTAGCTTGGTTGGCAGATGGTGTACAATGAGCTCTTCATCGAGCCCCAGCATGTCTTCATATGAGAACGCGAAGTTGGACAATATTGGAGCTAGGAACTTTATCATTCTCTGCTTCATATCTGGTGGCAACGATTTTCCAATGCGTACTTTCCTAGGGATCTCAGGTGTCCCCAAGTTTACTATCTCAAAATCATCAGCTACAACATTGGGTTTGGATTCGAACTTTTTGAGGAGATCCTCTAGTTCGGGAGCCGGGTCATCATCTTCCTCATCCCGAGCTTCATCCAGACCCATGAGCTCGAAGTCTAATTCGATGTCGAAATCATATGATTCGACTTCAAACTCATACGACTCTTTAGACGAACTTGACACGCCATTGAATGTAGGAAAAGAAATGTATTTTGGTTTTTGAGAATTTTCTGGAATTGAAATACTAGATGTTTTTGAATTTTGAAAGTTTTTTATTTTTTTAGATTTTTGAAATTTACGGGACTCTGAACAAGTGGGGATTGCAGACCATGATTGATCCCCGCTTGTTCCAAAGTTTCGATCGCCGCTCAAACAGGCATTTTTTTTGGAAGCCAGAGCCCTCAGATGACTCTCTGGCTGATTCAGAAGTTAGGGAAACGGACGACCATTCAGGACCCCATACTCTTTCCCCTGGAGAGGTGGGGGTTGATGATTTGGGCGAAGAATCACAGTCTGGCCCAATGACCATGATTTCTTGCTGGTTGGGTTCGAGATTTGAGTCGTACTCAGTCTCTCCCGGATCACTTACCTCGCATTGCAATTCGTCTGGTTCCATGGCGAGACATGAGTTTGGAATCTGGACATCGGACCAATCTAGGGCTTGCCATTTCCCTTTCTTGGTCCTATGGATGGGCTGCTTTTGCCCCTGGCTGAGGGTTGATGATGTTAATTCTGCAGAGATGGGCGATTCGTGCCCCTTGTTGATTGATGCTGAGATGGGCAAGTTGTGCTCCTGGTTGGCTGGAATTGAAGTGGGCAGGTTGTGCCCCTGGTTGATTGATGCTGAAGTAGGCAGGTTGTGCCCCTGGTTGGGAGAAAGTATCAGAGTATCCTAGTCCTGAAGCTGTTGTATTTGATTTTCTTCTTCATCTTCATCCTTTCCTTCTTCTTCTGGAGGCTTAGATGGTTCAAGAATCTGGTCCCATCGGATGGGGGGCCATGTGGCCCAAGTTAGGCTCATCGGGAGGCCTTTGTGTAGTGCAGTCGGTTGATTCCCTCTTGGGTCTTTGTAAGGTTCCCCTGGCTTAATGAATTGGATGGGTGAGCATCGAAATTTCTTCCTTCTTTTGTCCATGAAGATTGCCATGTACCTAAGTCCCCATTTGCGTTGATTATATACCAGTGGCATCTTCCAGACTTGAAATGATTCTTCATACGATACTTGAGGCTCAGACGTTCTGCTGGTGAAAAGACATGGTCCACCCTTATCGGCTCCGGATTGGCAATAGCGTTCACAGTCTCGAACTCGAAACTATGAAACGGGACGTCTTCTTCGGAGTGCTGGATATCGATGACAGAAACGTTTGGTTCAGTGGCAGCGGCATTGGAAGGGATGATGAGCTCCCTCTCTGCATGGATAGAGATCACTTGATTTCCACAGATGTATTTCACCCGTTGATGCAGGGTTGATGGCACAGCTCCAACCTTGTGCAACCAAGGCCGTTCGAGCAACATGTTGAAAGAGGCTGATATATCCAGGATTTGGAATGTGATAGTGGAGATTTCTGGACCTATCTATACCTCTATGTCGACCTCCCCTTCCACTGATCGACGAGTGTTGTCGAATGCTCTGACGCATATGGTGCTAGGTCGAAATGAAGATTGACTGATTCCCAAGCGTTCCGCAGTCTTGAGTGGGCAAACGTTTAAGCTTGAGCCATTATCGATAAGGACTAGTGTTCGCTCGCCTCAAGTGCAAGGCTGCGATGTAGTAATAATCTCGGTAAGACCGAGGTCGATCCACAGGGAAGGAAGTAAACAATTCTAACTATCCTAATAACTAGAATCAAAGAGGTTTGTGAAATTGGTTTTGAACATAAAATAGAAAATCTAATAATGAAAAGATAACTAGAGCATCAAGGATCCACTTATAGCTTTCCTTAGATGTATAATTCGCTATGGTTTCTTATTCTCTCAACTAGAATCGACATTCCTGTCTATCTAGTCGGATAATAGAGCTGTTAAACCAAACAGTCTGTCATATGTAAGTTCTATGCATAGGATTCACTCAATGAAGGCTGAGCTGAGCATGCTCAATTGCATAGGTCATTCCCCTTTCCAAAAAGGTCCAGTTCACAATCATAACCATCCTCAAGTCCTCTCACAAGACAAGGCTAGATCAGGATTTAAACTGGATTCAAATTACATGCACAGTCATTACATATTCCAGAAAAACAACAAAAATAGAACTTTGGTAGGAAGTCCCTTCATGAAGAGCTTAGTACTAGAGCGCACTCCGATTCCTCAGATCATACAGGTCTAGACCGTTGCAAACAAATTAAGAGGCTAAGTAATTCATCCAAACATCCGTGAGTCATCACAAGACTAAGAAAAATTACTTAAAAACTTGTATAAACTTCAAACCTTAGTTCATAATCATGAATTCCAAACTAAAAACCAATAAAACGAATTAAACAATCTAAGAAAACTATAAGGTTCACCTCTTAGCTCTAGCTAAGAGATTAGCTAATAAAAAGCATATTAAAAACTAGAACTAGAACTAAGAAAAGGAAGAAAAACTAGCTGGAGGAGGCTAGGAAGCCTCCTATGACTTGAACTCCTTGCTCCCCACGTCCTTGGTTGCCCTGGAATAGAAGAGAGCACCTCCTTTTATAGTGCAGCACTAGTACAGCAACATAGCAGAATTTGTTTCGCTTGGTACGGCTTATCCAATGGTCGGATTGCCTTCAAATTTGATTTGTAGCTTCCTTGTAATGTGATATTCCTCATAGATGATTTAGATTTCCAAGATTGTCCTCTGAATGGGCCCACCAATCACATCACCGACCGCCTCTCAAAATCGCGCACTTTGGGTACCTTCAGAACCAGTCATCTTGCTTTCAACGCTCCGGAGTGTACAGAGGTCGGATTGATCTCAAATTTTGAACATGAGTAGAAAACTTCCTCCTCTACATGATAGAAGGATTAGATTTTCCAAAACGATCTCAAAATGTGGTCCGAAAATTAGAACAATTAGGGCTTTTATAAACTCTGCGCAGTTGGAGCTTTCTGGATGGTCCATCTTTCTTCAACCGGTACGATCAAACCACACACCCTTTTGATCTGAAACTTTTGTGGTTATTCATATATGGATGTGGTCTAAAAGATGGTCAAAGTAGATTCTTCATATCATCAATGATGGGCCACCTGGACCGGCCCAAAGTGGAACAGCAAAATTTGGAACTTTCTGGACAGTTCATATTGTTTTGGCCACCACGATCAATCCGTAGCTCCGATCGACACGAAACCACTTGGGTTAGTTCGGTGTCGAGCTCCTCTTCGACATGGATGTGTTGGATTTCCAAATATCATCAAGATCGGCCCAAAAAACTGGTCCGAAAAACCAGGTGCGGGAATACATTGCTGTTTTAGAAACTGGAATCTGAAACTTGCATGGCCGACCGGTCACGACCGGTCGGACAGGGCTGGCAGACCGGTCACGACCGGTCAGGCCCTCTTTGGCATTACTCCAGCAAGCATGGCCGACCGGTCAAGACCGGTCGGGCTCTGCCGTACCGTCGGTCTCTGTTCTTCTTGTTTTCTTCCTTTCTTTCTTCTATTTTCTTCTTTCTTTGCTTCTTTCTTTGCTTCCTTCTTCCTTCAACCCTCCTTGGGCCTTCATCCAAGGTTCTAAATCAGCTCTTTTGGTCATCAATTGGGCAAAGTAACTCTTATTCCTACAACCACAAAACATGTATTTGATTAGTCTTTAAATTATGAAAACCATGCATAATGAGTGATGAATTGGGGTTAAAATATGCACAATTAAGAGCTCAACAACTAGTGAGACATAGAGGTCCTTGTATCATAAGGCTATGTTGAGGGATCGCCCATGATCACGTCCTTCTGGTGGCAACTCATTATCGGTAAAGGTGATGGCGCGTGGAGCCAGGAGCTGTCTGATCATCAATGCTATTATTTCAAGTGCTTTGTCAGAGGAGACATGAGCATCGCTCAGGGTTTTGGCAAACATTTCTCTATGTATGCGAGATGTGCAGAGTAGAACCCATACTGAGATTTGAGCAGGGATTGACTTGAGCTGAGTCGCCACATCATATGTAGCTTCATTTTTGTTACCGAGACCCGTGAGATCGCCTTTGGGATCTCCTCTGTTCTGATTATCTCTTCGGATGCAACGCCCATTGGGATTCATGTTTCCCACCTCCACACATTCTGGATAATGCCACGGAACTTCTTTATAATTTTCTCTCCTTTGCCTTCTAGGACCACCGGTTCTTGCAACGGTACTGGTGTGGGTACCAGATCTTCCTCACATGGAGCTTTTGCCTTGAGGACTACATTGTTGCCTGTGCTGAAGGGGTAATATCGAGGCTTGTCTTCATAGATCACATAAGGTTGCGGTCATAGCTTGACTATTCCTGGAGCAGGAGGCTTCCATGGAATGAACAGTGGTCCTCTTGAGATGGCAGGGGGTTTTTCTGTTCGTCCCACCTGTCGTAGTGTGATTGACACGCCTCCGGGATTTGCCCCTTGCAATATGACTGGCTTGATCGGAGGAGCTCCTTCCAAGACAATGGGTTCTTGCTGCTGATGAGTATGATCCCTCCATTGCGGATTGGATTGTTCCTGAACTGGAGTTGCCCCTTGCAAAATGACAGGTTCGTATGCGGGCTCGATGTATGATTGTGCTCCTTCCAGGATGACTAGCTCCCAACATGAATGGCTGTAAGGTGCCCCTTGAACAACTGGTACATTATACGGAAGTGCTTCTTCAAGTATTACTGGCTCGGAGACTGAAGGAGGAAAGGGACTTGCCCCTTGTAGGATCGTAGGAGACTTTGTTGGCTCATAAGTGTAGGTATGAATGGAATGTTTAGGGGAGAAGAAGCGATCGAGACGCTCTTCTTCTTCTATGCTGTTGACGGTGGGGCCACGAGATGAACTGGGGTCCGTCGGATGTTGAGGCAAAGGATTCTGAAGGATGTTGGCAGAAGCTGCTGGAGGAGTTCCAGGGACCGAGATGACGATCTTGCAATCATCAATTAGATCTTGTATGGCATTCTTCAAAGTAAAGCATCAATCAGTGGTGTGGCCACGCCCTTGATGGTAGGCACAATACTCATTTTCTTGGTAGGTTGGAGGTAGAGGATTTGGAGGAGACCTGGGTGTCATCAGAGTGAGTAATTGCTTCTGTACCAGCATAGCCATGACTTGACTAAGTGGTTGAGTGAGTGGAGTGAATTTCCTGAGCTCCCTATAATTCTGTCGATTCTGGTATGAGTATTGGCCGTTCCCTCTGAACTGTTGCTGTTGTCGAGGTGGTTGTGGTTGTGGTTGAGGATTTGGTTGGAGCTGATACCACTGAGGTTGGTGCTGAACCTGATTCTGCTGATACTATTGAAGTCCATGTGGGGGAGCATATTGATTACCCTGAGTAGTGGTGCTGATGTTAGTTTACCTCTGTCGGGCGAGGAGGAGAACCGTTGCGGTTTCCGTTCCCATATCCGAGGGGTCTTCCCTCTACTCTGTTCCTCTTGACTGGAGTGGCTTGATGAGGCCATGGGGAGATTGTCCTGGCGCGGATTCCTGCTTCGACCTGTTCCCCAGCACGGATCAACTATGAGAAATTCGCATATGGATGCGAGATGAGATATCTAGATATGCTAGGATATGTTGAATGAACAATCATGAAAATTTGTTCTTCATCGTCGATAGGTGTCCGCATTCTGGCTGCCATAGCTCACCAACCTCCCATATAACCTGATAGTGTTTCATCACTCTTTTGCCTGAGAGCCGCGAGGTCGGCCCTTCTAGGTGCCATGTTGAGATTGTACGCGAATCTATCAAGGAAAGCCTAAGAAAGTTGTTCCCAGGTCTTGATGTGGTGGCAGTCCAATGAGGTGTACCAATCTAGGGCATCGCCCTTTAGAGATTTTTGGAACAAACGAATGAGGGCCCTTTCATTTTCTGAGATTGCACTCAGCTCTTCACAGAAGGCCTTGAGATGTGCCGTGGGACAACTGCTGCCATCGTATCTTTTGAATTTTGGTACCTCAAAGTTTTGAGGTACTTGAGCATCTGGGAAAAGACACAAGTCTCTGAACTTGGTCGAAGGTAGATCGATTCCTTGTTGTCGCTGAAGCTGATTTTGTAAGATCTGGAACTGCTTCCATAACTCGTCCAGTCTTGAGTGATCTGTTCGAGCGACTGGTGCCTCTTGGAGTAAGGCACGTTCTTCTTCGGCATAGTGGTCGATGTCTTCGATCCTGTGGGCTTGCTGAAAAGCAACCGCTGGTTGCTGACATTGATTTGATGACTGGACTGGACTCTGATGAACTTGTGCTTGAAAGGATTGTAACTGTACTGGAGATTGTATTGAAGGTTGAACTGGAACTTGTTGGAAATTAACTGGAGATTGCTGAATTGAAGATTGCTGGAAATTAACTGGAGTTTACTGACTTGAAGATTGCTGAAAATTAACAGGAATCCCATCAGCGGGGATGTGCTGGAATTGAAAAGTGCTCCTGTTTGTAGGAGGCTGAGATGCTGGGAAGTGACCCTCTTGTTGGGTATTCGCCACTGTCCGCTGATTGATGTGGGCTTGACACTGACCCCCATTATGGGCATTCGCCAGTGCTATCCCTGTTGCTGGAAATTGAATTGAAATCCCATCGGCGGGGATGTGTTGAATTGGAAAGGGGTCCCATCGACGGGGACATGCTGAGAAGGAAAGGAGTCCTATCAACGGGGACATGCTGAGATCTACTGAGATTGTTGTTTGCCAGATTGACTGGAAGCTGACTGGAAGTTCCTGCGACAGGAGTGCTCTGAGGTGGCCTTGTCGTCGCAGGGAAGGTAGTAGGGGGATGCCCCATAGCGAAGGGCTGAGACCGTTGCTGTCGGTAGTATTGGGCGGACTCCGATGGTTGTGCTTGATTTAAACTGGAGGCCAAAGGGACCCGGCATGGCTGTTAAGATTGCTGAACTAGTCCAACCTGATTGTTGGCTGCCGTGGTAGCTTGTGCTTGCATGAATTGTAAGAGCATCTCTTACATTGCTCTCATTCCTTGTGCCAATTCTTGCATGATTGGCATATTCTCAATTGGCTGTTGCTCTGAAGGTTGCGCTGAAGGTCATTTCAAGAGCGGGGAAGAGATGAGTTTCCTCTTCATGGTCGAACATGACTTGCTGAGCTCGAGTGCGGATTATGCTGCGGAAGGGAAGTTGTTTCCGAACACGTTGAGCCCGAGGAGGCGCAATGGTGAGGACTATACTCTACTCTTTTTTGGGTTTTAGGATTTTCTATTTTTTTTGGGTAGAATGCTATGCAGATGAGGTTGTATGATGACTAATGACTTTCAAGTATGCGAGGGATTCTGTTTTTCAAGTCGGATCACGACTAGTGGGACTAGCTTGTCCCCAGCAGAGTCGCCATTCTGTGGACCCTCGCCATTCTGCGCTCCCATGACGTTCTCCCTTCCCTTCTGGAAAAGAAGAAGAGGTGCGTGCATGCAAATCATCGTTTGTGCCACTGGCTTGCCTCGTTCTCGAGGGCTTTATTCGGTTGTCGTGTTAAGCTAGATGTGTTTAGATGAGTTTGTATAAGACCAAAGTCGCCACTAGCCAGTTAGTTCGAATCTACAGTCGGCTAGACCCTGTAGAAACGTTAGAGAAGGGGATTCGAAGATTCCTTCCTCCAAAATGACTCCTTTTGATCTACGGCCAGAGATTCGAGGTAAGGGATCACGGTTACAGGGTGGGAAGAGGTTAAGCACCCCAGACACTGCCCGTACCGAAGTACAGTCTCTACTTCATAGAATTGAACTAATACTTGAAAGTCTGTTTTAATCCTCGTACATTCTCATGGATGACATGATGCATGAATGCAGGTCTGAATAGTAAGAGTTTCTGATGGGCAGGTTTCCATTAACAGGCAAGCCCAGAGCATACGCTCGAACTGACAGGTGCTTTATGTGGAATGCATGCTGTGTGTTTGAATGATCAAGGTGCTTGTAGTGACGGATGCATGAATGCAGGTCTGAACAGTAAGAGTTTCTGATGGGCAGGTTTCCATTAACAGGCAAGCCCAGAGCATACGCTCGAACTGATAGGTGCTTTATGCGAGATGCATGCAGTGTGTTTGAATAATCAAGGTGCTTGTAGTGGCTGATGTATGAATGCAGGTCTAAACAGTAAGAGTTTCTGATGGGCAGGTTTCCATTAACAGGAAAGCCCAGAGCATACGCTCGAACTGACAGGTGCTTTATGCGAGATGCGTGTTGTGTGCTTGAATGATCAAAGTGCTTGTAGTGAAGCAAGGGGGTTGGAAGAAAAGTAAATGTTATGCTAGATGCGAATGAGATGATGCTGGTAAAGAATAGCTAAATGGACGGGGGTGTCGCAAGGGTTGGCTTCTAGTGGCTGGATCAAGACTTGGATTGCTTAGGAGACTTAGACCAGGGTCAGGCTGGGCTAGACCAGGACTAGGCTCTTCTCACTCGGGCTCTCCTTGGTGGAAAAATGGGCTAAAAAAGGGATGGAGGTGGACTCGGAGCTCTCGAACTGAAGAGGGGGGAAGTGGATATCGAATGTGAAAGGGAGAGGGGTATTTATAGCAGCGGGCAGTGGCAGTTCCCGTAAATATTTTTGGGGGCCGCCTGTACGGATTTTCCTGGGATTCAGCGGGCAGTACGGACCCACTCCAAGGCTGCGGTCTGGAACTCGGTGAGTTTACTGGGTTTGGGGGATGGGTTGACACGGTGAGTTGACTCAATGGGTTGACTCAGCAGGTTGACTCGGCGATTTGACTCAGTGGGTTGACTTGCCGAGTTTGATTTTGTTTTTGGGATTTTTTGACTGGTTCTTCTTATGGGGGGTTTTTCAGGCTGATGTTTAGGGGTGAGTTGACTGGGTTCAGGCTTAGGCTGGGCTATGGATTGGGGCTTACAAGGGTGAGTTTGGCTGAATTTGGACATGAGATTTGGGGGTACGGTCCTCCATTCATTCAGCTATCTCTACCAACAGTGTAGCCAAAGTTGGGGTGTCTACACTTTGGTATATATATTTTATCCATGCCGTACACCTATTTTGTAGGCTTACTTTGTGTGTGTAGGCCCAAGTATGGGGCCGATGTGTCACCCCCCAAACTCGGGGATCGGGCTCACTAAATTCCCGACCGTCGAATCTGGTGCCGACGGCCTCCATAGTACCCCATTGTCGGCTCCTAGCTTCCATACGCCAGGTTCCAATCCTGGGATCCCACAAGGAGGATTTTCAGGGTAAACTTTTTTTATAGATGAGCATAAACACAAGTATACCAAACCAAAAAGCATTACATCACATATCCACTAAGATAATCTTTTGAGTACAGTGCTGCAAAAAGGGAAATACAATGCATTATTAAAAGTTGAAAGATCAAATGCGCGCCCCTGCCTCACTGCTGTCGCGCTATAGTATGTCCTACATATAAACAACGTGCATAAGCTTACTATGAAGCTTAGAGAGTGCGTGGTGTGTGCGCAATGCATATGACAGGTATATAGATATCAGAGTAAGCGGAAATGATGGAAGGCTACACTACCAAGTCTATGAATGTTATTAGCCATCCCAAGGCTATGCAATGTAAGGGGCCTATATGGCCGGGTGTCATATGCTAAAGATGCAATGTACGCATGTCAATGCTCAACTGTCATATACATACGGTTTACAACTTGGACATCACCAGGGTCTAGTACACTCCAGACATTGGTTGCCGCCCATCGCACGCATAACCAAGGTGTGGAAGAGACCTCACTATCCGCCTCGTCAATGACATACAAGAAATTCATCCGGCTCGTCGATAGCGAACCCATTCACGAGCTGGTCAGAGTCAACCTAGTATATAGCCCTCTGCACCCAGGCGGGTAAAGTCACACCCCCTTCCAACCGACCTCGACACAGTGGGAGACACGGCCTATTGGTAATTGGCCCTCATGCTCTCATAAATCCACTCGGTCTAGACATTGGAGCATCCAACTGGTACCATAGGGTTTAGGGACTTTCACCCAAGGACATCTTTGGCGCCCAAGTGCTAGAACATATTTCCAGTGTCCATTTCTACCATCCACGATATGACTGTGGTAGTCACAACCCCGATGCCGCTGGAGTGAGAATCTAATCATGACATGTATAATGCGAGATGCATGAGTCATACTATCGAAGCCATGCACCAAACCTGCGCATACCGCGCGATGATGTGGGGTGACCCTATCTCATACGGGTCCCCTACGTATCTCAAGTTGTAAGGCATATGCTATGATCAACATCATCCACAGTCAAGTATACATATGATGCGTTTGCACAAATGAATGGGCATGATATTCATTACACTAAGCATATTATCAGTGTGACCTACCAAGCCAAGTATATTAGCATGTCTCAAGCGTATCATGTGATAATCGGCCTCAACTGGTCAAATATATAGGGAGTGGGATATGAATAGAGGGTCCTGCTAATAATGGAAAAGTCTACGTGGCATGGCCCACTTGAGACTTGAATCGGCCCATCATATGCAACAAATGGGGCTAGAAGGACCGATGTATGGCATGGATACATCAAGGTAGGCCCTGGTGGCCTCTAATGGAACATCTATGATGGCCCATATGTTGGGCCGTATGGCCAGCCCCTACTGTCCAGCGAGGGGTCTACCTGAGCTATGGATCAGCCTCCTTTTTGGACTTATACCCTAAAATGATATGTCCAACACATGGACGATATGAAGGTGCATTACATACTTCAAAGTGAGCACCACAACGGCCCACATACTGAGCATTATGAATAAAATACATGCATCATGATGGTCTAAGGTGACCGACGGATCAGGCACCGTAATAAGGTGTGTATACAATGCATCATCAAGGTGGACTGCTACAGCCGGCCCCACCCTTTGGACTAATAGATGATTTCGACAGTCCACTGTCCATCGACATGGATTAATACATACCCAAGGTGGGTCCCTGTATCTGGATGACATGGATAAAGCATATACATCATAGGTAGGCCCAATAGAGGATGGCCTGGATCCGACACATACATCATGTGGGACCCATAGGGTGGGCCACCTGCTAGACTAGCGTAGAACCCACCTGAGCCACAAGAGTTCTGGATAAAGCTGATATTTACTATTCCCTTCACCCAGACCTGTGCCACAGGTATGGGTAATATATAAACATCATGTGGCCTAGGAAGGTTGCAACGGTGGACACCATTCTCTCCACTATTCCAGATGGTGTGGCCCACTTGAGACTTGTATCAGGTTCATTTTTGGATCCATGGCTTAAGGTGACATGACAAAATGGATGGACCACCTGGATAATGTACATGCATCAGGATGGATCACGCCCATGGCATGCTGGACAGCGAGGTGGGCCATTGCTGGACAGCATGCTTGGCACGCTGCCTTCAGCGTGGACCACGCCCATGGCCAAGTTTTGGACCGAGCTAATGTATGTGTTTTCCATCCATCCAGGTCTGTGTGTCCTTGGCAGCAAATTAGGTGGCAAATAGACCTCATGGTGGGGCCCCACACGTGCAAGGGCCCTGACTGTTTTCAACAGTGGCAGTTCATTTCCACTGCTTCCCATGAAGTGGTCCACTGAGGTATCGGATCCAGGTGATACTTGTGTTTTCCATTTATACAGGTCTGCGTGACCTGATGGATAGGTTCAGATGGAAGACCATCATAATGGTGGGCCCTGAAAATGTTTCAACCGTAGGCATTCATACTCACTGTTTTCTGTGGTGAGGCCCACCTAAGATCTAGATCTACTTAATCTTCGGGTTTGGGCTTTGAAATGATCTAGGAAAACAGATGGACGGCTTGGATAAAACAAGCAGATCATGGTGGGTCCCACGGGTGGGCCATTGACTGGGCGACCGACCAGCCCATCGTCCGTGGACGCTAGCTACTCCCAGCGCCCCCGGCGCAGTGAGAGGCCAGCGTTCCACGCTGGTACTTCTTTTTTTTTTTCTTTTTCTTCTCGATATCATCAAGTGGTGCCCACATGAGGACGATCCACTCCGCCCATCATGTTTATCGGCTCGTGGGGAATCTAATGAGTCCAATATTGGACAGGTGATGAGGTCTGCAAACTGCAAAATCGGCCAGAGAAAGTTCTACCGTAGACGTCATCATATCCACTGTTTCAAGTAGTACGGTCCACTTGAGATTTGGATTTGCTTCAAGTTTGGGCCCTGGTCCTAAAATGATCCGGGGAAACAGATGGATGGTGTGGATTTGACACAAACATCAAGGTGGGTCCCACGAGTGGGGACCCCCTCCAAGCTATTCCCCCCAACGTCCTGACGCTGGACGCTCATAGCGTCTCAGACGCTGGAACCGGCCAACGTTGGGTGATATATATTTTTTTTCTTTTGTTTTATAAATATTTTTTTTCAGGGGGCACGTGTCGGGCTAATCCACTCCATCCATTTGCTCGGCCACCTCGTGGTGGGCCCAAAAAAAATCTTTATATCAAGACCAACCATCGCATTTACCTCCCTCTAGATCTATATGATCTTATGGCTAAGTCGAATGGAGAATGAGTAATACGGCGGGCCATACATGGTGGTTCACATTATTGGACAGCGTGCAGGGCATGCTGTCTTATAATGTGGCCCATTTATGAGTCCCACATCAGCCCATAGATCATGAAAGTTGAAAGAAAAAGAAAGGAAAAGAAGGAAAGCAATGAAGAGGAAGATCCGGCCATTAGATGGACTCCTCGCCACTATAGGGTCCATCCTACGAACCTAAACACACCAAACACATATCAAGGTGGATCCCACCCTTGTGGCACACAACCAAAATGAAAAACAATTAAAATGGAGCTTATGTCCTCCCTAATTGCACTCACCACGAAGATGGACGGTTGGATCAGTTAGGATAGACGATCGGACGGCTTGATGGGGTGGATCTCCTCCTCTAGTCACCTAAGCCCACAAAAGCTCTCTCTTGACCCTCCAATCTCACTCACTAATCTCTTTCTTTTCTTACTTCTCTCTCTCTCTCTCTCTCTCTCTCTCTCTCTCTCTCTCTCTCTCTTTCTTTTTCAAATGAAAGAGGCTACGTATGGCACTTTTGTGGTGGTAGGGGCTTGGGACATATATGGTATTTGAAAGAAAATGATGATGGCAAGGGGATGGGGCATTTATGAGAGTGGATGGCTTAGGTATGGGCTTAGTTGACTTGTGAGGAGAGAGAGGAATGTACTTGATGGAACACTTGATTGATTGATGCTTGATTGATTGATGAGATGTTTGATTGATTGATGGGACAACCTTGGGATTTGTGCAAGTGGGGCCCACACCATGCATGTGTAGCGTGGCCCACCTTGATTGCGCACAAGTACGCATCTTTCAAACTAGGTATTGAAACGGAGCGTGCCGCGCGGTGTTGGAGTCGTGGTGTCCGCACGGTCGCCAGGGTACAAGTCTCGGGTCGTTGTGGTATTAAAATAGGGTGTCTAATCGAAACTCCCCAGTTTGGACTGTTCCGAGTATGCCGTGCTCGGAAACGAGGCGTACGGAGGGCTAATTATGGTACGGGTGTTACACGATGTGGTCTCAAGTGGGCTATGCCATGAAGACCTTTACATTTCTAATGGGGCCCACAGTCCGGGTCTCACTCTCTACATATATTGGGCCATTTAAGGCCAACGTCACATGATACGTTTGGTAACATGCTAGTTTACTTAGCTTGATATGTCACATTGATAATATGCTTAGTATAATAAATACCCTGCTCATTCATATGCACATACGCATCATTTGTATGCCTGTTATGGATCACAAATAATCATAGCACATGCTATTTTGGCTTTTTATACTTAGGGGACCCGTGCGAGACAGGGCCACCCCACATGATTGCGCAGTATGCGTAGGTTTGGTGCATGACTTTGATTGTATGACTCATGCATCTCGCATTATGTATGTCATGATCGCCTTCACACCCTAGCAGCATCAGGGTGGTGGCCACCATAGTCACATCGTGGTTGACAGTAATGGACACCGGAAGCTTGTTCTAGCACGTGGGAGCTATAGATGTCCTTGGGTGAAAGTCCCTAAACCCTATGGTACCAGTAGGATGCTCCAACGTCGAGACCAAGTGTATAACACGAGCGCCCGAGTGCTAAATATTAGTAGGCCGCGTCTCCCACTGTGTCGAGGTCGGTTGGAAAGGGGTGTGACCTTATCCGCCCGAGTGTAGTGGGCTATAAGTTAGGTCGAGTCTGACCAGTTCGTGAAATGGGTCCGCTATCGGCGAGCCGGGTGGGCATTGGCATACAACTGACGAGGCGGATAGTGAGGTCTTTTCTACTCGCTTGGTTATGCGCGCGATGTGCGGCGACCAGTATCAGAGTGTACTAGACCCCGATGATGTCCTAGATGAGAACCATTTTGATATGTGGATTAGTTGAGGATTGACGTGCTTGCATTACATCTCTAGCATGTAACACTCGGCCATGTAGGCCCTTGCATCACATAGCCTTGGGATGGCTGATAGCATTTATGAGCTTGGTAACTTAGCCTTCTATCACTTCCGCTTACTCTGATATCTGTATACTTGTCATATGCATCACACGAGCACACACGCACTCTACTGAGCTTCGTATGAAGCTTATGCACGTTTGTTTACGCTGCAGGTACTAGGGCACATCAGCAGCGTTGAGCTCGGTTCATGTACCTGATATTTTGGGCTTTTGCTACATTTTGTATTTCCCTTTCCAGCACTATACTTAAAAAACTATATAGTGGATATCTGATGATGTTTTATGGTTTTGATTATGCTCCTTTACAAAAAAAATACTCTAAAAATCCTCTTGGTGGGATCCCAAGATCGGAACCTGGCATATGAGAGCTAGGAGCCGAGAATGGGGTACTACAGAGGCTGTTGGCACCAAGGTCGACGATAAAAAATTTAGTGAGCCCGGTTCCCGGGTTTGGGGCGTGACATAAGTCTTCTTGCTTAACCAGTTTAATTAGACAAGATGTTTTTAAAGGATTTTAAAATGGTTTTAATAAACCCCCTGTAGGGCTGGCCCATAGTTCTAGTCGCTTCGCAAGTTTCCGTACGTAGCGTAGGGTATCTCCCCAACATAATTTCAATTGGTATTGAGTGGTTTTCTCTTCAAGGACTTAACTGTCTAGAGTAAGATCCGATATCGGAGCTATAACACGATGCCTACCCATGAGGGGAGTAATTTTATCCCTCGTCCACCATATTTTGACGGATCAAATTATCCATATTGGAAGGTCTGGAGGTGAATATTTTTATTGTCCCTTGATCCAATAGTATGGGACTTAGTTTAACGAGGTTTGACTGAACCAGTGGAAACGGTGGATTGAGATGGAGTTCCGGTCACCCAATTCAAACTCATGAAAAACTAGAGTGACTGAGAAATGTCTCTTTGTTGCTACAATGCCAAGTGTCTCAATACAATCTTTTCTACTGTCTCGCCTGATGAATTTAATCGTATATGTAATTGTGAGAATAACAAATCAGCTTGGGAGATCCTAGTGTCCACAGATGAAGGAACAAGTATCGTCAAACGTTCTAAATTATAATTCCTCACCAATAATTTGAAAATATTAAAATGGGCGGGGATGAAACATTCATGGAGTTCTATGGTAGATTGAACCATATCTATAACTCCATGCTTGACTTAAGAGAAAGGGTTCAAGATGAGAAAATTTGTAGAAAAATCATTGGGTCCCTCCCGGAGATATTTATCTCCAAAGTTATAACTTTGGAAGAGTGTAGAGACATTGACACTATGAAAGTAGAAGAACTCTTAAGTTCCCTATAAACACATGAACCACACTTTAAGCCCTTCCCCTCTAAGAAGAAAAACATTTCTTTGAAGACTTTATATAGGCACTCACATAGGAAAAAGGAAATTAAGAGTGAGTTTTTCGATGATAGTGATGATGATGATGAGGAAGAAGAGTTGAACAAGAAAATTAAGAGATCCATCAAGTTTGATAGAGGGAAGAGTTGTGACAAGAAGGACAAGAAGAGTGAGAAATTCAAAGGCAAATTATTGAAAGTTAATCCCGTCCAGTATTACAATTGTGATGAATATGGTCATATTGCTAGTGAATGCCAAGGAAAGCCTAAAAGAAAAGGGAAGAAGGCTATGGCAGCAACATGGGATGACACATAGGAGTCCAAATTCGAATCAAGTGACTCCACTAGTGACAGGGATAAAAAAAATCAATGAGAATTCTCATGGCCTCCACCACTACCTCTCTTCTCCCTAATCTAAGAGAGGATCCTGACCATTATCCTTTCTAGGTGAAGGAGTTCCTAACCCCTTCCATATGCTGAATTTTATGAGCATGTTGAGGAAATTATGTTACCCTTAGGATGATCAAACTAGAAATAATTAGTAAGGGTTGTTAGAATTTGTATACTATAGGTAAATCTGAAGATTTTAGCCTCATTTGTGTGCTTAGGGGCAAATCAGAGGATTCAAGCCTCATTAGCCCACATTGTAGTTTAACCTTATTAATTGTTAAACTGTCATCATGCTTAGATTAGCATAATCTTGCTAAATTATGTGCTTAATGTATGCTAATTTATGCCTTAGTCATTTATGCTCTCATGTTTATCTTAATATGACCATTATGCATGATCACATATGCTTAGATATGAATATATCTTATAATCATGTTATGCATGCTCCATGTTTTAATGTTCATGCACCCTTATCCCTTATGTTAGCAGTTATTTATAGTTATAACTATAGACATTCTAACCTCTCTTACCTTAACCTTAATTGATGTACCATTAACGGGGAGAGATTAGTTTGCCAATTGATGACAAAAAAGAGGGAGAAAGATCAAGTCCCACTAAAACTTAGTTTGTCGATGTTTCGTATTAATTGATAGAGTATGAGGGAGCATATTCAAAGGAGCAGTGCTAGTTGTATATGTTAAGAGTCCTATATTTTTATTGAATATCAATGTAATCTTGTACATGTATTTTATTGTTTTAGTAGGTTAGGTTTTTATCACGTAATTGACAAAGGGAAAGATTATTAGTGCACTTTTTTGTAGCATACTAGTGCACCTTATTTGTCAATTACATAGGTCCTAGTGTTTATGTGTTAGTTGATCTTAAAGAAAATGAAGACCGAAGACACAAGTGGACGACTGCATCAAGGAGGAAGAATCAGGTAAATCAAAGATGCCTTGGTGAGCCAAAACTCTTGAACCTAAACCAAAATCATACCTCTAGATGACTTGACCCACAGGTAAACTTTAAGTCATCTTAGAATGACCTTAAGTATTCCAAAAGCTCATCCAAAGGAAGGCCTTAGAGGTTTGTAAGCTGCTATAAAAATGCAACTCAAAACAACGGACTTACAATGCTGTCGGTTGACCTTGATCGACCGACAACAAGGTATCGGCCGATTGACAATCTGTTTGACTGACCGATAAAGGCCCAAAAGTGGACAAAAACAAAACAATGTCCAGGCCTTAATTCAGCACATCGACGCCCATCATTGGTCAACCGATGGCCCTCCATGGCCGATCAACAGGACTTGTAGGTCGACCAACAACTAGACGTTGACAACCATTTTCTATCCATTGGAAGTTTTTCTATACAATGGATGGACTCCATTTGAGGGCTCTAGAGAGAGAATTTAGTATATTAGAAGCCACTCACATTGTCCGCATCATTAGGCTCTAATCCTATCCATTCTAAGTCATCTTCTTTGTGTTTGATCACAAGTTGGAGCATGTAAAAGCTCAATTGAAGATAAACTTGCTCTCTCTTGATCTCTAAATGTTTTAGACACATAAACAATAAGTATATCCTCAGTCTAAACATCTATTAAGATCTAAATAGGTGAAAATCCTCTAGGCAACCAAATCCAACTATGTTGTAGAGAATTCACCACGACCTCCTAACACCTTGGGCATCTCTTGAAGGATTGAATGAAAGGTAGCTGATCATTAGAGTTGAGGCATTGACAATGCATCAGCAAAATGATCCAAAGAGTAACGGGGAACTAATTGAAGTAAGGAAGAGAGGAGATCAAGTAATCCAGGTGATGTTGAATAAGGGGCTCAATTTGATAATAAGTTGTCAAGTAGAAGAATCCGGTTACACACTTTCCTTGTGGAGGAGTGAGTGTGAGAGTTTAGATTCAAACTCGACATAGTATCCAAGGGGAGCCTCCGACGGGAGTGAACGTTAGTAGGACTGAAGGGTTGGGAGGAACCTTATCAAACTCCTCGGTAGGCTGAAAGTCATAAACATCTTGGTAGAAAGATGAACTAGTAAAATCTCTGTTATAGGTTAGGAGGAACCTTGTTGAACTCATTGGTAGAGTGGAACCGATTAAAACACGTAGGTTGGGAGGACTTAATTTAAACACCCTAGTGAAATTCGATGTACTCAAGGGATGAGTACGAGAATCGGGATTGGAGTAGGAAAAGTGAACCACTATACATTCTTGTGTTTGAGATTTTCATTTAAGCCATTTCTATTCTAGCATTATCTATTTAATTGTTAATTGTATGAATGTTGGAATGAAATGTATGCAATGCATTGATAGGTAGATTCTCACACACATTTTTTAGTTTTACTTCTAGACTAGTTTCTTAGATAGTTATACCATTACTAGTCTAGATAACTGTACATTGATTACAAGCTCAACATGTTGCATCAATATAAACTATGTACTTAGGTTAGTTTGCTTAATTACATTATTTTTATAGTCTTTGTGATTTGACCCACTTAAGCTTGGAAGCTAAGTGTTCTCGCTTCACTAATTTAATTGTTAATTAGTTTAATTAGTCAAGAAGATTTTAAAGGATTTTAAAATGGTCTGAATCACCCCCCTGAAATTACGTTGGATCATCTAACACGAACGCTACGCTATGCGCCAAAGCTTGGAGCGGAGCTTAAAACTACGGCTAAGTCTTGGGGGGGGGGGGGGGGGGGGGGGGGGGGGGGGGGCTAAGGTTAAGAATTTTTAAAATTCTTTTCGTCTAGTTAAAACTAATTAGCAATTATTACTAAGTAACCAAAAATATTTTGGCTTCCAAGCCTAAGTGGGTCCAATCACAAGACTAGTAAAGATAAGCAATTAAACAAGTCTAACATGCATATATTATCAAATGGTTTAACTAAACAAGCACCTAATTTATATAACCATTGTAGACTATGAGAGGATGGCTCATATGAGCTTAAGTCTACACTAATTAGTGAAAATACATCTTATGTTTGAATGTGCTTATCTAGTACCTAGCATATATTCCTATCAAGCATTTATAATTAATAATTAAACATACAATGAGAAAATAATAATGTACTTAAATACATCACAAACACAAGTATGTATAGTGGTTCGACTACATGTCTACTCAGCTCCCGGTTCAAGTACTCTTCCCTTGAGCACACCGAATTTCACTAAGAAGTTTAAATCAGGTTCCTCCTAACCTAGGTGTTTTAACTCGGATCCACCCTAACAAGGAGTTTACAGGTTCCTCCCAACCTACACGTATACACCCGTGTTGGTGGCTCTCCTTGGAGGCTTGTTTTAGGACCAACAAATGTGCAATGATGAACAAACGAACCTGAAATTTAGCCTCAACAATGAGCCAAGGATCGACAAACGCACCTAGACTTTTAGGCTCAACTAACGAGCCAAGGGTCGACAAGTGAACTTGGATTGAGTTTGATAAACAAACTCTACACTCAATTTTCCACGAAAAGACAATGGCCGGACTCTTACAAATTGACAACCTTACTTGACGGATTTGAGTCCCGTTGATGCGTCATTTTGAGTTGCTTGATCTCTACTCTCTCATGCTTCAATCAGCTCCCCTTTTCTTCCCCAATGTTGTTACCGATGCATCGTCAATGCTTCAGCTTCAACGATTAATCTTTTTGCATGTGATCTTTGTGAGATGACGAAGGTGATGTGAGGTGGTGAATCATCTACAAATGATAGGAAATGAGTTTTCTAGAGGAATACACGTATTTGGATTCCTAAGTGGTATTTATATCAAGGTTCTACCTATGATCAAGGTGTCTAAACTCCTAGGAATCAAGAGAGAATAAGTCCATTCTCATTTGAGCTTTTGAATGTTCCAAGCTAGTGATGAATCACAAGGAGAATGGCTTGAATGTGTTAGGATTAAAGATCTTAATGGTTTGTAATAGTAGTGTCTTCTAAATCCTCAAAATACTTCTCTTAAGCCCATAAACGAATCCCCTGCTTTTATAGATAAATCTCCAACGGTAAAAAAAGGACAGATTCATGATTCTTCAATGGCATCAAAGTATCTTGAATGGGGTTGAAACCCAACTTTGTTCGGGTAAAAAACTGGCCAAAGAGTTTCTGAAGTTGCTGGACATCCAGTTCGATGGCATCGAACACTATTTCAATGGAATCGAAAAAGCCACTTTGATGGGGTCGAAAGGCTGTTCGATGGGGTTGAAAACTGTCCGGTTAATTTACATTTTGCTAGACATATGTTCAATGGCTTGAACTGGTTTCGATGACATCGAAGACCAATCAAAATGAATTTCGATGACATCGAAGTACAATCGAAAACTGTTGTCTGGGCTCGTTTGTTATAATAGTTAACACCTCCTTTGTTAGCCTAACTTATCATATTTTTCTAAGTGTTTTAAGGCTAATGAAGATGACTAAAGGTTTTCTTAATAGGTCCATGTTATCTAGAGGATTTGTGTTATTTTTTTTTATTAAGGGGTTAAGGCCACCAAGTCATCTCTTTTACCCGTTCTTCTTCCTTGATGATGCTTGTCCACTTGAATCTTCGGTCTTCAGCTTGCCAAGGCTTAACCGACATTACAACACATGGATACACGTGATTGAAAAATAAAGTACACTAGTATGCCATAGAAAAGTGCACTAACAACCCACCTCTAGGACTGAGCCATAGTTCTAATAGCTCTGCAAGCTTTCGCATGTAGCGTAAGGTATCCCCCCAATGCAATTTTAAAAACCCTTAAAGACTGTTTGGCCAATGGGATTAAACGATATTAAATGGGATGAAATTTGAAAAGGATAATCATTACATGTGGCAGTAGATTATCTGTTAAGACCATTGGATTTTCAAATTTCAACCCCATGTTTGGATTTTTTGGATTACAAAAGACCATGTGTGTTCTCAGGTTTGGAAGAGTACGAGGAATTATCTTTCTATCAAGACCGCCAGCAAGTTGAGGTCCCCATTATGATGTATGTGTTATATTAAATACCATCCATCCACTTTACGAGAGCATTTTAGGGCTTGAGCCAAACAATGAGGCAGATCCAAAACTCGAGTGGACCACACCATAGAAAGCTATGATATAATGACGACCATCGTTGAAACCTTCCTAAGGCCCACCATGATGTCTAGTTGTCATCCAACCTTTTCTGAAGGTCACACAAACTTGGATAAGGTGAAACACATTGTCATGGTGGGAGCCACATGATGGTCAGCTCCATGAAGGTTTAAACAGTGGACGTTTCCATTCTCATTTTTTCGTGTTGCATGGTCCACCTGAGTTTTGGAAGAGCCTAATTTTTAGGATCTTGTAACATTATGGTCTTTTAAAACAAATGGATGGAGTGGATTTGTCACAAATATCATTGTGGGCTCCACACAGCCGTGAGCACACATCATAAGCACTTTGCTCCCGAGTATTGAAGTGACATTGGGAGAATCCCTCTCAATATGACGATGTATGGGGCATGGTTTTCAATGCCTTAAACCATAACTGATGGATGAAGTCCCAAACGGGGGATACAGTTGAAAATGTGGGATTTGCAATTCAATCCCTTCTAATGCATTCTAATCTATTTGTCCAAACATGCCCTTAGTCATCTTCAATAGCTTTGGAACACTTAGAAAAATATGATAAGTTAAGCTAATAAAAGAGGTGCAAGCTGCTATAAATAAACCATCCCAGACAATAGCTATCACTTGGACTTCGATCCATTGAAGTTCATTTCGATGGGTCTTCGATGCCATCGAAAACCAACTCGATCCATCGACTATATGTCTAACAACATTGTGAACTCTCTAGATAATTTTTTAATCCATCGAACAAGTCCCTTCGATCCATCGAACTAGATGTCCAACAACTTCATAAGCTCTCTGGACAGTTTTTCGATCCATCGAAGTAGGATCTTCGATCAATTGAAGAATACCTTCGATCCATCGAAGTATCGCGAATCTGCTTGTTTTTTACCATTAGAGTTTCATCTATAAAAGACGAGGATTCGATTTTTAGGCTTAAGAGAGGAATTTTAGAGATTTAGAAGCCACCATTTTTGCCAACACCCTTAGACTTTAATCCTAACCCATACATGCCATATTCCTTGCGATTCATCACAAGAATGGAGGATTCAAAACTCAAGAAGAAGATGAACTTGTTCCCTCTTGATCTCTAGGAGTTTAGGCACCTTGACCATAAGTATCATCTTTACCTAAACACATCCTAGAGATCCAATTAAGTGTATTCCTCTAGGAAACAATTTTCTACTAGTTGTAGAGAAATTTATCACCACCTCTTATCACCTTAGGCATCTCAATTAGAACATCTCATGCAAGGTGATTGATCATTGGAGCTGAGGCCTTGTTGAAGCATCAACAACAAGATTGGGGCAGCAAATGGGAGCTGATTGAAGCACGGGAGAGTAGGGATCAAGCTACCTAAGAGGCGGACCAATGGGGCTCAAATCCTACAAGTTTGGTTGTCAATATGTAGAGTTAAGCAACTCTCTTCCCGTGGATAATTGAGTGTAGAGTTTGAATTGCTAAACTCGAAAGGTTTGGTTGTAGGACCTAGGCCCGGTTGTATGGTCGAAGTAAGTCTCCATGGGGAGCTTTCGGTGGGAGTATATGCTAGGCTTGGTTGTAGGACCTTGGCTTATATGTAAAGCTTAAATTGAGGTTCGATTGTAGGACCTTGGCTCTTGAGTAGAGCTTAAATTGTCAAGTCTCTAAAGGGAGCCACTGATACTAATGTGTATGTGGTATACCAACCCAGGTGTGCTAATACCAATAGATGGGTCATACATTTTATCAACCAATATATTAGTTTTGTAAACGGTCCGGTCCATCTGGTAAATAAACAATAGATGGCCCAATCTTTTGACTGGAAAAGACGACTGGGTAAGCAACCTGACGGAAAGTACGTGTCTCAGACACATGTGATAGACTGTTACGTGTGCGAGAGATATCTGTCAAAGTCCTTTCATGCCTTAGCTTTCGTATGCTTCTTTTTGAAGCCCAAGCTATCCGAAGAAAAAGCTAGCATAGGCACTCAAAAAGTACTTTCTTTGAACCTCGAACTGTCCTAAATGTCGGACCAAGAACCTTGTGATGTGGGCCCGGGCAAGGCTGGAAAGTTTGAAACCCATGCCGTTGCCATCAGCAACCCTAACTGCCCCCAACTCTCCATTCATTGCATGGTGGGGTAGGCTATGATGGGCTTTTTCTGCCATTTATTAAATTTAACTTATTTATCCACCGAAGACATGGCAAATGCATACTTCAATCTGGAACGTCCAGATTGCTTGATCTATTGTGTTTGGATCATAGTTGGAGTGATATGATCTTGTAATCTTAATAATGCGATTTTGCCCCATGAAAACTAGAGAGTAACTATCTTCTTTTCAACCTGAATTTGATGGACAACAATTGGATGATCCATTTTGGATTGTCCTGCTAGAGTGAATTTTCATATGTGATCTAATGCACCAAGTGGATAGTGGCTCAAACAGTGTTGATTGGTTTACATGAGTGCGATATTGGTGGGCCACATTTCTAGTTTGGGTCAGATCTTGATGGTGGGGTTTAGCTGTTGCACAGCTGGATGTTGCAGACATGTGGCAAACATTGCATGCTAACTTTAATGTGACTTTTGATAATTAAATTAACTACTTGATAAGTTGGATTCAGTGAAAATCATGGGAAATATCAAATCTCATTGATAAATGCTGAAAATAAGTTTTTATCAAACATCATCTGATGGGCCCCACTTGGTCATTCCTCTTACTCTCTTTCCTGGCAAAAATTTGAAGAGGAAGGTTGACTCTCTCCTCAGGAATTTCTTTAGAGATTTTTACTAAAATAAAATTTTAAATATTTATTAAAAGTTATTGATTAATTTTAAATGTATAATTACATAATAAATTAGTTAAAAAATTCAATAATTTTTTGCATTAATATTGGGATAATTTTGTTATAAAATTACGAAAAATTAAAAGCTCCCACAATTTATGAATGTCGAAATATTATACAAGAATGTTGTTTAGTTGGTATTTCAGAAATATCTCCAGATTTTAAATTTTCAGCGATTTACAGTGCTGTCAAGTGCACTCCAGCGAGTGCACTTTCATGAGTCTCATTTCTCACAGCCGGCAAATTAGCATACTTGGGTTAAATCCAATTCACTCATCAAGCAAGTCCCACCATGTACATGCTCCAGAAAAGATGGCCGACCAGATCCTGACATGGGCCACATGTTTGCAAAAGAAATGAACAATGTTGAGAGAGTCGGCCTTGTTTTGGGGCAACCTATCTACATGTAAAATCAAATATTTTGATATCCAGCGTGTCCCTTCTAGAATAGATAGTAAGTGCCACAGAATGTCCACTTTTCTATGATTTCAATCAATAATTTCGTGTCTTTGTGGAGTAATTTAGGGAACCTATTTTAGAAATGTTATTTTTATTAAGAGAAGGAAGAAGTGTTGGGGGCATTGCAAAAAACTTTAGGATCTCACAACCCAATTACCATGAATTATGGGATATGATAATGTGAAAACAAAATCAAACAATCAACCACACGAACACACAAGAATTTTTTCACGCGGAAAACTCCCAAACAAAGGTCAAAACCGTGAGACCTTGTTCAGATAACAAATCAACTATGTTAAACTGATTACACAGCGATCTCGAGCACATCCCGCTCGGATCCAATCAACTTCACCCACACATTGGCAAATAACAATCAAAGAGAACTTAAAAATTGAGAGATCTCACCAATGTAAGAACGTAGGAAAAATTGAGACGTTGTCTATTGTGTGGATGAAGCGTCATAGGCACAACTCTCTTCACTATGATCTCTCTCTCTCTCTCTCTCTCTCTCTCTCTCTCTCTCTTCTTCTTCTTCTTCTTCTTCTTCTTCTTCTTCTTCTTCTTTATTTCTTTCTTTCTGTCTCTCTCTTACCTTGGAAGTGTAGAACTCCTATTAGGATATTATAATCTCGATTTGGAAGCAATTATATAGCACTTCGCATGAGATAGAGCCAAAATAGGAATCTGCGTATTCACAGTCCGCATGCCATCGGGCGCCCGACTAGATACTGTCGAGCGCCCGATAATGGGCAAAAACTATCCAGAGAGTTCAAAGGTTAATTGATGGAATTTCGGTCACTCGATGACACATCGTCAGGCGCCCAATTAGGGCTTCGGTCGGCCGATCACCATAACGTCGGTCGCCCGAGATTGTTTGAAATAGTCTAGCGACTAATTGCCATCCAGGGTGAATTTTGGTCACGCAACCTAGTCTGGTCGGGCACCTGATAACCCCTGAGCTACACTCTCTCCTCTCCTCACAAAGAGGAACAACCCATTAAATCTCCCCCTTTCGACTCAAGAGGACGGCTTTACTATTTTCAAGCCTTGAACATGCCCTTAGGAAATTCCTTGGTCATTATGTTTGACCTATTATTATCCGTGTGGATTTTCTCAAGCTGTAACACATTCTATTCTAATATATCCCTGATCCAGTGATACCGAACCTCAATGTGCTTTGACTTGGAATGCTGGCTTGAATTCTTACTCAAATGTATCACACTATGGCTATCACAATAAACCACGTGCTTCTCTTGAAATTGTGTCGGTGGTCTAACACGACACCCTATGTTTATACGAGGAAACTTGGCGGAGCAATTAGAATTATGTCCAAGTCCTAAAGGGGGTGATTAAGACCTTTTAAAAAGTCTTTTCGCCTACTTATATTAATATAACAATACAAGCTAAGTAAGCAAGCAAGAGCACTTCAGCTTCCAAGCCTAAGTGAGTCCAATCACGTAGACTAGATCAAGGACCTAAATATCTTTCTACATATCTGTCATTTCGGAACCCTTTCTCCTAAGGCAAACAAGGAGTTACAAATATCGGACAATAAGGTGTAGAACTCCATAAAATTTTTAGACTCTTACATCTTTATATTTTCAAATTTTGTGGTTAAAAACTGAAGTTTTGAGCGTATTACTGTGCTAGTTCCCTCGTGGGTAACCTCTAAAATGTTCAATACTTCTTTTGAGATTATACATATGATTATGCGTTGAAATTCATTTAGGAAAATCGTACAACAAATCACATTGAGAGCTTTAACATTAGCCATGTATTGAACACTCCCATTATCTTCCACTTTCCATCATCTTTGAGAATGATAATGACTTTACCATCAACTACCACTTGTTCTAAGGACTATGGCATGCTCAAGGGTTACCATAATTTAAATCTAATCAAGTCAAACATGATAATCTCAGAGAATTACAAGGGATTGAAGTCCGGAGCACATGAACTCTCATAAAACTTCTAAATATATCAACTTTATTCGAACTAGAACATTCAAAATAAAAACTGAAAGTGAAAGTAATTGAATCAAACTGAATTAAACATGAAATTGGTTACAAGATTCACCTCTCAACCCTAGCTGAAAGATTTTAGCCGAGCATTGTCATACTACAACTAGAACTAAATGAAAAATACATAAAAACTAAAAAAATCAGATTTGACAGAGTTGTGGACGCTTCATGGTGCGCTCCTTCACTTCCCACAACCTCCAATCTCTTATAAGATGCCTTTAGAAGAAGCCCTAGGTACCCTTTTATAGAATAGTACGGAAGATTCCATATTGCGCAAGGAATCACGGAGTAGCACAGAGAAAATCGGAGCTTGTAAAACAAGCTCTGTTACGCAGATGATCGGTCGGACGACTGGTCTGAGATCATTGACGACCGGTCGTCAGACCGGTCGTAAAATGTGAAAATCAGTCCAGTGAGTTTTTGGAATTTCCTCCCCCTCTCTATTGAGTTCTCGACTAGTCTGACGACCGGTCTGAGTGATGGTCGACCGGTCTGTCTTAGTCCAGTGATATGTATAACAATAGGGGGTCACTGCTGAAGTGCCGACCATTCAGATGACCGGTCTTGTGCCTTGGTAGACCGGTCGGACGACCGGTCTTCAGTGTAGAGTGTTGCACTTCTTCCTTCTTTCTTCCATATCTCTCTCGCTTCTTTCTTCCATCCTTTGGCACTTGGTTCTTTGATCTTTAATGTACCTGCAGTGATCTTTTTAGTCTTAAATCAGTGAAATCTCCGCCTCACTCCGACAATCACAAATCACGCATTAGATGGGTCTTTTAAGCATGCAAACCATGCATATAATGTGATGTGATGGGTTAGTAAATGTATAAATTAAAGGTTCAACACGTATCCCAGCTATGGCTCCTCTATCCTTGTATCCAGGAGAAGCAGAAGTATCTTTCACCGAGAAAGATTTTCCTACACTTCCTACATCTCCTACCACGTAAAAATAAAAGAGCCAAATCCTCATGCCATATTGGCCTTCTCCGATAGAAGCGTTGACGATAGATTCAGCTGAAACTATATCAACAAGAGTTGTACATTCTGAGTCCGCCGACTCCTTGCGGTTTAACAACCAAGAGTTGAGAGGAGGCTCAATGTCATTAACCCCTTCAACTACCGCCTCGTCCACATCGTTAAGGTCAGAAACGTCAAGAAGAAAAGCCTTTGTCCTCATGGCCGGAACCAGTTAGGCCGGACAATTGATAGAAGAACGTCTTGAAGAAATGGCATGTACTCAAGCACTCTTGATGGAAGAATGTAGGAACACTCACAAGTCCCTATCCATGATAGCCCATACACTTTCTCAGAATGCCGCTCCCCAAAACATGGCTCCTATAGAAAATACAAAACATCCTGCTGAAGGGTCACAACCACCTCGAACCATGTCACACGGGTTAGTCCCAAATTAAAACCTGGAATGGCAACAGATGAAATACGACAAATCATTGCTGAACCTATTCGATCAGAAGGTGAGAAAATCCATAAGGAAAGATTTCGATATCAGACACCGTATCCAAAAGAAGTCGATGACATAACTTTTCCAGTTGGCTTCAAATTCTTATAATTTTATAAATTTAATGGAGAAGGATCGCTAGAGGAGCACATGATGCATTTTATGACATCAATGGAAAGTTATGCAGTTGTATCATAATATTATTTACGGTTGTTTAATGTGACCTTGACGGGAAAGGCTTTCAAATGGTATGTAAATCTCGCTCTTGGATCGATATGAACTTGGGAACAAATGCAAGAGGCATTCCTAACTAGTTTCTTCTCCACTGAGAGAGAAGTAAGTTTGACAAAACTAGCAGCTGTACGATAAAGAGAGTTGGAATCTGTCGATAAATTCATCACAAGCTGGAGAGCTCTGAGTACGTCATGCAAATATCTTTCAAGAGATGCTGAACAAGTGGAAATGTGCATCGGATGCATGAAGCCGAAAATCGCTTTCTTTCTTATAGGAGTAAGGATACATACATTCTGCGAGTTAGTGACGAGGGTTCACACCTTGGAAAGCATGATTACGATGAACTACCAACAAATCTTCAGCCAATGTTATAGATAAAGAAAAGGGTAAAGAAGAGCTTCAAGATAAACTAAGAGATAACAGGAGGGAAAGACAAAATTATTCCACTAGTAGGCTCGTTGGTAAGAGGTATCAGCGATTCAATCTTCAAGAGGAATACACTTTCACAATTGAAGATATTATTCCTATGATGAATAAGTTGGTAGCATTAGGAACAATCGAGTTACCTCAATTAAGACGACCTGATGAGGCGGATAAAACAAAAGATAGAGATTATTTCCATTATCATCGCATGTTGGGGCATCCTACTCGAAGATGTTATACTATCAATGTTATTTTGCAAAGACTAATTGACAGAGGGGAAATAATCACCGACAAAGAAAAAGATAAAGGTAAGAAAGAGATTACGAATGTTATATCTGCGAAAAACACAGAATGCCAAGCAAATAATCAGCAAGGGCTACCTTCAATACTCTTTCCAGGACGATCTAGTCCAGAAGTTAAGGAACATGAGGCATATCTCATGCAAAGCATGGCAGTATCCACCGCCCCATAAGAGAATCAAAGACAGAAGAGGATCAATACAGTGTTAAAGGTCAAAACCCTCCGTCTTTCTAGATGTCGCAGGGCCCAAAAGACCCCAAACATTGAGATGGTTCCATTTTCAACACATGAGTCTTGTCTTGATCATCTGCTTTAGTATGAGAGGTATTGCGACTGTGAAAGATCAGTAGAAAATGGATGATTAAATAGTTTCAAGAAACATTAGTCGGGCTAGCTAGAGAATGGTGCATGTTAGGAGCCTTACGAGGAGTAGAAACCTAGGAGTAATTTTGTGAATTATTCTTGTTGAGATTCTGGGTACCAAGAAGAGCGGTCCCTTTAACAGAGCTAATCAAATGGAAAATTGCTCCAGGAGAGTGTCCATATCAATATACCATGAAGTGGAGGAATGCAATAGCCAGCTTGTATAAGTCGCTCGAGCACAGAGAAATAGAAATAGATGGGTCATGCACCGAAAGTATGGGGATGAAAGATGTGGACAAATATAAGCCATATACTCCATTTAGCCTGATGAAAGAAACCACAATAATAGGACCTGATACGAATCAAGAACGGGCAGTCATACATTTCTTCAGTAAATCACCCATAGAAGAATTGGTGATATATGAGGAGGCTGCCTATTTCAGAGAAAATGTCTCCTAGGAATATCTACTAAGGAACTTTTTGTATTGACTGGTTGCATCAGGCGTGCCGTGGCTAGGTATTTTTCTCTTCAAGAATGAGTAATATTGAATTGGTAAATCTTGAAAGAAATGTTCGTGATACGATTCTACAGATATAACGTGAGAGTATCAGGGGCACTACTTCAACGGACCGTTCAACATCCATGAGAGGATGTACTGGATTTTGTTTATAGGTGGTGGAACACGCGAGCTTGCGGCTTCTCCTTACTCATGATAAAAGATAACATAGTGAAAGAATGTGTTCGAGCGACTATACTTAAAGATAAGTTGTTGTCGAGAAATCAGGGGACTCCACAAAGCTTCCAATAGCCATAACTCCCTCGTTACATGTCTGATTTGGGTAATCTTTTACTTGTTAGAAAGGTAATTTAATGAACTTTCAAATCGCTTTGGAATTGCCTCATTTGGACACCATTTTTCTGCCCCGCAGTGGGCCCATTTTCGTGGAATATACAACCCACATAGAGTTATGACAGTTATGACCATTCATCAATTTCAACATTCTTTCACTACAACATTCATCAATTACAATATTCATCCATTTTAATATTCATCACATTTATCCATACAACATTCTTCTATTTCAAAATTCATCCATTACAACATTCTTTCATAACAAATTTCATCCCTTTCACAAACTTTCACCGTCATACACATAAAAAACAATTATAAAGGGAACCACCACACCCTTCCTTTCACAAACTCCCATCATTGATAAACACAAAAAAAGTCACTATTATTCTCACTTAAACCCACCTTTGGCCGTCATAGCTTCTATGTTGGAAATTGTGGCTTGAAATCTTAAAAAAACACTCAGAAGCTTGTTGGAATGGAGGGAATAATGTCGGATGCATGACGAAAGCTCGCTAGAGTGGGTCCCATGAAGGTGGCAACGGTCCTAACGGCCAAATAGCCTTTCCCGCATAAGGGACCCATCTATTGAACCCATCCTGCATCTGATGTGGAGCCCATTAGATAGTCTTAGAGTAGATCCATGCCATCCACATGAATAAGGTTTTAATTTCATGCCATTTGTCCATGTTTAAGGTTAAAATTCATCACGAATGGACCACACTGGAGGAAACAATGCGGTATTAATTCATAGCAAGTGTGGGCCATAGAAAACTCCATGCTTTTAAATGAACCTACTATTAGTTCACGACTGTCTGATTAAAGTGAACGAATCAGATTGGACAAGGGGTGGCCCCAATCATTGATTTAGTGGGCCCACATCCCCATTCTTAAAATTCCCTCTTGACCTTTGCTTTCTGCTACAACCATATGAGAAGATGGCTGGGGAAAGGGCATTTTGGTTCAGAAAAAAGTCTAACAGTGCCCAGGAGGGTAGATAATTAAAGGGCTCTGAGAAGGGGGCTAAAGTCATAAATGACATCATAAGTCAGGGCATTTTCAACTATTATCCCCTTCATTTACTTGGGAAGAAGATTGTGTCCGACCCCACCCGACAATAATCCATCTCACTAGGATGTATCTGTTTATCCATGCCGTCCATTAATTTTCTTAAACCATTTTAAGATATGAGCCCAAAACTGAGGTAGATCCAATGCTCAAATGGACCACACTAGCAATGACTTTTATATTTAATGCAACTTGCATTAATGTTTTATGCATTTAATGCAACCTAAGTGTTGTTGCTGAGATTTTAACAACGAATGAGGTGAGGTCAATGGTCGATCTCACGAGATGTAAAGAGATGCCGATCTCTCTTTGAAACCTGCAAGGATAAACAATGGCTAAGGGAGAGGCCGGGGACCAGTCGTTAGTCCTCCGATGCCTAAGTCAGTCCAAGCTTTTGGAATTGATAATCTCTTTTGTGAGTGAGAGTTCTCGTACCTTGATAATGAAGAGGACGTATCCATTTATAGACTTAGGTTGCAGAGTTGTATTCCCTTTTTGAAATCGTGATTTCAGGAGAGGGATTCTCGGATCTGCGAGATCCTTGTGCCGTTTTGTAGTCGCTGGAGGCATTTACGCACCAGTTAAAGATTCTCTGAATCTCTCTCCTATTATCTTGGTGTAAGCATAAGATTACAGGATTGAGATGATAAGGCTCAGGTCGTCTCATGGCCGATGTCGTTTCCCCTATGAAGTCTGGGAGTTTGTCTCCAGGTCAGGTCAAACGGTTCCGACTTGTGTCCAGGTTGTTTTTACATTCGACCCGAGGTTAGCTCGTATTGTACCCATAACAGAAGCCCCCTACTCTCGATGCTAGCTCATCTGGCTTGGGAGTTGCTTGCTGAAGAAGATTAACTGACCTAATTGCTTTTAGATTTTGGCAATTGTACCGCCGTCATTTTGGTGGGAGGAAATACAGCATTTAATGCATCATTTGAAATATCGAGGCGCCATCATTCGCTTATACGGCGCAGTAGTGCTTGTAAAGTACTGCGGAATGGGGTGTAGCCACGTGTCGACGTTATGTGTTACTTTTTATATGATCAAGTTAGACGTTGCCACATGGAGTCTCTGCATTAAATGCAAAGGAGCCCTTCGAGTATGAAGCTCAGGACTTAGCAAGAAATCAAAATTTTCTATCTCTCTAACTCTCGGACTCTTCCTTTCTCTGAAATTTCAAATTCTCCCTTTCTTCCCTATTCGATCTTACTCCTCAGGCCGGTGTACCAGTACTTGTGGTACGTTCTTTTAACCCTTAGGAGATCTCATTTTCTTCTCAGTATCTTTTATTTTACCATGTCGAAGACCTCGTGCTCTGATGCGATTCCCAAGGTTAGGTTTGAAGATTCTGAGTCGGACCTGCCTTCAATGGGGCCCCAGGAGATAGACCCTAGGGAATCTTATTCCAGGACAAAAAATCCTCTGAATGTAAGGGAGTCTGAGCCTCCTGCATAGGCTGCCGAAAGCGCAACGGCTCAGAAAGAGCCCTTCGAACTAGATTGCGTTATCTTGCAAATCACTGAAGATGAGCTGGATGCGGCCAAAGAAACTTATGAAATCCCTGATTTCATAGAGTTTAGGGTTCTCAACCGAGGTGACAGACCGAGCCAACATCACCCTAGGGAGGTGGTAATTTCCTTGATCATCTAGAGGCTGGGCTGAGGTTACCTCTGCACCCTTTTACGCATGAGGTCCTTAGCCTCTTAGGCCTCTCTCTAAGCCAACTGCAACCTAATGCTGGAGATATATGGTGGGATGTTACATCTTGTGGCAGAGGGTTGGGAATAAAGAACTAACCTCGAACGATCTGTTTTCAATGTACTGTCTTAAGTCTCTAGGAGGTCAAGGACTTTATTACTTCCCTTCGCACCCAGGCTAGGGAGGTTCGTTAGTGACCAATCTGCCATTTTCCACCCGAACCTGGAAAAGAAAGTGGTTTTTTACGTCTGGGAGTTGGGAGTCTTCACCGAATGAGCATCAGCCTCTAAAGTACATGGTCCGAGCTAATTTTTCTCTACTAGGTCAGGCAACACTCTGACCTACCTGTCTCTCTAAAATTTCGGTCTTCATCCTAAGTTTTTTTTTTTTTTTTTATCTCCTGACGTATATTTCTTTGTATTTGCAGCTTTAGTGACCATCCGGGTGGCTCTTTCTGCTGCATAAGACAGACAGATCCGGGCTGCTCGGGTTTGTTCTGTTGAAGAGAGGGAGTTCCATAACTTGATAACCATTAGCTCCATATGTGATTCAGGTCGGCAGTCTGAAAGACAATGATGTTGGTATTTCTTCCCTTTTCTGCATATTTAACTGTCTGACACATTTTTTGTATTTACCGAGACAGGAATGGCTCCGCAAGCGGTCCTGAAGACTCGCAAGATTCCTGTTCGCGTCCTAGATCATGGCCAAAGTTCTGCTGAGCCTCCGAGGTAGAGGGTGGCCACAACTGAGGCTCAAAGGCAACAACGGTTGCCTCAATCCTTTGTTTGTGGGTCTGGGCAGCCTTTGGGCCCGAGCTTTTCCCCAGTTAGGGTTGAGCCTTTGGCTACTAGACCTCCGGTCGCTAATGTTACGGCCGTTAATGTTTCGAATACTTCTGACTCACGGGCCGAACTAGTCGTAAACCGACCTACCCATGCTAGTTCGTCCGGAACCCCTACACAATCTACCAAGGTTGGCTCTGCTCGGTCTCCTGCTGGCACTAGCAAGTCTCGTCCTCCCCCACAACCACGAGTTCCTACGACCACTTCTGCTTGGGGTGTTGGGCCACGAGAAGATCAGGTCGACATGCCTCCGATCACGGAGCAGCTTCTAACCTGGATTGATGGTGTTAGTGCGTACATGCGCATCAACTACAGCATTCCACAAGATCAAAACTCTCTGCCTATGTCAGATCCTGACCAGATGGTTAGGGTTGCAATAGAGAGCAGCCTCAGGGTAAGTTGCCTCTCACTACTTCTTTCTCCCTTTCTTTGTGCATCAGTGATTACTTTACTGATCATTTCCATATTTCTTTGAAGGACTCGGCCTTGCTGATTATGATTCGTTAGACTTTGGCTGAACAGACTCACCAGATGCAGAAGGCTCTAGTCGTGACGTCTTCATGGAAGACGAAGGCTAAACCTGTGAAGGTTGAGCTAAAAAAGAGCATATCCGAGTTGAAGGTGGCTTAGTCCAAGCTGAAGACCGCGCGATCCGAGCTGAAGGTCGCGTGATATGATCTAGATGTGTCCCAGGCACAGGCCAAGTCCCTTGAGGAGGCCTTGAAGGAATCTTTGGCCAGGGCTCAGTCAGACGAGAATAAGGCTAAATCTCTCGAGGTTGCCTTGAAGATAGCCGAAGAGGAGAAAGTAAATCTTGCCAGACTTTTAAAGGAGGTCCAGCTCAAGTCTCTAACTGAGGTTAAGGGTCTGAAGGCTGAGCTAGAGAAGCTGAATGCAATTTTTGAGGAGATATATAACCACGGCTTTTAAGACTGCAAGCTCCTCGTTCTCAAGCACTTCCCGGACCTCGACCTCACACCTGTGGACGAGGATGAAGATGAAGACGAGATCGATGAGGAGGGGCCTGCTAAAGGGGCTGCTCTACCTGAAGCTTAGATCGGGGGTGCCGAAGCCAGCCCATCGGAGTTCGTCAAGGATTGAAAAAATATTTTTTCTCTTCTTTTTTTGTTTATAGATGTATACACTTTTTTTATGTATATTTCCTCTTGAGGCAAGAATATTTTTTTGGCCTTCTGATGCTTTTATATTTTGGTCCTTCTGAGGTTTCTTACCTTCATCACTTGTGCATTAATGTATGCTTTTGTGATTGTTATGGCGTTTGTTTCATTCCATACTTGATTGAAATTCATCCAAGTAGTTTAAATGAACTGATCGCGTAATTCGTAACTAGGTCGACCAAGCTATCAAGCTTTTTGTCGTTTTCTGACCTTAAGCTCGTGTCAAGCTCCTAACCATATGGGGTCATGCTTGCTTTTTGTAGTGTGGTGAATCTGACTTTATGACCTAATGATCGAGCTCGGACCTCCTTTGCTAATCCTTAGTCTTCATATAGCGTAGCAAATCTGATCTCACGATCTTATGACCGAACTGAGATTACCTTCGCCAAAGACACTATGTGCGCCAAACTTAGCTTGTAAACATGTTTGACATTAAGAATAAAGATCTCAAAATATTCTATCTTTATTGAAAAGGGTTTAGTATACAAAATTTTCACCTTAATCGAGAATCCGACCTATTTATGGATAGTAGACCTTAAGGTGCTCAGTGTTCCACGAATGAGGGAGAGGTCAGCCTTTCATATCTTCGAGCCAATAGGTGCCGGGACGAAGTGAGCTGAGTATTTTGTATCTTTTCTGACGTTTCAGAGGACGAGGTCGCCTTATTTGAACCGTTGTTTCTTTACTCGTGAATTGTGATATCACTGAACTCTATGTTGATATGCTGCTACTCGCACTTGGGAAGTTTCTCTTACTTCGTCTAACAGATCGAGATTCATTCGTAGCTGATCTTCATTTTGGTTGGGCTGATGACGACCTGTTTCGTTGGTGGGCATTCCGACCTCCACTGGAATCACGGCCTCGGCTCCCAAAGCTAGGGAGAAAGGTGTTTCTCTAGTAGTGGACTGAGTTGTGGTTTTGTAAACCCAGAGTACCTCTGGAAGTTCTTCCGCGCATGCTCCTTTCCTTTCTCCGAGCTTCATTGTGAGATGGCTTTTGATGATTTTATTGACAGCTTCGATCTGGCCATTGGCTTGTGGATGATGAGGAGATGAGTAAACATTTTTTATGCCTAAATTTTGGCAAAATTTCTAAAATTTTGCATTATCGAACTAATGCCCGTTATCGGTGACTATAGTATTAAGGATCTCGAACCGGCATATGATCGACTTCCAGATGAAATTCGTAGTTTTTCTCTCTATGATAGTAGCTAGTGGTTTTACCTCGGCCCACTTTGTGAAGTAGTCAACAACAACGGTCGCATATTTCACCTGGTCATGACCTATCGGAAGAGGACCGATGATGTCGATCCCCCACTAGGCAAATGGCCATGGTCCAGATATGAGTGTGAGCTCTTCAGGTAGTAGGTGGGGAACTGGGGCGAATCGCTGGCACCTATCGCATTTTTTAACAATCTCCCAGGCATCTCGCTGGATAGTAGGCCAGTAATATCCTTGTTGAATTACTTTATGTGCGAGTGCTTAGCTTCCAAAATGATTACCACAGCTGTCGAAATGAATTTCTCGTAATACGTAATCGGCCTCTTCGGGTCCTACACAACGTAGACATGGGAGAGAAAATCCTTTTTTGTAGTGGACTTCATCGATCAACGTATAACGAGCCGATCCGTAGTGGATCTTTTGAGCTTCTTGTTCGCTTCCCCAAGTGTAGGGTTGCGATGTAGTAATAAACTCGGTAAGACCGAGGTCGATCCACAGGGACTTATGTAGGATTTCACAAACACATCCAAAAGTGTCTATTAAAAGCTAATAATCAGATTTTGAATAGAATTGATGTGAATAACAGTTTTAAACTAATTTGAATGTAGACAATTATAAAAAGGCACTAGGGGTTCAAGGATCCACTTGTAGCAATCCTTGATGTTCAATCCACTGTAGTTTCTCATTCTCTCAACTATAATCGACATTAAGGTCTATCTAGTCGGATGATAGAGCTGTTAAACCAAACAATCTGTAATATGTAAATGTAATGCATAGGATTCACTCAATGTAGGCTGAGCTGAGCATGCTCAATTGCATAGGTCATTCCCCTTTCCAAAAGGTCTAGTTCACAATCATAACCATCCTCAAGTCCTATCACAAGACAAGGCTAGATCAGGATTTGAACTTGATTCAAATCTCATGCACAATCCATATATATTACATAAAATCAGAAAATTAGAACTTTGGTAGGAAATCCCTTCATGAAGATCATAATCCTAGAGCGCACTCCAATTCCTCGGATCATACAGGTCTAGACTGATACAAACCAAACAAGAAATTAAGTAATTCTCCCAAACATCCATGAGTCATCATAAGACTAAGAAAAACTACTCAAAAACTTGTATAAACTTCAAACCATAGTTCATAATCATGAATTCCATACTTAAAACCAACTAGCTACGAATTAAAACATCTTGGATCCACTACAAGCTTCACCTCTTAGCCCTAGCTAAGAGGTTTAGCTGCTCATGATCCAAGGAAACATGAAACAACTAAAAAGTTCATAAAAACAGCAAAACAAACTAGAAGGAGTTGTGGAACTCAGAGATTCACTTCCGCCGCCTCCAAGCTTGCTTCAACCCTTCTTAGATACCCTAGGAATGATCCCTAGGTGTCTTTTTATAGTCTGGAGGCTCCGCAACTTCAGAAGAATCGAGAAACTGCGTAAGAGTTACGCAGTGCACAGAGGAAATCGGCGCCAGGAATAGAAGCTTTCGAAATTATGCATGGCCGACCGGTCATGACCGGTCTGACCTCTTTTGGACAGCACTCCAGCAACCTATGCCGACCGGTCAAGACTGGTCGGCCATCTTCAGTGAAGGTCCAGCACACATAGCTGATCGGTCTAGACCGGTCAGGCTCTCTTGGCCGACTGGTCAAGACCGGTCGGTCTCTTTTTCTGCTTGTTTTCTTCCTTTCTTTCTTCTATTTTCTTCTTTCTTTGCTTCTTTCCTTTCTTCCTTCTTCCTTCGGCCCTCCTTGGGTCTTTATCCAAGGTTCTAATTCAGCTCTTTTCATCATTAATTTGGCAGAGTTCCCTCTCAAACCTGCAATCACACAACATGCATTAGAATTGTCTATAAACCATGCAAACCTCGAACAATGAGTGATGAATTGGGGTTAGAATATGCACAATTAAGAGCTCAACACACCCCCCAACCAGCATTTTGCTAATCCCGAGCAAAACATGCGTGAAGCTAATCCCATTCTTCAAAACTCAACTCTCTTTCAGAAACCCTTCTTCTATACATCCCAAGATATACAAGTGTAAGATTCAGAACTATTTGGTGACAGGGGTTGAAGCTGTAATCCCTCAAGACATGATAAGCATTCATATGAAATTCCCGCTGATTGGTTGATAAATAGAAGAACTTGAACAAATTCAATCTAGTGTGGATAGTGAAAATTCATCTCATGAGTTTCTAGGATTATCTTCTTCATAGATCATCTAGACTATAGAACTCGAGGTACATGGAGCCACATCAAGCCAATGATAGGAATTTGCCTTACCGTCCTTCCGACGACTTTCACACTACGTCCCATTTCCAGCTTTGGTTACGGGTAGACCATCCCCCGGTTGGTAGTAGGTAGCCCCAATCGGAATTTTCCACCGTTTTTCCATCATTCCCAATTTCATCCTTCCTTTTCCTTTTTCTTTTAATTTAGATAGGATTTTTAAAAATCCATATCCAGCATTGTTTTCCCATGGACAAGGATGGACAAAGTACCCCGGCCTGATTTCTCAATACCTTAATTCAAAGTCTAGCTAATCCATAAATCACATAGTCCCTTCAACCCATGAAAATCGTGTAATGTGGACTAGGTGTAAAAGTGTTCAGATTTTCTATCAATCACAGAAATAGGGGAATTCACATATAAAACCATTATGCTATGAGAGATTCCAGACATACAGCCCCATACACTTCATATCTCCTCCTCTTATACTCATATCATCTGGAATGCATAGAACCGATGTTTTCCAAAGGAGTTTCGAATTTTTGAAAATTTGAAAAATTTCCACATAATAATTGCTTGAAATGTTGTAAAACGTTGGATTCATCCTAGTGATCCTACACCCCCCAACCAAATCTTGCATTGTCCTCAATGTAAAAGATGTGCAATGAGCAAAACATGAGAGCAATTTGAAAAATACAAGGGAGTGAGGAGTGATAGTACCTGAGAGAGTGAAAATTGGAATTCCTCCTCCTTTTAACAAACCTAAGCAAAAGTAAACCAAAGCAGCAAAATCCTAATCCTAACTACTCTATACCTCCATCAGACTAGGAGATCAATCATCCTGATACACAGGATCATTCAAGGGTACGGACATACCTTCTGAAGGAAATTTCTCAAAGAACGGCTTTAATCGCTGCCCATTTGCCTTAAAAATGTTGCCGTTCCTCGGGTTCAATAGCTCGACAGTCCTATATGGATAGACAGTTTGCACAATGTAGGGACCGGTCCATCGAGATCTCAATTTTCCCGAAAATAGATGTAAGTGAGAATTATACATGAGGACTTTTTGATTGATCGTGAATGTCTTGCGAAGAATATTCTTATCATGGAATATCTTCGTCTTGTCCTTGTAAATTCTCGCATTCTCATAATCTTCATTTCGGATTTCTGCAAGTTCATTCAATTGTAGTTTGCGTAACGAACTTGCCTTGTCAGAATTGAAATTCATCTTCTTAATAGCCCAATATGCCCTATGTTCCAACTCCACAGGCAAGTGACAAGCCTTCCCATAGACAAGTCTATAGGGAGACATTCCAATAGGGGTTTTGAAAGCAGTACGGTAAGCCCAAAGCGCATCGGTAAGCCGAAGCGACCAATCCTTGCGATCGGGGTTCACCGTTTTCTCTAAAATGTGTTTAATCTCCCTATTAGATATCTCAGCTTGTCCACTAGTTTGTGGGTGATAGGGAGTGCTCACTTTGTGTGTTACGCCATATTTCTTGAGTAAGGTTTCAAAAGGGCGATTGCAAAAGTGAGACCCTCCATCACTTATGATGACTCGAAGCGTTCCAAACCGGGAAAGAATATTTTCTTTTAAAAATCGAATGACCGTTTTATGGTCATTATTCCGGCAAGGGATGGCCTCGACCCATTTGGAAACATAATCAACGGCAAGCAAGATGTATAAGTTTCCAAAAGAAGATGGGAATGGGCCCATGAAATCGATGCCCCAACAGTAAAAAATTTCGATTATAAGATGGGATTGAGTGGCATCATATTTCTACGGGAGATTCCTCTTAATTTCTGACAAGGTTCACATGCTTTGCAAAACTCATGTGTATCTTTGAACATGGTGGGCCAATAAAACCCACATTGCAGAATTTTCACTGTGGTCTTTTTAGCTGAAAAGTGGCCACCACATGCCTGAGAATGACAGAAGGAGATGATACTTTGTTGTTCCTCATCCGGCACACATCTCCTTATGATTTGATCGGGACAATACTTGAATAAGTATAGGTCGTCCCATAGGAATTTCCGCACCTCTGTGAAGAATTTATTCTTATCTTGCTTTTTCCAATATGTAGGAATTGTACCTGTAGCAAGATAGTTAGCAATGTCCGTATACCAAGGCAATTAGAAAACAGCAAAAAGTTGTTCATCAGGGAACATGTCATTGATCACCGTCGTTTCAGGGGAATCAGTGAGGACAAGTCGAGAAAGATGGTCAGCTACTACATTCTCTACTCCTTTCTTATCACGTATTTCTATGTCGAATTCCTAGAGTAGAAGTATCCATCTTAACAACCGCGGTTTAGCATCTTTCTTAGAAAGAAGATACTTAAGCGCGGCATGGTCAGTAAATATAATGATCTTGGATCCAATCAAGTAGGACCTAAACTTGTCCAAGGCAAAGACTATGGCTAAAAGTTCTTTTTCAGTAGTGATGTAGTTTGCTTGGGCTGAGTTTAGGGTTCTACTTGCATAGTAGATAACACATGGCTTTTTCTCTTTTCTTTGACCTAACACGGCCCCAATAGCATAATCACTAGCATCACACATAATCTCAAAAGGAATGCTCCAATCAGGTGGTTGCATTATGGGAGCACATGTCAACATACCTTTAAGGGTGGTAAAGGCCTTTTGACATTCTTCATTCCACTCGAATGAATTTTCCTTTTGAAGTAGGTTACATGAAGGGCGAGAGAGTGAACTGAAGTCCTTTATGAACCTTCTATAAAATCCTGCGTGTCCTAAAAAGGACCGTACATCTCGTATGCTTTTGGGTGGTGGAAGGTTAGAGATAAGATCAATTTTCGCTTTGTCCACCTCGATTCCACTTTGTGAAATGATGTAACCAAGTACAATTCCCTTTTGAACCATGAAGTGACACTTCTCCCAATTGAGCACAAGGTTCTTCTCTTCACATCTTTTCAGCACAGACTTCAAGTGCTCAAGGCACTCATCAAAGCCACAACCAAATACGAAAAAATCATCTATGAAGACTTCGAGAATGGTCCCTACCATGTCAGAAAAGATACTCATCATACAACGCTGAAAGGTGGCAGGGGCATTACATAGTCCAAATGGCATCCGTCGGTAGGCGAAAGTGTCGAATGGACATGTGAATGTAGTCTTTTCTTGGTCTTCACGGGCAATTTCTATTTGGTTGTACCCTGAATAGCCATCAAGGAAGCAAAAGTGGGAATGACCCGCCAACCGTTCTAAAATTTGATTAACAAATGGTAGGGGGAAGTGGTCTTTCCTCGTGACAGTGTTTAGCTTCCTGTAGTCAATGCACATTCTCCAACCGGTAGTAACTCTAGTTGGCACGAGTTCATTATTGGCATTGGCTACGATGGTTATTCCGAATTTCTTAGGCACCACTTGAGTTGGGCTCACTATTGGCTATCAGATATTGGGTAAATGATACCTACATCCAATAGTTTCACCACTTCGGCCTTAACCACATCCTTCATGTTTGGATTTAGTCGTCTTTGTGGTTGCCGAGATGTCTTCGCATTCTCCTCAAGGTGTATGCGATGAGTATAAATCAGTGGGTCTATGCCTTTGAGATCCGCAATTGACCATCCAATGGCACTTTTGTGCTCTAATAGAGTGGCTATTAACCTACTCTCTTGTTCCTCATCCAAGTGGGAAGAAATCACCACTGGATATGTCTCATCTTGACCTAAATAAACATATTTCAGCTCACTTGGTAATGGTTTTAGGTCGAGTGTTGGTGCCTTGATGTTAGATGGGAGGGCCTTGTTCTCGTTTACAGGCAAAGGCTCAAATAGGGCCCTCCATCTTTTATTATCAAGCACTGGCATCATCTCTAGCATGGCATCCATCTCTTGTATTGTGTCATCATATGTTTCATGAGAATGTGCCACACATGCCTCCAAAGGGTCGGAAAATAGTGATAAGGGGATTGTATCCTCCACGAATGATTCGATCATGTTTAATTCGTGGACATCATCATCAACTTCCCGTGGTTGTTTGCATAAATCAAATATGTTAAGCTCAAGGGTCATATTTCCAAAGGACATTTGTATAAGTCCGTTTCTACAATTGATAATGGCATTTGAGGTAGCTAGAAACGGTCATCCAAGTATGACGGGAATTTGAGCACCGGTGCCAATCACGGGATGTGTGTCCAAGACAATAAAGTCTACTGGGTAGTAGAATTTATCAACTTTGACTAGAACATCCTCTATCATTCCTCTCGGTATACGGATGGATCTATCAGCAAGTTGGAGTGTGGTTTTGGTCGGTTTTAATTCACCTAACCCAAGTTGCTCGTAAACCGAGTATGGAATGAGATTCACACTTGCCCCCAAGTCGAGTAGGGCTTGTTTAATTCGGTAATCTCCTATGATGCATGAGATGGTTGGACTACCCGGATCCTTGTATTTTTGGGGCACCTCTTGTTTGATGATGGCGCTCAAATTCTCTGTCAAAAGTACTTTGTTGTGAACATTGTGTTTCCTTTTGACTGTACACAACTCCTTTAGGAATTTGGCATACGATGGTATTTGTTTTATTGCATCTAACAATGGGATGTTGATCTTCACCTGCTTGAAAACTTCTAAAATCTCCAGATTTTTAGCTAAAGGGTTAGGTGAAATCAACCTTTGTGGAAATGGGGCAACCGGCTTGTATTGTCTTTCCAGTTCTTTGTCTTCTGGAATATTGTTTGGGTTGTCATCCTCTTTGGAAATTTTCGGATCCTTAGGCTTTGGAGCCTTCACCGGATTAGATTTGTCAATTTCCTTCCCACTTCTCAAAGTGGTGATAGCTTGGACATGTTCCGTATGGTGGGAGGATGAGCTTGCATCTTGTATCTCATAGTGGGTCCTTGGGTTAGGAAGAGGTTAGGCAGGAAGTGTGCCCTTTTCTCTAACACTAAGGTGAGATTCAACTCTAGCCAGTGATGTTTTCAATTCATTGATGGCTTGAGTTGAATTTTGGTTGAATTTCAATTGCTCTTGCATGAACCCATCTATTTTGAGAGAATTTGTCTTATTATACTCAGCTTGGACCGATACGAATGCACCCAACATCTCCTCTAGTGATACTTTTGGAGTGTTGTTTGCATTTGCAGTGGGTCCATTCCTCCAACTGAAGTTGGGATGGTTCTTCCAATTAGGATTAAACGTGTTTGAGTTTGGAGCACCATATTGTTGTTGGTAACTGTTTATGGCATTTGTTTGTTCTTGTAAGATGCCTTGAACTGCTAAAATTGTGGGACAATCTTGTGTAGTATGTTGAGTTCCAGCACAAATTCCACAAACAGTTTCAACGTCAGTGGAGTTGATTGTTTCTCCTTTCCTTAATTCCATGGCTTCGACCTTTCTTGTGAGGCTAGCCAACCGTGCACTTATGCTATCTTCTTCTGATAAGACATACATTCCCCCTTTTTCCTTTTGTTGGCCAGTCTTGGAATTAGTTGGTTTCGATGTATCCCAAGCCTGTGCATTCTCAGCCAATTCTTCCAAATAATCCCATGCTTCATCAGCTTCCTTATTCATGAACTCCCCGTTACACATCATCTCCACAAATTAGCGCATGGGTGAAGTCAGTCCTTCATAGAAAAAGCTTATAACCCGCCAAATTTCATAGCCATGATGTGGGCATGCATTTAATAACTCCTTAAACCTCTCCCAACATTGGAAGAAGGTTTCATCTTCCTTTTGGGCAAAGTTCATGATAAGGCGCTTCAACATGTTCGTTTTGTGAGTAGGGAAGAATTTTTTTATAAATTCTCTGTGCATATCAGTCCATGCACCAATTGATCTTGGCCTCAATGCATAAAGCCAACCCTTGGCTTTATCTTTAAGAGTGAAAGGGAAGAATTTGAGTCTTACTACATCTTCAGTAACATTTGCAAAGTGCATGGTGGTGATTACCTCATCAAACTCCTTAAGGTGTTGATAGGCACTTTCACTGTCTAAACCATGGAATTTAGGGAGAATTTGAATCACTCCCGGTTTCAAATCCACATTCCTTGCATTTTGTGGAAAAACTATGCATGAGGGAGTGCTCGCTCTTGCGGGTTGCAAGAAATCACGTAAAGTCCTAGGTCGGGGAACATTCTCAACCACATTCTCCCCTGTTTCAGTTTGGTTTTGGCCCGGATTAGGTTGATTTGCAGCCATATTTTCAGACAAAATTGGAGAGTTTAGATGTCTCCTAGCACGTGGTTCTCTGTCAATTCCTTCTACTATCCCCCCTTCACTTATGAGTCGGTTATTGGAATCCCAAGCCCAATGTGGCATGCAAAACCAAAAAAAAAAAAAAAGAAACAAAGAGAAAGAAGAATTCTTCCTTCCTTTCCTTACTTTTCTCTAAGATCGAAGCACAAGGTGTCTTGCAATGGCTAAGCCAGAAGCAAGGATAGAGACCGATTTCTCCTGGTCAATAGGGGTTCAGAGAACTCCCCACCCACTCTTTGAATCTTTTGAGAAAAAGTGCAGAAAAAGGAAAAAGAGAGTAGAGATGAGAAAAGAAATCTCCGAGCACAAGGTGATCCAAGACGGCAAAGCCGACTAATAGGAATCCAGGTGGCAAAAAGGCCGACCTTTCAGAGATCCAAAAGGAGTCTCCACCCACTCTACAAGAGATGAATAAGATAGGAATGAATAGGAGAAGGAGAAGAATAAGGTTTAGAAAGATAGAACCTGATTCAGCACTTGAAATCCTTGTATCTTCTTCAGCTTCCTAGAAATTCCTGAAAAGAAAAATCAAATAAACAAACTAAGTTAGTCCTAAAATCCTAACAAATCCTAAATGGATACTAATTTCAAAAATTTGTGAAAAACCGTCAAAATCCCCGGCAGCGGCGCCAAAAACTTGTTCGCTTCCCCAAGTGTAGGGTTGCGATGTAGTAATAAACTCGGTAAGACCGAGGTCGATCCACTGGGACTTATGTAGGATTTCACAAACACATCCAAAAGTGTCTATTAAAAGCTAATAATCAAATTTTGAATAGAATTGATGTGAATAACAGTTTTAAACTAATTTGAATGTAGACAATTATAAAAAGGCACTAGGGGTTCAAGGATCCACTTGTAGCAATCCTTAATTTTCAATCCGCTGTGGTTTCTCATTCTCTCAACTAGAATCGACATTAAGGTCTATCTAGTCGGATAATAGAGCTGTTAAACCAAACAATCTGTAATATGTAAGTGTAATGCATAGGATTCACTCAATGTAGGCTGAGCTGAGCATGCTCAATTGCATAGGTCATTCCCCTTTCCAAAAGGTCTAGTTCACAATCATAACCATCCTCAAGTCCTATCACAAGACAAGGCTAGATCAGGATTTGAACTTGATTCAAATCTCATGCACAATCCATATATATTACATAAAATCAGAAAATTAGAACTTTGGTAGGAAATCCCTTCATGAAGATCATAATCCTAGAGCGCACTCCAATTCCTCGGATCATACAGGTCTAGACTGATACAAACCAAACAAGAAATTAAGTAATTCTCCCAAACATCCATGAGTCATCATAAGACTAAGAAAAACTACTCAAAAACTTGTATAAACTTCAAACCATAGTTCATAATCATGAATTCCATACTTAAAACCAACTAGCTACGAATTAAAACATCTTGGATCCACTACAAGCTTCACCTCTTAGCCCTAGCTAAGAGGTTTAGCTGCTCATGATCCAAGGAAACATGAAACAACTAAAAAGTTCATAAAAACAGCAAAACAAACTAGAAGGAGTTGTGGAACTCCGAGATTCACTTCCGCCGCCTCCAAGCTTGCTTCAACCCTTCGTAGATACCCTAGGAATGATCCCTAGGTGTCCTTTTATAGTCTGGAGGCTCCGTAACTTCAGAAGAATCGAGAAACTGCGTAAGAGTTACGCAGTGCGCAGAGGAAATCGGCGCCAGGAATAGAAGCTTTCGAAATTATGCATGGCCGACCGGTCTGGACCGGTCGGACTGGGCTGGCCGACCGATCACGACCGGTCTGGCCTCTTTTGGACAGCACTCTAGCAACCTATGCCGACCGGGCAAGACCAGTCGGCCATCTTCAGTGAAGGTCCAGCACACATAGCTAACCGGTCTAGACCGGTCAGGCTCTCTTGGCCGACCGGTCAAGACCGGTCGGTCTCTTTTTCTGCTTGTTTTCTTCCTTTCTTTCTTCTATTTTCTTCTGTCTTTGCTTCTTTCGTTGCTTCCTTCTTCCTTCGGCCCTCCTTGGGTCTTTATCCAAGGTTCTAATTCAGCTCTTTTCATCATTAATTTGGCGGGGTTCCCTCTCAAACCTGCAATCACACAACATGCATTAGAATTGTCTATAAACCATGCAAACCTCGCACAATGAGTGATGAATTGGGGTTAGAATATGCACAATTAAGAGCTCAACACTTCTCTTTTATCTTCAGGCAGATCGTCTCATTACAGAAATCGAATGATGGGATCCATCCAGCTTAGATTTATTGATACTGGACATATCTGGATTATCTCATCCTGATATATGCTTCGATGGGGAGGAATTCGATGGGTATCGTCCTACTGAGCTCGTCATTTACCGATGATGCTAATGTTGCCAGTGAGTCTGCATTAATATTTTGAGTTCTCGGGACCTGAATGATCTGTCAAAGTAGGATAGCAATTCTTGAGCTTTTTCTAGATATGCACACATCTTGTTTCCTTTTGCTTGGAATTCTGTAGTTACCTGCTTAACCACTAACTGTGAATTACTGTGCACCTTCAATTCTCGGACTCCTATCTCAGAAGCAAGGCGAAGGCCAGTTAGGAGGGCTTCATATTCAGCTTCATTATTAAAGGCTCAGAAGCCGAATCGAAGAGCATATTGGACTTTCACTCCGTTTGGTGAGGTTAAGATGAGACCAGCTCCACAACCTTGCAAATTAGATAACCCATCGACATGTAATGACCATGTAGACACTGTAAGATCATCTCCCGAAGAGCTTTTCGGCAGTTTCTTCGGAATGTCGGTTTGATTCGTGATCGCACTGGTCGTCGGGGGAATGGTTAATTCAACAATGAAGTGGGCCACTGCTTGATCTTTAATCGTGGTTCGAGGTCGATATCATATGTCAAATTCACCCAGTTCGATGGCCCACTTGGCAAGATGACCTGAAAGTTTCGATTTCTACAACGCTTGCCGCAGTGGCTGATTAGTTAACACTGCTATTGGATGTGCTTGAAAGTAAGGTCATAGCCGCCTTGCTGACATGATCAGAGCTAATGCTAATTTTTCGATGCACGGTTACCTAGTTTCTGCATCGAGAAGAGCTTTACTGACATAATAAACCAGTCTCTGTGTTCCCTGATCGTCACAGATCAAGGGTGAGCTGACTGCCACTGGGGAGACCGCCAAGTATAGAAGTAGCTCTTCACCAAACAATAGTTTAGACAGCAAATGAGGAGATCCGAGGTAGGCCTTGAGCTCGAGGAAAACCTGCTCGCATTCTGGTGTCCAGGTCATTTCTTTGAACTTACGAAGTTGTTTAAAGAATGAGAGGCATCGATCCGTGACTTTAAAAATGAATCGGTTGAGGGCTGTGACCCGTCCAGTAAGGCGCTGAACTTCTTTCACAGTGGTGGGTGAGCTCATATTGATCAAAGCTGGGATCTTCTCTGGATTGGCAATTCCTCGGTGATTTACCATGAAGCCAAGAAATATTCCCGAGCCTACGCCGAAGGCGCATTTGCTGGGATTGAGCTTCATCCGGTATTTCCTTAAGATACCAAACATGGTGCGGAGGTTGTCTACGTGATTTTTCAACTTCAGGCTTTTAACGAGCATGTTGTCCACATAAACCTCTATAATCTTACCGATCTGGTCTGCAAACATTTTGTTAACTAGACGTTGATATGTTGCTCCGATGTTTTTGAGTCCGAAATGCATCACCTTGTAGCAGTAAAGACCTCAATCTATGACAAATTCTATTTTCTGCCTGTCAGGAGCGTACATCTGAATTTAATTATACCAGAAATAGGCATCCATAAAGTTGAGTAGCTCATACCCTGACATCGCATCAATGAGCTGATCTATCCTGGGTAGCGGAAAGCTATCCTTTGGGCAGGCTTTGTTTAGGTCGGTGTAATCCACACAGACTCTCCATTTCCCATTGGCTTTTATCACTAAGACAACGTTAGCAAGCAAGTCTGGATAGGGTATCTCTTGGATAAATCCTGCCCCACGCAGTTTCTGGACTTCTCCTTTAATTACAGCATACCTTTCTATATTGAAGGGACGTCATTTTTGGCGAATTGGTTTGAAGGCTAGGTCGACATTTAGCCGATGGACCATCACTTCAAGAATGATTCCTGGCATATCTTAATGGGACCACGCGAAGACATCCGCATGTTCCTTCAGAAAAGTGGTCAGTCCTTCGTGTACATCGCTCTTTAACTGGAATCCGATCTTAACAACTCGGGTCGGGTCATCATTCGTAAGTGGGACCTCGACCAACTCTTCAGCGGGTGATCCGCGCTCCTCTATTTCTCCTCTTTGATCTAGAGGATTCGTATGTGAGACAGCTGAAACCAAATTCTTGCTTTCCTCCATAGGGTTAGTTCATAGCATCGACAAGTTTCTTATTGATCTCCTCTGACCACTCTGACCCCATCGTCAGTTTCGAACTTCATAGCTAGGTGTAGATAGAAATACTGGTTTTGAGAGCTCGGAGGATGGGCTAGCCGATGATCGCATTGTATGCGGAAGGGGTGTCGACCACAAGGAAATCGACCATAATCATTTTTTAATTAGGCTCCTCCCCCACTGTGACTAGAAGAGTTATTTCTCCTTCCGGCATGACGCTGTCTCCTGTGAATCTGGTTAAAGCGGTTTTGACAGGCCTTAACCTAGATCGGTTGATTTTCATCTTCTCGATTGCTGTGGCGTACAAGATGTCCATCGAGCTTCCTGTATCGACCATCATCCTGTGGAGTTTTTTGTTGGCGACCGCCATTGAGACTACGAGGGAATCGTGATGTGGGTGTAAAACACCTCGGGCATCCTCCTCAGTGAACATTATTGCACATGAGGTAACCTTTGCGACCTTCGAAGGTCAGCTGGTTATGTTTACAGAGGACCCTGGTTGTGACGTTCTTCCTTGTCGTACGTAGGCCTTTCGGGAGTTACCGAAATCCCCAGTGGTTGGCCCATCAAAGATCATGTGGATCTCTTCCACAGGATCATTGTTGATCTGATTGTCAATCTGTTCTACAGCCCTCCAGTCCTGTTGACGCTGAGCGATATAGTCTTTTAAGAATCCCTGCTGAATAAGGGTCTCTATCTGTCGCTTGAAGTCGAAACAGTCTGCTGTGTTACGACCGTGGTCTTTGTGATACAAGCAGTACTTCGATTTTGACCTCGTGTTGGGGTCGGTTTTGATCTTCGCAGGTCACCCGAATGTGTGCTTGCCTTTTTCCGTCAAATACACTTGCTCGATGGTTTTGTTGAGTGGTGTGTACTTCTCAAATCGTAGGGTGGAGGCTTTGACTCCTCGGGTAGTATTGTTCTGACTTGGTGATCTCCGATTTGGTTTATGCTTTTTCAAGTTGCTTCCTTCTTGGCAATCTTTGTTTCTGGAGGATGATATATGTGCGTTGACCAATTCATCCACGTTGATGTGTTTGGCAGCCCGATCTAAGAATTCTACTACAGATGGGTGGTTCTTCACCAACGGACCAAAGGAATTTTTTATCGCATAATCATCTGATCATAGTGGGGAGTGATACATCCTGAGAGAGATTTTTAACTTGTACAGCCTCGGCATTGAAAGTGAAAGGTAGTCTTTTAAAGACCCATCCTCTTTTTGCTTGACCGCGGCGAGATGGGTTGAATGCTTCCTTGGGTCGGTACTCCTGATGAATTGAGTAGCGAAGGCCCTACTCAATTGGGCAAACAAGCTGATTGACCTCGGTTTTAGGTTTCGAAATCAAGTCCACGCTGAGCTCGTCAATGACAAAGGGAAGACTTTGCACATGATGTGTTCGCTGACTCCAAGGAGTTCCATTCGAACCTTAAAATTTTCTAGATGCTCCGCTGGATCCCCTATCCTAGAGTATTGTTTGAGTTGAGGGATTTTAAACCCTTTGGAAAGAGATTCCTCATGGATTTCTTCGGTGAATGGTGATTCGGAGGAGTCAACCAATGCATCTACTGTAATAGGTGACCAGGCACGCTGTGCTCTCTGGATATCGCCTACCCGTTCAAGAAGTTCTTTCAGCTCGGCCTCCAGTGGGTTTATATTGTTGTCCACTCGGTCAGAAACACCAAAGTCGACTTGGGCATGATCCAGACGAGCTGATCTTCTTTCTTCGAGCTTATGGCGTAGGTCGCTTGCAGTCAAATCTACTGTTGACCGAGATTTTTCCCTCGTTGCTCGGCTAGCAACTTCGTCTTCTTTGGCGCATACTTGATTTAGAACTGGTCGTTGAGAACGTTGTGGTTGTGGAGTTTGACAAGATTGCTGAGGCTTGTCGTTGGGTCTGTAGACCGGAGTCGGTTGAACCAAGCTGGTTAGGAGAGCCTTGATCTCATCAAGTCTTTGATCGACATATCCGAATCGTTCTTCTAAGTCCCCCAGTCATTCGGCGACACCTCCCACTTGTTCTTCGAGAGCGGACAGTCTGATCCCGTGGTTGCGAGACCTCTGTTGTCCGCCTTGCCAAACGAAGTGAGATGATGTTCTGCCGATCTAGATGGCGGGCATTTCGGGAATAGATCCTTCTTCGTCGGAACGTGGGGCTTCAGAAGGTCTAGCAGTTGCGGGAGGTTTCCCCTTGTATTTTCTTTTTTCGGCCATCATAAATCTGCTTAAGATGGAGGGAGTGTATTGAACTTTTGGATGAGAATACGACTTTACAATTGCTTCCCACAGACGGCACCAACTGTTGTTGCTAAGATTTTAACAACGAATGAGGTGAGGTCAATGGTCGATCTTACAAGATGTAGAGAGATGCCGATCTCTCTTTGAAACCTGCAAGGATAAACAATGGCTAAGGGAGGGGTCGGGGACCGGCCATTAGTCCTCTAATGCCTAAGTCAGTCCAAGCTTTTGGAATTGATAATCTCTTTTGTGAGTGAGAGTTCTCGTACCTTGATAACGAAGAGGACACATCCATTTATAGACTTTGGTTGCAGAGTTGTATTCCCTTTTTGAAACTGTGATTTCATGAGAGGGATTTTCGGATCAGCGCGATCCTTGGGCCGTTTCGTAATCACTGGAGGCATTTACGCATCAATTGATGATTCTCCGAATCTCTCTTCTATTATCTTGGCGTAAGCCTAAGATTATAGGATTGAGATGATAAGGCTCGGGTTGTCTCATGGCCGAGGTCGTTTCCCTAATGAAGTTTGGAAGTTTGTCTCCAGGTTAGGTCGGACGGTTCCGACCTGTGTCTAGATCGTTTTTACATCCGACCTGAGGTCAGCTCATATTGTACCCATAACACCAAGTTCACTATTTGGTGTGGTCTGCTTGAGCTTTGGAACTGCCTTATTAGCTCATACATTAAATGATATGAGAAAATGGATGGACAACATGGATAAACAGATATATCATGGTGGCCCCACAAACCCCCTGGTTGGGCGGATTATTGTGCAGGCGGGGTCAGACATGTGACAAATCCATTGAAGGACCGCAGCTTGAGTGAAAGACTGCATTGGCGGGGATTGCATGTTGAGTAACACACAAACTCTGTGGAGCCCACTATGATATATGTGTTTTATCCATGCCAACCATCCGTTTTAACAGCTCATTTTAGTGCATGAATCCAAAATTGAAGCATATCCAAAGTTCAAGTGGACCACACCACAGGAAATGGTGAGCATAATGACGTCCAACGTTGAAACCTTCCTTGGGCCCACAATGATGTTTATTTGTCATCCAATCTGTTCATAAGGTCCCACAGACATGGATAAAAGAGGAAAAAAAAAAAAACTAATATCAGTTTGATATAATACTTCTGCAGTCCCCAAGAAGTTTTCAATAGTAAGCGTTCAATGACTAATGTTTTCTATGGTGTGTTGAATTGAGCATTGGATATACTTCAGTTTTTGTCTCATTCCCTAAAATGACCTGATAAAATTGATGGACGGTGTGCATGAGACGTTTACATCACGATGCGATTCATATGGAAGTTGAAACGTTTGGCGTTAAAACAGTTACGTATACGACAGTACAATGTCACGTTTGAGGTGTATTTGCAACTTCAAAGTCAACCGTTGACGTTGGGATGCTTTACGTTATTCAGAGCATAATGACGAAAAAGGGTGGTGGAAATACCTTCTTAATTTGGATTCACATGGCAGTTGAAACGTTCGGTTTTAGTATGGTTCTAAAACCGGTAATACACCGTTGATAGATACCGGCCACGTGATGTATGAAACAAATCTTACTAGTTTCATTGAAGTCATCCTTTTATATATGGAGCCAAAAATCAGAACCAAAGAGAAGCTCAAACAAGAAATTCAAGCCATATGCTAATTGATAGTGAAAATCGTGGAGGAGCAATTGCACGTAACAAAGAGAGAAAAACCATTTTTGTGTGAAATATTTCTATAGCAATTCATCCCCAAACAGCTGTACAATCGCTTTCATTTTTGTGTGAAATATTTCTATAGCAATTCATCCCCAAACAGCTGTACAATCGCTTTCATTTTTGTGTGAAATCTTTCTATACCAGCTATTTGTCGCTAAACCGTTGTATAATTGCTTCTCCGCGATCTCCAGATAGAGGGGTGCTCTACCAACAAAACCTCTCACAATGTTTGTGGGCTTACTATGTTGTGTTAAATTCGTCCATCATATAGCGGGACAATAAAAACAGGCCATTTGCTCAGGAGGGACACACCAAGTGAATATAGATGTTTTAGGCACTGATTGATTATTCCCTGTGGAGTCTTGCATTGGCCTGAGTTTTGGTCTCTATGATGAACATCAGGGAGCTAACATGATGGACAGAGCCATTAGATGCACACACCATGTGGGCCACACAATAGCCTAATACCACCACTACCAATATCACAGGAGCATGCCCCCTATGTGTGTGTAGCGTGCATGTGTTGTCTATTAATTAAATTAAAACACAATATAAATTAAAATGTTTAAATTTTTTAGAAATTTTTATTAGAAAATTCCTAAAGCCTAATGCTAGGCGCACATGTGTGTCCAATAAGGCTCCTTAAATTTGCTATCCTGGTGCATACATGCGGGATCTAATCTATCAATCAGCTTAGTCTCACCTTGTACATATTTTCTCAAGAAAAAAATCTAGTTCAATTAACACGTAAGTTCTATAATTGAAAGCATGTGAACTGGTTGGATAAAAACTTCATTCCAGTCTTTGTGACTGTTAAAAACTTCTTAGGGCCACAAAAGTTTTGGATCAAGATTATATTTGTGTTTTCCTCTTCATCCAGATCTGTGTGACCTTATGAACAGGTTGGAGGGCAAATAAAACACCACAGTGGGCCCTAGAAGTTTTCAATGGTGGTGGTTCAATCCCCACTGTTTTTGGTGATGTGGTCCTCTTGAGCCTTGAATCTGCATTATTTTTGGGCTCAACCCTAAAATGAGCTGGAAAAATGGTTGGACAGTGTGGATAAAACACAACACGTGAACCCCATCAAGCTTGGGCCATGTCGTGCCATGGGAATATGGCATGGCGGTTGCCACAGGCTATTCTAGCAAGACTCCGTTTGCAAAGTGAGAAAAATTTTGATACTTTGGAAAGGTATGACAAATGACATATAGGCACTTAGAAACGATAAACATGGCACGCAAGTAGTCAAATTAAAACATCCAAATTATAGTACCCAGTGTAGATGGATCATGAATATAAAATTACAGTTATTCTATCTTCTGATTAACATATTTGTGAAAATTTATTGGACAGTTAAATGAAAAATATCCAAAGGTTCTATTTCTATAAACAAGCATCTCTAGATAAGAGGCTATGGTTGGTTAACCAGTCAGTTACTGGGATTGTGAATTGGCTACTGAACTCGATGTAGTCAAATTTATTTGAATTAATATATGCCAGGTTTAGAATGTATGATTGCCTACGCATCCATTGTCATATGCAGCCTGAGTATCATAAAAGCCCTCCATGAAAGCGAGAGGATTAGGTTCTACCTAGGTAACATGTTAGTGGGTGTTACCCTGAATGTATGGGACCAACCTTAATGAAGTTGTTGTATATCCATGCTGTCTATCTGTTTTTCCATCCATTGTACCACTTGATCCCAAAACTTAAGCAGATCCAAATCTCAGATGGATCACACTGCTAAAAAAATGTTGTTGTTGACCACTAAAAATTTATTGTGGGCTATAAAAGTTTTGGATCAAGCTCATCTTTGTGTTTTCCCTTCTTCGAGGTTTGTTTGAGCTTATCTATAGGTGTTGAGACTCTAATTTATACATATCTTAGCCCATTACATTGCATCTTATGCATGATTTGTAGGTTAAAAGACTTGTCTAATACGTGTTTTGTGGATGTAGGAACGAGAGAGGGATTACACCAAATTAATTATCAAAATATCACATTTAGAAGGCCATTGATGATAACCCAAGGTGGGCCAAAGAAGAAAGAAGGAGAGAAGAGAAAGAAAGAAGGAAAGAAATAATGAAAGGAAGAAGGCTTAACCGGTCGGCCAGGAAGGCCAGACCGGTCAAGACCGGTCGGCCATGTGTTGCCCGCTCTTGTGAAGCTACTGGAGCAAGGACCACACTGGTCCAACCGGTCAAGACTGGTTGGCCATGAGGTCGGACTCCTCTCTGGACTCTCTGGACTATCCATTGGACAAATCTGACCGGTCAAGACCGGCCAACCATCCAAGCTTGACCGGTCAAGACCAATCGGTCAGTGATTTTTGTTGAAAATCAGCAGCTTGCACAGCAAGCTCCAAAAAAACATACACAACTGCATAACGGGGTGCGAAGTCTAAAAGATTCTGAGGCGGTAGAGCCTCCCTACTATAAAAGGACACATAGGGTTCGTTATTAAGGCATCATAGAAGATCAAGGACTTCATGGGAGGTGAAAAGGATCATCGTGAAGCGTCTACAACTCTCCCGAATCTGATTTTTTTATGCTTTTAGTTAGTTTTCCATTGTTTCTAGTGGAAGCATGATAATGTTCAGCTAGAACCTCTTAGCTAAGGCTAAGAAGTGAAGCTTGTGGGTAGTTATTATGTTGAATTCATTTTGATTCAAGTACTCTATTTAAGTTTGGATTTTAAGTTCTAGTTTGAATAAAAGTTGGTATTTTTGGATGTTTTATAAGAGTTCATGTGCTTTGGACATGGGTTCCTTGCAATTATCTGAGATTATCATGTTTGGTTTGATTAGATTCAAATTGTAGTAATCACTGAGCATACCATAGTCCATTGGCATGGTTGTTACTTCGAAAGGCTACATATTCGAATTTTACGTGCTTCATTAAGACTAGAATCTTATTCTTCAACTTAAGTGGGGATTATTTGTGTTTGAATGTTAAATCTTCTAACTAGAAGAGAGATAGAACTTCAATTCTAGTTGTGTTATGCTTGAATGAATGAATTCACATGGGACTACTACAAGTGGATCCTTGAGGCCTTAGTTCCATTAAATTACAGAATTTTCCTTAAGTTACTGTTTTACGTTAGTTTATGAGATTGAAATCTAAAATTATTGAGATTGGAGTTGTTGGAATAAATTAGGGTTGTTTACCTAATTCCCTGTGGATTGACCTCGGTCTTACCGAGATTATAACTACATCGCAACCTTACACTTGAGGCGAGGGATTAAGTTTTTGGCGTCGCTGCCGAGGAATCTAAGTTAAATGGTTCTAGATTGTTTTAGTAGCTATAGAAGTAGTTAGGGTTTACTATTTTCTTCGGATTACTTTTTCTGAATTTTAGAATTAACAAGGTTTGTTTTGTTTTGTAGAAAATTCTTCTAGTTTAACCAAATCGGGTACTATCCTTTCAACTTGAACTATTTTAAATTTCAGGTTTTAGAATTTTTATTTCCAGATTTTGTTTTTAAGACTTAAGATTAGTTTAGATCATTGCTTGTGTGGTTTATGTCTCGTTGGGAACGTGACCACACCAATCGTCTCCAAACTAAAGGTGATTTAGTTGGACCGCTCTCCGTTCATAGACGAGTTCGAAAATACGTAGAACATTGTGAAAGTTCGGGAGTATGGATCAAAATCAAACTCCATTAAGGAATCCTCCCCACCCTATTCCAACTACAAATGCAAATCATGAGGGAGTAGGAGAGAATGAGGTGCACAATGCTCCTCCAATGAAATCTTTACCTGACTATTTACAACCGGCCAGTACGACTACACCTTCTTGTGTGGTCTTACCAACTACTGGGGGAACATTGATATAAAGTCGAGGGTAATTCAACTTTTGTCAAAGTTCCATGGGCTAGATTCTGAGAGCCCATATCTACACCTAAAAGAATTTGATCAAGTTATTGCTACCTTGCAATATAATAATGTGTCAGAGGATGTCATCAAACTTAGATTGTTTCCCTTCTAATTGAAAGAAAGAGCCAAAGGTTGGCTCCAATCTCTTAAACCATACTCGATAGGGACATGAACTGAGATGGCCCGGAAATTCTTGAAAAAAGTTCTTCTTAGCTCATAAAACTAACACCCTTCGAATATCTATAATGAACTTTATGGGAAAAGAGGGTGAGTCATTCTTTCAAAGTTGGGAACGGTTTAAGGAACTCTTACTCACTTGCCCACATCATGGATACGAAAGTTGGTGTATTATAAACTTCTTTTATGATGGATTAAATTCTAACATGTGTCAATTGGTAGAGATGATGTGCAATGGTAAGTTCATGAGTAAAAATTCAGATGAGGAATGGAGTTACTTGGACATGTTGGCCGAGAATGCATAATCTTAGGATACCTCAGACAAGTCTAATAACCTCAAACCTCCTTAAAAAAAAAAGAGAAAGGAGGGATTTACATCCTTAAGGAGGAAGATTATGTTAATGTAAGGCTAGCCAGCCTCACGAGAAAAGTCGAGGCCATGGAACTTAGCAAGAGTGGAGTTTCTAAGTCCACGGAAGACATTGAGAACGTATGCAGAATTTGTGCTGCTAATGTACACTCTAAACAAGATTGTCCTACAATTCCTGCATTTCAAGAAATGTTACAAGAGTAAGTGAATGCCGAATATGGGTACTAAAGGCCTTTCAATGGACCGGTAGGTAACATATACAACTCTACTTGGAAGGACCACCCCTATTTCAGTTGGAAGAATGCTCCAACGGGCAATCCTACCAACTCTCAAGGAGGGTCACCCATGCAAAACATGGCCCCACCTCAATTCTCAATGGAGGATACTCTAAAGGCATTTATGCAAGGGTAAACACAAATCAATCAATCAAATCAACAAATGTTCCAAGAGCTAGAAATGTCAGTTAATGAGATTAAGGGATGCTTAAATGCTAGGGAATGGACCTTTCTGGCCCAACCTCAGCCTAATCCTAAATAAGCACATGAAATAGCATCCCTAATCTTCCCAACCAAATATGTGGAGAAAGCAAAATCCATCACCACTCTTAGAAGTGGTAAGCAAATTGACAAGTTTATTCCGTTGAAGGCTAACAAGCCTAATGATCCAGTAATTTCTGAGAATGAGGATGGATCTAACTCAGCCCCACAAGAAATGGAACGTGTTTACAAGCCCGTAGCACCATTCCCTTTGAGATTGGTTGCTCCAAAATCTCTCCCAAACTCTCATGATATTTTAGAGATTTTCAGACAAGTCAAGATAAACATTCCATTGCTTTATGCCATTAAACAAATCCCCTCTTATGCCAAGTTTCTAAAGGACCTATGCACTACCAAACGCAAATACAATGTGCAACAAAAGGCCTTTTTAAATGAGCAAGTGAGTGTTATTCTCACCCAAAAGACCCCTGCAAAATTCAAGGATCCCGGTAGTCCCAAAATCTCATGTATGATTGGTGACTATCGAATTGAGCGTGCATTATTAGACTTGGGGGCAAGCGTAAACTTGATACCGTACTCGATATATGAGCAATTGGGTCTTAGTGAATTAAAACCTACCAAAACAATGTTACAACTCGCTGATATATCCATCCGTGTACTGAGAGGGATAGTTGAGGATGTATTGGTCCAAGTTGACAAATTCTACTAGCCAGTGGATTTCATCATCTTAGACACGCAACAAGTTATGGATGCTAGCACTCAAATATCGGTGATTCTAGGTCGCCCATTCCTTGCTACATTAAATGCAATCATAAATTACCAGAACGGGGTGATGCAATTGTCTTTTGGGAACATGACATTGGAAGTGAATGTGTTCCACTTGGGCAAAAGGCATAGGTATGGCGATGATGAGCTCTTCGAGGTAAATATGCTCGAATCCTTTCAAGAAGAGGAGCTCCTTCAACTTGAGCCACTAGAAAATTTGGAGACATGCTTGGCACATTTCGAAGATTCAAAAGAGCCCCATCATTAGTGACATTGTGCAAGCATTGAGTAGTGAGAAACCGGTATTTGACATTAGCCGGTGGAGGCCTCATTTTGAAAAGTTTCCACCAACCACATAAAAGCCTCTACCGTCTAATATCAAACCACCGAAGCTTGACCTTAAACATTTACCACCCGAGCTGAAATATGTATATTTAGGTCAAAAGGAAACATTCCCGGTTGTCATTGCCTCTCACCTAAGAAAAAATCAAGAGCTCAAGTTGATTGAGCTACTCAAAGAACATAAGGGAGCCATAGGTTGGACAATAGCGGACCTCAAAGGGATAGACTCTTCGGTTTGTACTCACCATATACACCTCGAAGAGAATGCAAAAATAACTAGACAACCTCAAAGGAGGCTAAATCCAAACATGATGGAGGTTATCAAGGCCGAGGTGTTAAAGCTACTAGATGTGGGTATCATCTACCCCATTTCGGATAGCTAATGGGTGAGTCCTATCCAAGTTGTCCCTAAGAAGTCCGGTATTACAATCGTAGAGAATGCCAACAATGAGCTTATACCAACTAGAGTGACCACTGGTTGGCGTATGTACATAGATTATCGGAAGCTAAACACAATCACTAGGAAGGACCACTTCCCTCTCCAATTTATGGATCAAATTTTGGAGAGGTTAGCAAGTCACTTCTATTATTGCTTCCTTGATGACTATTCCGGCTACAACCAAATTGAGATAGCCCCGGAAGACCAAGATAAGACTACCTTTATATGCCCGTTTGGCACCTTCGCATATCGAAGGATGCCATTCAGACTATGTAATGCACTAGCCACATTCCAACGATGCATGTTAAGTATTTTCTCAGACATGGTGGGTGAATTTCTCAAGGTATTCACAGATAATTTTTCTATTTTTGGTTGTACTTTTGATGAGTGTCTTAATCACTTGAAGTTAGTCTTGACAAGGTGTGAGGAGAAGAACCTTACCTTAAACTAGAAAAAGTGTCATTTTATGGTTCAAAGAGGAATAGTCTTTAGACATATCATCTCTTCCAATGGAATAGAGGTAGACTGGGCCAAAATCGATATTATTTCCAACCTACCACCACCCAAGAGAATACACGATGTGCGGTCCTTCCTTGGACACGTGGGTTTTTACAGAAGGTTCATAAAATATTACAGCCATATCTTTAGGCCCTTATGTAACCTTCTCCAAAAGGATAACCAATTCGAGTGGAGTGCCAAATGTCAATTAGCTTTTTAAATGCTAAAAGACATGTTAACAACCGCTCCTATCATGCAACCACCGGATTAGTCCATTCCTTTTGAATTGATGTGCGGTGCAAGTAATTATGCTATTGGGGCGGTGTTAAGACAAATGAAGGATAAGAAGCCCTACGTTATTTACTATGCAAGTAGGACCTTGAATCCTGCCCAAGTTAATTACTTAACTACGGAGAAGGAGCTCCTAGCCTTTGTTTTAGTTTTGGACAAATTCATGGCGTACTTAATAGGATCCAAGGTCATAATTTACACGGATCATGGGGCACTGAAACACCTTCTTTCTAAGAAGGATGCTAATCCCCATTTTCTTAGATGAATCCTACTCCTTCAGAAATTTGACTTAGAGATTAAAGATAAGAAGAGAGCAGAGAATGTGGTGGTGAATCATCTATCTCGCCTAGTCCTACCAAATTTCGTTGGCGAGTCACCTATTGAGGACGCATTCCCTGATGAGCAACTCTTTATTGCTATGCATTACCATGGTACGCTGATATTGCAAATTATCTTTTCATAGGTGTGATGCCGACTCATTGGACTATGCAAGATAAACGAAAATTTCTAAGAGAAGTGCGCAAGTTTTTCTGAGATGAACTATTACTTTTTAAATATTGCCCAAATCAAATAATTAGGAGATGCGTTCCTAATAATGAATTAAATTCTGTCATTTACTTTTATCATAATCAAGCTTATTGTGGTCATTTCTCCGCCAAGAAAACCACTACAAAAATTCTGCAGTGTGGTTTTTATTGGCCTACTTTGTTTCGAGACCCCCATGAGTTTTGCAAAATGTGTGAGCGCTGTCAAAAGCTAGGGGATTGTCCCGTTAAAATATGATGCCCCTTAATCCAATTCAACATCTCAAAGTCTTTGATTGTTAGGGCATCGATTCATGGGACCATTCCCCTCATCTTTTGAACATGTCTACATATTACTTATCATAGACTATATGTCCAAGTGGATAGAGGCTATTCTATGTAGAACTAACGATCATCGTACGGTTCTAAAGTTCCTCAAAGAAAACATACTTTCTAGATTTGGAACGCCTCGAGCCATCATAGTGATGGTGGTTCTCACTTTTGCAATAGGCCTTTTGAAGCCTTAATGAAGAAATATAGCATTTGACATAAAGTGAGTACTCCATACCACCCACAAACAAGTGGACAAGGTGAAATTTTCAATCGAAAAATCAAATAGATTTTGGAGAAAATGGTGAAGCAGGATCGCAAAGATTGGTCGCTACAATTAGTCGATGCTCTCTAGGCTCACCGTATCGCTTATAAGATCCTCATTAGAATGTCTCCCTATAGACTTGTTTATGGGAAAGCTTGTCACTTGACTGTGGAACTTGAACACAAAGCCTATTGGGCGATTCGGGCATTGAACTTCGACATTGACAAAGCTAGCTCGCTTTGCAAACTCCAATTGAATGAGCTTGATAAGATCCGAAACAATGCTTACGAGAACTCAAGGATTTACAAGAGTAGGATGAAGGCCTTTCATGACAAACACATCTTCAGAAAATCTTTCAATGAAGGTCAGAAAGTGCTCTTATACAATTCCTGGCTTCATCTTTTTCAAAAAAATTGAGATCTCGATGGACCGGCCCATATATTGTTAAAAAAAATTTTCCTCATGGGGATGTCGAGATAGAAAATGCAGCGAATGGTAATTGTTTTAAAGTGAACGAACAACTCCTTAAAGCATTCATTAAGAAATTTGATTCAGAGGACATATCCATCGCTCTGAATGATCTCGTGTATCAGGATGATTGATCTTCCAGTCTGACGGTGGTATAGAGTAGATTAGGTTTAGTTTGTTTTTCTGTTTTTAATTGCTTTAGTAGATTTTGATACCGGAGGTAGACTTCCATGATCGACTCTCTCAAGTACAATTGTTCTCACTCTCTTTTCTTTTACCATTGCTCTCATGTTCATGCTCATTACATATCTTTTTACATTGAGGACAATACATGATTTGGTTGGGGGGGTGAGATGATATTCTTCATCTAGTAGTTTATGGACATTTCAAGCAAAGTTGGTAGATTTTTTTTTTCAATCTTTGAAACATCAAAATTCTTTTGGAAAACTTTATTTCTATGCACTTGAGATGTCATGAGTATGAAAGGATGAAAGATGAATTGATATGATTTTGAAACCTCTAAATCAACTTAAACATGATATTTTTATATGTGAATCCCCTATTTATATGATTGATAGAACATTTGAACACTTTTGAGTCTAGATCACATTGCACAATTCTCATGATTCGAAGGGATTAGTAGATTTGTGGATTAGTTAGACTGAGATTTAAGGTGTCAAGGGACCAAGCCGGGGTACTTTGTCCATCCTTGTTCGTGTGAAAATAAGAAAAAAGAACGAAAGATATGGATTTCTAAAAATCCTATCTGATATGTACGAAAAGAAAAAAAAAGAAAAAAGAAAAAGAAAGTATGGGTATTATTGTGAAAATTTTCGAAAAGGGCTACCTATTACCTACCAGGGGATGGTCTACCCATAACCAAAGCTGGAAATGGAAAGTAGTGTGAAAGTCGTCGAAGGAACGGTCAGGAAAATTCCTGTCATAGGCACTTGGTTGATCTTTACACTCTTAGATCTTTGGTTTAGCTGATTTATGAAGAAGGTAATCCTGAAAAGTCATGAGATGAACTTGCACAATGCACACTAGACCATACATGTTCGGTTTCTTCTATTTGTCAATAAATTGGTGGGGATTCTATGTGAACACTAATTATATTTGAAAAATATAGGATTTCAATCTCTCATCATTTACTTTTTTTTAATTTTTGTACTTATATGTCTTAAAGTCTATAGAAACATAGTTTCCAAGAGTTAGTTGAGTTTTCAGAAGAAAAAAAAAAGAGATTGTTTCACACTTGTTTTGATCGGGACTAGTAAAATGCTGGTTGGGGGGGTGTGTTGAGCCTTTAATTTATACATATCCTAACCCATTACATTGCATCTTATGCATGATTTACAGTTTAAAAGAAATATCTAATGCGTGTTTTGTGGATGTAGGAATGAGAGAAGGATTACACCAAATAAATTATCAAAATACCACATTTAAAAGGCCAATGATGATGACCCAAGGTGGGCCAAAGAGGAAAGAAGGAGAGAAGAGAAAGAAAGAAAGAAAGACAAAGTGAAAGGAAGAAGGCTTGACTGGTCTAAACCGGTCGGCCATGTGTTGCCCCCTCTTGTGAAACTACTGGAGCAAGGACCACATTGGTCCGACCGATCAAGACTGGTCGTCCATGAGGTCGGGCTCCTCTTTGGAATCTCTAGACTGTCCACTGGACAGGTCTGACTATTCAAGACCGGTCGGCCATCCAAGCCTGACCGGTCAAGACCGGTCGGTCAGTGATTTCTGCTGAAAATCAGCAATTTGCATAGCAAGCTCCAAAAAAACATGCGCAACTGCATAACGGGGTGCGAAGTCTGGAAGATTCTGAGGCAGTTGAGCCTCTCTACCATAAAAGGACACCTAAGGTTTGTTCCTAAGGCATCATAGACGATCAGGGACTTCATGGGAGGTGAAGAGGATCGTCGTGGAGCATTTACAACTCTCTCGAATTCGATTTTTTTATGCTTTTAGTTAGTTTTGCATTGTTTCTAGTAGAAGCATGATAATGCTCGGCTAGTTACACTTAGCTAAGGCTAAGAGGTGAAGCTTGTGGGTAGTTATCATATTGAATTCGTTTTGATTCAATTACTCTATTTAAATTTGGATTTTAAGTTCTAGTTTGAATAAAAGTTGATATTTTTTTATGTTTTATGAGAGTTCATGTGCTTCGGACATGGGTTCCTTGCAATTCTCTGAGATTATCATGTTTGGTTTGATTAGATTCGAATTGTAGTAATCCTTGAGCATACCATGGTCCATTGGCATGGTTGTTACTTTGAAGGCTACATATTCGAATTCTACTTGCTTCATTAAGACAAGAATCTTATTCTTCAACTTAAGTGGGGATTGGTTGTGTTTGAATGTTAAATCTTCCAACTTGAAGAGAGATGGAACTTCAATTCTAGTTGTATTATGCTTGGATGAATGAATTCACATGAGACTACTACAAGTGGATCCTTGAGGCCTTAGTTCCATTAAATTATAGAATTTTCCTTAAGTTACTGTTTTACGTTAGTTTATGAGATTGAAATATGAAATTATTGAGATTGGAGTTGCTGGAATAAATTAGGGTTTTTTACCTAATTCCCTTGTGGATCGACCTCGGTCTTATCGAGATTATTACTACATCGCAGCCTTATACTTGACGTGAGCGGACAATAGATTAGATGGAAAATAAATATTATGGTGGGCCCTAGGTAGTTTTTAATGGTTACATTCAATCACCATTATTTTTTGTGGTGTGGTCCACTTGAAAATTGAATCTTCTAAAGTTCTAGGACCACATCCTAAAATGATATGAAAATATGTTTGGATGACATGGATATACAACACATTTATAAAGGTAGGCCCATGGTTAGGGTAACACCTACTAACGTGTCACCTGGACAATGCCTAATCCGGTCCCTCTTTAAATTTTTTATTTATGGGCATTGATAAGCTCACATGCATGCGCCATAAAGTTCCTGTATATGCCACATATGTACCAACATGGTACCATAGGTTCAAGGTCCAGTCCATCAATCAAAATGGTACCATTATAATGATGCCCGTAACTCAAGAATCAGGTTGGTCAACCTGCCAGGTGGGCTATAGTTTGCAAAACAAATGTACAACGTAAAATACTTTGATGAGATTTTTTCAACCCATCCACATGTGTTCCAATATTGAGGCCTGCATGCTAATGGTGTTTACACCTACCTTGGCCTAGTCCATACAACCCAATGGAATGACAACACACGTTAGCATTATGTATAAATGATGGACAAAATCTTTCTCGCATTCTGAAGATATCTTCTAAGTACCCCACTTCCTTCGATGAAATGCGACCTGTCAAAATCAAAATGGCTTACAGTCGTACGCATTGTAGTGGTAAAAAAAATGACACTGAGATAGGGACACTTGGTTGTCATATGAATGGCACGTGTGATCAAGCAATGTGCTTAGCAAGCTTATAAACCCCCGTCGAGACTGAAAATCTTGTGACACAAGATCCACATAGCAAGGTCATGTCACACAATCATATCGAAAAGAGAAATTTTTATAGATGATCGGTGCTTTCACAAAGACTACGGATGGTTGAGAAATATATTCTTTCAAAATTAGAAGGAGATCAAGGGATACGATGAGGAATCCAAGTCCGACCGGAATATGGTCTCATAACCTTCGAGGATAAAATATGGACCAGCAAGGAAACTTAAATATAACCACCGTCCTTCATAGTCTATATAAATAACACTTAATGAAGAGCTCGGGGTAACACTTCACCAACATACATACAATCTCTCTCACAACGCAACACTGTTTATCTTAGTTTTAGCCTTAGGTCCTCCACTTCTATCGAGCCCTTACCACTACAAGTTTAGAGTTTAGTATAGCTTAGATCCACTACTTTCTAACACCATCACTATAATACACCTTAGGAATAGTGTAAATATTCACGAACTCTGTCGTTGGGTGTCACGCCCCAAATTTGGTTCTTGACGTCCATTCGCCGTAACCCGAATTCAGAGGTGACAGCCTCCGTAGTACCCCGATCTCGGATCCTAACCTCACACGCTAGGTTCCAATCCTGGGATACCACAAGGAGGATATTAGGGTCTGAATTTTTTTTGAAACATGAGCATCACCATATGAGTACCATCAAAGACAAACATAATATTTCCACTAAGTCATTTCGTTTACATACAGTACTGAAAGGTAAATACACAATGCGTAAATATAAAAACTGTGCACAATCCGGCACCTCCTGCTACTGCACTCCCAACTCCAACTCAACGTTGCTGATACACTCTAGTATAACCTGCAGCGTAACAAACGCGCATAAGCTTCGAACAAAGCTTTGTGAGTGCGTGTGTGCTTGTGCAATGCGTATGGTAAGCATGATAAATATCAGAGTAAGCAGTAAAGCATGATGAAAAATCTAAACCAAAACTTAGCCTAATTAGGCTACACGATCATGTGATATGAATAACCAGCCTACCATGGCTATGCAAGCATGCAATACAGATAACTAGCCTGCATGGCTATATAAGCATGTAATACAGGTAACCAGCCTGTCATGGCTATGCAAGCATGTAATACAGGTAACCAGCCTACCAAGGCTATATACTCATACTATGCAATGGCCTACAGGGCCTAATGTCACATGCAATGATCCAATGCATGTATGCAAATCACCACCTCTCAATACAGTGGTCCAGATACGAACAGTTATATCGCGATCGCCCAAGCAATGCAGGACTCGGAACTGGTAGCTCGCCCAGGCTTACAGCCCCGCCCACATCACACCCGCCCATGTTAGGACCGTCCCACACCATACAGAACATCAGTCACATCACTGATACCAATACCATCTCTGAAACAGAACATCACCGGGGTCTCATAGACCTCACTACTCACCGGTAGAATGCCAAAGCCTATCTGGTGCAATAGCAGACCTACTCACAGCTGGTCAAACTCAACCCACTTTGCCAACACTCTTCCGACAGGTTAGGTCAGACCTCCTTCCAAACTGACCACGTGCAGTGGAAAACACCGCCGTTTGGTATTCGGCATACTGGTGTATGATTAAACCACCCGGTCCTTGAATGGAGCACCCACCTTGGTACCAATGGGATTAGAGACTTTCACCTAGGGACATCTTTGGCATCTAGTTTAAAGATCACATATTTTCGGTGTTCTGCAAACCACGATGGAGCTGTGGTTGCAATGTAGTAACCATGCTATATGCGGCACAAGCAGACGGTGCGAAATGCAACCATGCATACAAACGTGGGACGACATGCCCGTGCAAGTCTCCAAAGAGCACCATAAAACTATAGGGTCTCAAATACAATGTCACCGTCAACTGGTAATGAACTGCACGACAACGCGACCGCTATGGCCGGTTGATACAAGACAATCAGATGAGCCAAGCATTCATGATGCATGAGACAGTATGAGTGCCAACAAGTAGTCAATCTACCACGATGGCAATAAATCAATCTAGTCCAACCTATTTGAAATATGATTAAGATGAGGGGACACATATGAATGATTGAGTCATAGTGCGGGATGTCGCTAGCCAGGGAATCTCGCACTAAGGGCTACAAGGTATGCTAAGCTATTCCTACCATACAGTGTAAGTCAAGATGATAGACTCCTGTCATCGAATAGTCCCATACCTATTGGAGAGGTTTTCGATAGAGAGCACATGAATTACATTTGCGCTACTACATCTCGAATGCTTAATGAATGCGTTTATGTCACGCCCCGAAATTCATAACCCGAGTACAACGACCCAAAGCCCGAATTCCAGTGTGTGAATATAAAATTCGACCATAGATTCCTTGAGATTCCATTCTACACATCGCATATCTAAAATAAATCCCAAATATAATCTTTCTTTTCCACTAATATCTTATTACATTGAATTTTACAAGATAAAATAAATCAACTATAGTGGGCGTTTGAGTAACACGTGACCATCTGAATACTCTGCTCCGGCTAAGTCTTTTCCTTCCTGAAAACCTGCAAGAACTGTGGTGATTTTGGTGAGCTAAAAGCCCAGTGAGGTCATTCCATCACATGTAATATTCCAGTTAATAAGAGACAGGATGTGAATCATCAACGGATAGAATTGTATAAAATATACGAGGATAAGGTTATAATTGATACACTTTATGATTTATTATAAATGAAATATGATTATCATGATGTCATATATGTCATGATACGTGTGAGAGCAATAAACGTCTAGGAACTCGCTGCCACTGAACATTAAGAACCTGTCGCAAATCAACCATGCTTACCTAACCGGTACAACGAGGTGTCAAATTAATCATGCACGCCAGTGGGCAAATCAACCATGCACCACTGATCCAACCGAGCAAATCAATCATGCTCAATAAGTGAAACGACCAGAACTCGCTTCCACTGAACATTAGGAACCTGTCGCAAATCAACCATGCTCACATAACCGGTACAGTGAGGCGGCAAATCAACCATGCACGCCAGGAGTCAAATCAACCATGCTCCTGTTCTGTCGCAGTGTATAAATGTATGTATGTCATGAGTTATGGAAGCACTCTTCAAGCATACAATGCATATCAACTCAATTCCAATCACACCATGCATATGTTATTTTCATTTAGATAGTTAATTCTTTATCTAATTTTAGTTATCGTTGATCGAGGGATTTGAGAAGATCATCGTGTAAGGTTTAATACGTTGACGCTTAACTAAGGTTGTTCCAAGAGCTATGTATTGCATATTATTTAAGACTAAGTTGTTGTCGATCAGTAAATTTAAGAATAATGTCACGTGGAATCTTGAGAATACCACGTGTATTTAGAGTTGAATGTTGATGACATCATATGTAAGAAATCCTAAATCGAATTGTTGTAGCATTCTGACACGTGCATTAAAAAGGAAAACTTGAGAAAATTATCTCAATAAGAAAAGGATAACTGGCATAAGAGCTTTCAAGGATACAGAGATAGGAGATGGATGAATCCCTTACCTAGGATTCCATGATACGGAAGAAAACATAAAAGTATGCCTAAAATTCTAACTAGAGAATGAGACTTTATAAATTGAACGTAAACAGAGGAGAACACTAAAGAAAAATTAACAAAGAAAGTTACGTGAAATGAATCGCTCACTTCATATGACGACGTGTTTCATGCTTCTAAAATAGTCCCAGTTCAAGTCTAAGTTGACTCAGCGGGTTGGATCGGCTCTCTCTCTCTCTCCCTCCTCCTTCCTCTCTTTTTTCCTTTCTCCTTCTTTCCTTCTTCTTTTCTTTTTTCTTCTTTCTTCTTTTCTTCTTCTTCTTCTTCATCTCTTTCTTCCTTTCTTCTTCTTCCTTTCTCTTTCTTCTTTTCTTCTTCTTCTTCTTCTTCTCTTTCTTCCTTCCTTCTTCTTCTTTTGTTTATTGGGATTCGGCCCCAGCAACAGCAGCGGCGTGGGAGCTACTCTCTCACGTCATCTCTCTCTCTCTCTCATCACTTCTCTCTAACAGCTCTCTCTCTGGCGTTCTCTTGGAGGAAAAGAGAGACTACCATGGCCCATATATACAGCTCGACGACGAACGGACGGTCGACGAGTTGCGAACGGATTCTCGGATGCGTTTCCGAGTAGAAGAAGGAAACTGTATAGTTTCAGGACTCCTTTGCATGTGAAGCTCGTTGGAAAGCTAGGTGGGGTCCACACGAAGGTTTGGAAGAGGCCTGGCCCACCCATGCATCGTAAATCTGTCGATCTTGGAGTTTCTTGCATCTAAGGGTCGGTTTTGGAAAGCTGTGGTGGACCGTACGATCTCCCAAACATAATGAGGTCACCTACCTCCTACGTCCGTACGAGGGACGCTCCAGATGGACGGATTGGATTAGCTGCGGGGGTCCACTGTGATGGACGGTGTGGCCCACAAACGGCGACAGGGGCAATGCTGCCGCTGTTTCGCGTCCGAAGAGGACGTTTCGTCCGCGCTGCGTGAGAATCGCGGTCAACGCGCGTTTGACCGCGTGGCCGGCCGCTGCACTGTACACGTGGGCCCCACCTTGAAGTATATGCAAGATCCACTCCAATCATCCGGTAGGCCATCAAATTTAGAGGTGTGACACAAAAAATGAGGCAGATCCGAGCTACGGTGGCCCACTTATGGCACGATTTTCGATTAGAGCTTTTGTAGGATGATCGGAGGTTTAAAACTTCATGTGTATGGTTAGATCATGTCCTAGAGCTAATATATAGAGTTTTGCATGATAATGATCGTCCGAAATCATGATACTTGAAAATGGCCACATAACTTAAGTTTAACTAATGGAATTTTCGTACTTATTATAAATCTATGATTTTTATGAGGTCTGACACTTCTGCACTGTTTTAGGATTCATTTGAAGCAACTTTAATAAAGGGAACATACTAAAATTTCTTACGGTTTAATTAATATTAATTTATCAATACTTAAGTTACTTAATTTACTAATTAATTAACTAATCTATAATTTACATTATTCTAAGATCCTAGGATGTTACAAACACACCCAAGCAGGTTCATAGGGCCAATAAATCCCTGATCTAAGCACTTGCCTTGTGACGGACACGATGTACAGGTCAATTTTATAGACAGACATGTGTACAGGGCGATGCACGGCGGGTTTACATCGATCGCGTACTTCGAAATCGGAGTGGACGGTTGATCCTCCGGTCTAGCAACGATAGATCCTTCTAACGGTCAGTTTATTGATTTAGTTAAATATACTGAGTTTTCAAAGGCCTTACAAAGTGTTAATTATGGGCTGTGTATGCATGTGAACAACACAGCCCATAATTTAAAATTTTCACGTGTGAACCTGCACTCGTGTAGTTACTCGTGCACCCAAATTTTCGGGGTATTACAGTCTATGCCCTAGTGGTCCCCGACTAACAATGGTGATTCAGGATGCATACTTATTACACATGCATGACGGTCGTTGAAGCATATAGTATAAAGATCACATATGAGTATTCCAACAACACTACGTGTGGCAACAGACATACTAAAACCATTATAAAAAGATAATTCACTTATAACACAAACAAACACAAAGAGATAGGACCCTAAATGGATGGTATACAACAACACAGATGGTCCAACAATTGAACGGTGTGGATTAACCTTCAACATTTAGATACCCGAATGGAAAGAAAAATATTGAATACACTACCGACACATCAAAGGTAGAACCTACTTGAGCGGCAATAGTAGAATACCCAAAATCATGTCGAGACCCATAATCTTGTAGTACAGTTGAGATAAACACAATAATGGTCCGTAAAAGGAATGTTATAGAACGGGTTGCAAGATAGACAGGTCATGACAGAGAATCATAAATGGTAGGGTAATCTGAAATAGATGATCAATACGATGACGTCCAAAAAGGGACGACAGGTCTAACCTCATACTGCAAGATAGGCTCCATATAATGGATGGCATAGATGACATACTAACGTCGAGGATGAGCCCCACACTCGTCCTAAAGGTAAACGGACGGTGTGGATGGGATATACACGATATGGTGGTCTTTAATAGTTGGGTACAAGGGTAGGAGGGGTAAGTCATATAAGTATACAACAAGCTGAGTTACCAGGATCAATCAACATGGTGAGTGAACAAGGTGAGTCAATAAGGCAGGTTGACAAGGCGGGTCAACATAGTGAGTTAACAAAGTGAATTGACAAGGTAGTTCAACAGGGTGAGTTTAAGAAAGTAGCCCTGTGATTTAGATCGAGCGAACTTTAGGGATGACCTTTCAATAAGGGTTTACACAACTAATCATCAAGGTGGATCCACGGGATGGACAACACGGTCATTCGAACACGCACACTAAGGTGGTCCCAAGGCCATCCTGTACATAACATGCTAGGGTCCATTCATTTGGATGGTTTGGATCAAGCACAAAATTAAGGCGGTCCTATTGGATGGCTAACATACATATCGCACCATAGTGGCCAATGGCTGACGTGGATAGAACACATGAATAACAAGGTGGACCCGTGGTTGGGGATAACCACACAAAGGAGTGGGGAAGCCATATACATCAATGGACCCCAACAGTTTGGAATCAACTCGATATTTGTGCTTTCCCACTAATCAAGTGAGATGGCAACCAAACACCATGGTGGGGCCCGCACACCACACGTGTGGAACCCCACCCATGGCTGGGTGACTTAAGAACAGGAAGAATGGCAAATAAACATAACAGATGGGTCCTGTAAAGTTTTCAATGGTAGGCATTCAATCACCCTTATTTTCTACGTGTGGCCCACTCAAAACTGGGCCCACACCCCTGCCAAGAAGAACGACAAGGTATACCCAACATTCATCAAGGTGGGACCCAAAGTTGGGCCCCATCACCTTTGGTTAGATGGATAAATAAACATTACAATGGCCCCAAGAAAGGTTTCAAAGGTGGGCATCAATGACCACTGTTTCCTACAATGTGGTCCACCTGAGGTTTGTATTTACCTCATTATGAGGGCCCACGGCCCTAAAATAATATGGAAAAATAGATGGTCGGCATAGATAAAACAGATGCATCGTGGTGGGACCCACAGGGTAGGCCACCTGCTGGGTAGCGTGCCAAAGCACGCTACTTGGAGCGTGGCACCCAAATGGGCCCCAAGAGTTTTGAATCAAACTGATATTTTTATTTTCTCCTTCATCTATATATATGTGATCTTATGAATAGGTCGAATGACAAATAAACATCACTGTAGGGCTGGGAAGGTTTCAACGGTGGAGATCATTATTCCCACTGTTTCTCGTGGCATGGCCCACTTGACAATTGGATATGCTTAAAGTTTGGGCTCAGCCACTAAAATGAGCCGGAACAACATATGGACGGAATTGATAAAGCACATACATTCTAGGTGGGTCCCACTAGTGGGCCACCTGCTGGGCAGCCCAGCCAACCCACGGCCAGTGCTCCCTTCCTTTTCTCTCTTCTTACTTCCTTTATTTATTTATTTATTTTTTATCTCATCAAGAGGGACCCACAGAAGTTTTCGATCAAGCTGATATTGTTGCTTTCCCTTCCTGCACACGTTTGTGAGCTTATGACCAGGTTGGATCTCAAATAAACATCATGGTGGGCCGTAGGAAGGTCTCAACGGTCTGTCACTATCCCCATTGTTTTCTCTCAAGTGGGGTCCACTGGAGATTTGGATCTGTCTCATTCTTCAGACCATGCCCTAAAATGATCTCCTCAAATGGATGGACGGTGTGGATATAGCACCCGCATCATGGTGGGACCCACGAGTGGGCCACCAGCTGGCATCACGAGCCAGCGTCCGTGGACGCTGGTACGCCCAGCATCAGAGACGCCTCCGCTTCTTCTTTCCTTTCTTTTTTTTTGTTGAGTGGTTTTGATCGAGTGGGGCCCACATAAGGGTGATCTACTCCGTTCATCAGGTTCCTCGGCTCATGGGGGACCCAATGAGCCCAATATTGGGTATGTAATTCGGTCTAGAAACATTAAGGTGGGCCAAAGATGGTCCAACACTAGGCACCATCCTCTTCACTGTTTCCTGTAGTGCGGTCCGCTTAAGATTTGGATCGGCTTCATATTTGGGCCTTGGCCCTAAAATGATCTGGGAAAAAGATGGACGGTGTGGATACAGCATAAACATCAAGGTGGGTCCCAGGAATGGGGACCCCATTCACACGTCCAGGTGACGCTGGACTGTTCCAGCGTCTCTGACGCTGTGAACATCCAGCGTCTGACGTTCCCCTTTTTCTTTCTTGCTTATTTCAAGTGGGGCCCACATAGGTATAATCCAATCCGTTCATCAGGTTCCCCAACTCATGAGGAAACCGCAGAGTCCAATATTGGACAGGTAAAAAATGCTCACAAACATCACGGTGGGCCCAAAGAGTTTCAACAGTGGACATCCTTATCTCCACTGTTTTCTATGGTGTGGTCCACCCGAGATCTGGATCTACTTCATTTTTTAGTACCCAGCCTTAAAATGGGCTGGAGAAACAGACGGATGGCTTGGATCAAATACATGCATCAAGGTGGGTCCCACAAGTGGGGACCCATGGTCAACGCCCAAAGGGGCTTTCAGCCCAGGCGCTGCTGGGCAGCAATGTCCTCTGGACGCTGTCTGTCCAGCGACACTCTCTTCTACCCTTTTTTTTATTATTATTATAGTTAAGTGGGGCCTATTCATGGATGATCCAACTAATCCATCTTATTGCCCATCACAAGGTGGGCCCAAGGAAAGAAAATGAAAGGTAACCGAGAAAAAGGGGGGGAGTTTGCACTCATAATGATGGTTGGATGGTTGGATTGCTGATCGGACAGTTCGGATGATGATTGGGGTCCTCCAAGCTTGATCTCCTCTTCAATCTCTCTAACTCTCTCTTTCTCTCTCTTGATCTCCCTCTAAATCTCTCTACTTCTCTCTCTTCTCTCTCTCTCTCTCTCAAATCTCTTTCTCTTCTCTCTCCTTTCTCCTTAGAAATCCTATGGACGAGTGGTGCTTGGGGTTTTTCTAGAGGAGAATGGCTAGCATGGGAGGGGGTACATGAGGTAATGATGATGATGATGGGAGAGGGCATGTGAGGTATGAGTTGCATGATTAGAGTTGACTTTGGAGGTGAGAGAGTGATGGGGTGGGTATGGTGATTGATTTGACATGTACTTGGGATTTGTGCAAGTGGGGCCCACGCCACACGCGCGTTACGCGGCCCACCTCGGATTGCGCAAAAGTACGCATCTTTCAAACCGAGTATCGCAATGGGGCGTGCCGCGCAGCGTTGGAGTCGCAGCGCCTACGTGGTCGCCGGGGTATAGGTCTTGGGTCGATACAGTACTAAAATAGGGTCGCGATCAAGGCTTGCTAATCTGGTCCATCCGTGACGTACTGGTACCGGAAACTAAACGTACGGAGGGCAATTCAGGGTACGGGTCTTACATTGGGTCCCTGATTAATCGAGTTCACACTTGAAAGATCACACTTGTTACATCCTACTGGCCATACACCTTGATTATTTGTGCACACAAATAATTGTAGGTAATTATCTTTTATTTTCTCTGCTTATTTTAGTTTACTGTTGCTAATTGTATTGATCTTAATTCAAAATAAATAAAATCACTGATAAGCCTTTATTTTTAATCTTATTTATTCATTATGGCATCATAATTGAGAAAGCTAAGGACAACAATCACCGTTGAAAGAAAAGTCCTTAGTTCAAGGCAAAAAGATCTCATTGAAGGATTATTCCTTTCCAAATTGCTTGATCGTTGCAACATTAATGGCTAGATAATTAGGTCAACCTTCACAAGTCTGATCTTACGATTCATTTGATGCCTAGGGTTGTAAACGTTCAATTGAGCTTGAGTCGAGCATGACTTTGGTACGCTCGATAGTATCCTAATCACATAGTTTTGACTGAATATGGGTTCTTCATTAACACATTTGATCTTATGTCGGATTGAATTGCAACAAATGGAACTAGATTTTCTTTTTGAGGAAACATGTACACAGTTGGACAAACTTTATGGATGGATTAGATCTCTTACATATGCGCCATGCAGGCACATGTGTGGAGAATACTGGAGCTTTAGTGCACATGCATGTGTTCTTAGCTAAGCTCTAAGCTTCTTTACTCATGCATCGGCGGTAGACTCACAAGAGTTTTAACACAAGGTCATGGGTTCAAGTGCCCATTGTGGTGTGAGTGTGTGGGTGTGTGTGGGGGGCTGTGGGTGCATGCGTTCAAAAAATGCTCTTAGCTTCTTTTTACCGCAGTTCTCATTTCATTTTTCAAAATAAGGGCAGATAGGTCATTTCTCTCTCACTAATATATTTGGAAGGATGTTTAAGTAAATATGAAAGTTGAAAATAGTTATGGAAACCCAACAATTGTGAGGAATTTTTTGGTACAAATCCCAATTTTTATGTACATAGGAATTGAATAATGGGTTAACATCCTTCTGTCTCCGTCAAATCCTTTCTTTTCAAGTTAACTTTATATAAACTAGCGGTCAATATCCTTCTTCGCCTCTCTTTTCAAGTAATCTTTATATATATATTAATAGTTGACTTGTAAATTTTCATTTTCTGCTTAGATTTCATCAAAGGATGGCAACCACTATTCACATGATTCCACCCCACTCTGTATTTGAATCACCCTCAAAAGTTTTCTTCTGAACAAGTATTGCTAAAATTTCCTTATGCTTTAGTGAACTACAATCTTCGTTGGTTGGTAAATGAATGTTAATATCGCTAAAGAAAGCGGTTCTTAGGAGATTAAAAGCACATGGACCATGGCAGAATCCACATGATAAATGGTCTAGATTGATGGCTGGTCTCCTACAATAAATGTGGACCATCCATTTTCCTAACAATTAATTGAATGATGTTAGGATGGTCTCTATTCAAAGTATTCTTTACGAGCTCAAACATTTAACAGTGTAACTCATATGATGGACAATTTTAAATTGATGATTAGACAATTTTCCTAAACAAACGTGGATGAAAGGAAAAGGAGTATGATCATGGATCTGGATTCTATCATATGATTGCGTTTTCAGCTGCATTTATCTTTCAAAAATCACTTTTATTAGGCTGTCTCAGTCATCTGGGCAAGGGCCAGGAAAATGGGTGGTTTAGATTAATTGTATAAAATGGTCTACTAATCAATATGAACTGTCCATCATGTGGATCCATACTAGAATGTATGTGCCTTATAAGGATTACTTCAATTTGGGTCCACTATGGGTTATATGCGTCTAAACTTTCAAGAATCACTTTGATTATATAATACTAATATCAAATCTAGTTTTTGTCATTGATTGGTCCAACTGAGATGACATTGAAAATCAATGGCTCGATTTGACTGATCTTTAGGTAAAACTGGCCAATCTAAATGATGCTAAAGGTGAACAGCTCGATTGGACAAATATAAAAGATAAATATAATTCACTTAATCCGAAACTGAGGATCAATGGTCCAATTGGACTAATATTGGACATAAATAGCCATATCGGACTAATAATAAAAATCAATAGTCTCATTGAACCGATGTCGAAGTTGAATGGTCTAATTTGAGGGACATTAAAGATAAATAGTTTAATTGGACCGATATTGGTCTGGTCAGTCCAAAAATGAAGATCAATAGTTGGATTGGACCATATTGAAAACGAACAGTATTATTATGTTGAGATCAGAGATGAATTATTAGATTAGGCTAACATTGAAAATCAATAGGTGGATTAGACTGATTTAGAAGTCAAATCGTTGAATCGAAACAATACAAAAGATGAACAATCTAATTGGTCCTATATCAAAGAAAAATAGTTTGATGTAACCGATATTGAAGATGAATGATCTGATTGGGCTGATATCGATATCACTAGTTTGATATTGAAGATGAATAGTTTAATCAGATCCCATCAACAATATCAGACCATTAGACCATTGATCATCATCCCATTGATCAATTTCAATACAATAAGACCATCTTCAAGATCGGACCAATCAAAGCACTAATCTTCACTGTCAACCCCATTGGACCATTCATCTTTGATATTGACCTATTGACCTAATTATTCCATTCGGTTATACATCAACCTAGTTGGGTGACCGATTTTTAATATTTATCCAATTAGAACATTCAACTCCCATTTTAACACATTAGAACAAATAAAATTAAATATCAATCCAATTTGACTATTGATCTTCAATTTGGGACAAATCGAACTGTTTATCTTTGATTGGTCCAGTAAAAACCACTCAACTTTACTATCATTTGAATTGGCCCATTCGGCTTTGACAATGGTCCAATCGGGTCTTTGATTTTTAGTACTAGGCAAATTTGATGATTCATCTTCAATTTTAGCATAATTGGATAATTCATCTTTAATATCGATCCAATCAAATCATTAATCTTTAATTTTAGAGTGATCAAACCGTTGTTATTTGATATCGGTCCAATTGGGCCATTTATCTTTAGTATCATTCAAAGTGATCCAATTGAACTAGCAATCTTCAATGTCAAAGTGATCAAAGTAGTTTCATCTTTGCTATTGGTCCAATTGAGTCATTCATAGTTAGTATCACTCAAATCGAGCCATTTAGCTTTATCATTGGTTCAATCCGGGTGGTTAAATTTTAGTACATCACAACTTTTCACATTACTAGACTTTCCATCTCCATGTCGGTCCAATCAAATGTTTGATCTTTAATTTTGTACTGAATAGTCAAATCATCTTTGACACCGGTCCATTCGGGCCATTCCTCTTTCTTAGTGTTCAGGCCTTTTCAGCTTGGACATGCATTAAATGGAGCCATTGATTTTCAACACCGGCTTAGTCAACTCAATCATTACAAAGACTAAGCCTACCGTCTAACTAGGCATACCTATGATTATGGACCAAAAGTGCAGCCCCCATGGACTTGAACCATTTGTCATGTGCGCCCTACAATTATCGGGGAGAGAGAGAGAGAGAGAGAGAGAGAGAGAGAGAGAGTAATTTCACAAAATAAACTATAATAAATTTTTTTGATAGGATTAGAAGTTAAAAATAGTACATAATTAATCTATTTTAGAATGATAGATAAAAATATTTTGATGTAACCAAATGGTGTTACTATGATAATATTATATGATTTTATAAAAAACAAAAATTTATGAAGTTTGGTGCAACCAAGTGCACCCTTAACTAAGTGTGCGACTTTTCTCAAAGGAGTTGAAATGCTTCTTCTTCTTCTTCTTGTTCTTCTTCTTTTTTATGTGGCTGTGCTAGGGGTGCAGCTTAGGCTGGTTGGGGTGGGTTGAGAGTCAACTTAAGCCCAACCCGGTATCAAGAGGATCCAATCCATAACCCTACCTAAGCAAACTTCCAACCTAAGAAGCCCAACCCGACCCATGCCCCTACACCAAATACAAGGGATTATTCCCAACCCAAGGTAGCCTGATCCGAATTTGCTAAACCCAAATCCGATCTTTAGATAAGTTGTAAAATTTGTAACTTTTTTAACTCTTTCTCATGACTCGAACAACCACCTTTAAGCTATTTCATGACTCTTCAAACCCTAAAAGCTCTAAATTAGAAATCATAACTTACTGAAAAAATGGCAAAAAGTCAAAATTAACCCATTAAAAGACAGGTCGAACTTCTCAATAGCATTCTAATATCATATTATACTCATAAAATGGATAACTGGTCACAAAGTTAGAGTCATTGGAAGCCATAGTGCGCACCAAACACTTAATCACGCTTTGTAGCTCAATTTCTTCAATCTTTGTTGTCCATATGATTGTACTTAACTTTGTCTTACCTCAAAAGGTCATGTGAGAGGCCTTGTACATAGACTTTCACACACACACACACACACACACACACACACACACACACACACATATATATATATATATATATATATATATATATATATATATATATATATCACTTTTATTTTTAGTTTTTATAGATCTCTCTCTCTCTCTCTCTGGATTCAATGCCTTTCAAAAGAAGACTGCAATCTCTTCACTAACATGAAAATAAAACCTTGAGTGGACTTCTTGATGATAAGGCAATTGGCAAATATGGGATCTAAATATTTAATAAAACTTAAATGATCATATGTGAGTACAAAGTTGTCCTTTGGTGTACGTAAGTATCTCCTTATTGGCATAGTGCTTGCATTAAGGCAATCCATAGTTCCAATAGTACTGACAACCTTGGCATCAGAGCACTAGTGCACTACCCAGTACGCCACTAAAAACCCATTAAACCTTTCTTTAGAACATGCCCAAACAAATCACTTACAAAGTGTAGTTGTGACATGTAAAACCCTACACATCCGGCATACATGACACTTCTCCAATTGTTCTTTAGGCAAGAGCTTGTTTCTAATAAGCAATCTTAAATGTACTCATCCCAGTGCGGACTCTAAATTGTCCCTTTGTGAGTTCATGTGCAACACAAACATGTAACTTACAAACTTGTTTATTAACCTCAATGCTTCAATACCGCATCCTAACTATACAGCTAGTGATATTGATGCTACACCTCACTAGGATATTGTACCCTGTGGCACACATGGAAGCAAATTGCCCGTGACAAGTAACTCTCCCTGCAGCATGACATGGACCAACCTTTGTGGGGCCCACCATGATATATCAATTTTATCCATGTTGTCCAACCATTTTTCTAGCACATTTTAGGGCATGACCCAAAAATGATGGAGATCCAAAGCCCAAGTGGACCACACCACAGAAAACAGTGGGGATTGAATGCCCACCATTAAAAACTTCCTAGGGCCTGTGGACCCTCGCCGTTTCCGCGCTCCCACATGACGTTCTCGTCCCTTCCCTTTTCGGAAAAAGAAGGAGAGGATGTGTGAGTGCGAATCGCCGTTTGTGCCACTGGCTTGCCTCATTCCTGAGGGCTTTGTTTGGTTGTCTTGTTTAAGTTGGATGTGTTTAAATGAGTTTATATAAGACCAGAGTCGCCACTAGCCAATTACTTCGAATCTACAGTCGGCTAGACCCCGTAGAAACGTTAGAGAAGGGAATCCGAAGATTCATTCATCTAAAATGACTCCTTTTGATCTGCGGCCAGAGATTCGAGGTAAGGGATCACGGTTACAGAGTGGGAAGAGGTTAAGCACCCCACACACTGCCCGTACCGAAGTACGGTCTCTACTTCACATAATCGAATTAATACTTGAAAGTCTGTTTTAATCCTCATACATTCTCATAGATGACATGATGCATGAATGCAGGTCTGAACAGTAAGAGTTTCTGATGCGCAGGTTCCAACAACGGGCAAGCCCAGAACATACGCTCGAACTGACAGGTGCTTAATATAAGACGTATGCAGTGTATTTGAATAATCAAGGTGCTTTATAGTGAAGCATGAATGCAGGTCTGAACAGTAAGAGTTTCTGATGGGCAGGTTCCAACAACGGGCAAGCCCAGAGCATACGCTCGAACTGACAGGTGCTTAATATAAGACGTATGCAGTGTGCTTGAATAATCAAGGTGCTTGCAGTGAAGCAGGGGGGTTGGAAGAAAAGTAAATGTTGCACTTATGCTAGATGCAAATGAGATGATGCTGGAAAAAGAGTAGCTGGATGGATGGAGGTGTCGCAAGGGTTGGCTTCGAGTGGCTGGATCAAGACTTGGATGGCTTGGGAGACTTGGGCCAGTGGTCAGGCTGGGCTGGACCAGGGCTAGGCTCTCCTCACTCGGGCACTCCTTGGTAGGAAAATGGGCTAAGGGGTGGAGAAGGGGACTCGAACGGACGGGCTCTCTCTGGCTGGGTTGCTGTGTGCTTGAATGATCAAGGGGAGGGGGGTATTTATAGCAGCGGGCAGTGGCAGAACTCGTAAATATGTTTGGGCGGCCTTTAGGGGGCCGCCCGTACGGCCTTTTCTTGGGATTCAGCAGCAATTCAGGCGGCCCCCTGAGGGCCGCTCGTACGGACTTTTCTTGGGATTCAGCGGCGGTTTGGGCGGCCCCCTGAGGGCCGCCCGTACGGACGTTCTCGGGATTGCTGTTTTGACTCGGTGGGTTAACTCGGTGAGTTGACTCAGCGGGTCGACTCGATGATTTGACTCTGCGGGTTGACTCGATGGGTTCACTCGGTGTTTTGACTCGACGAGTTGACTCAGCGGGTTGACTCAGTGGGTTAACTCAGCGGGTTGACTCAGTGGGTTGACTCAGTGAGTTTGACTTTTTTAGGATTTTTTTGACTAACTTTTCTTATGGGGGGTTTTTCAGGCTGATGTTTAGGACTGGGTTAACTAGGTTCAGGCTTGAGTTGGGCTATGGATTGGGGCTTACAAGGTTGAGTTTGGCTGAGTTTGGACTTGGGATTTGGGGGTATGGTCCTCCATTCATCCAGCTATCTCTACCAACAGGGTAGCCAAAGGTGGAGTATCTACAGATGCCCCTCTTTGGCAGAGGTTGCTTGCAACCGAATGCCAAAGCGAGTGGACACCCCACTTCTGACCCGGTCATTCATAGATCATGGTCTGAAATCTTTGCTTGCCTTTGCATCTGTGCCAGTTGATCGTCTGGAAATTGATCACTCGCACATACCGCGGAAGTTTGGAGAAAACGTTGCGATTGTCCATGCAGTTTGCTGCAACCTGGGTACCAAATCGCAACCCTTCCATTCTCGATCGATACTAACATCGGAAAGGTACAGCAGAGCCTCTGCGTCGCTAGTCTTACGAGGATACTAACCCTGAAACTGATTGTGTGATGTTTGATGTTTTCCCATATCACTCCAGGAGTACTTGTTTCGCTTAACTGTCAACGTGGTTAGACGCCCTGCGTTAGATAGTCTTACGGGATTCTACTACGCCGACTTGGACTCAATCAAGGTACTTCAGGCATCCACGCCTAGGTATGTGCTGGTGAACTCTTTCCACCCAATCTGCTGATTTTGATACTTGGGTCACAATTCATTGTTTCCACCTGTTCAAATGTTTTCTTTAACCGAGCCTTTTGGCTTTCATCTTTTCGTATCTTGGCATGTAGTACGACTGCACTGACATTGGAGTTCAGTTCGACCGTACTTTAAGTGCATTGGATCCTATAGTCTCCGGGGAAACCGCGAGACATCGGATCTTATTTTGATTTTTGCGTCGGCTCCTACCCAGAGATATGGAAGATCTCCTAGTGTTTTGGAGGCAGAACGCTCTACTGAGAAAATATTTTTTGGATTTTTGAAAAAATACCCACTCTGGGGAGAGACACTCCGTAGGGTTTTTATTTGCAAATAGGAATATTTTTTTATCTTTTTGAAATGGCAATCTGGTCTGCATGTGCCTCCACTAGAGATGCCTGTGGGGTCTTTGGCTAACCAACTTTATTTTGAAAGCAGGTAAACATGATGATTGGTGCGATGGATGTTAATGCATGGAGATGCATGATAAATGCATGGCTTGGCTCATTCTCTTTCAGTTTGATGATTTTGTTTTTGCTGGAGATGCAGAGAATTTTGAGCTTATTGCTTGCAGGGTTGTGCTTCCCTGGGGTTTTTCTTTTTTTTGTACGAGTGTTTGGTCAGCGGGTTGGTCAAGATCCCGACGCGTGATCGATCAGGTCCATCGTCCCAAGATGCTGTTTCTTTGCTTAATGAGAATGTACGATGATGTTATCCGACTTCAAGATGTTCTTTTGGGCACAAATGCGATTGAGATGGTGCTTGGTCGCCAGTTTTGCTCAAGATTCCAATTTGCGGGCGATTGGATCCGTCATCCCAAATTGTTAAGAGAGTGGAGTTCAAGACTCCTGAAGTGTAGTGCTGGGGGATAGTGCCAATTTTTGTGATTTTTGTGAATATGTGATCCGAATCTCTATCGGTTATTGAAAGCGAGGAAATATTTTTGTGTTTTTGAAAATTTTTGGCTTGCAAGCAAGGGAAACATTTTTTGTGATTTTTAAAGTATTTTCTTTGAAAGCAAGAGAAATATTTTTGTGATCATTTTGTTTGAAAGTAAGGGAAATATTTTTGTGATTTTTGAAGAGGTGATTTTGTAATGTTTTGTATTTTGTGATTTTTCTGAAATGCAGGGAAAAGTGTGGAATTTTCATCCACTTCCAGCTTCTATGCTGGTAAGGCACCCGATCTATTTTACGTCAGTGAGCAAGACGAGTCTCACACAGTTAAGTGCCGTAGTTTTACATCTTCGGATGAGGGGATTTTGAGGATTTTCAGTCAACACTCCCACAAAGTTGCCTGTTCCTCATGTGCAATGCACATAGACCACGTATCGTCCGACGGACTCCTTCGGCCACAAAATGAGCCACATCCTCACATCTCCCTTTGTCAATCCAGTTTGGGGCCTTGCGTTGCTCACAATTTCGTGAGGATGCGCTCCACCTCCCAACAGCCTTAATCCCCTTCATGAGTTTTGGGAACAGGGAAGGTTCAACAGCGACTTCCAAATCAAGGTTATCTATCACGGTGCGTTCAACACGAACAGGGTTGCGAAGCTCTGCTTGCCACAGCCCTTACCTGTTTAAAAGATTCCAGACACCCGTACGATCGAGTGTCAGCCATGCCTGAAACAGGTTAGGAAAGAAAGCCCCCGAGAAGTTAATCCCAGTGTAGTTTTAGGTCTTTGGACCGCTGGAGATAAATTTGTGCAGTTGAAATTGATGGTGAAATTTTTATTTTTTTATTTTTTGTATTTTTGAAAAAGTTCCAGATTTCAACTCGGGTAATCGAGGTTGATGTTGGTTTTTATAGGAAAGCTCAAAAAATCTTTTTGGTATTTTTTGAAAATGATCTGGATTATCGAACCTTGATACCAGCGGTTGAGGCCGATGCCGGTTTTTGGTTGAAAGCAGGAAAAGGTCCCCCGAGAAATTAATCCCAGTGTAGTTTAAGGTCTTTAGACCACAAAACTGTACAAAACAGAGCAAACACATTTTTTTATTTTTTTTTGAAAAATGTCCGGAGTCATCTGATCTTGATGTGAGCAAACAAGATCGATGCCGCTTTTTATTGAAAATCTCTCGGGATGTCGATCCCGACGTAGTTTAAGGTCTTCGGACTCAAAACTATACAAGAAAGTAGTGGAAATGCATATATATATATATATATATATATATATATATATATATATATATATATGTGATTTTTGAAAAGTGTCCGGTGTCGTCGGATCTTGATTCGAGCAATCAAGACCAATGCCGGTTTTTATTGAAAATCTCTCGGGATGTCGATCCCGACGTAATTTAAGGTCTTCGGACCCAAAATATGTACAAGAGATATGTATACGCATATTTTTTTGGTTTTCAGAAAATGTCCGGGGCCATCAGATCTTGATTCGATCCAGACTGATGCCGGTTTTTATTGAAAGTCCCTCGGGATCTTGATCCCGACGTAGTTTAAGGTCTTCGGACCCAAAATATGTACAAACAGAGCATACATTCTTTTGTGCCTTTTTCGAAATGATCCAGGTCATCAGATCTTGGCCTGAACGGCTAAGATCGATGCTGGTTTTTATTAAAATCCCTCGGGATATTGATCCCGACGTAGTTTAAGGTCTTCGGACCCAAAATATGTACAAGCGATGCTGGAAATCACATTTTTTTATTTTTTAGAAAATATCCGGAATCATCAGGCCTTAATGAAGACCGATGCCCGTTTTTATTGAAAATCTCTCGGGATATTGATCCCGACGTAGTTTAAGGTCTTCAGACCCAAAATATGTACAAGCGATGCTGGAAATCACATTTTTTTGTTTTTTAGAAAATGTCTGGAGTCATCAAGCCTTAATGAAGACCGATGTCGGTTTTTATTGAAAATCTCTCGGGATATTGATCCCGACGTAGTTTAAGGTCTTCGGACCCAAAATATGTACAAGCGATGCTGGAAATCACATTTTTTTTATTTTTTAAAAAATGTCCGGAGTCATCAGGCCTTAATGAAGACCGATGTCGGTTTTTATTAAAAATCTCTCGGGATATTGATCCCGACGTAGTTTAAGGTCTTCGGACCAAAAATATGTACAAGCGAAAATACATTCTTTTTTATGATTTTTTTGAAATGATCCAGGCTGTTGAATCTCAATTTGAACTATCAAGATTAACACTGGTTTTTATTGAAAACCTCTCGGGATGTTGATCCCGACGTAGTTTAAGGTCTTCAGACCACATTTTTGTACAAGCGAACTGTAATCAAGGGTGGAGATTCCAGGGATTCTTCTTAGACTGGTTCAGATCATCAGGTCATGACTTTGAATGGTTGAGATCACTGTTTGACCAAGTCAATTTTTTCTTTCTTTTCCTTGAAAATTCCATGGAGCTTTTCCACATCATCAACCCAATTTCTCACGCATTTCTCACAAGATGAGATTTTGGTGAGATTTCTTCCTTTTTCTCACCATTCTCTTCCATCACTTCATTCTTACAAGGAGGTACAAGATTCACTTGCAACCACCCTTCCTAAGGAGGAGTTCTTCCCAAGGAGAGAGGAGGGGTCGTTTCAATTAGGTGGGAGGTAGGACGGCCTCCTGGGTGCCGCCTGGACCGCCCTTAACCCCGGGTTTCTTCAGTGGGTCGGGTAAAGGGGTGCACCCCCCTTTTCTATATAACATGGGGCACCTTTGCCCCTTCCAACGTGCAATCTCTCTCTTATCTCTCTCATACTCTCTCTTTCTCAAAGTTTTCTCTCTCCTCTTGGTGGTTCTTTGCTTCTCTCAAGTGGTGGGCCTTAGAGAAGTTTTGGGACAACAAGGTGGTCCTTCTTTGGTGAGTGGTAAAGGTATGGACCACTCCCTTTCTCTTTCTTGTCCGTTTCCTTCTTCATTATCTCTTCTCATGGTTCTTTTCTTTTTCCATGTAGCTATTCCAAAAGGAGTGAAGGTGGGCCCAAGTGTTCTTGACCCTTTTTCTAGATCTCCAGTCTCTTTCAAAGGTGGTGCATGGAGAAGAACATTGCGAGCTTTCCATTTCATTTTTTCTTTCCTTCTTTTCACACTCCCTTCATGTGTATGTAAAGGGTAATTTTGCCATGTCCATCAAGTGTGCATGGCAAAATATACTATCTTTTCCATGGGAGTTGGGCCTCTTTTCATATGTATCAAATGGGCTCAAAGTGAAGTCATGGCCCTTGGTGTATTTGATGGGCCCAATGCTTCATTTCGGGCTCCCTCTTACTTTCTCTTTCTTGTCATTTCCTTTGGAGCTTTCTTTTCTTTTCCACTTTCTCTCCAAGATTTGGGCCCATGGGAATGGTAGGGCCCACCTCAAGTTTTGGGCTCATGGGGCTCACTTTGGGTGGCCCCATCTTTCTTCACATGTGTATGGACCAAGGTGACTAGCCCATTCTTCACTTGGATCTCAAGTGGGCTAGATTTCTTAGTTGGGCCTTTATGGACAAGTAGCCCAAATCTTCCACCATCTCTTGATTATGATGCACATCCTTGTACAAAGTGTGGTGGGTTCCTTGGAGTTTTTCCATATGGATGGGCTTTTGGGCCTTCATTGAAGCTTGAATTTCTTTAGACCATGTGTGCACCACTACACTTTGCCCATGTAGGCTTTTTTCCTTTCATGCTTTTTCTTTTGATGGATGGAGGACTTGAGTTACTTGATCATCTACAAGTCCCATGAGTGAGTTGTTCCAACAATCTTACTAAGTTCAAATGGTTTTTCCTTATGGTAGGAAAGTGGTTTCCAAGAGTTTCCTTTAATGTCATCAATCTCAAGTGAATGATTCTTCTTCAAGTGAGTTATCCATGCAACCATAGCTCCTTGAACTTCCTTTTGGGGTGCTTGGTGGGTCATCCATCATCATTCTCAAAGATTAGTAATTTTCCTTTCAATTTGTGAGAAAGAATGATACCCATAAGTTACCCACTTTTGTCCCATGCTTTGGGATATTTTGGATTTTGATCTTCAAGTGGGCTATGTATACCATTCTTATCCATTTTCATGATGGTTGGGTGACCCATTAAGCCATGCCCTCTTGTGCTCAAATGGTCCCCCTTTTTGGTAAAGAAATTGGTGCACATAAGTTGCCCAAACTTGCCCTTTCATGGGCTTTTTCAACTTGGTTCTTCATGTGGGCTATGTGCATCAACTTTTTACCATTAGCTTCTTTGATTCATATGTTTGTGGGTAGACCGCTATGTTGTACTCTCATGGTCAACACTTTCATCAAGATGGTGCACATAGGGTTGCCCATGGTTAACCCATGAATGGGTCCTCATGTTCTTCAAGTGGGCTATGTGCTCCCTTCAATCCATTGAGGTGAGGCATTTGGGTTGCTCTTGGGGGCCCACTTCCTTTCTATCCCCCACTTGTCCATGTACATATATAAAAAGATGGAAACATCTTAAGGGAGAATCATGGCCTTGGCATAAAAAGTGGATCAATCCTTGGCCACATATGGACTTTGAAGAGAGATTTCTTCTGTGAAGTAGGATTCTTATCCTTTGTTGATCTCATGATACTTGAGTGCATTTGTTGTCCAAAATATGTCCTTGGATGATGGACTTTTCTTGCCTAAGGCATGTCATGCAACCTTCTTTAAGGTGGGCCTTGTTTTTTTCAATGGGCCCAACACATATCCTAGGTGACACATACAGTTGGACTTTAGATCTTGCATTTGAATGTGGGTCAAATCCCATGGGTTTCCTGGATGATAATTTGGATTTTAACGGGTAAGGGATAGGGACTTACCTTGCCAAGCTTGTAGGATTCAATGGCGGACGGTACCAGAGGTCGTCGAGTGATTGACGGGGATGATCCTGCCTTCATCATCCGCCGAGGGGACCACATGTGTTCCTTGGCTATGGAGCACCAACCTCTTCCCGCTATCAAGGGTCGAGGTGCCAGGGATCACTGGGACAACTGGGTGAAGGATCTACAACCCTTGCTTGAACGAGTATTGACTGGTACTCCTTTTGCTGGCCTCCTCACCTTATGTTTTCATAACAACAGTGCCAATCGCATGATGCTCGCGGCCCTTTGTGAGAGGTGGTGGGACGAGACCCACACCTTCTAGCTCCCTTGTGGTGAATGGGGAATAACTCCCCTGGACATTTATATGCAAATAGGCTTTCCATTTCATGGGACAGTTGTTCCCCAAGTCAGCTCTCTGGCTCCCATCACTTCCACTGACTGGCTACGACTCGTCGGTGATGTCCCACCCGAGAATGAATTCCAAGGCCATCAAGTAAAGATGTGATGGTTCTACAACACCTTTGCCTCCGTCATCCCCACTACCGAGCGAGAGGCCCTCCACAAAGCACGGGCCATGATCACTTACGCCTTCGGGTCCTTCCTTCTTTGCCACGCCAATGAGAGGGTCGATCCTAAATTTCTTCGCTTGGTTGAGGATCTACACCACCCCTACAATTGGAACGGGGCTATCTTGACTCATATTTTCCAGGGTCTGGATAAGACCTGTCAGAATAGCCTATCCTACACCGGTTTCTGGCCTGTCGTTGAGGTATTTCTTCATTCACCTTTCTTGGAGACATTTGCCTTTTTTCTCTCTGATCATTAGGTGTGCTTTTTGCCCAGACTTGCTTTTATGACCCCATCTCGCGCCGAGGATGCGGGACGATATTGAGCCCTCTTTGTATCGCCACATGTACTGGCACCAGCAAAACCGTCAGCGGAACTCCCGAGTTTTTGGGGACAATTGGTGCGCTGACATAGACGGGTTGACCATTGATGATGTAAGTATCTTGGTTTCCTTATCCCTCGTGCTGCACTGTAACTGATCGTGGTGACCTCATTTGCTATAGCTCGCTCGGATGCCGTACGCCAGCTTCCCTCTCTATTACACCCCTCAGCGTGTGGAGGCATATGATGCTTCATGTCTCCGTATCATGCTTTCTGACGCTGAATCTTTTCAGTGGTATCTAGGTGAGAGGTTGCTTCGGCAGGTCACTGGGGTGGCTCGGGTCCCTTGTTCTGCACCTCCTCCAGCTGCTCGGATTCCTGCTAACGAGACGGCTGATGCTCTTGCGGGCCAGCCCGGGTTTCGTTTCACGATCCCGGATAGTGACTATGATGAGTGGTATTTGCTATACGGCCAGGGGCCTCTGCTTCCTTCGCTCTATGTTCCAGGGGGCTGTCGCAGATATGCTGGAGGGTCGGTGACTTCTCCTTTGATGGATCTTTACCATTGGAAGCGGACGAGAGGAGGGACGATGACGACTATATTGTAGCCTGCTTTTGTATTCAGCTTTACTTGACGGATGACCTTCTTCTTTTGATTTTTACCTTCTTTTGTAAAATCTTCTGAATGAATATATGATCTTTGACTTGTCTCAAATTCCTTGATGATGTCTGGATGTTTTGGCCTTTGACTCATTCCTTAATGATTTGTGGAAGATGAGACTTCTTGACTGCATGGATGATGACCTGTACGGTTCAGATTGCTTGATTTGGCCCTGTGGGCCCACTTGATGATCAAATCTTGGATTCTGACCTTCTTTCTTGATGATCAAGCCTTTGATCGTGCTGCTTTATGACTTGTGTAAGCTTTTCCATGGTTTAGATCATGCTGATCTAGTCTTTGAATGGCTCAGATTGATAGCTTCGGCCCTGTGGGCCCACTTGAGACCTCAGCTTTACTTTGGAGCACCTCTTTTTGATGATTTGTGAGACTAAGAAAGCTTCTCATGGCGTGGATGATGACTTGAACGCCTCGGATCGCTTAACTTAGCCTTGTGGGTCCACTTGATGGTCAGATCTTGGATTCTGGCCATCTCTCTTGATGATCGGACCTTTGATCTTGCTGTTTGATGGCTCATGTAGGTTCTTCCATGGTTTAGATCATGGTGATCTAGTTTTTGAATGACTTGGATTGCTTGTGGCCCCACTTGATCATCTTTCCCTCTCTTTGACTTGATCAGACCCGTTCTGACCGCAGTGCTTCGTGATTGGACCGGTGGGATATCTTCCAGATGATCTTGATCAACCTCAATCGAAATCTGGAAGGGATTGGAGCCTTGGGCGGCCCTCAGGGTGCCATCTGCTGATGTGGACTGTCAGCCTCACCTACCAAGAACCCTTGAGCCAATCCCGCGGAGAGAGAGGGAGCGCGTCCGTACGGGTGGCCTAGAGCGGGCCGCCCAGGACTCGCCTCTTGTGCGGTCTGTGCGGGTTCTGGTTCAGACGTTCCTCCCTTGCTTTCTGTTGCTGTCTCCTCATTCTCTGCACCAGGCTTTTCGATTCCAGCCATGTTTCCTCTCTTTGTCTCATCCTTTCTTCTCTTTTTGTCTTCTTCTCACTTTGTCCTCTCTCAAACAATGGATGGTGGAGATTCAAGGGCTGTAGGGATTGTTCATAATGGGTCCCACACTTCAGATTTTCAAATGAGCTTTAATAAAGGGGAGATGCCTTTAATGGATGGGGTAGATGGGGCATTAAGAGAGGGTATTGATGAAGACTTAAGCTTGGTGGTTGGTGGAGCTTTGAATGACTCCATAAATGGTGGGATGGCTGTAAATTTGGATTTGGATGGGGCCTTCATTATGGGAGAAATGGATGGCATGGATGAGATGGGAGGATGGGACATAGGTGAGGCTATGCATCCCTTGAATATGGGCCACATGGATGATGTGATTGATGGAGGTGATGGGACCATGATGGACATGGATGGGCTGATCTCCTGTCTGGATGGGATGGATGGTTCAGATGATACCTTTGGCGGTTTGGATGCTCTTGATGAGGGCCAAGATGTGCGGCATACTTGTTTGGGTGGACTTGATGTGATCATTGATGATGTCCCCCTGATGATGGATGGTGTGGATACCTCGATGATCCCTTTGAACGGCCCAGGATGATGACTGGATTCATAATCTCCTGCTGGAGGGGGCCGCAGGTCCAGATCTGACCGTTGATTCTTCGATCGGGGTTGCCGGGACCCTTCTTGGTGGTTCAGATGCATTTTTCGACGATCGGATTGGCCAGGATGCCCCGATGTGTGGTGTGATCTTCGCTGGTAGCCCTTTTGATGGAGAGTATCGTCTTGATCGTCGGTCTTTTGCCACTCTGTTCATGAGCTGGGCGAGTCTTCTCATGCGGCTGAGGTTATAACAGTTTCGGACAGTGATGCGACTATATCAGACATAGTCGTTACTGAGGGCAGGTCAGGGGCTGTCAAGTCTGCAGAGGTTCCAGCTTTTCCTTCTCCTTCGCCCGTTGACCTTCCGATCCTTGATGAGTCATCATTGATTTCTGGGCCTTTTGTTCTGGAGGGGGTACCAGTGAGGACTTGTTAGCTGCTCCCTCGTCCTTCTTGCTCGCCACGACTGCTTGCTTGGCTTGACAGCTTGTCAGCTTATGAGGTTCGAGATTTGGAGTCCTATGGCTTCGGCAAGTCTGATCCATATGGCTAAAGTTTACATTGATTGGAGGATGCTCGGAGCTGCCTTGATTGACTAGGTCCCTTCGTTGAACTTGTTTGCAGTTCAACGATATGGAGATGGGACCCTCTTTGGAGGAGCTTGCACGTTTGACAGGCCTACCTTGGGATTATACTCAGTATTTCTCGCCGAGGACATCGCCGAAGACTGCCACACCGCAGAATTGGTTCAGGATCCCCTATCTTGTTCTGCCTGCAGCTGCCGGTTAGGATGCTGTAGTGTTCTCCTTGGACTTACTGTATGATCTTTTTTCGGGGTCTTTGGAGTGTGGCCAATTCTACCTTTGCTCGGAACGCATTGATGTTCTGCTTGATAGCTGAGGTGCTGTTCTCGGGATGGCGCAGGTCCCAGATTCCTCTGCTTTTTGAGGTGATGAGCCAAGTTATCCGACGGCAGGGGATCATTTCTCTCATCTTGGCCGAGCTGTTTAATGGGCTGACTGACTGCGCCCTAGGCCGCACTCGTGTCCTTCGCGGCTATTGTGCCTTTCTTCAGGTATCTTTTCTACACCTTTTTCTTCTTGCTTTGTTAGGAATTGCTTGGCTCTAGCTGAACTTCTTTTCCTTTTTGCGATCAGGTCTGGCTATGGGAGCTTCTTTCTTTGACTGTTCCTGTATCATTTCCTGACACCCGTCGCCCAGACCTTATGCTGCACATTATGGAGTTTCTTCCGCATACAGCTAGGATGAGCAAGCCCTTGTATCGCAGGATGTTCGCTGAACTTCGTGACTGGAATGTTCGTTGGGAGTCATCTTGGCTTTCACTTCCTCTAGTGCTTTGTGATGCACGCCGCCTTCCTATGATGTTGGTAGGCTTTCGATCTTACTTTTCTTACCATCCCATTCGGTTCCTGCGGCAGTTTGGGTATGAGCAGGATGTTTCTCTTTTCGCTTTCACGGGTATCGGGCGTCGAGCACTTCCATCTAGATCCTCTGACTTTAGGACCCGGGTTGATGGATCTTGGGCGAGTTACTTGACTGCTGATTTGCTGGGTTTTGAGCTGCGGACTTTTCCGATGGCGACTGTCCCATATCAGTACTGGGTTGCTGAGCAGTCCTTGTATCGACGTATCCTTTGTTGGCACCAGACTGCTGATGAGGATGAGCAGGATATCCTTGGAGATGCTGGCTCTTCATCTGGTTCATATGAACCTTTTGAGGAGAGCCCATTCATTGATCCTTGCTTCCTTTTGACCACTCATGGCCATCTGTTGTCTAAGATTTCTGCACTTCGGTATCATTGTGAGATGATGTCGAGGAGATTGGCTGCCGATCAGAGGTTGTCTGATGAGGAGACAGCGATCCGTATCCTTGAGCGCGATGAGGCGCATTACCTGCGTATGGAGGTGAGTAGGTTGAGAGAGAGGCTATCTTTTTATGAGTCAGAGGACTTACCTGATGTGGCCAAGGAGGAGGGTAGAGATTGATTGTGTTGGCCACCTGCACATTCCTTTTTTGCATATATGATTGATGATGATGCATTTTTTTGTATTTTTTGAAAAAGATGACATGATATGTGTAAAAGAAATATGATGTTTTTAATGAAAAAAAGAAGAAAACTTTTTTAGAATCTATTGTGCCATGAGTTGTCTTGTGAGTGTGTCTGGATTTTGTGTCGAGATATAGGAATCAGAACTGTGGCTCGGTCAATGCTTTGACCGATGTCTCAAGATTTGACTTGAGTGATCCTTTGGTTCCCTAGGGGTGTAGGCAACGAAAACTATTGCCTCTTGAGATTGTCAGAATTTACAGAGCTCTTCGCTCCTGACTGCACTTCTTCTTATTCTTGAACTGTGACTGCTTGAACCGTTCTGAACTGTCTAACTTCCTGGTACCTGCACTTTTATTTTTTCTTTTTTCATTTGAGCCATTTTTGCCTGCAGTGCTCTTTCGAGTTTTCACCACAGCCGGCCTTTTCCCATCATTTTTGCCCGTGCGTCCTTTCGGGCTTTCACCACATCCCGGGTGTTTGATCTTGCCTGCCCCTTAGCAGCTATGCTATTTTTACCCTTGGCTCCCTTTCGGGTTTTCACCAAGTCCGCTGTATGGCCACTGTTTTTACTCAGAGCGCCCTTTCGGGTTTTCACTCCGCCCTCTTTGTTTAGGCACACATTTTCTTTTTCTCTTTTCTTTTTTTTCTGGATCTTTGGATAACTGTGGCGGCTAGAGGTCGGGAATCCGTCGTTGCCGGCCGATGGCAGTCTTTCAGCCCTTATCCTAGGTTACGATGATAGAGCTGTCGGTCTTTGCTATCAACCCTCTGAGATGAATGGATGGATGACTGTGTTTCTTCTTGGGTTGATTTTTTCTTGGGTGCCTTGCTTTGGCTTCCTTTTTCTCTTCTTTTTTTTCTTTTGTATTCTTTTTCTCTTTTTTTTTCTGTATTTTCCCCCCTCTTTTTTTTTATTTTTCTCTTTTTGAATCCCCTTATTTGAAACACTTATTGGTGGACGGAAATAATTTCTCAGAGGTCTTAGCTTCGTCCTCTTGACTTCAGCTCTATTAAAGTAACTTTTGATAAGGTCAGAATAACTTACCCGTAAAAGATCTTCACGTTGTCGGCGTTGGTTGGCTCAGGAAGGTCCACCACTGTCATGCTGGTGAGTCTGAGGGCGCCTCCAGGAAGTATTTCTCTGATGATCAGTGGCCCGTCCCACGAGGGTTTGAACTTTCCTCTGGGATCTGGAAGGTGCGACGGTACAATTTTTTTCATAACCATGTCGCCTACCTTGAAACTTCTTTTTCGGACTCTCTTGTTGTAAGCCCGAGCGATCCTTTTCTAATAGCACTGTGAATGACTTAGTGCACGCATGCGCTTTTCATCTGCTAGCTGCAACTGATCGAATCTGGCCCATTGCCATTCTCCGTCTTCAACTCCGCTTTCGAGTAACACTCGTAGTGATGGTATTTCTACCTCGACTGGCAAAACTGCCTCCATTCCATAAGTAAGCTCGAAAGGAGTAACGCCAGTAGCAGACCGTACAGTACATTCGATAGGCCCAAAGTGCATATGGGAGCATATCTGACCAATCTCGATAGGTCACGACCATCTTCTCAAGTATCCTGACGATTATCTTGTTTGCGGCTTCTACCCCACCATTCATCTGAGGATGGTAGGGGCCTGATCGATGACGTTGGATCTTGAATTTGCTGAGGAAGTCATCCATCTTCTTGTTGACGAACGGGGTCCCATTATTTGTGATGATAGCATTGGGGATTCCATACCGGCATATGATGTTGTTCTTCATGAATTTGATCACCTGAGATGCTGCAATCGTGGTGTAGGAGGCTGCCTCTACCCACTTGGTGAAGTAGTCGACTGCCACAAGTATGTATCATGACCATTTGATGCTTTGGGGCTGATCTTGCCAATGATGTCAAGTCCCCACATGGAGAAGGGCCAGGGGGTGGTCAGGTTGTATAATTATGATGAGGGGGCATGGATTTGATTCGCATGCTCCTGACACTTGAAGCATTTTCTGGCGTGCTGGCAACAGTCTATCTCCATGGTGAGCTAATAGTAGCCGAGTCGTAGAATCTTCTTTACCATCATGTGCCCGTTCATGTGTGGGCCACAGATTCCTTCGTGTATTTCTCCCATGATCTTTGCAGCTTCTGTTTCATCGACGCATCGAAGGAGGATGTGATTATAAGATCGCTTGTAAAGAACTTCGCCACTGATGGTGAACTGGCCGGCCAAACGCTGGATGGTTCGGCAATCTGTTGCTGTTGCTGACTCTGGATAATCCTGGGTTTCGAGATATTGCTTGATGTCGGCATACCAGGGTTTGTCAGGGACAGCTTCGGCTTCTTCTATTTGCAGGCAAAAAGCAGGTTATTCTTGACTTTCGACTGTGAGCTCCCATTCTGAAGCTCCTTTTAGTATCTCGAGCATTGATGCAAGTGTGGAGAGAGCATCTGCAAACTGGTTCTTGGTTCTGGGCATGTATGAGAAGGTGACTTCTTTGAATTCTTCGATCAGATTTTCAAAATACACATGATATGGTATCAACTTCTCGTCCTTGGTTTTCCATTCGCCATTGGTCTGATTGATGATAAGCTGTGAGTCTCCAAATACTCGCAGCTTCTTGACGCCCAGGATTATGGCTTCCTTTAAGCCAGCGATACATGCTTCGTACTCTGCCATGTTGTTGGTGCACTCGAATGCTATGCACCTTGAGATGGGAATAGGGACATCATTTGGAGAGTAGAGGATCGCTCCAATACTACTCCCTTTAGAATTTGCTGCGCCATCGAAGAATAACGTCCACTCATCTTTTTTCTTCTTTTCTTCCTCTTCAATGAGCAAGAGATCTTCATCAGGGAAGAATGTCTTGAGCGGTTGATAATCCAGGAGTGAGTGAGCAGCAAGATGATCGGCGAGGGCCTGTCCCTTGATTACCTTCTGAGTGACATAGGTGATGTCGAACTCAGACAGGAGTAGCTGCCATTTAGCTATCCTTCCAGTGAGTGCCGGTTTCTCGAACAGGTACTTGAGCGGATCCATGTGAGCGAGGAGGAGAATAGGGAATGCAATCATGTATTGACAGAGTCGCTGAGTTGCCCAGATTAGGGCGAGGCAAGTCTTCTCGATCGGGGAATACCTGGTCTCGTAGTCAGTGAACTTTCGGCTCAAATAATATATTGCTTGTTCCTTCTTCCCAGTCTTGTCGTGCTGGCCGAGGACACAGCCAATGGCTTCTGCTACTACCGAGATGTATAACAACAGTGGTCGTCCAGGAGTGGGTGGCACTAGGACTGGAGGATTCATGAGATATTTCTTGATGCGGTTGAAGACGACTTGGCAATCATCATTCCATTCTTTTGGAACATTCTTCCGAAGGAGCTTAAAAATGGGCTCACAAATAGGTGTGAGCTGTGCGATGAAGCGACTGATGTATTGAATTCTGCCGAGGAAGCTACGAATTTCTTTCTCTGTTCTAGGAGGGGGCATCTCGATGATTGCCCTGGTTTTGGTCCTGTCGACCCTGATGCCATCCTCACTCACCATAAAGCCGAGGAGCTTACCTCCCATTGCACCGAAGACACATTTCTGAGGGTTGAGGCGGAGCTTGTACTTTTCTAATCTGTTGAATAACTTCTTCAGATCTTCAAAGTGTCCTTCAATTGTACGAGATTTGACGATCATGTCGTCCACATATACTTCAAGCTCTTTGTTCATCATGTCATGGAATAATGCTGTCATTGCTCGCTGATATGTTGCTCCTGCGTTCTTCAGACCGAACGGCATTACCCTGTAACAAAAGGTTCCCCAGGGAGTGATAAACGATGTCTTCTCGCGATCTTCGACGGCCATCTTGATCTGATTGTAACCTGAGAACCCGTCCATAAATGAGAAGATCTTGTATCCAGCAGTGTTGTCGACCGAGTGTCAATATGTGGCAAAGGGAAGTCATCTTTAGGACTGGCTTTGTTAAGATCCCGGAAGTCGATGCACATTCGAACCTTGCCATCCTTCTTTGGTACTGGTACGGTGTTGGTGAGCCATTCAGGGTAGTTGGAGACTACCAAGAATCCCGCATTGTACTGCTTGATGACTTCGTCTCGAACTTTCAGAGCCCATTCTGGCTTCATTCTTCGAAGTTTCTGCTTCACTGGCTTCATATCTGCCTTAGTTGGCAGATGGTGTACAACGAGCCCTTCATCGAGCCCCGGCATGTCTTCATATGAGAACGCGAAGTTGGACAATCTTGGAGCTAGGAACTCTATCATTTTCTGCTTCATCTCAGGTGGCAACGATTTTCCAATGCGTACTTCCCTAGGGATCTCAGGTGTCCCCAAGTTTACCATCTCGAAATCATCGGCTATAACATTGGCTTTGGATTCGAACTTTTTGAGGAGATCCTCTAGTTCGGGAGCTGAGTCATCATCTTCCTCATCCCAAGCTTCGTCCAGACCCATGAGCTCGAAGTCTAATTCGATGTCGAAGTCATATGATTCGACTTCAAACTCATGTGACTCTTTAGACGAACTTGGCACACTATTGAATGCAGGAAAAGAAATATTTTTTGGTTTTTGAGGTTTTTCTGACATGGAAATGCTAGATGTTTTTGGCTTTTGAAAGTTTTTGATTTTTTTGGATTTTTGAAATTCATGGGACTTTGAACAAGTGGGCATTGCAGACCATGATTGAGCCCAACTTGTTCCAAAGTTCCGATCGCTGCTTAAATAGGCATTTTTTTTGAAGCCCGAGCCCTCAGATGTCTCTTTGGCTGATTCAAAAGTTAGGGGAACGGATGACCATTCAGGACCACACACTTCCTCCCCTAAAGAGGTGGGGGTTAATGATTCGGGCGAAGAATTACAGTCTAGCTCGACGACCATGATTTCTCGCTGGTCGGGTTCGAGATCTGAGTCGTACTCAGTCCCTCCCGGATCACCTACCTCGCATTGCAGTTCGTCTGGTTCCACAGCTAGACATGAGTTTGGAACCTGGACATCAGACCAATCCAGGGCTGGCCATTTCCCTTTCTTGGTCCAATGGATGGGCGGCTTCTGCCCCTGGCTGGTGATTGATGATGTTGATTCTGCAGAGATGGGCAAGTCGTGCCCCTTGCTGATTGATGCTAAGATGGGCAAGTTGTGCCCCTGACTGGCTAAAATTAAGGTGGGCAAGTTGTGCCCCTGGTTGATTGATGCTGAAGTGGGCAGGTTGTGCCCCTGGTTGGGAGCAGGTGTTAGAGTAACCTGGTCCTGAAGCTGTTGTATTTGACTTCCTTCTTCATCCTCATCATTTCCTTCTTCTTCTGGAGGCTTAGATAGTTCGAGAATCTGATCCCATCGAATGGGGGGCCATGTGGCCCAAGCTAGGCTCATCGGGAGGCCTTTGTGTAGTGCAGTTGGTTGATTCCCTCCTGGATCTTTGCAAGGTTCTCCTGGCTTGAAGAACTGGATGGGTGAGCACCGAAATTTCTTCTTTCTTTTGTCCATGAAGATTGCCTTGTATCCGAGTCCCCATTTGCGTTGGTTATATATCAGCGGTACCTTTCTGAACTTGAAGTGATTCTTCATTCGGTATTTGAGGCTCAGACGCTCTGCCTGTGAAAAGACACGGTTCACCCTTATCAGTTCTGGATTGGCGATAGAGTTCACAGTCTCGAATTCGAAACTGTGAAATGGGATGTCTTCTTTAGAGTGCTGGATATCGATGACCGGGATGTCTGGTTCAGTGGTAGCAGCATTAGAAGGAATGATGAGCTCCTTCTCTGAATGGATAGAGATCACTTGATTTCCACAGATGTATTTCACTCGTTAATGCAGGGTTGACGGCACAGCTCCAACCTTGTGCAGCCAAGGCCGTCCGAGCAGTATGTTGAAAGAGGCTGATATATCCAGAATTTGGAATGTGATGGTGGAGACTTCCGGACTTATCTGTACCTCTATGTCGACCTCCCCTTCCACTGATCGGCGGGTGTTATCGAATGCTCTGACACATATGGTGCTGGGTCGAAATGAAGAGGGATTGATTCCCAAACGTTCCGCAGTCTTGAGTGGGCAGACATTTAAGCTTGAGCCATTATCGATAAGGACCAGCGGAACACAGAGGTCTTTGTATCGTAAGGCTATGTTGAGGGATCGCCCATGATCGCGTCCTTCTGGTGGCAACTCATTATCGGTGAAGGTGATGGCACGTGGAGCCAGGAGTTGTCCAATCATCAATGCTACCATCTCTGGTGCCGTATCGGAGGAGACATGAGCATCACTCAAGGTTTTGGCAAACATTTCTCAGTGTATGCGAGATGTGCAGAGTAGCTCCCATACTGAGATTTGTGTAGGGATTGACTTGAGCTGAGTCGCCACATCGTATGCGGCTTCCTTTTTGTTGCCGAGGCCTGAGAGAGCGCCCTTGGGATCTCCTCTGTTCTGATTATCTCTTCAGATGCAACGCCCATTGGGATTCATGTTCCCCACTTCCGCACATTCTGGATAGTGCCATGGGACCTCTTTATAACTTTTCTCACCTTTGCCTTCTAGGATCACCGGTTCTTGCAACAGTGCTGGTGTGGGTACTAGATTTTTCTCGTATGGAGCTTTTTCCTTGAGAACTACATTGTTGCCTGTGCTGAAGGGGTAATATCGAGGCTGGTCTTCATAGATCACATAAGGTTGCGGTCCTGGCTTGACCGTTCCTGGAGCAGGAGGCTCCCATGGAATGAATACTGGTCCTCTTGATATGGCAGGGGGTTTCTCTGTTCGTCCCAGCTGCCGTAGTGTGATTGACACGCCTCCAGGGTTTGCCCCTTGCAATATGACTGGCTCGACTGGAGGAGCTCCTTCAAAAAAAAATGGGTTCTTGCTGCTGATGAGTATAATCCCTCCATTGTGGATTGGATTGTTCTTGAACTGGAGTTGCCCCTTGTAAGATGACAGGTTCGTATGTGGGCTTGATGTATGATTGTGCTCCTTCCAGGACGACTGGTTCCCAGCATGAATGGTTGTAGGGTGCCCCTTGAACAACTGGTACATCATATGGAAGTGCTCCTTCGAGTACTACTGGCTCGAGGACTGGAGGAGAAAAGGGACTTGCCCCTTGCATGATCGGAGGAGGATTTGTCGACCCATAAGTGTAGGCATGAATGGATTGGATGGGGGACAAGAAGCGATCGAGGCGTTCTTCTTCTTCTATGCTGTTGACGGTGGGGCCTCGAGATGAACTGGGATCCGTCGGATGTTGAGGCAGAGGATTCTGAAGAATATTGGTGGAAGCTGCTGCAGGAGTCCCAGGGACCGAGATGACGATCTTGCGGTCATCAATCAGATCTTGTATGGCATTCTTCAGAGTAAAACATCGATCAGTAGCATGGCCACGTCCTTGATGGTAGGCACAGTACTCATTTCTCGGTAGTTCGGAGCTAGAGGATGAGGAGGGGGCCTGGGTGCCATCAGAGTGAGTAACTATTTTTGTACCAGCATAGTCATGACTTGACTAAGTGGCTGAGTAAGTGGGGTGAACTTCCTGAGCTCCCTGTAATTCTGCCTATTCTGGTATGGGTACTGACCATTTCCTCTGAACTGCTGCTGCTGTCGAGGTGGTTGTGGCTGTGGTTGTGGATTTGGTCGTGGTTGATACCTCTGAGGTTGGTGCTGAACTTGATTCTGCTGATGCTGTTGATGTCCCTGCGGGGGTGCATATTGATTACCCTGAGCAGTGGTGCTGATGTTGTTTACTTCTGTCGGGCGGGGAGGAGAACCGCTTCGGTTTCCATTCCCATATCCGATGGGTCTTCCCTCCACTCTGTTCCTCTTGACTGGAGTGGCTTGATGAGGCCATGGGGAGATTGTCCCGGCACGGATTCCTGCTTCGACTTGTTCTCCAGCACGGATTAGCTACGAGAAGTTCGCATATGGATGCGAGATGAGATATCCAGATATGCCCGGATATGTTGAATGAACAATCATGGAGATTTGTTCTTCATCGTCGATAGGTGTCCGCATTCTGGATGTCATAGCTCACCAATGTCCCACATAAGCTGATAGTGTTTCATCACTCCTTTGCCTGAGAGCCACGAGGTCAGCTCTTCTGGGTGCCATATTGAGGTTGTATGCGAATCTGTCGACGAAAGCCTAGGAAAGCTGCTCCCACGTCCTGATGCGGTGGCAGTCCAATGAGGTGTACCAATCTAGGGCGTCGCCCTTCAGGGATTTTTGGAACAAGCGAATGAGGGCCCCTTCATTTCCTGAGATTGCACTCAGTTCTCCACAGAAGGCCTTGAGATGTGCTGTGGGACAACCGCTACTATCGTATCTTTTGAATTTTGGTACCTCAAAGTTTTGAGGTACTTGAGCATCTGGGAAAGGACACAAGTCTCTTAACTTGGTCGAAGATAAGTCGATTCCTTGCTGTCGCTGAAGTTGATTTTGCAAGATCTGGAACTGCTCCCGCAACTCGTCCAGTCCTGAGTGATCCGTTCGAGCGACTGGTGCCTCTTGGAGTAAGGCACGTTCTTCTTCGGCATAATGGTTGATGTCTTCGACCCTATGTGCTTGTTGAAAAGCAACCGCGGGTTGCTGAAATTGATTTGATGACTAAACAAGATTCTGATGAACTTGTGCTTGAGAGGATTGTAATTGAATTAGAGACTGTACTGAAGGTTGAACTAGAGCTTGCTGGAAATTAACTGGAGTTTGCTGAATTGAAGATTGCTGGAAATTAACTGGAGTTTGCTGAATTGAAGATTGTTGGAAATTAACTGGAATCCCATCGGCGGGATGTGATGGAATTGAAAAGTGCTCCTGTTTGCAGGAGGCTGAGATGCTGGGAAGTGACCCCCTTGTTGGGTATTCGCCACTGTCTGCTAATTGATGTGGGCTTGACACTGACCCCATTGTGGCCATTCGCCAGTGCTGTCCCTGTTGCTGGAAATTGAATTGAAATTTCATCGGCGGGGATGTGCTGGAATTGAAAAGGTGTCCCATCGGCGGGGACATGCTGAGATCTACTGAGACTGTTGTTTGCAAGATTGACTGGAAGTTGACTAGAAGTCCCTGTGACGGGAGCGCTCTGAGATGGCCTTGTCGTTGCAGGAAGGTACTGAGGAGGATGCCCCATAGCGAAGGGCTGAGATGGCTGCTGTCGGTAGTCTTGGGCAGAATCCGACGGTTGAGCTTGATTTGAACTGGAGGCCGGAAGGACCCGGCATGGTTGCTGAGATTGCTGAACTGGGCCAACCTGATTGTTGGCTGCTGCGGTGGCTTGTGCTTGCATGAATTGCAAGAGCATTTCTTGCATTGCTCTCACTCCTTGTGCCAATTCTTATATGATTGGCGTATTCTCAATTGACTGTTGCGCTGGAGGTTGCGCTTCGGTCATCTCAAGAGCAGGGAAGAGATGAGTTTCTTCTTCGTGGTCGGACATGGCTTGCTGTGCCCAAGTGTGGATTATGCTGCGGAAGGGAAGTTGTTTCCTAACACATTGAGCCCGAGGAGGCGCAATGGTGAGGACAATACTCTACTCTTTTTGGGTTTTGGGATTTTTTTTTCTGGTTTGGGATTTTCTATTTTTTTTTTGTTTGTTTTGGGTAGAATGCTATGCAGATGTGATTGTATGAGGATTAGTGACTTTCAAGTACGGGAAGGATTCTGTTTTTCAAGTCGGATCACGACTAGTGGGACTAGCTCATCCCAAGCGGAGTCGCCATTCTGTGGACCCTCGCCGTTTTTGCGCTCCCACACGACGTTCTCGTCCCTTCCCTTTTCGGGAAAAGAAGGAGAGGATGTGTGAGTGCGAATCGCCGTTTGTGCCACTGGCTTGCCTCGTTCCCGAGGGATTTGTTTGGTTGTCTTGTTTAAGCTGGATGTGTTTAAATGAGTTTCTATAAGACCAGAGTCGCCACTAGCCAATTACTTCGAATCTACAGTCGGCTAGACCCTGTAGAAACGTTAAAGAAGGGGATCCGAAGATTCCTTCCTCTAAAATGACTCCTTTTGATCTGCGGCCAGAGATTCAAGGTAAGGGATCACGGTTACAGGGTGGGAAGAGGTTAAGCACCCCACACACTGCCCGTACCGAAGTACGATCTCTACTTCATAGAATCGAACTAATACTTGAAAGTCTGTTTTAATCCTCGTATATTCTCATAGATGATATGATGCATGAATGCAGGTCTGAACAGTAAGAGTTTCTGATGGGCAGGTTCCAACAACGGGCAAGCCCAGAGCATACGCTCGAACTGATAGGTGCTTAATATAAGACGTATGCAGTGTATTTGAATAATCAAGGTGCTTTATAGTGAAGCATGAATGCAGGTCTGAACAGTAAGAGTTTCTGATGGGCAGGTTCCAACAACGGGCAAGCCCAGAGCATACGCTCGAACTGACAGGTGCTTAATATAAGACATATGCAGTGTGCTTGAATAATCAAGGTGCTTGCAGTGAAGCAGGGGGGTTAGAAGAAAAGTAAATGTTGCACTTATGCTAGATGCAAATGAGATGATGCTGGAAAAAGAGTAGCTGGATGGATGGAGGTGTCGCAAGGGTTGGCTTCGAGTGGCTGGATCCAGACTTGGATGGCTTGGGAGACTTTGGCCAGTGGTCAGGCTGGCCTGGACCAGGGCTAGGCTCTCCTCACTCGGGCACTCCTTGGTGGGAAAATGGGCTAAGGGGTGAAGAAGTGGACTCGAACGGACGGGCTCTCTCTGGCTGGGTTGCTGTGTGCTTGAATGATCAAGGGGAGGGGTATTTATAGCAGCGGGCAGTGGCAGAACCCGTAAATATGTTTGGGCGGCCTTCAGGGGGCCACCCGTACGGCCTTTTCTTGGGATTCAGCGGCGGTTTGGGCGGCCCCCTGAGGGCCGCCCGTACGGACGTTCTCGGGATTGCTGTTTTGACTCGGTGGGTTAACTCGGTGAGTTGACTCAGCGGGTTGACTCGGTGATTTGACTCGGCGGGTTGACTCGGTGTTTTGACTCGACGAGTTGACTCAGCGAGTTGACTCAGTGGGTTAACTCAGCGGGTTGACTCAGTGGGTTGACTCAGTGAGTTTGACTTTTTTAGGATTTTTTTGACTGGCTTTTCTTATAGGGGGTTTTTCAGGCTGATGTTTAGGACTGGGTTGACTGGGTTCAGGCTTGAGTTGGGCTATGGATTGGGGCTTATAAGGGTGAGTTTGGACTTGGGATTTGGGGGTATGGCCTCCATTCATTCAGCTATCTCTACCAACAGGGTAGCCGAAGGTGGGGTGTCTACAGGGCCCAATGTGATTTTTTAGACATCCAACCTATTAATAAGGTCACGCAGACTTGGATGATGGGAAACAAAAATAAAATCTTGATCCAAAACTTCTATGGCCCCAAGAAGTTTTCGACGGTGGGCGTCGATCAATCTACACTATTTTTAGTGGTGTGGACCATTGGAGCTTTGTATCTGCATTATTTTTAGGCTCTTACCCTAAAATGAGCTGGACAAATGGATGGACGGTGTGGATAAAACTTATACATCATGGTGTGCCCCATAGAGCTTGGGCCATGTCGTGCCAGAGGGATATCCTCACGGTGGATGCCTCATGGGTAACATAGGCAATCTTCTTCCAGCCCACATATCCTTTGCATTGACCCCACACTGTCCTTATGGGAGTGTCCTCTGTGTTAACCCCACACTGTCCTTATGAGAGTGATATCCTATGTGCTAACTGCACCATTGTCTTTATATGATTGCAGATGCAACATAGATAACTTGAGTACAAACTTTTTTACCCCAGCAGTATCATTATCATCATCTAGTGCCACTGGTATTGTTCTTAAAATGCAAACTGTATTGCTGGTCCTCATTCCTTTAACAAAGTATCCCTGCATCATGTGATATGTGTATTGTGATCGGTGCACCATTCATAGTACATACACTCCTGTTGTAGGGAGCGGTTTGCGTGCCCTCCTAGACAGTGCATCCCCTACCGTGGGCCCCACCTTGATGTATGTATTATATATCCACACTATGCATCCATCTTACTGGATCATTTTTGTACATGAGCCTAAAAATGAAGCAGATCCAAATCTTACGTGGACCATACTAGAGGAAACAATGGTGATTGATCGCTCCACCATTAAAAACTCTATATGGCCCACCGTAATGTTTCTATAATTTTATTTGCCATCCAACCTATTGATAAGGTCACATAAACCTAGATGAAGGGAGAAACAAATATCAGTTGGATCTAAAACCTTTGTGCTCACTAGAAGTTTTTAATGGTCAATCACCACTATGTGCTATGGTATGATCCACCTGAGATATCGATTTTTAGACTCATGCCATAAAATGATCCGGAAAAAATGGATGGACAAAACGGATATAAAATGCATACATTAAGGTGGGCCCCTAACAAAGGGCGGGAGCGTGGTAAGGTCGAGCACTATCTTCCTCATTGGATAAATACCTTGAATCCATAAGGTTTTCGGGAATCCTCATCCGAATTTCCTTGAATCCACTAGGGAATATAGAGAAAACAAGAATAAATTCCTAAGAAATTTAAAATTAATTCATTGATTCATAAAAACAGGATTACAATGCTTTAAATATGAAACTAAAACCTAAGGCAAAGTATCAGACTCATACTCCAACTAAAACTCCTAAAAAACACAACTTACTATTTATAGACATCTTCTATTCCTACTAGACTTTATGGTTTTCAGCCAAAAATAGAAAGTCCCCAATCCGGCCTAACCATGTTATTCTCCTAAACTTTCTAGGCCCTTTTCATGTTGGGCGCAACTTCTAAAACTCAATGGAATAAAAGATTTAAACTAAAACTTACAATTTATAGTAAAAAAATAGAAAGTACCCAATCAGACCTACCAATGTTATTGTCCTAAGCTTTCTAGGACCTTTTCATGTTGGGCGCAACTTCTAAAACTCAACGAAATAAAAGATATAATTAAACTAAAACTTACTATTTATAGTAAAAATAAAATAAAACTAGGCTAATGATTGTTGATCTGATCGAAACTCGTAAATCCAGCATGGAAAATCTAGCATAGCTAGGTTGGTTGGCTTAATTAGATCGAGCTACCCCAAAATCATATATTATACGTCCTAAAACTCATCCCGAATTGTGAGATATAGTTGTTTTACAGTCCTGACGACCCGGATTACTTCCATCTTCGGTCGGGCTTCTTCTGGTCCATCTTGGCCATGAAAATGTCTGCGGCCCGTTCTATATCAGCCTCATGGTAAGGGAAGCACCATCTTGGGTGAGGTCAGCCTGCACCCAATCCTCATGGTGTATTACCTTCATACAGGTGGAGATGGTGGTCTCCACCTTATATAAAGGAAGGCTTCATCATGTGCAACCTTTTGTACTCCCATCTAGGCTATGATTATCCAAAGTGATTAAACCACTAAATTACTATTACACTAGTGTCCCTGAGTGTATTCACACACTGTTGGCTCTAACTAGTCCTCTGGGTCTTATCTTCAACATGGCACTCTAGGTCCATTTTAAGGTCATTCATCCATAATCAAACCAAGTTGTTGACATCCCACATCTAATTGGCATCCTACATCTAGAGGAACTTAAGCTATTTAGAGTTAAAAGCTATATAAGCTTCATGGTTGCATGGATAGTTCAATGTGCCACTCCAATGATCTATCTTGATGCCCAACAGATAACAAACATGCTACAAGTCATCAAAAAAGTATAACGTTGCCTAACAATAAAGCAAAGATAGCCAAGGATTCAACATCAAGGATCTTTAACAAATAATACTATTTAAGGTTAGATTATTATCAAATAATCAACCAACATTGTGCATGCACTGTACTATAGATTGGTGATTTGTAGCATTGTCTAATGCTTTTACTTTTAATTTTCTCCAAGAGATGTAATTATGGATTTGTGATGTGTCAAGGCTTGTAATATACTCTGTCCTCAAATATATAAAACCTTCCAAAGGAGAAATTTGTGCAAAAATTTGTTTATTCTTATGAATGAATCATTCATTAATCTTAATTAAGGAAGCCCCTAACATTTTAATGACATCATTTATGTTTAGCAAGTACAAACTTAAGTATAATATAATAGAAATTTACCTTAGGTATTACCTATTATTGTATATATGTGTGGTCCTATGAACTATCACTTATTTCTTTCTTCCAAATTTGCTTATATACCTTATTTTCCTATACAGAATATTCCATATGTAACGCCCAGAGATTTCAGCTCTTGTTTACAACACAATGACCGAATTCCCAAGGGTTTCTTAGGACATGTGAGGATAAACCCACTACATATTCACTCAGAATCACACACAATACACCACATTTAGCAATTATGAGCAAAATGGCGGAACATGCATATTATTTCATCATATCTAAATGAAGTTATCAAATAAAAAAAAACTATATTTAAAGAAATCCAATATCAAATGGTTCTCAACCTGTTCACCTACTTGGACTTATTATAAATTCATATCATCTAACTAATGAAATTTTAAATGAACACCAGGCCGCATCGGCCTCATCTTCCACCATATTCTTATATGAGCCACCGTAGTCATCCCATTAAGGCTCGGGTTCCTGTGGATCGTCACCTGCACATTCTAAATTGTATTTCAACAAAAATTGTCAAAAACAGTATAGTGAAGAACTCCTTTAAGAATAGCAAAATATTTACATATAAACATATCAAAACAACCATAATCTCAATTAATGCAATGCATGCTAAGCATGCCCCAGCGTGGAATTCCTTAACTAGTCATTCTTAGCCACATGCCATTGGAGTTTCTAGTACACGCAAGCCTATAAATTTTGCTCGACCAAGCTAAAAGTGGGATTCTCATAGTCCAAAAATCACGAGACAGTGTACGGGAAAAGTAAATCGCTCTAGCCTATTCCCAATTTCGTACACTGTGTGTTGAGCTCTTAATTGTGCATATTCTAACCCCAATTCATCACTCATTATGCATGGTTTTCATGATTTAAAGAAGAATCTAATGCATAGTTTTGTAGTTGTAGGAATGAGAGAGAGACTTCGTCATTATGATGTTTAGAGGCCCTTCTTACATGCCTTGAAGACAAAGAAATAAATGATAAGAGATGGAGGAAAGATGCAATGGAATGGAGGAAGAAAAACTAGAAAAAATCACATTTTTCATGCCCACCGACCGAACCCTCCAAAAACAGCAAATTCTCTGGACTGATTTTGTAAAGGCCGACTTGTCATCCGATCGGCCGGCCGACCGGCCGAATGACAGGTCGGCCATGCACTTTCAGAAGTCAGATTTTAAACAGAGGCAGTCTCGTTTTTCATTTTTGGCCCAGCTTTTGGAGCCCATCTTGATGATATTTGGAAATCAATATATTCATGTCAAAGAGGAGCTCGACACCGAAATAACTCAATTGGTTTCATGTCGATTGAAGCTACAGATTGACCGTGGTGGCCAAAACAATATGAACTGTTTAGAAAGTTTCCAGATTCCTCCTACTCAGCTCTAGGCCAGTCCAGGTGGCCCATCATTGATGATATAAAGAATCTACTTTGACCATATTCTAGAACATATCTATATATGAATAACACAAAGTTTCAGGCCAAAAGGATGTGTGGTTTGATCGTACCGGTCGAAGAAAGATGAATCATGCAAAGAGATTCCAACTGCAGAGATTTTATAAAAAGCCCTAAGTGTTCTAATTTTCGGACCACATTCTGAAATTGTTTTGGAAAATCTAATCCATCTATCATGTAGAGGATGAAGGTTTCTACCAATGTTCAAAATTTGGGATCAATCCGACCTCTGTACACTCCGTAGCGTTGAAAGCAAGATGACTGGTTCTGAAGGTACCCGAATTGCTTGATTTTGAGAGGCGGTCGCTAATCTGATTGGTGGGCCCATTCAGAAGATAATATTAGAAATATAAATTATCTATGAGGAAGATCATATTATAGGGAAGCTACAAATCAAATTTGAAGGCAATCCGATCATTGATTAAGCCACACCAAGCGAAACAAAATCTGTTATGTTGTTGTACTATTGCTGCATTATAAAAGGTGGTGCTTTCTTCTATTCCAAAGAAAGAAAGGACGTGGGGAGCAAGGAGTTCAAGTCATAGGAGGCTTTCTAGCCTCCTTCGGCTAGTTTTTCTTATTTTTCTTAATTCTAGTTCTAGTTTTTAATATGCTTTTCATTAGCTAATCTCTTAGCTAGAGCTAAGAGGTAAACCTTATAGTTTTCTTAGATTGTTTAATTCGTTTTATTGGTTTCAAGTTGGATTTATTGAAGAACGATGGTTTTTTTTAGAAGTTTGAATAAAGTTCTAAGTATTTTTTCTTAATCTTATGATGGCTCATGGATGTTTAGAAGAATTGCTTGAATTTTTAATTGTTTTGAATGATTTTAGACCTGTACGCTCCGAGGAATCGAATTCAATACGCTCTAGACCTTTGATCCTCATGTGGGAACTTCAAACCAAAATTCTATCTTTTCTAGAAATTCTGAAATATGTGTTGGGTATTTATGTGATTTGAATCAAGCTCAAACCATGGATTAATTAAGCTTTGTGACCAAGTTTAATGATTATTATGGTTATGATCTTAATCTATTGGAACTAGGATTGACCCATGCAATTGAGTGTGCCCAAGTCCTAACTTGAGTTGAGGGAATCATGTTGATGAACAACACATGTGTTGGATTGCTTTGATAATATAACCACTCTATCATCCGGCTAGATGGGATTTGATTTCGATTCTAGTTGAATAAGTGGATCCTTGATGCTCTAGTTATCTTTTCATTATCAGATTTTTCTGTTTCATGTTCAAAACCGATTTCACAAACCTCTTAAGATTCTAGTTATTAGGATAGTTCGAATTTTTTACTTCCTTCCTTGTGGATCGACCTTGGTCTTACCGAGATTATTACCACATCTCAGCCTTGCACTTGAGGCGAGCGAACATACACCCACATGAAGCCAAGTGTATGCATAAAATAAACCATCACTTTATTAATTTCAGTTTACATATAGGCAATTAATGTAAAACCAACATTAAGCTCTACCATAACTATCTCCATGATTCATCACCCACCAAAGTAGCCGCGTCCAACGCATCTCCACCAAATATAGCGGGTTGTGTCACTAAGGTTCATGACAACACATGTTCACCCATAGCCTTATGAAGATCCATAAACAGATTAAAGAATACAAGAAAATGAATTTATCCACCACTTAATCTAGCAGTCTGATATCACCACCACAGTCAGGACGACCACTTAACCAAACAGTCTGATAGCTGTTGAGCTCTGAATGTGCATATTCTAACCCCAATTCATCACACATTATGTATGATTTTCATAATTTAAAGACTAATCTAATGCATAGTTTTGTGGTTGTAGGAATGAGAGAGAGACTCCTTCATTATGATGTCTAGAGGCCCTTCTTACATGCCTTGAAGATCAAAGAAATAAAGGATAAGAGATAGAGGAAAGATGCAATGAAATGGAGGACGAAAAACTAGAAAAATCACATTTTTCATACCCACCGACCGGCTGGCCAAACCCTCTAGAAACAACAAATTCTCTGGACTAATATTATGAAGGCCGACCTGTGGTTCGGCCAGCCGGCTGGTGGGTCAGCCAGTGTAGTAAAACGTCCAGAGAGTTGGGTTTGTTTTCGCTCAAGCTCCGGCCGGCCGGCAAGAGGGGTTCGACCGGCCGGCCAGTGTCCTGATTGCACTAGGATGTTTTCAAATCTGGATTTTGTTGCACAAGAGCAGTACTTCTTTGCAAATTCTCAGATTTCTTCTATAAAAGGCCACCTCCACTCTCTTCCTAAGGCATCTAGCAACATGGGGAGTAAAGGATTTAAGACCGAAGAGGCTTCCTAGCCTCCTACAACTAGTTTTCTTCATCTTCCAGTTCTAATTCTAGTTTGTTTTTATGCTTTTCATTAGCTAACCTTTTAGCTAAAGCTAAGAGGTAAAACTTATAGCTTACTTAGATGTTTTAATTCATTTTATTGGTTTTAAGTTTGGATTTAATAAAGAATAATGATTTTTAGAAGATTGAATAAAGTTCTAAGTAGTTTTTCTTAATCTTATGATGACTTATGGATGTTTGGAAGAATTACTTTAGTTCTTAATTATTTTGCATGGATCTAGAACTGCACGCTCCAAGGAATCGGATTCAATACGCTCTAGACTTGGATCATCATGTGGGAACTTCAAACCAAAGTTCTACGTTTTTATTTTAAATTCTGAATTATGTGTTGATCGTTCATATGATTTGAATGAAGTTAAAATCATGATATAGTTAAGCTTTGTGACAGGGTTTGATGTTTATCATGGTTATGATCTTAACCTATTGGAACTAGGATTGACCTATGCAATTGAGTGTGCTCAACTCCTAACTTGAATTGAGGAAATCATGTGTATTAATCACACATAGGACAGATTGTTTTGATAATCTAACCGCTCTATAATCGGGCTAGATGGGACTTGATTTTGATTTTAGTTGAGTAATTATGAAACCACAACGAATTATGCATCAAAAGAGAGATATAAGTGGATCCTTGATGCTCTAGTTACCCTTTCATTCTCAAATTTTTTTGTTTCATGTTCAAAACCGATTTCACAAACCTCTTAGATTCTAGTTATTAGGATAGTTCAAATTGTTTACTTCCTTCCCTATGGATCGACCTCGGTCTTACCGAGATTATTACTACATCGCAACCCTACACTTGGGGAAGCAAACAAGTTTTTAGCGCTGTTGCTGGGGAAGAGGTTAAACGGTTCTAATTGTGCTAGTAGCTTTAGAGTAGTTTTCTAATTTTTTTTAGATTACTAACAATTTTCTGATTTTGTTTTTGTAGGAACTTAGTTGCTGACATAGTTCTTACTTCCACGGGTACCATCTCCCTATCTCCCTTTCTTCTTTTTGTTTTTCTTCCTAGATTGGGATTGTTCCAACTTCTTATAATTTCATTATGAATGATTGGATGGGTGGATTGTCTAAATACCTTTTGAAAGATGAGAGGTCGGACCATGGAATCAAAACTCATTATGATTGGAACCATTACAAGCATGAATATTTTTCTAAGACTCAATCTACTTCTAATACTCCCCCAAGTAAGACATTGCGAGATTACCGAAATAAGAACAATGTGCATAACTTTTCGCCGAGTAAGACAATGGGAGAGTATCTGAAAGAGATGAATAATGTTCCACTGGTTAAGACAATGTATGATCACTTGTTTCACTACACATATCAACAACCATCTAATAGCCCAACATATGACATGCATAATCCTAATAGGTGGGAGCATCAAATTTTTAATTTGGGAGACAAGCCAACCATGGATGCCAACAATTATCCTTAAGAATTTCTTTCTCATGAGCCACAACCGACACAAACTCTTGAGGATACGCTACGAGAGTTTATGGAAATAACTGAGCAATGCATACAAAACCTCTCGCCATCTCAAAATCCTGAACCCGACATTGGGAACACCGAATCATTCCCCAACAATGAGGAGGATGAGGCTATCCAAGCCTAATACTCTTTCTATTTGATGATTAAACTTTTAGGGGATGTAGATCTTAGTGATCCTAATATTACCATCGATTATGGTGAATCAACTATCTCTTTTAGCTATTCCGATTTGAATGATGAAGAGATTTCAAGGACGGTTGACGAACCCAAGGAATCTACAAAATCTGAAAGTGATGGCTTGATTGACTACAATGAGGGTTCAATGGATGATTGTGAGTCCATAATTTCTTCTTCCGAAGGGCCGAATGATTATGAGTCGTCGGAAGATATTCTTGCTAGAGAGATGGTCGAAGTGGATCTCTTTGAGTCCTCCCACCAACATAACATGACCAATTTTATTGTGGAAGATCTCCCTTTAACTAAAAATTCTATTTCTTTGGATGATGTGGTGGCACAATTTGAAATTTTAGATCAACCAATGTTAGATGATGTGCTTACCACTAAATCTGAAAATTTTTCTTTAGAAGACCTCCCCTCTATAGAGGAGGAATTCATTGCCATTGAAATAGACTTTCCTCAATCACTTAGGGAGAACGAGAACCCTTCATCCGACTCTCCCGATTTCCTAGAGGAATGCATGACCCACCCTTATGATTTGGATGATGAGATGATTATGAAGTTGGACATTTTGTTAGACACGGTGTCGGTGCTTGAAGAACACAATTCCACTGATTTACACTCTTTACCATTATTTGTGGAAACACCGTGCAATTATGAATTTGTGGAGGAGATAACCCAAACTAAAGAATACTTAATGAATGTCTCTCCACCATCATAGGTTCTTCAGCCCATTGAAAATTCTAATTGGGAGGAGCCATTTTTAATCAATTACAACCAAATTTAGAACTTGAGGAGATATCTTTTTATTACTCTTATCTCCTCCTTACATGCGTGTGGTGCACACTATAATTGGACCTTAATGAAGAAAAGCACCCATGTGTGTCGAGCAGGACTTTGGATGGTCCTCATGAGAAACTTATTGAAATTCATAAAGATCCTGCTCAAATTTGATCATGTAGTCGATCGGACTAATCAAAGGTAGGTAGGTAGGTTAGGATTTCTTTTCTACATTTAGGTTTGAATAAGTCTCATCAAGACAATGGAAGATGCTAGAATTTATCAACTTGCTACCTCAGGTACTCTCGATCGCACTCTCCTTTGTTTTATGTCATTACTCTCATGTCATGCATATTGCATGTTTTGTTACATTGAGGACAATGTAAGATTTTGATTAGGGGGTGAGATTCCCTAAATGAATCTACTAGCTTTTGTGACATTTCGAGCAATTACGTAGAAATTTTTTTATTTTTCTGAAAATTTAAAACTCTTTTGTAAAACTTTGTTTCTATGCCCTTGGGATGTCATAAGTATGAAAGGATGAGAAACGAATTGATATGATTTTGAAACTCTTAAAGGAATTATAATATGGTAGTTTTCTATTTGAATTCCCCTATTGATGTGATCGATAGAATGTTTGAATGCTTGTGCACCTCGTTCACATTACATGATTCTCATGATTTGAAGGGATTATGTAGATTTGTGGATTAGTTGGGCTTAGATTTGAGGTGTTGAGAACCCAAGCCGGGGTAGTTTGTCCATCCTTGTCCATGGGAAAAGAACGAAAGATATGGATTTTTAAAAATCCTATCTAATGTGTATGAAAAGGAAAGGAGGGATGAAAATATGGGAATGATTGAATATATGGTGGAAAATTCTGAAAAGGGCTACCTATTACCAACCAGGGGATGGTCTACCCATAACCAAAGCCGGGAATGAGAAGTAGTGTGAAAGCCATCGGAAGGACAATAAGGCAAATTCCTGTCATAGGCTTGTTGTTGATTTGTACACCTTAGATCCCTAATTTAGTTGATCTATGAAGAAGATAGCCCCGAAAATTCATGAGATAAACATTCACTATGCACATTAGGTTAAATTTATTTGGATCCTTCAATTTATCAATCAATCAGTGAGAATTCCAAATGAACACTTGTTATGTTTTTGAAAGTTTAAGGTCTCAACTTCTATCACTCCGTTTTGCTGATTTTTGTACTTGCATGTCTTGGAATGTATAGAAACATAGTTTTCGAAGAAGAGTTGGGTTTTGGAGAATGAAACTTGTTTTACGCATGTTTTGCTCAGGACTAGCAAAATGTTGGTTGGGGGGTGTGTTGAGCTCTGAATTGTGCATATTCTAACCTTAATTCATCACACATTATGTATGATTTTCATAGTTTAACAACAAATCTAATGCATAGTTTTGTGGTTATAGGAATGAGAGAGAGACTTCTTCATTATGATGTTTAAAGGCCCTTCTTACATGCCTTGAAGATCAAAGAAATAAAGGATAAGAGATGAAGGAAAGATACAATGCAATGGAGGACGAAAAACTAGAAAAATCACATTTTTCATACCCACCGGCCGGCCAGCCAAACCCTCCAGAAACAACAAATTCTCTGGACTAATATTATGAAGGCCGACCTGTGGTCCGGCCGCCGGCCGGCTAGTGGTTCGGCCAGTGTAGTAAAACATCCAGAGAGTTGGGCATCTTTCCGCTCAAGCTTCGACCGACCGGCTAGGGGGATCCGACCGGCCGGCCAGTGTCCTGATTGCACTAGGATGTTTCCAAATCCAGATTTCGTTACACAAGAGTGGTACTTCTCTGCAAATTCTCATATTTCTTCTATAAAAGGCCACCTCCACTCTCTTCCTAAGGCATCTAGCAACGTGAAGAGTAAAGGATTCAAGACTTAGGAGGCTTCCAGCCTCCGACAACTAGTTTTCTTCATCTTCTAGTTTTAGTTCTAGTATGTTTTTATGCTTTTCATTAGCTAACCTCTTAGTTAGAGCTAAGAGGTGAAGCTTATAGCTTACTTAGATGTTTTAATTTATTTTATTGGTTTCAAGTTTGGATTTAATGAAGAATAATGGTTTTTGGAAGTTTGAATAAAGTTCTAAGTAGTTTTTCTTAATCTTATCATGACTCATGGATGTTTGGAAGAATTGCTTTCGTTCTTAATTTTTTTGCATGGATCTAGACCTGTACGCTCCGAGGAATCGGATTTAATACGCTCTAGACTTAGATCATCATCTGGGAACTTCAAACCAAAATTCTACCTTTTTGTTTAAAATTCTGAATTATGTGTTGATTGTTCATATGATTTAAATGAAGTTCAAATCATGATATAGTTAAGCTTTGTGACAGGGTTTGATGTTTATCATGGTTATGATCTTAACATATTGGAATTGACCTATGCAATTGAGTGTGCTCAAGTCCTAACTTGAAGTAAGGGAATCTTGTGTATTAATCACACATAGGACAGATTGTTTTAATAATATAACTGCTTTATAATCGGGCTAGATAGGATTTGATTTTGATTCTAGTTGAGTAATTATGAAGCCACAGCGAATTATGCATCAAAGGAGAGATATAAGTGGATCATTGATGCTCTAGTTACCCTTTCATTATCAGATTTTCCTGTTTCATGTTCAAAACTGATTTCATAAACCTCTTAGATTCTAGTTATTAGGATAGTTCGAATTGTTTACTTCCTTCCCTATGGATCGACTACTATCTTACCGAGATTATTACTACATCGCAACCCTATACACTTGGGGAAGCGAACAATAGCGCCGTCTCAGGTTAGGGTAACCTCTTAACCGGGTAGTCCTGATATACACCACTATAGATTAGGATTCATCCACATTAAAGTCAATACCGAGATACATAAATTATAAAATCTTCATTAAGCATTTCATAGATAATTTTCCTTTCAACATGGTGGGAATTGTGGTTCTTACAAGGGCAATTGCACTTCTTCATGTCTGTAACCACACCACATCATCACATCCATTCTTTCTGTCCAATATAAGCTCACATCACTAAGTGATGGGAACAAGGTATGTGAGAGTATCTATGTCCAATATCCAACTTCTCTTTCGGTAATTTGTGCTTATTAGCATGTACATGATAACTACGACAACATAAACTTTCAAAAATAATAAGATAACAATATGTAAGGCATAACATTCACCATCAAAAGTATGCAAAAATCCTACTAAAAAGAATTCTCAACTTAAAGAAAAAAGATAAATTGTCTAAAGGTTTGGAGTGGAAGACGGAGAAGGAAGATTGGAGAAAGATGATATAAGAGTGGTGGACTCTCTCTCTCTCTCTCTCTCTCTCTCTCTCTCTCTCTCTCTCTCTTTTCTCTTTTCCTTTCTCTTTATCTTTCTCTCTTTTCTCTCTCCCTTCCTCTCTCTCTCTCTCTTTCTCTCTCTCTCTCTCTCTCATAGACGTCTAAGGGTTGAAAACGTGTGGGAATGGTGTATAAGAAGTGGGTGTGAGATAGAGGAGAGAACGTGCGCCACTTCTTTAATAAGGAATGGGCGTATGTAACACCCCACGTAAGATCGATTTCTCAAAATCTCTATTTCAGGTGGTCTTTTTCGAATTTTAATCCGTTCATCATGTGTAGGTCGAAGGGTATAGTCAGGATATATAATTTTCTTCGTGATCCAAAATCTAGAATGGTCGATCTTGAAAAATGGCCCGACGAGTGCTAAAACGGACTGGATCTCAATTAACAGTCCATGCTTGATGATCAAGGCCCAAAATTGGGATAAATGTGTAGTCATGATAAGAAAACAATTGAAAAAAATTTGGTGGTTGATTGATGGTGGAAAATGCCTAGATCTGAAATTCCACCTTTTGCAGATAAAGGAATGGAGTAGCTTTAGGGTTCAACGGTGTAGGATCATAGATTAGGATTCAAATTTTGCGTAAAATCGTAGTCACATGAGGCCAATATGTGGTCCAAATTTAAAAAGCGATTGACAGTGAGAAGTGCGTAAATTGAATGGTCCAAATTTAGGAAGAGTTAATAACTTGCTTATTTCCTAAAACAAGATAATTTGGTGAATAAGAAATAGGCTTATCAAGGTAGGGCACTCAAATCACACTATTGGTTCATGATTTGAATAATCCAAGTCACTCATATGAAGGAAAATATTCAGCTACGACTACCCATCTACTTTCCTCACTTGATAGACATGAAAATCAAGGGTTAAGGGGCTGATTTGATAATTGGGCCACTTCTACTATGATTTAAGGGCTGAAATTCGACTTATACAGTTAATTTATGATAAATAGACATAGGATAAAATTTCAAGTTAAATGGATAATGGGAACCAGTGATCTATAAATCAAGGGTCTAGGTTAATGTGAGTCATTCACATTTCGGACACTAAAGATTCCATATCTGTACACCTCGAATGATCACTCAAATCCTATTTTAAGAATTTATTACTAAGGTGGTCAATTTGGTGTGAATACTTTCCCAACTAATTCATCAATCAACGGCTACGGATGCTCATATGTTAAGATCTCCATGATTGTGAGGCCTACTTAAAAAATCTATTTACATAATATTGATATGCACTTAAAATTACACTTACTTTCTGGACAGATTCGAAAACTACCTATCCGATTGATCAGAAATCGTGAATTAAGGGGTTTAACGACATTATCATAATTATTAAAAAAAAAAAGGCGATTGCGAAATCTAACCATTCTACGTAGTTCATGGTATCATTTTAAGAAGTTTTTGTAAAGGGTCGCCTATTAGATCTCTCAGGAATGATCAATTATTCTCAAATTAAAGTAAATGCTCGATATATTTAACTCGAATAAAATCAATATAAAATTCTAAAAAATCTAATTCAATTTTTAAAAATTTGAGGCATTACAATCCAGCCTCCTTAAAAATAAACTTCATCCTCGAAGTTTTCTAAGCAGCGTCGTCAAAAGTTAAGGGCGTTCTTCCTTTGTTTCTTCTTCGTTTGAATGCGTCTCCTGCCTTATCATGTTGCTCGACTCGAACACTCTTCCAGATCTTTACTCACCTTTAACCTATTCTGGGTTAGTCGCGGTCTCGGTGTCATCACATTCCACCCCCGTTAAAATAAGATTTTTGTCTTGGAGGTTGATTTTGCGAGCTCTCCACTTTATGACCCGATATGCTTCCATTGCACACTCTGATTTCTAAATTGCTCTGTATATATCAATGGGTCCCTTAAACCCAATCAATCATCTATCGTCCTGATATCTCTCAGTCAGTTAGGGCGATATCCAATTCTCTCTTGCGATATTCTTCAAGGGGCATACTGTTAAGAAAGTGCAAGGTAAAATGACCCAGCTATGAGATTTATAGTTCCAATCCATGAACTCCTTTAATCCCTCCTTGGCTAGCTTAGTTTTTCGATAATATCACCATGCTCCTTAACTAAGTTTTACGTCCATTGAGTTGTGTTAGATATTTAACTTTGGTGCGGTCACTACTTTTAGGGTTCTTTCTTAAGTCAAGGGTATCAACCTACCATGGGCATATTTCTCTAGGTGCTATACTCGGCTATACTCAGCTTTGAAGGTGCTCCTATAGTCAAAGGGTTTAGGAGGATCATTTGGGTTACCAAGGATGTTTGTTTGATATCTCAAATAACCGATCGGGTTAGGAGGATCATTTGGGTTACCAAGGATGTTTGTTTGATATCTCAAATAACCAATCGGGGTTCTAAAAGGATGGATCCAGGTTTGATTAGGTAGGCATGATTGAATGGTCAAGTGAAGGGGTGGATATATGAGCGTGTAACTAAGTGAACGAGATATCATCAATGGTCCTTTAATGGCTAAAGATACGACGGAAAGATGAGGTTAGGGCCGGATACCGTATTTTAGCTCCTAATAGGGTCTAAGAGGCTAATTTTCTACATCCTACAGTTGTCTATATGCCTATCTTACTCTAGTCATAAAAAAGAAAACACACTTGCATTTCAAGATAATGCAAGAAGAGTCCCAAATTAAGACAAGAGGCGGTTCTTATAGTGTCGACATCACGGGCGAACGGTTCAAGTTGATTCGGATCCTATAATTTGATCTTCTACTCACATTTAAGCATTAAGTTCATACGTATCTATTCAAAATTTCTAGTGTCAACCCTCGGGACTTGTGCATGGATCCAATCGCTTACACAATGTATCAAGTACAGTTTCGTCCTTCCGTATGGCCGATTTAGTCTGGCATTATGGGGACCATTATGTACTCTCCCAAAATGTGCATAAAGTAAATATCACCCAAAATAAAATCCATCAATACAAAATATTAAAACCTTACAAGGTCTTATTTACTTTCGTCCCCAAACATAACAATAGTCTAAGTGGGGTTGGTAAGCGGCAATCTATGATTGTGATATTCTACCTTAAGTAACTGAGTGGGGCCTAAAGTCCAGAGAGACATACAAGAAGACACTAGGGTAACACTTCTAAGGGCACAAGCCTACAAACTAAGTCTAATCAAGGAGGTTCCAAGGGTTCCAATGCTAAGGGACTAAGGTAGCGTCGACTTTGGAATATAGGACTTACAAGCACTCCTGAAATTCTTTCTCTCAAAACGGGCATTGGTTTCTCCTAAAATTTAGAAGTTAAGCTGTAGGTTAGGTGTGGAATAACCCTAATTTTTCTTCCCTATACAAGTTCAAAAAATGCAGCAGATCGGTAGGATTTTGTGTAAGATTCTCACTATTGACAAAATTTTCTTGATTTATCCTTTCATCGGATTGATCTGAAATTTTATGGGGGTGTTGCAGATTAAGTCAAGAGTCTCCAAAAAAAATTTTAAAAATTTACTTAATCCAGATGCACATTTTCTAACATCGATACAGTGGTTAGGTCAGAGAATCTGTCCAATCTAGAAACATTCAAAATAAAATTGTTTGCTTTAGGATTTTAATGGAAATTACTCACAAGACCCAGAGATTCATTGATCTAATTGTGGTGAATAGATGAGAGCCCCTAGATGGCAAATAAAAGTGAAAATTCTCTTCCTGAAAACCCTAACAAATTTTCAGTTCCTATGTTCAACGATTATTTTAACGGTTTCAAGGGGGCCTAAGTGTGAGTTTCTATGTTCATAGATCACATACAACCAATTAGGATCGTACCTAAAGGGTTTGTCACTAGTTCTTGGGGACCTAAGCCTTATGGTGAGTTTATTATATTACGGGTTGGGCTTCTCGCCCAGAGTTTCAAATTTTTGCTCTAATACCAACTTGTAACGCCCCGAGATTTTGGCTCTCGTGTACAACACAACGGCCGAATTCTTAAGGGTTTCTTAAGACGTGTGAGGATACGCCTACTACATAGTCACTCACAATCAAACACAATACACCACATTTGACAATCATGAGCAGAATGGTGGAACAGGCATATCATTTTGTTGTATCTAAACTAAGTTATCAAATAAAATCACTATATTTAAAGAAATCAAATATCATATGGTTCTCAACATTGTCCACCTACTGGGACTTATTACAAATTTATATCTTCTAAGTAATGAAATTTTAAATCAACACAAGGCCACATCGGCTTCGTCTTCCACTATTTGCTACCACGAGCCCTCGTAGACATTCCCTCAAGGCTCGGGTTCCTGTGGATCATCACCTGCACGTTCTAAATTGTATTTTAACAAAAACCCTAAAAAATGGTATAGTAAATAACTCCTTTAAGAATAGCAAAATATTTACATGTAAACATATCAAAACAACCATAGTCTCAATTAATGCAATATATGTTATGCATGTCCTGACATAAGATTCCTTGACTAGTCATTCCTAGCCAAATGCCACTAGGGTTTTTGGGATACGCAAGCCCATAAATTTTGTTTGGCCAAGCTAGAAGTGGGATGCTCATAGCCAAAAACTCACGAGACAGTATACGGGAGAAGTAGGTTGCTCTAGCCTATTACGAATTCCATACACCCACATGGAGTAAGTGTATGCATGAAATTAATTATCACTTTATTAATTTGAGTTTACATATAGCCAATTAATGTATAACTAACCTTAGACTCCACCATAATCATCCCCATGATTCATCATCCACCAAAGTAGTAGCACCCAATGCATCTCCACCATAACACATGCTCACCCATAGCCTTATGAAGATTCATAAACAAATTTAAGAATACAAGAAAATGAATTTATCAACCACTTAATCAGGCGGTTTGATATCACCACCACAGTCAGGGCGACCACTTAATTGGATAGTCTAATAGCGCCATCTCAAGTTAGGTTAACCTCTTAGCCGAGCAATCCTAATATACACCACCACATATCAAGGCTCATCCACATCACATTCAATACCGAAATACATAAATTATAAAATTTTCATTAGGCCTATCACAGATAATTTTCTTTTCAACATGGTGGGAATGATGGTTCTTACAAAGGAAATTGCACTTCTTCATGTCTGTAACCACACCACATCATCACATCCGTTCTTTCTGTCCAATATACACCCACATCACCAAGTGATGGGAATAAGGTGTCATGGAGTATCTATGTCTAATATCCAACTTCTCTTCTAGTAATTTTTATTTATTAATATGTACATCATAACTACGTCAACATAAACTTTCAAGAGCAATAAGATAACAATATATAAGGCATAACATTCACCATCAAAAGCATGTAAAAATCCTACTAAAAAGAATTCTCACCTTAATATAGAAGAAGATCTCAACTTAAAGAAGAATGATGAATTCTTCGAAGGCCAAGAGTGGAAGACAGAGAAGGAAGATGGAAGAAGGATGATGTAAGAGTGGTGAACTCTCTCTCTTTCTCTCTCTCTTTCTCTCTCCATTTCTCTTTCTCTTTCCATTTCTCTCTATTTCTTTCTTCTCTCTCTCTCTCTCTCTCTCTCTCTCTCTCTCTCTCTCTCTCTCTCTCTCTCTCTCATTTGACGTCTAAGGGTTGGAAACGTGTGGGAATGGCGTATAGGAAGTGGGTGTGAGGTATAGGAGAGGACGTGCACCGCTTCTTTAACAAGGGATGGGTATGTGTAACACTCCACTTAAGATAGGTTTCTTAAAATTTCTATTTCGAGTGATCTTTATTCAATTTCAATCCATTCATCATGTGTAGGTTAAAGGGTAGAGTTACGATATATAATTTTCTTAGTATTCTAAAATTTATATTGGCCGATCTTGAAAAATGATCTAGCGGGTGCCAAAATGGACTGGATCATAATTAATGATCTACACTTATTGATCAGGGCCCAAAATTGAGAAAAATGTGTAGTCATGATAGATAAACGATTGAAAAAATTTTAGTGGTTGATTGATGGTGGAAAATACCTAGATCTAAAATTCCACCTTTAGCGAAAAGAGGAAGGGAGTGTCTCTAAGGTTCAATGGTGTAAGATCATAGATTAGGATTCGATTTTTTTTGTAGATTCGTAGTCACATGAGGCGATTATGTGGTCCAAATTTGAGACAGGATTGACAGTGAAAAGTGGGTTAATTGAAAGGTCCACATTTAAGAATAGTTGATAACTCGCTTATTTCTTAAAACGAGATAACTTGGCGAATAAGAAATGGGCTTATGAAGTTGGAGCACTCAAATCACACTATTTGTTCATAATATGAATAATCCAAGTCACTCACATGAAATGAAATATTCAATTATGACTACTCATCTACTTTCTTCACACGATGGACATGAAAAATCAAGGGGTAAGGGGTTGATTAGATAATTGGATCACTTCTACTATGATTTAAGTGTTGGAATTCAAATTGTACGGTTAATTTATAATGAATAGGCATGGATACAATTTCAAGTCAAACAGATCATGAGAACCATGTGTTCTAAAAATCAAGGGTCTAGGTTAATGTGAGTCATTCACTTTTTGAGCACTTAAGATTCCATATCTATACACCTCAAATAATCACTCAAATTCTAGGTTAAGAATTTGTCACTAAGACGATCAATTTGGCATGGTTACTTTTCTGACTACATTTCTCGATTAATGGTTACGGATGCTCCTAGGATAAGGTCTCCATGATTACGGGGCCTACTTGAAAATCTATCTACATGGCAATGTTATACACATAAAATTACACTTTTCGAAGAAATTCGAAACTACCTAACTGCTTGATCAGAAATCGCAAATTAAGTGCTTCAAGGGCATTATCGTAATTATAAAAAAATACGAGTTTTGCGAAATTTAACCATTCTACGTCATTAATGGCATCATTCTAAGCCGTTTTTATAAAGGGTTCCCTATCAGGTCTCTCACGGATAATCTATTATTCTCAAATCAAAGTAAATGCTCGATATATTTTACTAAAATAAAATCAATATAAAATCCTAAAAAATCTAATTAAATTCTAAGAAATTCGGGTCATTATACCATATTTATATAATTCTCTTCTTTATAAATTAATAAAAATAAGAGGAAATTGTATCCCCAAATTCTCTAAATCTATATGTTATCAGAACAATTTAATTATTTAGTTAATGCATTCATTGAGAGTAGAGATGTGAATGAGGAAACATAAAGTATAAAAGGGAGAATAAGAGATGAATTAAATTGACAAGTCCCTTTTACAGATACTTTGGAATAAAAACCATCTACTAACTTGATCCTATCACTAAATGAAGAGAATGGAAGAAAGTTACATTTGCTAGTTGTATCATAATCAGTGGCACCTGAATTAATAATCTAAGACAGGATATAAAGTGTAGGATGAGAAACATAGCTGGAAGATGTATATAAATGATTTTTCAATGGATCAAAAGCAGAACATGCCTGATGAGTAGATGATGCGGACATCAGGCACTTTAGGGTTTATCAGAGTAGGAGGTAGTGACACCTATATCTTTATGGCTCGATGATGACGGGTTTGGATTGTTTGTGAAGACTTGAGGAGCATTGAAGACCTTACACATGTAATCCAAGACATTTGAAAAAACCCCACATTGGGAAGACATGTGTGAGTTGCTTGGAGGAGATGATCGGACCGTTGGATCGTGATGATGATGTGATCGGACCGTTGGTTCGTCGTGGCCCACTTTCATCACACCATCATTGAAGCCCATTGGACATCTTAGATTTGAGTTTATGCATTTTTTACTTATTTGAGTTTTGGGTTAGTGTGCGCACGTTTTTTTCATGCAAATGTCTTTTTTTTTAAATTTTGTTAGTAGGGGTATTTTGGTAATTATGCTAATTTTGAATTTTATAAGGGTGTTGCCCTAAACCTTTTTCATTAGTTGTTGATTATTGAAAAGCAAGCCTCTTGGTTGCCTCCTTCCTCTCTCTCTCTTGGAACTTCATCTTCTTCTCCGATCTTCTTCTTCTCTTTTCTTCTTGTGCCCCTCCAACTTCTTCTAAGGTAAATTTGTTATTTCCTCTTTCTCTATTTCTATTCTCTCATAACTTCTAGATCTTAGATTTGAGATTTTATCTAAAATTCCTATTTCTCAAATTCTAAACTCCCTAATCGGAGAAATCCCTCGATCCTTCGGACTAGTGATTCACATTGGGTATTTGGATTAAGAACATGTAAGATCGGGAGGTTCCATCCCTCGTCGGATCCAACCTATGCATTATTTGAATTTCTTACTTCGTGGTTGTGATGATGGCCCGCTCCATTGCATGCCTCTTTTATGATTTTCTTAATTTATGATGATAGGTGATGAATTTTATATTATTATTGCTATTTATTTCCGCTGGATTACATATGTTCATGAGCATGCATCATAATGTAGGGCGTCATGCACCAAATTTGGTATCAAAGAATAAGTTTGCATGGTTTTGTCTAGATCGAGTTATAAAAAAAATTAGGGTTTTGATTTTTAGGTTTTTTTAGGAAACTTCTAGATTTAGAAAGTTTCCAATTTTAGAAAGTTTCCTAATTTGGAGAATTTTCAGATTTAGAAAGTTTCCAATTTTAGAAAGTTTCCTAATTTGGAGAATTTCCAGATTTAGAAAGTTTTCAATTTTAGAAACTTTCCAATTTTAGAAAGTTTCCTAATTTGAAAATTTTCTAGATTTGAGTCGCATCATCTAGAATTAATTAGTGTTAGTTCATTGTAGTTTAAATTCATCGCATTCATATTGTGAGTCATCCAGTCCATAGAGTCGAGTTTAGGAAGAACCTAGGACAAGTCCTCTGTTGTGTGCCCATTCGTTTTGGTTATGGTTTTGGATTACACATCTCTACCATGAATCAGGATCAGATTTCAGAGACTTTGATCGTCATATCTCGATGTCTGGACAACATTGAAAACCATTCTAGAAAATCCTTTCAGGATCTCTTCAACAAATTAGAGGCATTCAATCAGACTGCCCTAACTATGGAAAAGATAATTAACATCATGCCTTGGTGAACGACAAGTTGAAAGAATCCAAACATGATGTTTATGAAGTGGAAGAGTATGTGCCTAACGTCACTAGTGATGAAAAGGAAGAAATTGAGGCATCGCTCATCATCGTTGAGGATGATGAAGTGTGTGCTAGTGATGAAAAGGTCGAAGGAATTGAGACCGCACCACTTCCAGATGTCATGTGCGACTTAAGTGATGTAGATTCCCAATCTAAGTCTCTTACCATAATACACACAAATGAATTTGAAAAGGAGACTAGTGAGGATATGATGGTGGACACCCACATGACTTGTGATATCCCACCAAATGATTTATGGGATAAATTTTCACCAAAATGGGACATTCAGCACACAATCGATCTTGTCCCTGGGTCGGTCCTATCAAGCTTTCCTCCATACCAGGTGAACCCCGTAGAAAATACAGAAATACAGCGTCAATTTGATAAACTTCTCGGGAAGAATTCAATAAGAAAAGTTTGAGTTGGAGTTTTGTTCTATGTGTCATGCCTGCCCTTTCCACTTCCAAGAACAATGGCATATGGCGCACATGTATCCTGGCCGTCCACAAAGCTTTAGTCAAGTCTCATGCCACCTTGCGACATATTCACTTCATGGTAGATATGATGGCTAGTGTACATATCCCGCATCTTGATGACATTTTGGACATAATAGCTGATGCCAAGATCTGCTCAAGACTTGGTATTAATAGTGTGTGTTCTCAAGTGTTAGGATACTTGTAAATCATCCTTGTTTATAATACTTATAATGAGAAATTATGTGTCACCCATGAGAAGTGTCCTTTTGTTTCAGTTTTTCAAGTTCTAGGTCATATGATTGTTTATTTCGAGTCCGTTGCTTTTTCAGAGAGTCCTTTAGTTTCACCCATGTCTGTCACGCAAAGATCTTCAAAATCGGCCGGTGCATTTGCACGACACATTCATGAATTGCATACACATATTAAACAGCGGATCAATAAGAGCAATGATAGTTATAAATATTCAGCTGACTCTCATCGTAAATTACAAGACTTTCAGGAAGGAGACTGTAATGGTGAGGATAAGGCCAGAGCGGTTCTCACAGGGTTCCGCTAAGATATTACAAGCGCGTAGTGCTGGACCATTCAAGATATTGCAGAAAATTGGGTCCAACGCGTACCAGATCAAACTTCCACCTGAAATGGGCATTAATCCAACGTTTAATGTGGAGGATCTAGTCCGTTCCCCTAATCCTATCATTTATCCCTCGTCCCTTTCATGGCCTTTTTCTAAGTTTTCTTCACAACCTACTCTACCCCTTCCTCCACCCATTATTCGCAAACAAGAAATTGAGGAAATTGTGGATGAGGAGATAGTTTCCATGAGAGATGGGAGGTTTCTAGAGATATCTTATTAAATGGAAGAATAAATCACCGTCAGAATCTACATGGTTGACAGAAGCGGAGTTGCAGAGCATTAATCCAGATTTACTAGAGCGCCACAAGAGTTTTAACTCATCGGAGTCGAGTTCTTCTCAAACGAGGAGAATGATGCGGACATCAGGCCCTTTAGGGTTTATCAGAGTAGGAGGTTGTGACACCTATTTCTTTATGGCTCGATGATGACTGGTTTGGATTGTTCGTGAAGACTTGAGGAGCATTGAAGACCTTACACATATAGTCCAAGACATTTGAAAAGACTCCACATTGGGAAGACATGTGTGAGTTGCTTGGAGGAGATGATCGGACCGTTGGATCGTGATGATGATGTGATCGAATCGTTGGTTCGTCGTGGCCCACTTTCATCACACCATCATTGAAGCCCATTGGACATCTTAGATTTGAGTTTATTTATGCATTTTTTACTTATTTGAGTTTTGGGTTAGTGTGCGCACGTTTTTTTCATGCAAATGTCTTTTTTTTGAAATTTTGTTAGTAGGGGTATTTTGGTAATTATGCTAATTCTGAATTTTATAAGGGTGTTGCCCTAAACCTTTTTCATTAGTTGTTGATTATTGAAAAGCAAGCCTCTTGGTTGCCTCCTTCCTCTCTCTCTCTTGGAACTTCATCTTCTTCTCCGATCTTCTTCTTCTCTTTTCTTCTTGTGCCCCTCCAACTTCTTCTAAGGTAAATTTGTTATTTCCTCTTTCTCTATTTCTATTCTCTCATAACTTCTAGACCCTAGATTTGAGATTTTATCCAAAATCCCTATTTCTCAAATTCTAAACTCCCTAATCCGAGAAATCCCTCGATCCCTCGAACTAGTGATTCACATTGGGTATTTGGATTAAGACCATGTAAGATCGGGAGGTTCCATCCCTCGCCGGATCCAACCTATGCATTATTTGAATTTCTTACTTCGTGGTTATAATGATGGCCCGCTCCATTGCATGCCTCTTTTATGATTTTCATAATTTATGTTGATAGGTGATGAATTTTAGATTATTATTGCTATTTATTTCCGTTGGATTACATATGTTCATGAGCATGCATCATAATTTAGGGCGTCCTGCATCAGTAGAGACACACTGATGATTTATGGAAGTGACACGCGATCTACTAGAAACATGTCTCTCCCCCAAAGTAATAATTGTCTGGTCACTCTTATGGAGATTTGTCCATATATGTGGATAGAGATCATAGCAACACTCTCGAGTATGTCCTCTTTTACCACAACGATTATATAGTGGATTGTTGCAACTAATATTCTGTGATGGTGGAGGATATATCCATTCACTAGTCTATCCTGTTGGTAGACACCTTCATCTACTAGGTTTGGGTCCAAATGCAAAAGTGGATTTCTTGGTGATGACAGATAAGCTTGAGGCCCTCCGATTAGCCTCACTATGAATATATTTATAAACTTTCAAGGGCATGCAGAGATTCAAGTCTAAGTATTAGACTCTTTGGGGTTTAAAATCAACATTAAGTCTGCCAAGAAACTTAAAAGTCATCTGTCTTTCAAGCTGTTCCTGTATATCATCAGCAATGGATGTTTGAAGCATATAATAGTTCAATTCCTTCCACCATTGACACAAGGTGGCATAATAAGATTTCATAAAAACACTTTCCTTATTGCATCAGAACAATCTGTTAAACACAAAAATGTAGTGTTCAATAAAATATGGGTACTTGCATTTTAATAAGAAATATGAATTTTAGTGGAAAATATTCATCATCATTTATTTCATTACCGTAAACAAGAGTTCTTTTACATTCCTTTAATACTTCCCTTAATTCTAAATTAAGACATATTTGCACATTTAACATTATTTTAATAATAAATTTCAATGACATTTCAGCCCCTTGTAAGTATTCCACTAAAGTAGAGGGTTTTTGTGGGTCTTTAGAGATCCACAAACTACTCTAAAATGCTCTGGATAGACTTTAGTTACTTTGTGCTGATTGTTGATCACTTTGTGCAGGTTCTAAACACTTTGTGAGACCCAGCGTAATGGAATTGTTCTTGCACTGGTCACACTAGGTATCTTCTCTTCTTTTTCTCTAATCATGTCTCGAACTTGCAGAATACCCAAATGAGGGGGTCATGAGGTATTTATAGGCATCTTGTTGAGCTCTTAATTGTGCATATTCTAACCCCAATTCATCACTCATTATGCATGGTTATCATGATTTAAAGACTAATCTAATGCATGGATTTGTGATTGTAGGAATGAGAGGGAGACTTCACCAATTCATGGTCAAAAGAGTCACTTTGTATGCCTTGAAGATCAAAGAAATAAAGGATATGAGATGGAGGAAAGATGCAATGCAATGGAGGAAGAAAAGTGTGAAAAAGTCACAATTTACAGCCTGACCGGCCGGCCGGCCATAGCCACCGACCGGCCGGCAAAACCCTCCAGAAATAGAAAATTCTCTGGACTGATTTTGTTAAGGCCGACCTGTCGGCCGACCGGCCGGATGACAGGTTTGCCATGCTCTTTCAGGAGTCAGATTTCAGATACAGGCTATTCCCATTTTTGGATTTTTGAAATAGCTTTATGGGCCCATCTTGATGATATTTGAAAATCCAACATGCCCATGTCGAAGAGGAGCTCGACGCCGAAATAACCCAAGTGGTTTCGTGTCGATCGGAGCTACGGATTGACCGTGGTGGCCAAAACAATACGAACTGTCTAGAAAGTTCCAAATTTCGCTGTTCCACTCTGGGCCGGTCCAGGTGACCCATCATTGATGATATGAAGAATCTACTTTGACCACCTTTTAGACCACATCCATATATGAATAACCACAAAAGTTTCAGATCAAAAGGATGTGTGGTTTGATCGTACCGGTTGAAGAAAGATGGACCATCCAGAAAGATCCAACTGCGCAGATTTTATAAAAGCCCTAAGTGTTCTAATTTTCGGACCATATTTTGGAATTTTTTTGGATAATCTAATCCATTCATCATGTAGAGGAGGAAGTTTTCTACCAATGTTCAAAATTTGATATCAATCTGACCTCTGTAGACTCCAGGGCGTTGAAAGCAAGATGACTGGTTCTGAAGGTATCCGAATTGCAAGATTTTGAGAGGCGGTCGATGATCTGATTGGTGGGCCTATTCAGAAGATAATTTTAGAAATCTAAATCATCTATGAGGAAGATCACATTACAAGGAAGCTACAAATCAAATTTGAAGGCAATCCGACCATTGGTTAAGCCGTACGAAGCGAAACAAAATCTGTGGTATTACGGTACTCTTGCTGTATTATAAAAGGAGGTGCTCTCTTCTATTCCAAATCAAGCAAGGACGTGGGAAGCAAGGAGTTCAAGTCCCAGGAGGCTACCTAGCCTCCTACAACTAGTTTTTCTTCCTTTTCTTAGTTCTAGTTCTAGTTTTAATATGCTTTTACTTAGCTAACCTCTTGGCTAGAGCTAGAGGTGAAATTTGTAGTTGGTTCCTATGCTTTAATTCTTTTATTTCAAGTACCCTTTTCTTAATTTTGAATTTTGAAGTTCTAATTTGAATAAAATTTGGTTTTTTAGAAGTTTTATGAGAGTTTGTGTGCTCCGGACATGAGTTCCTTGCAATTCTCTGAGATTACCATGATTGGGTTGTTTGAATTCGAATTATAGTAACCCTTGAGCATGCCATAGTCCATAGGCATGGCTGTTACTCCGAAGGCTACAAGTTCAAGTTCTATGTGCTTCATTAGAACTAGAAATCTGATTTCCAGATTTAAGTGGGACTGCTTGTGCTTGAATGTTATATCTTCCAATTAGATGAGAGATAGGACTTTGATTCTAATTGTGTTGTACTTGGATGAATGGATTGGCATTGGACTACTACAAGTGGATCCTTGATGCTCTAGTTCTTCTTATTTTCAGATTTTCCTATTTCATGTGAAAAAACTACTTCCTTAAACTTCTTAGATTCTAGTTATTAGAGTACTTGGAATTGTTTACCTCTTTCCCTGTGGATCGACCTCGGTCTTACCGAGATTTATTACTACATCGCAGCCTTACACTTGAGGCGAGCGAACACATCTCACACATGTGAAGGTCGATTTTCGTAGAGACTAGCCATTATTATGCGAGCACTTAACCCACGAATTTAGAGTATACGTTGCACAAGTGCAAATACATTCAGTCATCAAGCTCATTGCTCTGGTCATGCAATCCATATTATGTTGTTATCCAATAAGTTAATTCCAGTAGAGTTTAAGTACAGCCACGCAAAGGCCATATCAACCCATGCAAAATGTGTTAGTGCACTTTTCTGTGGCATACTAGTGCACCTTGTTTGTCAATCACTTAGGTCAGTGTGTCTAAGGTCGGTTGAGCTTAATGAAGACGAAGACCGAAGACTCAAGACGGACCAGATACATCAAGGATGAAGAAACAGGTAAAAGAGATGCCTTGGTGTGCCTTGCCTTGAACCAACCTAAAACCATAACCTCTTAGATAACTTGCACCAACTAGGTATACCCTTAGTCATCATCATTAGTCTTAGAACTCCATGAAAAATATGATAAGTTAGACTAATTAAAGAGGTGGAAGCTGTTGTAATCAAAACAGCTTAAACAGCAGTTTCCGATTTATCTCCGATCAATCGGACATTGGCTTCGATAGGACTCCGATCAATCGGACAGAAGTTCCGATCAATCGAAAATTGTTCCAGTAACCTTGAAAATCCACTGGACATATTTTCGATCAATCGGACAGTCTTCCGATCCATCGAAAGGGGTCAGTCCGATCAATCGGACCATGTTTTCGATCAATCGGAATATCCTCCAGAGAATTCTATGGACTGAATTCCGATCAATCGAACAGGTTTTCGATTAATTAGACCTTTTTCCGATCAATCGGAGATGCGCGAATCTGCCCTTTTTTTACCATTGGAAGAAAATCTATTTAAGATGGGGGATTCGTTTTTGAGCTATGAGAGGGAATTTTGAGGAGATAGGAGCCACCATTGTTGAAGATCATTAAGAGCCCTATTCCTAACCTAAACAATGATCTTCCTTGTGATTCATCACAAGTATGAGGCATTCAAAGCTCAAGAAGAAGATGCACTTGTCCCTCTTTTAATCTCTAGAGATTGGATTGATCTTGATATTCATATTCCTATCCAATACTCTATGATGAGATCGTTGTGGTGAGACTCTCTAGGCCACCCATTCTCATAAGTTATAGAGATCTCAAACCTACATTCCCTAGCACCTTGGGCATCTCCAATGGAGCATCGCATGCAAGGTAGCTGATCTTGGAGCTGAAGCCTTGGCAAAGCAACGGCGTCAAAGATCGGGGGAGCATAAGGGGAGCTGATTCAAGCACGGGAGAGTGAGAAGAAGCAACCCAAAGAGGCGCTACAAAGGGGCTCAATCCGACAAGTAAGGTTGTCTTGTTAGGAATCCATCCACTCAATTCCCTGTGGAAGTTGAGTGTAGAGTTTGTTTGACAAACTCGAACTAAGGTCATTAGCCGATCCTTGGCCTGTTAGTCGGCCTAAATTCAGGGACGTTAGCCGTTCCTTGGCACGTTTTTCGGGCCTAAAAAGTCTCCAAGGGGGAGCCACCAACACAGATGCAAACGTGTAGGTTGGGAGGAACCTGTAAACTCCCCGGTTGGGTGGATCCGAGTTAAAACACCTTGGTTGGGAGGAACCAGATTTAAACTCCCCAGTGAATGCTGGTGTGCTTAAAGGGGTTGAGTACTTGAACCGGGAGTGGAGTAGACAAGTAGTCGAACCACTATACATGCTTGTGTTTGTGATTGAATTGAGCACATTGATATCTTAGCATTGTAAGTTCAATTGTTTAATTCTGAATGCTTGATAGGAATGTATGTTAGGCACTAGATAGGCACATCCACACACAAGATATACTTTCACTAGTAATGTAGACTTGAGCTCATTGATCCATTCTCATAAGTCTACATAGGTTGCATAAGTTATGAGCTTGATTAGTTAAATCGTTTGTTTACCTATGCATGCTTAGACTAGGTTGTTTATTGCTTAACCATATGCTAGTCTTGTGATAGGACCCACTTAGGCTTGGAAGTCAAAAGTGTTCTTGCTTACTTAGTTTAATTTGTTAAATTGTGTAAGTAGGCAAAAAGAATTTCAAAAGGTCCTAATCACCCCCCTGTAGGACTTAGCCATAATTCTAGTTGCTCCTTAAGCTTCCGCACGTGTATGCATAGGGTGTCGTGTTAAACTACTCGACGCAATTTCAAAATGCAGGCTATCATTTCCCGTCCGCGCATTCAGCTTCTTTACTCTGGTTATCCTCGCAATGCTATAATAAATCTAGCGCATTTGTGCAATCAACTTCTTTCATATTTCACTTCATCTTCTCTCTCTTCCTCTTGTTCACTTAGTAATTTCATTTACCCCAGCGTAATCACTCATTGTACCAAATATGAATAAGTCATTAAAATCGGAGTATATTTTTACAAAAGTATTTAAATTTCTTGGGTTGTGAGATGCATTAACAATGACCCACTAATACTAAGCTTCATTGAGTGCAGGAGCCATCTCATCACAGTAAAGTTGTCACTCATCCAATCCTCAAATGAAGAATCATCAAAGGATGTTTAGGTTTATATCCTATAATAAAACTTAATTTTTATTTCCACCCAAGATAAATTTTAGTAAATTGCAACCATTGTAGATAATTACATTCATCTAGTTTGACAATCATAATGCATAAACTGGGGTGCAAATATAATTTATAACTATCCATAGTGACCACAATATAACTTACTTGATAAGAAAGGCTAAGTGAGTTAACATATTTGGTGATGTTGTAAATTAGGCAACACAAATCAACGGTAAAGATCTCACCAAATTCGTAACAAGGTAGAGAGAGAGAGAGAGAGAGAGAGAGAGAGAGAGAGAGAGAGAGAGATCTAAGACCTTCTCACTACAAATCTAAAAAAAAGTAAAAAAATAAAAATAATTATCATAATACTTTTTCTCCTACTGCTAAGCCAAATTTAGTTCAAGTCATTTTCTCCATTGAAGCACATTGTTACTAACTACTTCATCAATTAGACATTAAAATGCCTTCCTTCGTGGCAATATACATGAAGAGATTAATTAATATGTTCTTCAGCACAACTATCATTCAAATCGAACTCTAGCGGTGTATATCTGATCAATCATACTTATGAAGAAAAGGTCTAGTAATATTATAGTTCTAGAAGTGTATGTTGATGATATCTTCCTAATAGAAAATTGAAAAGTAAAAATATATAAGGTCAAGTAAGTTCTTACTTTCAATTTGAGATTAAAGATCTACGGTCTTTGCGATACTGCCTTGGAATAAAAGTTGCATTGTCTGCACGTGGCATATTTATTTCTCAAAGGAAGTATGCCCTCGATCTTTGGGCTACTAAAAGAATGCTTAGGTTTCGTCTTGTTAAGACATTAAGTGAGGTGAATCATCACTTGTTTAACTAAGAATCTTTCCATGTGGACCCCAGACAGTATTAACGGTTGGTGAGCAAATTCATTTATCTCTTCATCACCCACTTAGATATTGCGTATGTTGTTATTGTAGTCAGTCAATTTATGCAGAATCCATAGATCCATCATTTATATTATATTCTTCGATACAGAAAGGGTGTCCCAAGTAAGGGTTATGGTGGATACTTTGTAATCCTACAAGTACTCTATGTTTTATCTAGAACCAACCTATTGAAGTTTAGATTCTATATTGGTTTGTGAATTATGGTTTAAGTGGATTTATCTCAGATTAGATAGAGAAAACACTTCGATTGCAATTGATTTATCAACTTAGATGGATAAATTTGGCATTGTAGATGATTATAAGTGGACCCTTAGACCCCTAGTGCTTTTATTTTCTAAATTTCCCTCTAAAGTTATTATTTATGTTTCTAAAATAATTCACCTCTCTATAAATCCAAATTTAGGTTAGTTTTTGTTTGGAATTGTTACTTTAAATCCCTGAGGATGATCTCGGTCTCTACCGAATTATTATTCAATCACGATCATACACTTGGGGTTGTGAACATGTTTTTGGCGCCGTTGTTGGGGATTTAGGTTAACGGTTCTAAACATAGTAATTAGGACTTTAGTTAGTTAGGTTTGCTAATTTTGTTTCTAACCTATGGTTTAGTTTTAGGATTTAATTTCATAATTACTATTTTTAGAATTTCAGAATTTCTATCTAGAACCAACGTAATGAAGTTTAGTCCCTTGTCCACTTTGTAGGATTTTGTTTTTATTTTTAGGCTTAGGTTTTAATTAGGGATTTTGGTGTGGCTCATGCCCAAGTGGGTAAGGGACCATACGTTGAGACTTTTAAGTGAGGGAAGTTTAGTCGATAGCTTAACTATTCACGGATGAGTTAGAAAACATCTAAGAACTTCTGAACCATCTAGAAACATGGATGAGAATAAGTTAAACATAGATGAGAATATTGATCATAATACACCGCTGACTAAGACAAAGCGTGATGAGAATGAGATACATTATGTTCCCCCGGTCAAAACTTTACACGATTATTTACACCCGAAGAGAACAAACACACCTTTATGTATGATTTTTTCCCTCAATATAGGAAAAATGGACTTTAAACCAGAAATCATCCAATTACTTTTGAAGTTTTATGGACTCGACTCTAAGAGTCCATATTTGCAACTAAGAGAATTTGATGAGATTTTCACTACCTTGCAACTTAATGTCTCTCAAGACATAATTAGATTAAAACTATTTTCATTTTCTCTAAAGGAGATATTCAAATCATGGCTCTACTCCTTAAGGCTTAGAAGCATCCGGACATGGACTAAGATGACTCGGTAGTTTCTTAAAAAGTTTTTCCCAATTCATAAGACCAATACGTTGAGATGTGCCATTATGAACTTCTCCTAAAAGGAGGACAAGACATTTTTTCAATGTTGAAAGAGGTTCAAAGAACTTTTACTTGCTTTCCCACATCATGGTTATCAGATATGGCATGTGATTAGCTTCTTCCATAATGGATTAAGTTCAAACATGCGCTAATTTGTTCAAATGATGTGTAACGATGAGTTTTTAAATAAGGAGCCTGATGATGCTTGCGATTACTTTGAGATTCTAGCAGAGAATGCCCAATCTTGGGACATCTCTAACTAAATTAGAAATCCCAAGTCAACACCAAAAAGGGAAAGGAACACATGTGTTAAAGGAGGAGGATGATTTTAATGCATGGTTAATGGGTCTCATGAAGAAGGTTAAGGCTATGGAACTAAAGAGGATAAATGTGGTGAACACCGGTGAGGCCGTGGAGAGCGCGTGTGATATTTGCGACAGTGATGCTCACTCAACAAAGAATTGTCCGACAATCCCCGCTTTTCAAGAAGTGTTGTAAGCTCAAGTGAATATCATGAACCCATTTAGTGCCTCGAATTCTAACAAGCATCCTCTTGATTAGCATAATTATTCGAATAGCAGTTGGAGGAATGGGCCTGAAGTAAATATAAACAACAATTCCCAAGAGCCCCCCACCAAAGAGCACCCTTGAGGATACATTGAATGCATTCATATATGGATAAAATTAGATAAATTAGTCCACCATGTAAGCCATAAACGAACTCAAAACTTTGGTTGCCAGAATTGAGACACACTTGAGTGTTAGGGAGAAAAGGGACCTTCCCAGCTCAACCTTAGCCTAACCCAAAAGAACAATTTAAACTAAGTGATCCTAATTCTTCAACCCAACATGTGGAGCATGTTAAATCCATTAACACCCTAAGAAGTGGAAAAAAGATCAACAAGGAGATTTCCAAGACAATTGAGAAATAAACAAAATTTGGATTTCTCCCTTACTGAAAATCCCAACTCTCTAGATGAGTGTTTTGGATTCTTTAAGGATTCCGATGATCCCATGGTTAGGGACATTGTGAATGCCTTACAAGAGACCCCTTCGGTGCCTAAAAGATTTATTTCCACTAAGTATGAAATGTTCACATCAATTATGGAAGCACCAGTGAAGTGAGATTGTATGGAGACAATTCCATGCTATGAAGAAAAAATGATTCAAGTCTCCATACCCCTTTAGTTTGTTCAAACCGAAATTCACCAACCCTGAGATGACTCACACTTAATTAATTATTGCCAGGGCAAAGCATTAGGGGGATATATTTTTAAAGTGAATATGAGGATATCACCTTTTTCCATATATGTGGTGAAAAATCTAAGGAACCCGCTGAAATTCTTCAGTGTGATCTCCATTGGCTTATAACAATTCAAAACACCCATGTATATTGTAAGGCAGGACCATGGATGGTATTATTGAGAAACCTTTTGGACCACGTGATGATCCTGCCCCATTCAATTCTATTCGTTGATCCTGTTTTACAAGGACTAATCTCCTAATCTGATGGAGATTCTCTTTCTAGATTAGACTAGGTTTGTTTTGTTAGTTGTTTTGATGTTTAGAAGTCTTGAAAGAATTCTTTTAGTAGGAAAATTAGCACATTTACTTTCATCTCTCAAGTACTCTCTTTCTCACTCTTCTTTCATTTCCGTTGTTCTCTTTTGTGTTGCATTGTATATCTTTTACATTGAGGACAATGAAGGTTTTAGGTTGGGGTGAGATTCTTGTGGAATCTTTTAGTATTTTGTTGTTTTAAGCAAAAAAAAATTTAATTTTTTCAATTTTTTGAATTTAAAACTCTCTTAGAAGTTGAATTTCTATAGATTCAAGCCTATGTGGATATGAGATAATGAGGTACAAGGTAATTTGATTTTTGAAAGACTATAATTTGGTTGATTAGTAGTTTTGAAACGAGTTCCTTCTATTATTTGACTGATAGAAAATTTAAACATCAATGGAGTCTAGTTCACATAACATGAATAACTCTCATTCTTAAGGACTAAATCTGATGTTATGATGATTTAATTGGACGATGATTCAAAGTGCTAGGAACCAAGTCTGGGGAGTTTGTCCATCATGTTCAAGAGAGAAAAGAAGAAGAAAAGAAAAGTATTAAAAAAAGAAAGAGAAGAAAGAAAGAAAAAGAAAAAGAAGTAAATTGAAAGGAAATAAAAAAAGACTAGAAATCAGCTAAAAACAGTTATATTGAAAGGAGCTATCTATGACGATTAAAAAAGAATGAGATTAGCGTGAAAGCCATCGATGAAAAAAAATCCAAAGTTGAGAAGAATTCTTATTGAATGGTAAGGAAAATTCTGATTTAGACTTGTGTTGATCTAAACACTTTCTGAACTATTACTCTAATTAACCATATGGTAGAAGGTTAAATCTTATTAATGATGCATTTACTGAGCACACTAGACCTTGGTTGTTTGAATGCATTTTATTTGTTAATTAATCGGTTGTGACTCAGTTTGATTACTCACTAGTCATTGAAATTTAGGCATGTCAACATCTGATTACTAAGTATCTTTGAAGTTCATTGTCTACATGAATTGGATAATATAAAAGTTTATTTTCTGATAAAGGTTTGAGGTTGAGAGATTGAACTTATTTTTTGTATGTTTTTCTTGAGGACTAGTAAAATGCTAGTTGGGGGTGTGTTAATCTCTGAATTATGCATATTCAACCCAAAATTCATCACATAGTTATAAACCACTGAGTTTTATATGTTTCTATGTTTTCAGGTAAAAGAGAAAGATTTGGCGAATTTAATGATAAAAGAGATAAACTAGGATTTTGAGAAGATAAGCTTCAGATAAGTCAAAGAGTAAAAGAATCGAGTCGTTGAAGATCAGGACACCAAAAGACAAAACTATAGAAAACAGCGAGTTTGGGGCACCTGATTATAAAGGTCAAGCAACCGAAATTGCCTAACATAAGATGTTAAACTCGTTAGACAAAAACAGAGATGTTCGGGCAACTGCACTATAGTTATCGGGAGCCCAATAACATTCAGGCGTTAGATCGGGCGAGTGAAACCCAACGAATTTCAACAGAAACTCTTTAGATGTTTTTTAACATTATTGGGTGCAAGTTCAGGCACCCGACGAAGGAGCTCGGGAGACCGGTGATCGGGTCAGGCGCTTGACAGTCCGATGGTGGTGCGATTTTCTTATGCAATTGGAAAGGTGGTGGCTGATTTTTCTATAAAAGGGCGTCGTCCCAAGGTTTCTAAACACATTTAGGATGTGAACAAATAAAAATTATCGATCACAAAGGAATTCCACTTCAAGTTTTCTCCTTTTCTTCTAGTTCTTTCTCTTTCCATGTTTTTGAGAGTTTTTATTTCAACCATCTCCATGGTTGGCTAATCCTCTTAACTAGGGCTAAAAGGTGAAGCTTATAGTCGTTTTCTATGCTTAAACTTCATAGATTCAAGTATTTAAGGTTTTAAGTGATGAGTTTCATAGTTTCTTATTTGAATAAAGTTGATAATTTTAATTTAATCTTCCATCTCTTGTGATTATGATTACATGAGATGTTTTTTTATTTTTTTAGATCGATTTAGTGGGTTTTGATTTGTGAAATTCCTAGATTCACCATGATTATGGTGGATGTTTTATAATCATACAAGTTAAGTGATCTATGTTCTATCTAGAACTAACCTGCTAAAGTCCGGATTCTATATTGGTTTGTGAATTGTGGTTTAAGTAGATTTATTTTCCGATTGGATTAAATAAGACTTTGATTCTAATTGAGTTATCAACTTGGATTGATAAATCTAGTATTGTAGATGATTATAAGTGGACCCTTGGATCCCTAGTTCTTTTTATTTTCTAAAATTCCTTATAAAGTTATCGTTTATGTTTCTGAAATTATTCACCTTGCTATAAATCCAATTTTAGTTAGTTTATGTTAGTTCGTGTTTGGAATTGTTACTGCAAATCTATAAGGACGATCTCGATCTCTACTGAATTATTACTACATCATGACCTTACACTTGGGGTTGTGAACACTTTTGTCAGAAGTTCTTGCTCTGGGATGGTAAGTGGAGCCCACCATGATGTTTGTGAGAAATATTCCCCATCCATCCATTTTGCCAGCTTAGTTTAAGACATGGAAAATGAATGCTTTCAAATATCCTACATTGTTTAGGATAACTTGCGCTATATTGTCCATCCTTATATTGATTGTTGCATTAGAGTCAACATTTAGTGCTGGTAGGACAATTATTGATGATTTCTGTAGTTCCTTAACATTAGATACTATAGAGGATTTGACATGTTTGTAGTATTAGCTTTGAGCTGCAATTCCTGAAGGCATGTAAATTAAGTTTCTAAGGCTTTATATTTATATAATTACCTTAGTATAGAAATCTGTTTCCTATATTTATTTACTAGTTGTTACTATTTTATGTGTAACATCTATATATTTTAAGTTAAACAGTCATATGATATATAGAAGTGGATGATGATTGTAATGACTTGTAGGATTGGTTTAGAGTTGAATTATAGCTATATATCTGGTTTACTTTTTCAAAATATTGATTTTATTTCTTGAAATTTCAACTTTTATAAATATTTTCCTTTGAATAATATTTGAGATAATTTCAGGTTCTTGGACAAGGCTTACATCAAAATTCAAAACGTAACCCACATGAAGGAGAGTTCATGAAGACTATGCACCATGAACAAAGTAGAGCAACTAATCAAGTAAAGATAATTATCTCTATTATTCTGATCTTTACCTATGCCATTATTTTCATTTTTGTTATTATGAGAAGTTGCTAAATTTTATTTTTATTATTAAATGATATTTTTATTATTAATTGACATTGATTAATTTTGATATAAAATCAAAGTGATCTCGACCCATTAGACCCAACCAGACCTGCTAAACCCATTTATAAGTGGGCCTGGTTCAGAGTTTAGATATCACTTAACTAGACGCATGAGACTCGGCCCATTTATAAATGAGTCTGGGTGAATGTCCCTTTTCCAGACCTAGACCCATTTATAGATGAGTCTAATGGGGTTAATACAAATCTGACATAGACCCACCCATTTAGTAAAAGGGATCGGGTCTAAAATTTGGACCCAAATCCATTTAATAAATGGGCAGGTCTGGTTTTGGCTAAACCAGACCACTCACAATCCTAGTTTTAATCCATGAAACATGACATCGATTCAAAATTCAATGAATGTCTTCATCTACATTTGTGTGGTTAATGGTAAAAGCTCCTAAATCTATTTAAATCATTTTTTTTTTCTTTTTTTTTTTTTTTTTTTTTTTTTTTTTTTTTTTTTTTTATAATTGTGACCCATTTTAATTGACCAGGACAATGGCCCAATCCATTCATCATTATCCCTAGTCAAACTGGCCTAAACACTAGGCCTAGACTTTAAGCCTGGTGTGGCTCTTGGGTCAAGATTAGGGGCCCAAGCCTTGCCCTAAAGGCCTTCCCCCTCCCATTGCCACCGTTAGATAGAAACACCAAATATAGAAGTGTGTCATGGCTCAGGGTTTGAGTTGTTTTTTTATTCAATTGAGCTTTGGATCACTTTACCAAATCTAGAAACCACTAATATCTCACTCGTGTAGGGTATCCAACCTATAGGAAAAATATGGATTACATGGTGAAGCTCAGGGTGAAACATCCCCTCATTTGCTTGCCCACCTCATCAAAATCAATATATAGCCAATGGTGTCTCACTTTGCATGCAAAGATGGCCCACCTAATCCAATAGTGAGATATTTAAATTAAGAGTAATTTTTAAATTTTGATTCATCATGAATCATGATTTAGACATCTTAATTTGATTTACTTGCATACCATGTATGAAAAATCTAAGAATGCTTGCGTATTATCATCGAACTATGCAGGAGTATCAAAGTTCTTGTCTGTCTCACTTAGGTGCCAATGGGCCGGGGTTGGCCCTGAAAAATTAAAATTTTGAAAAGGGATGGCCCAACAGCTCGCCCGAAACAGTTCAAAATCCAAGCCAAGACCTACCCCAGGCCCGGCCTGTTTACAGCCGTATTCTTACTCAGATAAGATCACATGCATGTACCACAACTTGGCCACTGATCCATTGTTGCACTTCACTTAAACATTTCAAAGAGCTGGGTCGCTTTAGATGGGTTACAGCCCTGGCCGCAGATTAGGTACTCCCCCAACCGGGTCCTAGCTAGAGACGGGCAGTCCTGTCAGGGGCTCCAGGGGGGCCACCATGATATACATGTTTTATCACGCCATCCGTCCATTTTGACATATCATTTTACCGCATGGCTCGGGAAGGGGGCAGATTGAAGGCTCGAGTGGACCACACCACTGGAAGCAGTGGTGACAATGACTCCCACTAATGTTGAAAACTTTCAGGCATACATCGGAATGTTTATTGAAGGAATTGCAAATTTCAGGTGGAGCACACCATAAGAAACAGTGCTCATTGAGCACCTACCATTGAAAACTTCCTGACATCCATCGTAATGTTCATTGAACATCCAATCCGTTGATAAGGTCAAGCAGACCCGGATGAAAGGAAAAGAGCAAATATCAGGTTGATAGAATCCTTTTGTGGGCCACAAAAGGTTTTTAATGATCATGAACCACTCTTTCTTATGGTGTGGTCCACCTGAAATTTGTACCTGCTTTATTTTTGGTACCATGGCCTAAAATAAGAGAAAAGAAAATGAACCGCATGGATATACAATTCATATATCCAGGTGGCCTCCTATGGTCAGGGTCCCACCCACATAGTTGGTTCCGAAGTCTCACCTAAGTCACGCCCTGACAGGACCGTCCGTCTTCAGCTAGGTTCTGTTGGGCTTCCCAATCCACTCCGCATCCCACAGCCCTAATTCTTTTTTTCTCTCTCTTTTTTTATTGGGCAAATGAAGTACTCTTATATTACCACCGGGTAGAAGCCTAAAGAATTACAAAGAAATAAAGAGAATAGAAAAGGAGAGGAAAAAGAGAGGAAGAGAGAAAAATGCCGACACTCAGGCGAGGGGAAGAAACCCGCGCAATCGGATTAGTTGGATGACCCTTACTTGTAATCGGTGGACATTTATTTCGTTGATGTCCAAACGTGGACCACTTTGCATTTTAGTGGTCCATTAGTATTACTTCTGATCTACAAAGCCTACACTCAGTGTATATTTGGATTTATTAAAAAAAAAAATTCACAAATGTACCCATATAAAGGTATGTTTAAGTACCCATGTTCTTCCTTATCTAAAGACAAAAATCATTTATAAAGGCAAAAATATTTTATACTCTAGTTGTGTGTGACGGACGATACCTATGGGCTTATAAATTAATTAAAAACTATATCAGTGGGGCCACTGGATCCATCAATCTAAATAATCTAATGGTCAAATCAAAACAGATGATCAAGTGTCTCTTACTTAACAGGAGTCTTACAAAATCGTCTAAGCGATGTAACAGTATAGATGATTAAATCGCTGAAGCTATGTAACAGTTTAGATGTTTAATGAATAAAAGATTATCAGATTGGTGGAAATAAAAACATACAACCGCCTTTACCCTAACTCAACCACAGCGGTCCCATAGCTCAGTCCTTTTTAACTCCTAACTCAACCACAGCGGTTCCATAGCTCAGTCCTTTAAATTCGAGTTTTGAATATATGCCACGTACCACTTCCACGTGTAAGTGTCATGCGCCATGTATTATCCAGACTCACCCCAAAATCTCTACGGACAGATCATCAACGAGCTAGGATTAGGTACTGGGCATGTGCAAAGCTAGAGACTGGCTTCACGTGTCACGTTTGTACTGGTGAAGAGCACGTTTTCAGGAGAGACCTGCCACATCAGTAAGTCTGACATATCTGCTCTCCACCCAACATGATATGCACCCGCCTGTTCCGAGCTCTGCACATGCCCAGGCAGTGCGTAATCCAAACTAATCATATCAACATGACTAAACATCTTGCTGGTCCACACATCAGCTGCTTGAAACGTATTGGACACAGACCGTTGGTCCTCCCTGGCACGTCCGATGTGCCAAAGCACTTTTATCTTTTTGTGAAGAAAAAGAATAAAATTTTCAAACATATCTAAGCATCTGAATCCTCTATACATGAAAATCGTATTTACATGTAATCTTGTACTCATACCTATACATATACTACTCACGAAAGGCCCACCATCAAAGAACGGCTACCCCATGATTATCATTCCTGTTCATCAAACAAAACCTTGTGGGCTTGGCTTGGAAATTCCTCCTCCTGTGAAGATCATGGCTCGATGGTCTGATCAGTTGCAAAAGAAAGGCTCTCAGGAGCTTTGCATCTGTGATGGCCCTTGATTCCAATCGCTTCATGAGGCTCGTGCTAACATTCGCAGGGGGGCGAATTGAACTCTTGTTGGTGTTCCTGTGTAGGCTGCAACGGAAAGACCCAGGATGTGTGGTGGGAGAGCACATGCACGTGCGAACTTGGGCGGTGGGCGTCGGAGAAGAGGATTGTGAGGTGCTGTGGCTCGTGGCCATGGTCGTCTGATCGGATGGTTTTGGGAAATGCAGAGTAAAAGGAGGAAGAGGCTGTTGTGGGAGTTTTATAGCTGGTTTTGGTCGGTTAGATTACGTTAGTGTCCTCCGATTTAGTTAAATTACATCCTTGCCCAAATGGAACATTCTATATTAGTTTGCTAGTCCTTTTGCTTTTTGCAGTTACTGTATGCCTATTTGGGGGCTTGGGTCACGTGCGTTCGGACTGGGTGGGACCCACCATGATGTGTGTTCATTCTAGACTGTTCATATTGTGCGCCCAGCCAACCCGGTGGATGTACGCGTGCTCGTACAATTGACAGTGGTGTGTCCCACCTGAATTTTGGATTAGGATGATAGCCCTGTCTACCGTGAATACATGGATCCATTTGATACCTTGTATTTATGGAGATTTAAGAGGATTTGATTCCACCGTATAGCGCTGTTGAGGTAGATGGAATTAGAATTATTTAAAAATGAATCCAGATCCGAGCATAAAAATTCTATTTTGCGCCTTCTTGATTGGTAGACATCAGCCTCATATTGTCAGCGCAAGACCAATCAAGTCTGCAGCAGCAGCAGAATTTCTCTGCTCGGATCTCCGGGTTCTTTAAAAATATGTACTTTTATCTTGTTAAGAAATTTTAGGTTTTTCTATGATATTGTTATAATGGGGTGAAATACCTTTTTACCGTTGTAATAGAAGTGAAATACATTTTGGCTCTCTTTATCTAAGGCAGGATGGTCGCACGATGTAACCAACATGTTGCTAGGTTATTAATTCACTGTACACGTGATGGTGATGCCCAAAATAATTCAATTACTGACCATAACACTAAAAAGATCAAAGTTGCCCAAATATTGGCCATCTAAATAAAGGTTAAAAATCGTTGGTAAGTAGTTACTGTGTGATCCTGTGTGTGGTTTACTCAGGCTTTAGATTTGTCTCATTTTTTCAGCTTATGCATTTAAAGTGACATGAGAAAATGAATGGACAAAGTGGATATAACACATATACCACGGTGGAGCTCACAAAATTTTCACTTTTAGTAAGTTGAGTTTAACTTGAAATTTGTGATGAAATTTCCCTTGCATTTCAAACCGATTATTGTGAATTTACCATCATTTACCTTTATCTATGCCAAATCGAATAGGCTTTTAAAAGAATTCCACTGCATTCCATATATGATGATGTAGCGAGATGTCCCTATGATAAATGAAGGAATAGGGCCAAGAGAAGGACCTAAGAGTGGGCCCAGAAGAACCTGCTAAAGGACAGCAAACAGGAGGAGAACCAAAGCCTGATGACTGACCGTCTGGTTGGTCATCCAACCGGTCGGCCACCATCCAGGAGACGGACCAACTCTCTAGATTGTCCAGGGCTGATCGCGATCGGTTGTCGATCGGTCGGCCACTCTGATGACCGGTCATCCGACCAGCCAAATTAACAGCCAAAGAGAGCTGAACTCTTTGCACAGTCGATGTCCACTACCTAGGCCTAGAAAAATTTCACACGACTTGTTAACCTGAACGAAACCCGCATGAAAAAACCAGTGTTCAGGTCCAGCCTTATCGTGTCGAGTCACTAACGGGTTGACCCATTAAGAACCGTTAACATAACGGGTCAAGTCAGTGTTTCACCCGCGAACCCATTTAACTCGTTAGCACAATGGTCTAAATCACCAAATCATGGCCCACCTATGAACCTTGGCACTCCATCATATGCAATATTGCAATGGACAAGTGACTCCTCGTCTCACAAGTGAATCCTATTGTTTTCAGTGATAAAATGGGCCCACTAGGTGGACCACAACTTTATGTTGGGTCAGACTGTCAGTTGTCCTCATCAACGGTGTGGCCATCTGATAAGTAAAATAGCCTAACGGGTTAAACAGGTCGGTTTACGGGTAACCCGTTACATTAACGAATGGGTTTGTATTTCTAAATTTTGACCCGTTAGTTAACGGGTTGGATTTGGGTGAGCAAATTTTTGACACAACATGAACATGACACGACACAAACACAGTTTAACATGACCCATTGCCAGGCCTACTACTACCGAATGGTTGGGGACCCTTGACCCACCGGTTGGCACTAGCGCAAAACGCGCGTGCGCGAACTTTCTATTTTAAACAATTTTATTCCATTTTGGTTTGATTTACCTTTCTATTGCATTAGGACACCATGAATGTGTAGATTAGGATTTTAGGACTATTTAAAGGTTGCTTTGATTTCATTTTAGACAATTATTCATTACTTTTATTTAAAAAATTGAGTTTATCTTTGTGTTTTGGCTCGTGGATTCGAGTTATTCTTCGTGGTTTCATAGAAAGGGTCTTGTGGATTCGAGGATCATCAATTAAGGAGTCCCGATAATTTTAAAATTTAGAATATTTATCCCCCGTCAGAGACGATGCTCGATCTTGCCCGCCCGACTGCAGTAAGTTGGTATCAGAGCGAAGTTCTTCCTCGATGATGGCTTCTAGTGTAAGCAACGACAACAACCTTGTTGATGGTGATTCTGGGGAACAACCATTGACACCGAGATATTTCATGAAGTTTTGACGAGAACACCGTCAAGCTATGCAAGGGTTGTAAGCTTCGTTTGACCGCCTTACCGCAACTCTTACACCACCCAAATTCGTTAACGATGTTCCGCCCCCTGCAATAGTTGTACCATGCAACGACATTGTTTACCGAGCATCGTTGGTAGACAATCGTTGGCCTGCTATAGAAGAAGATATCAGGTCCAGCGATGATGAAGTTGACGATTTGGTGTTCTGACATCCCACCGTCAGATACGCGCGTGTTGATCGCACCGACAGAGGATTTCTAGGTAAGGGCGAATTACCCAACTTTAATGGAGCACTCGATATCGAAGATTTTCTCGATTGGTTAGCCGAAGTTGAAAGATACTTAGACTACATGGGTGTTCCCAATGATCTGCAAGTGAAACTTGTTGCATACAAGTTAAAATCGAGTGCTTTAGCTTGGTGGGATCAACTGCAGATTTCCTGCACCTGCCAAAACAAACTTCCCATTCGTTCATTGCCTCGAATGAAGCGCTTGCTGAAATCTCAATATTTACCCAGTGATTATGAGCAAGTGTTGTTTTATCAATATCAAAATTGTAAGCAGGGAAGTCGATCCGTCGCTGATTACTTGTCTGGATTTTATCGCCTTATGACTCGCAACAAGTTGTCAGAGACGGTTTAAGGCCAGTAATCCAGGACCAAGTTCAATTGCGATTGGTCTTAACTGAAGAGGAAGCCTTTCAGATCGCTACTCATGTTGAGACGCAATTAGCGAGGGTCCTTGCACGTGTCAATCATTCTCCTATTGTCTCCACAAATAATCCCGCTCAAGTTTTATCCCTATCCAAGGGAAAGGAACATGTAGTTGATCGTGTTCAGCCCCATGTTGGCCGTCAAGCTACATAAGGAAGTGGTCTAGCAAGGCCGCAACGTTCAGCCATTGTGCCCGGACCAAGTAAAATTTTGAATCCTTACGGCCGACCTAGGCCCAATCATTGTTTCATATGTGGGAAGCCAGCAGGCTACCTCTCAAACGTATGTCATCAACGACCCGCGGCTAATGTAATTATCACCACAGAAGACGTTCAAGTTGAACCGGAAAATACTGTTGATGCTGAGCAAGTTGAGGAAGATGAAATGAAGGGATTGAGTGAATTTCAGGAGATCAAAGTTTATCCTTGGTTGTACAAGGTAGCAAACACACGTCTAGAAAACATGCCCATCCCCAACGCCACAAGCTTTTTTCGCACTAGGCGTACGGTGGATGGAAAAGTGTGTGATGTGATTATTGACGGTAGTATCTACGAGAACATTATATCTCAAGTGATGGTGGACAAACTGAAGCTCAAGACCACATCACATCCTTCACCCTACAATATAGGTTGGATTCGAAAAGGAAGCACGACGACGGTTACCAAACAATGCCTTGTCTCCTTTTTTATTGGCCAGGGCTACAGAGATCAAGTATGTTGTGATGTCGTTGACATGGATGCTTGTCACATGATACTTGGGCGTCCATGAAAATATGATCGGGATGACGTACATCGTGATCGGGATAACGTCATCACATTCATCAAGGACGGGAGGAAAATCATCATCACTCTAACAACCCCAAGTGAAGGCCGCCGAATAACCATGGGAGATGGATAATCTCTCCTCATCTTACACTGCAAGGCAACGAAGATTTAAGGGAGAAGGCGACACTCGATGTCAAGTTTCTTTCAAGAGGGAGCAACTGATGTAGTGAGACGTCCCTCTGATCAATGAAGGAATAGGGCTAAGAGGGACCCAAGAGTGGGCCTAGAAAAACCTAAGAAAGACCTCAAAGAAAGAGCTAAAGGACAACAAATAGGAGGAGAACCGAAGCTTAACGACAGACTGCCCAGCAAGTCATCCAACTGGTCAGCCACCATCCAAGAGACGGGCTAACTCTCTCGACTGTCAAGGGTTGATCACGACCGGTCGACCACTCTGACAACCGGTCATCCAACCAACCAAATTAATAGCCAAAGAGAGCTGAACTCCCTGCACAGTCGATGTTCGTTACCGACCAGTTGGGGACCTTGACCGAGCAATCAGCACTAGCATATAATGCGCGCGCGAACTTTCTATTTTGAACAATTTTATTCCGTTTTGGTTTGATTTACTTTCCTATTGCAATTATGACACCTTGAATGTGTAGATTAGGGTTTTAGGACTATTTAAAGGTTGATTTGATTTCATTTTAGACAATAATTCATTAGTTTTAATAAGAATTTTGAGTTTATCTCAGTGTTTTGGCTCGTGGATTCAAGTTATTCTTTGTGGTTTCGAAGAGAGAGTCGCATGGATTAAAGATATCCCCTCGTGGATTCAAGAAAGATCGATTGATGAGTCCCAATAGTTTAGAAATTCAGAATAGTATCCCCCGTGAGAGAGACGGTGCTCGATCTCGCCCACCCCGGCTACGCCATATGAGCTTCCAAATGGAATGTTTGGATTCAAGTGCCTTCCAATTACAAGTTGTCAAATGTTTGATAATCATCTTCATTTGGAATGCATTTATAAACACAACAAGCGTTTCAATGTCATCTTCATTCGAATCCAATTATAAACTCCCAAACGAGCCCTAAGGTGGTGCGCCATATGCAAAATTTCAATTTGATATAGGTGGACCACACACAGCTCAAATGCACTGCAGTCTTAGGATGCTTAGAAAGCCTACATATTGTCATTTATACAAGGATGGCAGTCGGTATGACATGAGCCAAAATTATAGCCCTCGAGGTCCCATGGCACTGAGCCCAACCTTTTGTGATGGGATTGTTTATCTTATAGCCACTGGTATAAGAACAGAAGGTGAGGTCCCTACTCAGGGCTTAGCGTAGACTCATAACAGTTTCAACACTAAGGTTATGGGGTCAGGTACCCATTGTGGTGTGTGCAGGTGTTAGGTTGTGTGCGTTCGAAAAAAAAAATAGTGGTTGACATTTCCTAGGAATTACCTGTTACAATTTATAAGGCCAAGGTTTAAATCTAAGTTATATAAATGAACAAAGATCATAGTCCATTTTTTACAAGAGCCCGGCTCCATGGGTCAATGGTAGACAGAGTCAATTTCAACATTAAGACTGGGATCGAGTGCCCATGTGGTGTGGGTGGGTGGTTGAGTGTGTGGGGTGTGGACATGTGTCAAAAAAGAAAAGAAAAGAAAAAATAGTCCAGTTTGTATAAGTTGTGCAGGGTAGCCATCCAATACGTTCCCAAGTGGGTTAATGGGTCTAATCACTTATGGTGGCCCACCCTTTGTTGTGGAGGTGCCCTGAGGATTACAATTAGAAGTGGTCCCATGAACCTCTTAGTGTCGAAGAATACAAGCAATTGAAATGTCACATAGTTGGACAAGATAATACAAAACCGACCCCAGAGTGGGATGGACAATGGAGTGCACAGCTGAATAAGGGCAATTTCGTCATTCCCTCAAGGAGGACCACCTAATAATGTTGGACGGATTGGGACCATATTTCCCATTTGTTAGAACGCTTTTTAGAAAAAGGGGAAAGATCAGATCTACTCGTCAGCGGTCCTTTCTTTTTTTCGTGTTTCTTTTATTCTGGGGGAATTCTGAGTATAGAGACATTCATTGACAATCATAAGCAATCACAAAGTGTACACAAGAGAGAGATATCGCAAGGCGAATTTTATTCCAGAGATTCTGAGATCTTTTACATTCCAGGCTGTGATACTGGTCACGAGCCTTTAATTACATCAACGGTTGATCACCCTTGATTGGAAGGCAAAAGACTAATCCGCCGGGGATTATGGTCTTGAGTTCATGGTCATGTAGACCTTTGTTTTCTTATTATGGACTGAGCCACATTTGTTAGACACGCTGGATGTCTATGTCCCATTTTCTTTCGGTATGTCCGGGTTGAGAGACTGTCAGGATTCAAGTGGTGCAACTCGGGGCCCGCGCCTGTTACTGTAAACAGGTGACCGCTGGAATATACGAACCTCGAATGTTGGTCGGCATGACCCAAGGCCCGCGCCCGTACTTTTATGACGGGTGACCTTAGGAAAGCACTCCGCAACGTTCCCGAACGAGGGTTTTAATCGAGTGGTGCAACTCAGGGCTCGCGCCTGTTACTGTGAACAGGTGACCGCTGGAATACACGAACCTCGAAATGTTGGTCGGCATAACCTAAAGCCCGCGCCCGTATTTTTATGACGGGTGACCTTAGGAAAGCAATCCGCAACTACCTCATCAGCTCAACCGACGGACCCGTTGTCGATGGGTAGGGCATCGACGGTCTTTTTCATAGTGGCAGTCCATAGTAAGATGTTTCAAGCTTAGTTAGAACTCTTTGTTTGTGGTTTCTCGTGGTAACCATAACCCCTTAGGTTTAGCCTCGGACCTTTATCCGGGATGAATAGAGCTTTGTACAATAAAGTAAATGTATTTCTTCTGGAGTCGGGCGACTCGTCTTCGAGAACACTCTTTCTTCTGAGTATTTTCAGTGATCTATTTGGGATCAAGTAGGCTTTGTCGAGCCAAGATCTTTTGAGGATCTCAATATTCAATAGGCCGGATCAGCTGTCTCTGATGCTTGTAAGTGGCTAAGTATAGGGTCCGATGGGTACCCACATATGCCAATTTCTTATGAATAATGGGGATCGGTGCCCCGTGAATGCTTGACTCGGCTGTTGGATAGCCTGAGTACTTCAACTTTGCCTCAGGCGTCTTCGAGATCGCGGTTGATTTCAACTAGCATTAGTCAATTTTCAAGCCAACAGGGCACTTCCCAGGGCTGAATCTGAGTAGTGGACCTGTTCGCGGTCTGATTAGAGAGACTAGAGAGTATTATCGATAACCGTCTCTGAACAGGGGTGGATTACGTCCACGAAGATCGCGGTGCGATCGCATTCCGATTTATTTAGCAGAAGTCGATTTTCGGGCCGACAGGGCACTTCCCAGGGCTGAAAATGACTAAGTAGTGGACCTGTCTGTGATCTAATCAGGGAAATTGATGAATATTATCGATGACCGTCTTTGAACAGGTATGGATTACGTCCACGAAGATCACGGTGCGATCGCATTTCAATTTGTTTAGCAGAAGTCGATTTTCGGGCCGATAGGGCACTTCCCAAGGCTGAAAACGACTACGTAGTGGACCTGCTTACGGTCCGATCAGGGAAATCGGTGAGTATTACCGATGACCATCTTTGAATAGGGTGGATTATGTCCACGAAGATCGCGGTGCGATCGCATTTCAATTTGCTTAGCAAAAGTCAATTTCAGGGCCAACAGGGCACTTCCCAAGGCTGGAAATGACTAAGTAGTGGACCTGCCGATCACTTGATTAGGGTATTTGAGGGTCCTGAGATCGGATAATCTCGTCGCGGTGCATGATTATGGTGTATCATGTCATGTAGAAGAAAAGCTTCCCTCTCGGGCTCGGTCCAATTCCGCCCGATTCTTCTCGTTTTTAGCCGTTTTCGGCTCTTTCGGAAGGATTTCCGGGGCTACCAAATTGGCCAAGTGTTGGTCATTTTGAACCAAAACACTGATTTGGGCCATTTATCATTGACCGTTGGAGAATCTGATCCGATGGATGGATAGATCTCGTCGAGATGCATCCGGCGGAAGTGATTTCATCAAAATCGGATTCTGGACGAAGGCGGGGCAAGCGATCGAAGGTTCACCCCTCCCATCAGCGTCCAGGCGCATGGGGGACTGTGTATAGGCGCATGTGGTCATCATCCGGGCGCATGTGGTAGGGAGGTGGGCGCATGTCCCATCTTCCGGGCGCATGTGAAGTGTTTTTTATGAAAAAATAGATGGAGAAGAGGTGTTCCGGGCACATGTGGCAATACACATGCGCCTGGACTCAAAGAGTGGGCACATGTCCCTCCTGGACTTAGCAGATTTTCAGGATTTTTCGGTGGGAAAAGCCGGCGCATGTGATGGAATAAAAAAGGCGTATGTGGGGGATATGCCGGCGCATGTGCCCAGCACTTAGAAAATTTCAGGATTTTCTTCCTGAACTTGGGATTCCGGCAAGGAAATCCCTTTCCGGCGAGGGTTTTCGGCGAGGAAATCCACTCCGGCCAACGCATCCGGCGAGGGGAGAGAAAGCAAGCGCATGTGGTGCTTACATCACTCTGAGGTCGGCAGGGGATGATCTCGTGCTGATGAAATGAGGTGACTTCACTATTTATAGGAGGGAAATCGGGTTCGGGTGCCAGAAACAATGTCAAGCCCATGTCAGAAAAATGCACCGGGCGCATGTGGTGGATCCGGGCGCATGTGCTTTACCGGCGCATTTCCCGGCGCTTTTCGGAAAAGTGTTCGGATCACTTCCTTTCACTACTAGGGTGCAAGCGCATGTGGTTAGAGGCCAGGCGCATGTCCTTTGCCGGCGCTTTTCCACTACTTAGCTAGATTTTCAGGATTCCAGCACTTAGAAAATTTCAGCATTTCAGCTCCGACGGGGGACCTCCAAAGGACGGCTACCTTTTCTAGACATGCACTCACTGTCGCCAAGCCACTTCTAGGCTATGATTAACCTCCTGAATGAACGGGATGGGGTGTGGAAGTCCATATGTTGCTAATTTTGGTACTTCCTTACTAATTTGGAGCCTCCGGGTCGGCTTGTCGTATAGGAACGTTGCTCCGGGGAGCGTGCGCATGGAAATATTCATCGTAATGACTTCAAACTTGCTATTTAAGGGTTTTGGGGCGCTCCGAATCATTTGGCAGTGAAGCGCATGTCCAGTTCCACTTTGAAATGGTAGTTGTAGGCTTACGGACCCCTTTTTGTCAGTTTCGAGCAGGGACGAAACGCATTTCGAGGTGCGCGGGCAAAAATATGCGCTGGATGACTTCGAAACTTGCAGGTTAAGGGTTTCAGGACATTTCAGATCATTTGGCGGTGAAGCACATGTCCAATTCCGCTTTGAAATGGTAGCTGTAGGCTTACGGACCCCTTTTTGTTAGTTTCGGGCAGGGACGAAACGCATTTCGAGGTGCGCGGGCAAAAATATGCATTGGATGACTTCGAAACTTGCAGGTTAAGGGTTTTAAGACATTTCGGATCATTTTCCGGTGAAGCGCATGTCCAAATCTGCTCCGAAATGCTGTTTATGGATTTTGGTCGCTACCAAATGATCAGGGTTGTGCTGGAGTTTTCAGGGCTTTCCTGGCCTCAAAACTTATCCAAATCATTGCCACTAGACCATGGGATGTTGTTTTATAATGGGTGCAAATTTGAGCCCCAACAAGTGCCCCCCCGGTGTGCTGCGCTGGATGCTTACGTCATGCCAGTGCAGTGCACCGGTCCCCTAGGCTCAAGTATAAATAGTTGACTCACTGAGTCATTCCACACTTTTTCGAGTCAGAAAACTTGATTTCTCCCAAGGTGAGAGAGATCACCCTCAGGGTACAGGCGCATTTGGTCCCCTTGTGGGCGCATGTGGCCTGCCATTCATTTTTGGACAGAGAACTCCCTCAAGCGCATGTCAAACTGCCTCTGAGGATGTGGGCCCATGTCCCAGGCGCATGTGGTTCTGGGCATGCGCCCAGGGCACTTCCCGGAACTTGCGTTTTCTCAAAACATTAGAGATGGTCGCATGTGGGGCTGACACATGCGCCTGGGGCTTGAGCTTCAAACTCGTTCATCCTCTTCTTCTGAGTCGGGCGCATGTCGGATTGCACATCCGCCTGATGCTTTGTATGATGAACTTCAGATTGTGAAATTTATGGATTGGGCGCATGTGAGGGGCCACATGCACCTGGGGCTCCACCTTGGGCGCATGTGAGCCCAACACTTAGCCAAAAGTCCCATTTTTAGCCCCTGCTTTGCACTTGGTGGAGAAATGGCATTTCCAGCTCCGTTTCTCAGTCAAATTCAGTGCTGTTTGAGGCTAGATCACTTAAAATTCAAGCACGATTGGAGCTTAGTGCCTTGGGCCTGCAGTTGACTGCCTACTTTGGCCTGTCACGGCTTACAACTGTCTATTTTAGGCAGGTTCAGAATATGTCTGCCAAAGTGCGCTTATAGCGTCCCGATTGCTTGTAAAGTTGCTGTGTGCGAACAGCTGCATATATATGATGCTGAAACTGTTTCCTGACTCTGTCCAGTATCTGTCTATAAGCACCTTGACTTGTCAAGATTGCTTTTAGACTAAATGCATGGATGTATTGTGGGTTCAATCTATGATTTTGTGTGTGCATCAATCATATGTGTGCGTGCATGTATGATGGCAGTTGCTTTGTTATGAAATGCGTATGATGATTGATATGCTATGCTCTTGATTTGGTTGCTTTCATGCTCTTCATGTTGTGCTTGTGTTTGTGATATGATTTCGTTAGGCTATTTGCCCGTGTGTATCGAGTTGTTTTCTAATGTTGTTCTGTTTACGCGTTGCAGTGAATTGCAGTAGCGACAATGGGATCTTCTGGTGAAACTTCTGGGTCGCATGCTTCTGGTCCGACGCCGATGAAGCACGGTCGGAAAAGAACAGCTGAAGGTCCTTCTAACCCTCCTCCTCCAAGACGTAACTCTCGCTTCTTTCCTACGGTCGAACCCGAGATCAAGGATTTCTCGGAGCGTATTGGGCAGCTTCCTCATGAAGTGCTAGTACGCATCTTTGTCAACAAGACAGCGCCTGAACCCCCGCAGCGGGGAACAGAACAAGAGTGGGTCTATTGGTATGCCCAACTTGCTGGTGTGGCGAGTGCCATCGAGGCAGGTCCTCAAGATATACCTGTTCAAAATGTAGAAGAGAATCTGACAGGTCAAAAAGGTAAGAAGAAAGGAGGATGAGGAAAACAACCGATCAAGGCGCCAGTCAAGCGGAGCGATTGACACAGCTCCTCGACTCGAAATATGAAAGGATGAAGATTGGATGGGAGAGCAACAAGATCACTGCTGAGCATGGCATCTACATCACGAACCCCTACAAATGGCGAAGTCATCTTGCACCAGAAGTCTCTTATGAGGTGTAAACCTTTTCCGAGCATCGAGCCATCTGATGTTCGTAGACCTAGTCAGTTCTATGGAGTGGAGAGATGGTCTTCAGTTCCTGAGAGATTACTCACCGCCACCCTGGGAAGCAACGGGAAGCAACAAAAGGTTGGTGGGATTAAGGAAATGACTTTCCTCATGCCTACATGTAATCTGCATGCACCTTATCCGACTTATTTCTTTGAGACGGTGCGTCAAAGATTCCTTCCTATGAGCACGTCCGCAATGTGGGAGACTTCGAGCTTCCGTACCCGAGGGCATCTGAATCGTCGTGACAGCTACATCCCCTGGGCGAAGGAGATTCTGATCCGGCACGAGGCTGTGCTGAGGGAGGTCAGGCTCTACTATGCCATCGAGGCGACTGCCGGCTTCTTTCCGCGAGATCCGACGATTCTCAGGGGCTTCTTAAATTACTGGAGTTCCGTTACCAACTCTTTCCATCTTCCTCAAGGAGAGATGAGCATAACCCTCTGGGATCTTAAGATGATGGCGGGCCTGCCCATACGCGGCGGGTATTATCACGAATATATCCCCTCTGATGAAGAATTGTCTGGCTTCAGGCGCGAAGGTGATCGGAAGGCCTATCATTCCAAGGCGTGTTTGGAGTTGTTCAATGAACTGCAACAATTTGACTGCATTACAAAGATACACTATGAAGATTGGTCAGTCTACTTCAGCCACGGCTTGAAGTAAGTCTTCGCGGGACGTCTTCTTTCTTTCTTCTCATGATGTATGTTCTTTCCTTTTGCGTAGCTTCTTATGTGAAGTTCTCTCTCCTTTCTCTCTTTCAGGATCGACTACGAAAAATATAAGGTTGATGTTAAAAGAGTAAGAGCCTTATGACAACGCTTTCAACGGAAATTTCCTTGCCCAAACGTATTGTCTCCCACTTGTGAGCTAGCAGGCTTCCTCGCTTACTGGTTGTCCGCAGTCGCGCTTCCCAGCTTGAAGGGTGCTGATGGCGTCAAGGTTTCTTGCTTCGTCATGGTAGGTGCCCTTGCCAGTGGCCGACGTCTTGCTATAGCGCCACTTGTACTCTGCAGCATATATAGAGCGTTTGGTTATGTTGCCAGTAATCCGGACAAACCTGCTGATGGGATGGATGCGGCCTATTGCCCGTGGCATTATTTCTGCGGCTGGTTAGGCGTTTATTTTCCATGGGTATATGGCATGAAGCCTCACGCCTACTTCTTTCCGGACCGAGCGCCTCTTATCAGGTTCATGAAGGCCAAGATGGTGCTTAAGACGCCAGAATGGGTGTCTTCAAGGATCTGCAGCGAGAATGAAGTTGACTTCTACCATTTTCCTGCTTCCATTGCTGATGAAGATATTGAAGTCGTCGATGATGAGGATTCGGTTGACTCTTCTGACAGAGAATTCCTAATATCAATCCGGACCGCCTCTCTCCCGTTCCGCGAAGGCATGGAGTTCTGGCGCGAGCCTTATTATCCGAGCAGGTTCGTCAGACAGTTCGGCTACAATCAGGGTGTTTCGTCGACTCTTCCGAGCGTAACAAGGATAGAACGAGCATATGGCACGGGTCCTGTCCATTGGGAGTGGATGTGGGACCAGCTTTTGTTGACGCGAACTGGTGCGAGGTTCGTGTTGCCTGGCAGTAGTCGACGTCCTGCGACTTCTTACGGTTGGATGAGATGGTGGGTGCATCAGTATGCGCGCATCCGGGACGCCAAACCTGTCGATTTCCCTCTCTATCTCTCTCCTCCAAAGTTGACTGACGTTCCTGAGGACGGTCTTGGTTATCTTCATGAGCAGCGTGAGGCGTCGGAGTTCCCGATACCAGCCATCTGACTTCCTTGAACGTGCCGATCACTCGTAGGAAAGAAGATGGAGCGTTAGACGGATGGTATTGCTTTGGGGTCCCTATACAGAGACATCAGCAAGGGGTCGGATCTTCGCGTCCTCCGGCAGAGAATGCTCCTCCGTCTGTCGAAGAGGATGAGCCTACGGAAGGCATGGCAGGAGTTAGACCTTCTGATGATTTTGTTGACGATCTTCCATCGGGCCGCGCGAGAGATCAGTTGAGAGTCAAGATAAGACTCACACCAAGAGTTCGCCCGTCCGCACCTGAGAAGAACTTAAGAAAGGCAGAAATATTACATATCAAGAAGTGGGGGAGTTTGGATCCGTCGTTGCAGATCAATCTTCCCAAAGTAGTGGCGGGTGCGACTGCTGCCGATAGTCGTGAAGAAGGTGAGCTTCGGTCTGGTGCTACAGAGGAAATTGCAAACGAAGAAGATATGATTGCCGACAATCATGACGGAGGTGAGTCCGGGCCTGCAGACGTCGAGGGGGACAATGCCGAAGGCGGTTCTGAAGCCGGTGATGGTTCGGGGTCACGGCTCGAAGATGAGCCTGTAGATTATTTCGGCGATGACTGGGGAGCGGATCGTGCTAATGATCACAGCAACGATGATTCCCTCGCGAACTATTATGATAACGATGCCGGAGTCGGGGGCGTAGGTGATCTTGATGATGCTGCCATGGCAGCGCTCGAAGCACAACTCTACGACAACGTCAGGGTCCAACCTTCTTTCGAGCCTTTAGTCTTCGTTTCTCAGGCTGTTGCGGCACCGACTATGAGGTTATCAATGGATGTTCCTCCTTGTTTGCCCATTCGTGTTGATAACGCCGAGGAATCCGTTCCTGGGGTTAAGATGCGTGAGGGGAACGTCGATTCTTCTTTGGTCTTTCCATCAGGCTGTTCATTGCAAGCGAATTGTTCTGTTGAGTTAGAGGTCGTGGATGCGTCACGCCTTGCTGCAATCGAAGTCGGACCCAACATTCCACGAGCACAAGGTAAGAAATGCGATTGTGGTTCAGCTTTTTTACTTTTCTTCTTTGGTTCCTGCATAATCATACTAACCATATTTTGTTATTATTATCTTATTTCTACAGATCTTATTGGGTCAATACCTACCTCTGCTACTTCCGTCGCGTCGTCTCCGGTTGTGACTATTGAACTGCCGGGTGAAGCTTTGGAAACAGTTGTTGATTCCGGGACATGCATTGCGGGACCTTCGGAGCCTGCTGTTGATCTTCCTGCCATTCCTGGTATGACTCCTTCGCATTTTACATTAGATTATGACTTGTAGTTTCTGCTTCCATTTTTGGTAACTCATCATTTGTTTGTCTTGCATTCTTTCTTGCAGCTGCTGTCGATTCTGACGTCACCATTGCTATGATGCCGGACATTCCTGCATTTGAACACTTAGATTATTTTGGTCAGAGCGTGTTGAAGGGCCTGCTGTCTAGCCTTGCGAAGGCATTAGCCGATCCACAAGAATGGCATATGCTGGGCGTTGGCATGAAAGAGCTGGAAGCTTGTGTCGGAGTAGATGGGTCTGATGCGCTCGTGGTTGTTAATCACATCTCTGCGTTCGAAAGCTCCCTCGCAAACGTGGCGGCTGCTGAGCGTGTTGAGCCCGATCCTGCTATCGAGGAGAAGCGTAGAATTGTAGAGTCTTTGGGACCTGCAGTGGAACGCCACGCGCATTCTACGGCGAACGCACGAGAATCCCTACAAAATAATAAGATACAGTATAAAGGGTGCTTGGGCCGTATAGCTGAAATCGACGCTGAGATTGAGCGTCTGCGAGCGGAGAAGATCGCCGTGAGCTTCGAAGCTACCCGTCTCGAGTCAGTAGTTACTCAGGGTCAGATAACGGTCACGCGGCTCGAGAGTGAGGGCGAAGCAGCACGCAAGCAATTGGAGGATTTGACTGCTGAACTCCAACATGTTCCTGATCCTGCGGAGGTGTTATCTGCAGCAAAGTCAGCGATGGAAACTGCCAGGGTGGCCGTGATCAGGCTGATATCGGGATGTTTGGAGAAGCTTTGATCTTTCGCTCCCGATGCTCTCCTTCTTGACTTCGAATGTATAGAAATGATCGCAGGATCTTACCTTTAGAAAATTTTGTAGTTGGTGTAAGTGATACTTACCTTTTGACCATTCATGTATACGACGTCGGAAAAGATGTCAATCAAACTTTTGTTAAATGAAATGACAATAGCAGTTACTTTTCTATCGTGTTATGTTTGTATGATGTGTTTTAGAATGGTTTGCAATAATAGCAATAATAATCGCAATTCTAGTAAGTGATGAATGTAGAATGAAATGAAAAGAGTAATACTTCCCTTTGTCGTCGATTTCGGGAGTGTCCAGGGTTTCTGAACTCAGGATATGCTCGTGTCGTAGACGAATGGTCCTTCTTAGTTATTTCTCCATAGCAAGGGCAAGGAAGACCTGCAAGAATACAAAATAACTGATTAGCTTTTGTAACTACAGGCTTATCTACTGTATTCTACTCCATTTCATTCTCCGTTTCTATCCTTACTTATTACATTCCCTCTCTTAGGGAGTTTACATTTCTCATATTCATGTAAAGGAAAGTAACAGGTTGACTGTTAGGGGTAATATTTCTTCAGGAACCGGCCATCAATTGCAAAACCGGCTCCGCCACCGTCAAAATTCACTAAACGGTAGGCCCCGTTGGAGTAGACTTCTTCTACGATGCATATCGGGTCCCACTTAGGGTCGAACTTGCTCTTTGTAGTGTGCGCGGCTATCGGTCGCTTCATTACGAGTACCAAGTCACCCTTCTTGAAGGATCTACCCCTGACTCGCTTGTCATACACTGTCGAGATATGCTTCTGGTACATCTCTAGCCGTTGTTGTGCCGCGAGCCTCTTCTCGTCCAAGGCATCGAGCTCGACCATCCTGAGCTCAGCATTACGTTCATCTGTCAAGGAGTTCCAAAGTGCTACTCGCAGGGACTCGACCTGAACTTCCATAGGGATGATGGCCTCCGTGCCGTATACTAGTGAATAGGGAGTAGCCCGCGTTGCTGTGCGGTGCGTAGTACGATATGCCCAGAGCGCTTCGGGCAACCGTTTGTCCCAATCTTTCTTATTCTCTACCACCGTTTTCTTCAGAATCTTCATGATGGTTTTGTTGAATGCCTCAGCAAGTCCGTTTGCAGGAGGATAATAGGGTGTTGAGTAGCAATGCTTGATCTTGAACTTGGCACACAGCTTGTCGATCACAGCATTTCGGAAGGGCGTGCCATTATCCATGACGATCCGATCGGGAATACCATGTCTATAGATGATGGCGTTCCGTATGAAACCCTCCACTTGTTTAGCTTTCACGTTCTTCAGGGCCACAGCCTCAGCCCACTTAGAGAAATAATCTGTTGCCACCAGTATGTACTGGTGCCCTTGAGAGGAAGAGGGGCTAATGGGGCCTATCACATCCATACCCCAGGCCGCAAAGGGCCAAGACATCACTGACTGATGCAGCTCTTCTGGAGGTATATGTATGATGTCAGCATGTATCTGACACTGATGGCATTTTCTGACGTAGTCCATCGCGTCTTTCACCATGGTAGCCCAATAATAGCCCATGTGCCGCACTCGATGATGTAGGTTCCGTCTGCCTTGATGGGCACCACATTCTCCTCCGTGCGCCTCTCTCAGCGTATCATGAACTTCTTCTCGGGCCAGGCATCTTGACAACGTTCCATCGCTGGAGCGTCGATGCAGTACCTCTTCTAAGAGGACGAACGAGCTGGCACGCCTTCTGACTTGAGTGCGCATCTGCGGATCCTCGGGTAAGAACCCATACTTCAAGTAATCAGAGAATGGCCTTCTCCAATCTTCCTCTTCTGTGATCTCAAAGCAATGTACGGGACTTGCCGTGTCATGCCTGATTTTCACCAAGGCTGGCCCAGCACGGACCATGGCACGGTCTAGGACGTGTCGTGCCATGACGACCCACGTGCCGGCCCACCAGGCGGCCCACCTATTTTTCTATACCTTTAACTTTTTTTTTTTTTTTTTTATCTTTTTTGTATCTTTCTTTTCGTATTCAAATGAGTGTAGAATGTTGAAATAAAGTGAATAATAATCTTATTATTGATTTTGAAATAAAGCTCTACAAATTACATTTAAAATTACAACTAAATTACAAATCAAAAATACAAATTACAACTAAATTTCTATTCCTTTAAATTCTTCTTCGATGTTATGTTGTTCCATCAATTCCTGCTTCCGATTTTCTGCTAAGAAATAGTCTCGAAGGCATATGCAAGTCTCCATTGTGTTGGGAGCTAAGTTCGTCCTATAATCATCAATCACGTGCTCACCTGCACTAAAAGTTATTTCCGATATAACTGTAGACACTAGAATCATTAGTAAATAACGGGCCATGGCGGAAAGCGTGGAAAATCTGTGCTCACTTGCTTTCCATTAGGTCAAAATATCAAAACTAGTGCTTTTGTCCATATCGACATTAAACGGGCTAGTTTCAAGATATGCCGCTAATTTGGATACATTATTTTAACTATATGATTTGCTGTGAGCTTGAACAACAAAATTCCAGCTAGTCCTCCCGTGATGATTTTGAGGGGGGTAGGGGGAATTGCTTGTTCCCCTATCTTATTATTCATTTGGGAAGAATATTCTGTAAAATGAGTTTGTAAAAATGTTCTAATACCATTAATATCATTATTATTTGGTATATTCATGTTATTAGTTATTTCTTTTAGAAATAATTGGAGGGTTTGTAATTTAAGCCTAGGATCTAATGCAGCGACTAAACAAATTGTTAATGGAGCTTCTTTCCAATACATTTAAAAAAAAATTTCCATTAAATTACAAACATCTTTAAAAATAAGTATATCTCTATATTTTTAAAAAGTATTACTAATTTCATAAAGGTGATTTATTACTTGGGATGAAGTTGAGTAATATACCTTAGAAAAATACAGTTGCATTATAAAAAAAACTTCTAAAAATTCTTGCATTATATTAAGAATCTGTCAATAATTATCTTCCATAAGATATTATGAAGAATATGAAACATAATATTCATTAAATACATCTTTATATTGTAAAGCTATTATAGGTGTAAGTCCACCTAGTTTGGCACTCGGCTAGTATTGATATGGGTTTTAGCCCATGTGTTTTACATATTTGCTTAAAAAGTTATATTCAGGCAAGTGATGTAAAAAATGAGCTATAATATCTTTAAGAATGTCCATGATAGAGCTTATATCTTTTGAATTTAAATCATTCTAGACTATAAGATTTAAGATGTGATATACACATCTATTGCGAAAAATAGCCCCACCAAGTGGAATGGGAGCACGGATGTTATTAAATCAACGATGTCATTGTTAGTGCTTGTATTATCTAAGGTGATAGAAATAATTTTATGTGCAATATTGTTTCTGCCACTATGTGGGTAATTAAGCATATTATATGAAATAATTCTTTTATGCATTATACAATTTTTATCAGTATAATGTGCAATGATAGTTATATATCCCATTTTTTAAGAAGTCCATATATTTAAAGTTAAAGCTATTTTTTCTGAAAAATTTTGTAAAGTATTTTTAAAATTTTTCTTTTTTTTTTATTTTTTTTTATATTTTACAGTATCTTTTTTAGCCATATTTCTAAAAATAATTTAAATTGTGAGTTTAGGGCATTTTGGACCATATTTTCAAAAGATTTATTTTCAACAAAAGTAAATGGGTGATCATTCATTATTATAAATTTTACTAATTGATGTCTTTCATTTGTTGGTTATAATTTAAAACCCCTAAACTACCACTTGACGAAGAAGCGGTATGGGAAAGTAATCGTTGGGCGTCTTCTGCAGCCCTAACATGTTGGAGTTTGCATTTTCTTAAGTGTCTCGCAAGGTGCCCAGTGCTGCTTGAACTTTTGTACTATATGTACATTTACAATAATACAACGTGCCTTTTGCATAGTGGCTCCTGTTAGATCTTTTACATTAATAAGCTCGAAACCACTCTAGACATGTGAAGTTTTGACCCATTTTTATTTTTGAAAGGGGCATCCAAGAATACACTTTCCACGATATATATGTATGTTACTTTCCTCATTTACCTCAATATCATGAGGAATGTAGTGAGAATATCCAATCAGTTTTTAAAATAAGATGTATATAAAATAGTAAGAAATAATTTTTTGTAATAATTTATATAAGAAAGGAAGGAATGAGAATATGAGACTTAATTATATATACTGAAAATATTATATAAGAACAAACTTTAAATACCCGAAATTTTTTGAATGATTTGTTAACTTGAACTTGAACTTGAATACTTGATGTTGGAGAGAGAGCTTGAACTTGAATAATTAATGTTGGAGAGAGAGCTTAAACTTGAACTTGAGCCTTGATCACTTAGAGAGAGAGCTTTTAGAGAGAGAGAGAGAGAGAGAGAGAGAGAGAGAGAGCTTATGGAAGTTGTTGGTTACAATTTACAAATAATGGGAGAATGTGGTATTTATAAGGTCCATATAGTAAAAAAGACCAAAATACCCCTTAAACTAGTTGTTTTATAGCTGTTAGGAGGGACAAAATTGTCCATATAGTAAAAAAGACCAAAATACCCATTAAACTAGTTGTTTTATGGCGGTTGGGAGGGGCAAAATGATAAAAATGGCTATATTCCATTTTTTTTTTTTATCATTGGGCCCCTTGGTAGGCCGTGCCGTGTTGTGCCGGCCCGTGTGTCGTGTCCGTGTCGTGCCGTGTCGGCCCGATGGGCCTGATGCCTCAGCCCAACACGACCACCGCATTTTACGTGTTGTACTGGGCCCCGTACAACACGCCAAGTCGGGCCGCCACAGCTGGAAGTTGGGCTTTTAATCAACGGGTTTATTGGTTCGAATGTCAAGGTGACACACTAACCCACCGGTGGGTGAGTGCAACATGTGACTAACTGTCTGGATGCCTTCTATGACTGAAAAAAAAAATTACAAATATTGCGGTAGCATAGTGTACAAACCCCCAAAAAAAAATATGTAATTGTGAGTGAAACGTCCACTGTAGTTTAACGGACGGTTTGGATGGCTCCCCTCTTACAGTGGACCCCACACGGCTCAAACGTATTGTAATTACTGTACATTTGAAATTATGTAATCCTTACCCATCCTTGAGAAAAAATTTGCTACACCCACGAGTTAGCTACGCTAGCTACACCAGGTGTAGCAATGACTCCACCATAATATATGTGTTGTATCCACTCCGTCCATCCATTTTGTGAGATCATTTTAAGTTGTGAGACAAAAAATGAGGCATATCCAAGGCTCAAGTGGATCTAGCACAAAAAATAGTGTGGATTAAACTCCAACCATTAAAATATTATCGAGGGCCACTTGCGCTTCCGATCTATCTCATTTTTTGTGGTATGCTCTAAATTAATCTCTCCAAATGGATGGACGGAGTGGATACAACACATATATTATGGTGGAGTCATTGCTACACCCGGTGTAGCTAGCGTAGCTAGCTCGTGGGTGTAGCAAAATTTTTCTCCCCATCCTTGACGTGACAGAAACCTGCGCCGAGGTTCTTGCTTGTACGACAGTAAGGAGAAATTTCAAACAGTCCATGTTCAACTTAGAAGGGAGGCATTTTGATGAGAGTTCTAAGTGGAGAGAACTGATATTTGGTTTAGAGCATTTAGACATTACTCCATAGCTTTTCAACGTCTCAGATCTTTCACAAGCCCAACATGTTGGTAACCGTACTGTGATGCACTCTATACATCTCACGCGAGTGTGTATACGTCATAGCCGACGCGGAAACGTCGGCTGAAAATAGGCTTGGATTATTTGTACGGGTGTCAATGGGCCGGGTTAGGGCCGGGACAATCTCTGTCCAAGCCCGGCCTGCCTATCTCAACTTATGTCCAAACTAAATTTTTTTAATTTAAATTTTAAATTAAAAGGAATATTCGGGTCAGGCCGAGTTTTCGGGCTTCTAAACAGCGTAGTCTATGTCCAGCCCATTTGAAAAAGGGGCTTATACGTTAGGCCCGAACCCGACCCGCGCGCATAATACTCTAGTCCAAGCCCGCCCAATGCGGACCAGGCCCGAAAGCCCGTCGGGCCAACCTCGTGCATTGACCGCCCTAATTATTTGTCATTTCCCGACCCTCTCATTCATACAGATACCGGAGTCTCTATGCGTGGAATACAAAAGCTCTGTGGACCTACTATGTTCTATATATAAATCTACTCCATCCATTAGGTGAGAACTCTTAATCGAACCGTAATCCAAAAAATAAAACTGATAAAACTGGCAAGGGCCATAGTAAAATGTAAAACTTCTTCTGAAATCTCCGAGTTCAACTTGTGTGGTCCACCTAGATCTCTGATATGGATGAGTTTTATCTCTTATTTTTATCATCGTGTATTAGATCTGATTAACAGGTTTGATGAAATATATCCACCATGGAAGCTCCACAAACAAACCTATGGTTTGCATTCCATCTTTAATCTTCCCGGTGGTGTGGCCCACATGAATTTTGGATATTTCTGATTTCTGGTGCCAGGATCTAGAAGATAGAATAGAACATGATGAACAGGTGGATTTTACATAAATGACTGGTGGGCCTTACAGCCTCGGTGTTTTCATCTCGAGTTGCACTGGAGGAATACGATCCACATGTAGCTGCCATTTTAACGCGTCGCCTGTCTTACCTAGCTTTATCTTGTATATGACTGTAAAGAGACAGTGACGCAGTGCAACAAGACATGTTGATTTGTTTGTTTTTGGATTGGTATTCTGTTTTAGAGAAATAGACTGCTCACCAAAGCCATTACACATGACTCAAAGCAGCTATTGCTGCACGCCACACAGCCCATAACATCTGTCGTAGGAAGGGATGGGGATTAGGTGGTGTTTCCAACACCGCCTGTGGCGGTAGTGTTGTGATGTGTTAGGTGCTGTGGGGCCCATATTTATGCATATATTTTATATCCACACCGTTCATCCGTTTTAGTAGCTCATTTTAGAGTAACAACCCAAAAATGAAGGAGATCCGAAACTTAAGTGGGCCACACCAAAAGAAAGCGCCAGGAATAATGACCCCACCATGGCCCACTGTAGTATTTATTTTCCAAACTTGTTGATAAGGTCACACAGCCCTGGATGAAGGGATAACACAAATATCAGCTTCCAAAACTTTTGTGGCTGAAGAAACTTTTAATGGTGGACATTCAAACTTGAACTTTGGATCTGCTTTATTTTTTTGTTTATACCATTAAGTGAGCTGGAAAAGCGAATGGACGGAGTGGATATAAAACACATGCATCCATATGGCCCCAAGAGTCCAACACATAGCAAACACCAGATGGGCGCCCGGGCGTGTTCGCAGCAGCACCTGATCCGCGTCAAGCGAGCCCGAATACTCTTTCTCCACTCGTAACTAATGACGGTGTGTAGGAGATCAGGAGCAGTCAGTACGTGGGCCCAGTCGATATGTTCAATGGCATGGAAGTGACGGGATTGGGGTATTTCCCCGTCTTTCCCCGAGATCGGGACAGGCTAGGCCTTGAAGGTCCGCCGTGATATCTACACTGTTCATCTGTTTTTGTCTATCATTTTAGGTTATCAGCCTAAAAGTGAGCAGATCTAAGATTTAAGTGTACCACATCACAGGAAGCAGAGTTTCTGATGACTCCCACCGTTGAAACCTTCCTAGGGCCCACTGTCCAACCTGTTCATAGGTTATATAGACATGGATGAAAGGAAGAAGAGGCTTTCAACAGTAAGCGTTTAATCCCCACTGTGTGGTCCACTTGAGCTTTGGATCTGCCTGTATTTTGGGCTTATATTCTAAAATTGCCTGAAAAAAATAGATGGACAGTGTGGATAAAATCCATACATCATGGTGGCTCCTCAGCGCCCCCGCCTGTCCGTAGCTCGAGACAGGCGCAGGTTGTACCCAAACCGCATCCCAAATGGTAGGGCTGTTAAAAAAACCGACCGAACCGATAAAACCGACCGAACCAGACCGAACCGATCGATTTCGGTCGGTTTTCCAATCTATTTCGGGTCGGGTCGGTTTTTTAATATAAAAAACCGAGAGTGTCGGTTTGTAAAAATTATAAACTGTTTTCAACCGAACCGAACCAATGTGTGTGCGCATGTGTGTGTGTGTGACAAGTTGAGGTTAGCCCCACTTCAATATTTACATGAAATCCACTCTAACCAATAAGGGTGCCACCCCAAGTTAGGCCCAAGACTGAAATATCATCTTTATCTGTAATTCAAGTGAGCCACACCAAGAAAAAGAGTTTGGAGGGTAATGTGGCCTGTACACTATTTCCAATTGTCTGGTCCGCTTGTATCAAAGATGAGGTTGGTTTTTCATATTTAGGCCTAAAATTGGGTTAGTCACCTGCTAGTTGGAGTGGATTTTTAAAATGCATGATAGTGGGGCCCATTTAAACTACATTACCAATTACCTCATGTCAAGTAAAAGAATTTTACGTAGACACCGACTCTGCAACACAGTGAGGGTGCGAATTAGGGTAACATTGCAGTGGGTGTTATCATAACTGTGTGGACCCACCTTTATGTATGTTTTGTATATCCATTCCATTCTTTTGTTTTCATCTATCATTTTAGGACATGATTCCAAACCTCGAGAAGATCCAAATCTCAAGTAAACAATACCATGGGAAACAATGATGAATAACTATTAAAAATATTTGATAGGCCACAAAAGTGTTAGATTAAGTCCCAAACCGATACAACCGACAAAACAGAACCGTGCCGAATTTATCCGGTTCGGTTCGGTTGGTGATGATTTATCGGCTCGGTTCAGTTGTTAAATATTCAAAACCGACTAAGCCGGTTCAGTTGGATATTTTTCCTCAAAACCGAACCGACCGAACCGTGCACAGCCCTACCAAATGGAGCAGATTAGGTGAGGGGAGCCCGATAAAATGTTACCTGGGTAACATCGTGGGGCCCACCTTGATGATGTGTTGTATATCCACACAGTTCATCCGTTTCTACAACTGATTTTAAGACGGGATAACAAAAATTACGTAGATCCAAATCTAAGGTGGACCACACCACAGGAAACAGTGGTGATTGAGTGTCTCACCATTAAAAATTCCAAAGGGCCCATCTTAAGGTTTTGCATAATGTTTATTTGCAATCCAACCTGTTGATCATGTCAAGAAGATCTGGATGAAGGGAAATTAGAAAGATCAAATTGAACCACAACTTTTGTGGCCCACTAAAAGTTTTTAATGCTTATTCGTCACTATTTAGAGTCGTGCTCTCCCGCGCACCGGTGCTCACAGGAACTTGTGAGTACCTTTCTGAGGACTCATCACACATGATGTGAGCCCAAAATCCGAGCCATCCATGTGATGCAGCACCTCAAAAAACCCCAAGATCTCAGCTTTCAACCTGATCGAAAACTTTGGTGGGCCATGGCAAAAAGAAACAGTTTCTTCCCTCCCCTCTCTCTCTACTACAAGCCACCAAAGTTTTGGATCAGATTGAAAGTTAGGACCTGGAGTCTTTTTGGGCGTTGCATGGACAACTCAGATTTTTGGCTGACATCAGATGAGTCTCAAACTGGTGTTCATGAGTTCTCTTGAGCAGATGAAGCACGGGACAGCATCTCTCTCTCTATGTGTGTGTGTGTGCGCGCGCGCGCGCGTGTATATATATATATGTGGCCCCACATGGTTAGGGTAACACCCGCTAAGCACTTACCCGGGTAACAGCTAATCCACTCCCTTAGGTGAGACCCCGGATCCACCTAGGTGGGGTGGGACATGACTGTGGGACTCACAATGATGTATGTGCCTTAAATCCACACCGTCTAACCATTTTTTTTTTTTTTTGAATGGTGGAATTTTATTGCGTTAGTCATGCAACGCACCCACCGACTCACAATGATGTATGTGCCTTAAATCCACACCGTCTAACCATTTTTTTTTTTTTTTGAATGGTGGAATTTTATTGCGTTAGTCATGCAACGCACCCACCCCGTTTGTCCCGCAACACAACGCACTGTCCAACCATTTTGATAGCCAATTTTAGGATATGATCCAAAAATGAAGCTGACTCAAATCTTAGGTGGACCACACCACAGGAAAGAGTTGTGATTGAATTCCCACCATTAAAAAATTCATGTATTTCCCTGGAATGTTTATTTGCCATCCAACCTGTTGATAAGGTCACAAATACCTAGATGAAGAGATCACACAAATATTATCTTGATCCAATTCTTTTGTGGCCCACAAGAAGTTTTTAATGGTCAAAATCACCACTGTTTCCTGTACTATGGTCCATCTGAGATTTGGAAGTGCATCGTTTTTTTGGATCATGGCTGAAAATGAGCATGTTGTATGTGTGTTGTTGGTTATGTGGGCCACACCATATGAAGAAGCGGTGCCAATGATGCCCACCGTTGAAACCTTCCTAGGGTCATGGTGATGTTTATTTACCACCTGGCCTGTTGATAAGGTCATATGGACATGGATGAAGTAAAAAAAAAAATATAAATATTAGTTTCATCCAAAACTTCAATAGTCTTCATAAAAATTTTCAACGGTAAGTGTTAATCCCCATTTTGTGGTCTGCTTGAGCCTTAAGCTGTGTTTGAATTATTGTAAATCAAAGTAATGTTGACTAAAACTCAATCCTTACTTCTTTAGATTGGATATTGCCAATTTTCAAATGAGTGAAGTCTTTTAGAATCTCGACATGGCATGAATGAGCGGACGTGGGTTTTTGTGGCATAGTTTCGCAGGCCCCACCATAAGTTTGTGTTATATCCACATGGTCCACCCTTCTCATGTGATCATTTTATACAATGAGACTAAAAATGAGGCAGGTACAAATTTGAAATGGACCACACCACATCTAGTAGTAGGGATTGGATTTTTGCTAATGAAAATTTCTTGAGGTTGTTAACAGTGTTGGATCTTCAACATTTTGTGGGACATGCCCTAAAACAATATTGTAAAATATATAGATTGTGTGGTTATAACACACATGGACAAAATTGCATCTAAGTGTATTTAGTGAAAGTACTTTACATGTGGTTTACATGTGATAGTGAAAATGAAAGAAGAGTATTGCATGCGTACAATACTCTGTTTTACTTCTTAATATGATAGTAATGACAATTATTACTTTTTTACAATATATTACACTGTGTTACTATGATTTGATGTGATCTAAACACACCCTTAGATCTGGGTCACTTTTGAGATCGTAACTTAAAATTACATGAAAAAAAATTGATAGACAGTGTGGATAAAACCCATACATCACCTGCCTCCTGGGAGCCCCAGCCTGTCCCAAGCTCAGGACAAGTGTTATAGGCAAAATGGTGGAGATAAGATTTCACGTGGAAATGCTCATTTGGCTCTCGAGATCATCTGATCGAGAGTCGAATATTGGATAAGTGCGGGACGTCCATTCGACTCTCGAGATCATCTGATCGAGAGTCGAATATTGGATAAGTGCGGGACGTCCATTCGACTCTCGAGATCATCTGATCGAGAGTCGAATATTGGATAAGTGTGGAACGTCCATTTGACTATCGAGCTCACCTGATCAGGAGTCATGGATAGTCAAATATGGAAAACTAGATTCGTGAGCAGACCTTCTCACAAGTCGTTGAAAGACGTTACATCTAAGTGTGTACTTGGACTCGCGACCACATTTTAATATGCGAGCAGCTTTCCTGTGGAAATCTCTTAGCCTTCAGTACTAGCACCCGATTCCCGTCGAACAGTTTGTCCAATCCCTCTGCGACACTAAGTAGGGCCACATCCAGTTCGGTGGTCCCCGACTCGTCGGCGTCTCCTTCCTTTTCGGAGGTTATGATTCCAACTACGGCTTCCAGCTTATCATGATATATCAGCGTTATTACCACGCTTATTGGTAGTCCGGATAGGTCGGCTTTTGGGTTTATCTTCTCTAAATGGATCCGGATTTCAAGGGATTGCCATCAAGGGGCGTGATTGTTGGAGTAAATCATCGGGTTGGATCTGACTCAAAAGATAAGATTTTATCCCACGAAATCAGCGAGATCTCAGTATCGTACGCGATATCAACGGGATTTCGACATCTTACGTAACAAATTGGATTGTCTCCAGATCTATATAAAGGGGTGGCTCCATTAAGAGCAGGTACGCACACATCATTCAATCTTGGTCCCGTTTTGCTTGGCTTCTCTTCTTACTGTGGCCTAACTTAAGCATCGGAGGGCTAACGGCTGGTCCCCAGCCACCCTTATTTGTTGTCTTGCTTCAGGTCTGGTGGTGAAAATCCCGGTTGGAGTGAAGGAGAAAAGCTGGAGGATCTCGTTACAAAATCTGACATTAACAGTTTGGCGCCGTCTGTGGGAACGACTTGATCATCGAAATCAATCGTGCTAACCACCGATCAAAATCCTTCAGCGATGCCTCCTAAAAAGGCTGTTCATCCTTCAACTTCAAGACAGGCACCACCTCCGCCTGATGAGACGGAATCCGTACCTATCCTTCCACCTGCTCCGACGAATATCCCTCAAGGAGCCCCAAATCTGCCGTCAACAAACCCATTATTGGAAGCCTCTGGAAATCAAGATGATGTCCTACGTTTCCTCGGAAACACTCCCCTAACTCTAAACGCCGGAGTCCAAGCGCTGTCAAACCGGCTTGATCAGCACTTCCCCGAACCGCAAAGACAATCCTCTGAAGGGTTACCACCGCAACCCATACCGGTAGCTTCCAGACACTCTATGGACGAACCACAGGTCCCGCCACTCGGCGGCCATCCCCCTGTACCATCTCCACATTCCATACATTCCAGTTCGTCTCGACAACCTCAACCGCAAGGCTCCACCGCCAAAACATCTAGCTATACCCTACCATGGGAAGGAGATCTCAAAAGAATTCAAGATCGTTTTGATGTTATGGAACAGCGATACCAGGCAAATCGGCCATCTGCCGTCATGGCGGCAATACACCAATCTAAATCTCCCTTCACCAGCGAGGTCATGGAAGCCCCATTACCCAGAAAGTATCGAGCGCCTGTTATCGCTCCGTACACAGGAATTGGCGACCCTCTGGAACATTTGGAAACATATAGGTCCCTCATGGAGTTGGAGGGACATGGTTCAGAAATCATGTGTAGGGCCTTTCCCCTAACATTGAAGGATGCAGCTCGTACGTGGTTCCGGGGGTTAAAGCCCCGTTCCATCAGTTCCTTTTCCCAGTTATCAGAGATATTCCTTTCTCAATTCATGGGGAGTATTCGCATTAAGAAGCCAGCCTCCCATCTAATGAATTTGAAACAGCAGCATGGGGAGACAATAAAGGAGTTCACAGTACGATTCACTGCCGAAGCCATTCAAACTGAGGGATACACCGAAGAAAAGGGTCTTACAGCCCTCATTGCCGGGATAACGAGCGAGAAATTCAGGTTTGCCTTAGATAAAAGCCCACCGAAAACTATGGCAGAATTTCAAGCCAAAGCTCAGAAATATATCAATGCAGAAGAAGTCGCATTGACACGCCATGGAGTACAGAGCAAGAAGCGCAAGCCAGAAGGAGCCTCTTCTACGGATAAGAAATACCGTCGTGACCAGCGCGATCGTTCTCCCAAGAGGCCTTACTCTGGTAAATATCATAATTACACTCCTCTCAATCAGTCTCCTGAAAAGGTTCTAATGGAGATTAAACACAAGCCATATGTGAAGTGGCCTGCAAAGATCAAATCCGATCCCGAGAAGAGGGACAAGAGCAAGTTCTGTTACTTTCACAAAGATCACGGGCATAGGACCCAGGACTGCATCTCTTTACGAGACCATATCGAAGCCCTTATTCGAAAAGGCCATCTCCAGGATTATGTTGCTCGTAAAAATCGATCACCAGAAAGGGCGAAGACCTCATCTCGCCAAAAGGAACCACCTCATCATCAAACCGACCAGGAGGACGCCGAGCCCACGGGAGAAATTCGCACTATCGTCGGGGGACCAGCTTGTGGGGGTGACTCTCAAGCTTCAAGAAAAGCATACGCTCGGAAGGCGTCCAAAGAACCCCAGCAAATCTATTGGCTGGAACAGACGTCCAGCTCCTCAAAAGCAAGCCATCCTCTAATTTCTTTCACCCTCGAAGATGCAGCGGGAATCCACTTCCCTCATGAAGATCCTATCATGGTCACATTGAAGGTATCAAATTATCTGACTCATCGGATTATGGTGGATACAGGTAGCTCAGCCGACATTCTGTATCTAGAGGCTTTCAACAAAATGGCACTATCCAGAAGCCTCCTCAAGCCAGTATCGACCCCCCTCGTCGGCTTTGGAGGAGAGGTAGTAACACCCGAAGGAAGCATCGATCTCCCAGTTACTTTTGGAGAGAGTCCAGCGAAGACCACCGTCTTCGTAAACTTCCTCGTCGTGGATCGAAAATCAGCATATAACGCCATTTTGGGGCGGCCGTCTCTGACTAAGGTTGGAGCGGCCTTGCACCCTTCATATCTGTGTGTTAAATTTCTGACCCCAAATGGCATCGGGGTCGTGCGAGGAAGTCAGCAGGAGGCACGGTCCTGTTACCAGATAGCCCTCCAAGATCGAAAGAAGGCTCAAGCAACACCTGTCATGGAAATAGTTCAAGGTTCATCCGACGTTCCCGCCACCGCGTTGGATCCAAGAGAAAATGCTCTGAAATCAGGAACTCCAGGGGAGGAAACAGTGGCGATCCACCTGACCGAAGACGACCCATCTAAGATCGTGCGCATCGGGTCCTCCTTGACCACTGTCCATCGTCAAAATTTGATCCGTTTCCTCACCGAATACAAGGATGTGTTTGCTTGGTCTCATAAAGATATGCCAGGCATCGATCCTGATGTCATCGCACATCGTCTCAACATTGACCCGAAGCATAAACCCGTACATCAGCGTCGACGTGCCTTTACTGCAGAAAGACAAATGGCAATCAAAACAGAAGTTGAAAAGCTTCTCGCGGCTAATTTCATAAAGGAAGTTGACTACCCAGAGTGGGTCGCAAACGTAGTTCTCGTCCGGAAAACTAATGGCAAATGGAGGATGTGCGTCGACTATTCAGACTTAAACAAAGCATGCCCCAAAGATAGCTTTCCGACACCGCGGATCGACCAGTTGGTCGACTCAACAGCTGGACATGCTCTCCTCAGCTTTATGGATGCTTATTCTGGTTACAACCAGATTGTGATGCATCCACCTGATAGCCAGCATACTGCCTTCATCACAGATCGAGGACTATATTGCTACCAGGTAATGCCGTTCGGTCTTAAAAATGCAGGGGCCACTTATCAACGTCTTGTCAACAAAATGTTCGCTGCTCAAATTGGTAGGAATATGGAAGTGTATGTCGACGATATGCTCGTGAAAAGCATCGTTGAAGATAACCACATTTCAGATCTTCGAGAAGCCTTTGATCTGATGAGGAAGTATCAAATGAAGTTAAATCCAGAAAAATGCGCGTTTGGAGTGTCTGCAGGAAAATTTCTTGGGTTCATGGTTGGCCAGCGTGGAATTGAGGCAAATCCTGAAAAGATTAAAGCATTAATAGAGATGAAATCCCCTGTTACTCTGAAAGACGTTCAGCGTCTAGCAGGTCGCATCGCATCATTGAACAGGTTCATCTCGCGAGCATCTGACAAGTGTTTGCCCTTCTTCAAACTCCTTCGTGCAACGGCCAAGTCTGATTGGAAGTGGACACCTCAGTGTGAAGAAGCTTTTCAACAATTGAAGCAATACATGAGCGCTCCCCCCATTTTATCTAAGCCTGTAGCACATGAGCAACTCATTCTTTATTTATCTGTGTCTCCCACGGCCGTTAGCGCCGCTTTAATAAGAGAAGATTCCGGGGTGCAAAGGCCCGTTTATTATGTCAGTAGAGCAATGGTCGATGCAGAAACTAGGTATTCTGATATGGAGAAACTGGCCCTAGCCTTAATCACTGCGGCTCGAAAACTGCGACCATACTTTCAAGCCCATGCTATTTTAGTACCAACAAATCATCCGCTACGCCAAGTCCTTCAAAAACCTGAGGCTTCAGGACGCTTGACTAAATGGGCGGTCGAGATCAGTGAGCATGATATCTCATTCTGTCCTAGGACAGCAGTCAAGGGCCAGGCCGTGGCTGACTTCATCGCTGAATTTACGTATTCTTCTGAAGATAATGTCATGACCAGCGACCAGCCTCCTTGGTCTCTCTTCGTGGACGGGTCGTCGCGGGCCACTGGTAGTGGAGCGGGCCTGATTTTAGTGGCTCCCGACGGGTCGCATTTTCAATATGCTCTGCGTTTCGAATCACGCATCTCCAATAATGAAGCAGAATATGAGGCCCTGATTGTTGGCCTCGAGCTAGCCGTTGTCCTCGCAGTCCAGAATTTGATAATTCATAGCGACTCCCAGCTCATTGTCAACCAAGTTCTTGGCGAATTCGAAACCAAAGAAGAAAGAATGGCCTTATACAAGTCTCGTGTCCTCATCCTGCTCGCCAAACTGAAGACTTATAAAATATTTCATATCCCTCGCGAGCAGAACCAACTTGCCGATTCCGTGGCAAAACTCGCTTCTGCACCGGAATCGGAGCTATCACATTCGATCCCCATCGAGCACCGTCAGCATTTGAGTATCGACCAAGTGATTCTCGAGAAAGTTATATCGATACAATCGTCTCCATGCTGGATGGATCTTATCATCATTTATCTTAGAGATGGGTAGCTACCAGAAGACAAGAAAGCTGCAAGACAAATTCGGCTTCGAGCTGCCAGGTACACCTTACAAGATGGAATCTTGTTGCGAAAAAGCTTCTCCTTGCCTTATTTAAGGTGTCTTCATCCAGAAGAAGCACATCGTGTTCTAGATGAAGTACACCAGGGGGCATGTGGTAATCATCCCAGGGGGCGATCTCTAGCATATAAAGCGATGAGGCAAGGATATTATTGGCCTACTATGAAAGCAGACGCCATCGAATTTTCTAAAAAATGCGACAAGTGTCAACGATATCAACCTATACCTCGTGTACCGTCTGAGCGGATGACCCCAGTCAACAGCCCTTGGCCTTTTGCTCAGTGGGGGATCGATATCATCGGGCCCTTACCTATGGGAAAGGGACAGAATAGGTTCGCGATCGTGGCGGTTGATTATTTCACCAAATGGGCCGAAGCAGAACCATTAGCCAAAATTACTGAAAAACAAACTACTAAGTTTATGTGGAGAAATATCATATGTCGCTTCGGACTTCCTCATACTATAATTACCGATAACGGAACGCAGTTCGACAACGCAGCCTTTGATGAATTTTGCGACAAATGGAAGATACGTAATCTCCGCACTTCTCCATATCATCCTCAGGCGAATGGGCAGGTCGAGGCAGTGAATAAAATCATAAAGCATCATTTAAAGACCAAGCTAGGTGAATGTAAAGGGGTGTGGCCAGAACTTCTACCAGAGGTGTTATGGGCCTATAGAACCACGGCTTGTACATCGACAGGTGAAACTCCTTTCTCCTTAGCATTTGGTGTTGACGCAGTAGTACTAGTGGAAACTCAAGTGCCCTCATATCGGATCGAACAGTATGATCCCGCGAGCAATCAGGAGAACCTCCGGCTTCATCTCGATCTCTTGGAAGAGCGAAGAAATGCTTCCCAAGTACGAGTGGCGGCATATCAACAACGTATTGCTCGTTATCGGAATACGAAGGTTCGACCTAGATCCTTCCAGTTCGGAGATTTGGTCCTAAGGCAAAATCTTGGAGTTCCTGTTCGTTCATTGGATCCGAATTGGGAAGGCCCGTATCGGGTTATTAGGGTTGTGCGACCCGATACTTATTATCTTGAAGACATGCAAGGGAAGCCTGTACGTCGCCCTTGGCACGTGGAGCATTTGCTACGATACTACCCTTAGATTCGATGTAGTTTATTATAGCGTTTTATGAATAAAGTGAAAGATGTCTTTTGGCCGCTACTCCATTTATATGGACCTGAATAGCCCTGAAGAGAGTGCTTACACATCCTCTTGGCCAATTGCCTACCTTTGGTAGGACTGAAATCATTACTAGTTGGTTGCTTCTCCATTTACATGGACCTGAACAGCCTCGAAGAGAATGAATACCATCTCTTGACCAACCTTCTGCCCTTGGTAGAATTAAAATCTCAATCGATAGATCAGTCTATCTCAACGCGGACATGGTCGTACGACCCCCGGATTGAGTCTAATTCATTTTCATGAGTTAGTTGCTCACGACTGGTGAAAGGAGGGATCGCACTCCGGAATGCGAGCACCGTAGCTCGAGCTCAAGTCACAGTCATACACCTTAATCGGGAGCACCACAATTCGACATACACCCTAATTGCGAGCAACGTAACTCGTGCTCGGATTAAGGGTTCGCATTCACTGATGAGTCAATATGAAGCCAACTTGGGGGTCTCAATCGGTTTGGTCGCAACGAACCCCCGGATTGAGCACATTCTCGTTGCAACAAGGCATTCAGTACATGGAAAAGAAAGTAAACAAAAACGAGGACAATACTTCCAAAAATATTTTTTCATTAATGATAAATGTTTACAATATCCATTCACGAATACAAGAGAGGAAAACAAAGAAAATCAATCCCTTGGAGGAGGAGCTGCGCTCTCAATTTCAGGGCCCATTTCCGGAGCTCCTTCAACCTGAGTGGCTTCAGTCACCTCGTTCTCAGCAGCAGCCTGCTCTTCGGCAGCAATGATGGTCGCGACTCGACCAAACTCCCCCATATCAAAGGATGGGATCATTCGTTGCACTACTCTTAGCGCAAAGTCGCGACCAGCATCATATGACTCGTACCTTTCGTTGTCATATTGCTGCGAAGAACGGAACTCGGAAACTTCCCGAGGACCTTCTTCCGAGAGCATTTTCGCAAGGGCGACTCTCTCCTCGTCCCAGTGGATCGAGTCGTCCTTAAGCTGCGCGAGAGCGTTGCGCTCCTTGGTCAGGTTGTCGTAGGCCTCCTTGAGCTGCGACCTAGCCTCCGCAAGTCGCTCCTCCAGTGAGATCTTGTCTTGGCGAAAGATCTCCTTCTCTCTCTCCGCCTTCTCCTTCAAGTCGGCGAGTTTCGCGAACTTATTGTCCAAAGCTTGGTACCTTTCGGTCAACACCTGGACTTTCTCTATGAGGATTTTTATCTCCTCATCTTTCTTGGAAATCACGGCCTCAGGGGATTTGAGGAGTTGATCTCGTCCCTGGACCGCCTTCTCCAAAGCAATCCTTTTTTCATCTGCCTCGTCTATTACGCGGCGAGCGGCGACGATGTCTCGCTTCGTCCGCAAGATGAGGTCTAGTCCCTACAAACAAAAAGATGGGTGAGAAGAAATACTTAAGAAACCCCAAAATAATAAAGTTTTGGGCTAGGAGGTTCTACCTGAGCCATCCTCATCCCTGCCTCAAGGAAGAGGCTCTTGGGGCCTGGCTCGGGAAGAGAGCCGAAGGATTGAGGCGGGACATTCTCAAATAAGAATTTACAGATGGGGTGGAGGTGGCGAGGAACAGAATATGTTCCACCGCCGGAAGGTTGGGCAACGATCAGCCCAGACGGCTCGCGAGGAGGGGCCATCGTCTCGCGAGCAGGTCCCTGCTCGGTAGCAGGAACCAGCTCGCGGGCAGGAGCCATCTCTCGAGGCTCCGTGTGCTCACGAGCCTCTTCAGCTGGGGGGCAGCTGGACCCTACCCCATTTGGGGAATTGTCAGCGATATTAATCACTGGCGGCCCGGGCGCGACCACCAGTGAAGGAATAGCGGGCCCTGCTGGAGCCCCCGCCTTGCTAGCGAGAGGAGCAGGCTGATCGCTACCCTTTTCGGTGGATGGGTGAGATGGACCAGCAGATGTTTTCTTCTGCCTCTTGGAGCTCGTGCCCTTCAGCCGGGGCAGCAGACCTCTTTTTTCTCCAACCTGCGTCATCTCGACTTCTCTTACGGGTATTAAGCCCGCTGCTGCAAGACGAGATGGAGACAAGCAAGTCTCGACGTGCCTATCACCAATAGGCACCTTGTACACTTTTACGATTTTTTCGTTGATCCCCCCTTTCAAGTTCGGTTTTCTCAAGGCCGGGATACCTGCGAGCACAAACAAGGGTCAAATGGAGAAACCCTAAAAACCTTTAAATGAAGAAAAAGTGCACAATGCGGGACCGCCTACCTTCACAGAAAAAACGATTTACTCTTGGGCCCCTGGAAGAAGCAAATTCCCAATTTCCAGATGCATAAAACCAACGCTTCCTCCAGCCGGGATAATTCGATGAGGGCTTCCCCAGCACGAAGTTATCCCGGTGCCAATAACATAGATAGTACCAGCCTTCGCTGGAGGGTGCCTTCTTCAATCGGAACATGCGGAGGAACTCATCAGCTGTAAGCTCCCCGTTCCCGGCTTGAGCCCAAAGGACGAATGAGCTTAGGACCACCCTCCATCCATTCACAATAAGTTGCTCGGGGGCAATTTTATAATACCGAAGTACATCTCGGATGAAGGGATGGAGGGGAAGGCGAACCCCCAGAATGAGTTAATACTCATAGAATGCCACACACCTTGGGGGAGGGGAGTCTGGCGTCTCTCCATCTCTGGGTAACCGGAGATCGACTGAGTCAGGGATCGAAAATCTCTCCCGTAACTCCAGCAGCCGGTTCTCCGATAGAATGGAAGGATATCCGGCCGCTGTATACTGACCTGCCGGAACCCTTGCGTTACTAGAAGCAGAGGATTCCGGGGTGGCATCTCCTAAAGGAACGGTACTCTCCTCGGAAGCCATGGGATATTTAAAAAAGAAAGAAGAAATAGTACAGTGAAAAAGGAAAGAAAGAGCACCAAAGGGGATCGAGGAAGACACCAAGGAGCTCCGGAGGAAGATGATTGAAAAAGCAAAGGAGGATTCTGAAACTTCTGTGAAAATCAGAAGATATGGTGGACTCCGTATATTTATAGGCAATCATTCCGCCGTATATGGTAGCACGTGGCGATCTCTCGTTCGACACAGCACTCGAGCAGGCACGCCCATTAAATACTTGGACACGTGGTGAGCGCCTCTTCATTTCCTGACTGCAGAAAGGCTGGCGCTCATTAATTCCAGCCTAATCATGTACGGCTTCTCAGTAAAAGCAAGAGACAGCCGCGCATGACAGCAAGCTAAGTCCTTTCCTTAAGGATTCTTGGCGGCAAGGACTTGGGGGGCATCTGTTATAGGCAAAATGGTGGAGATAAGATTTCACGTGGAAATGCTCATTTGGCTCTCGAGATCATCTGATCGAGAGTCGAATATTGGATAAGTGCGGGACGTCCATTCGACTCTCGAGATCATCTGATCGAGAGTCGAATATTGGATAAGTGCGGGACGTCCATTCGACTCTCGAGATCATCTGATCGAGAGTCGAATATTGGATAAGTGTGGAACGTCCATTTGACTATCGAGCTCACCTGATCAGGAGTCATGGATAGTCAAATATGGAAAACTAGATTCGCGAGCAGACCTTCTCACAAGTCGTTGAAAGACGTTACATCTAAGTGTGTACTTGGACTCGCGACCACATTTTAATATGCGAGCAGCTTTCCTGTGGAAATCTCTTAGCCTTCAGTACTAGCACCCGATTTCCGTCGAACAGTTTGTCCAATCCCCCTGCGACACTAAGTAGGGCCACATCCAGTTCGGTGGTCCCCGACTCGTCGGCGTCTCCTTCCTTTTCAGAGGTTATGATTCCAGCTACGGCTTCCAGCTTATCATGATATATCAGCGTTATTACCACGCTTATTGGTAGTCCGGATAGGTCGGCTTTTGGGTTTATCTTCTCTAAATGGATCCGGATTTCAAGGGATTGCCATCAAGGGGCGTGATTGTTGGAGTAAATCATCGGGTTGGATCTGACTCAAAAGATAAGATTTTATCCCACGAAATCAGCGAGATCTCAGTATCGTACGCGATATCAACGGGATTTCGACATCTTACGTAACAAATTGGATTGTCTCCAGATCTATATAAAGGGGTGGCTCCATTAAGAGCAGGTACGCACACATCATTCAATCTTGGTCCCGTTTTGCTTGGCTTCTCTTCTTACTGTGGCCTAACTTAAGCATCGGAGGGCTAACGGCTGGTCCCCAGCCACCCTTATTTGTTGTCTTGCTTCAGGTCTGGTGGTGAAAATCCCGGTTGGAGTGAAGGAGAAAAGCTGGAGGATCTCGTTACAAAATCTGACATTAACAACAAGCGGGGGAAGTACTGAATTTGTGCCCATCTATTTTCTCACACATGACACCTGGTGGGACCTCAAGGAGTAGTTCTAAAACTCGCTGACTGGGACTCACCCGCTAGGTGGTGCCCACCTTTATGTTTGCAAGAAGAATCCGGATCCTCTGTTGGGTTCAAACAGGAAAACTCTATTTGGCCTAAGCTGATTGGTCCACATCAGCCCTGACTGCATTTAATGAAAATGTTAGTGCTGAGGTGGACCAATCAGCTTGGTGCTAAGCAGGGTTTCCCTCTTTGGTCGAGCAGAGCATCCAGACTCTTGCAAGAAATCCGTATGCGGTTTGGCTAGTGGCCCTAACATCGGACAACTAGCTGGTGTCAAAGCTTTTGTGGGACCCTCCATGATGCAAGTGTCTTATGCACACCGTGTATACATTTGCCAACTCATTTTAGAGAATGACCCAAAAAATGTGGCAGATCCAAATCTCAGGTGAATCGCACCTCAGGAAACAGTGGGGATTTGCTTATCATTGAAAACTTTTCAAGGGCCACGGAAGTTTTGGATCAAGCTCATGTTTGTGTTTTTCCTTCATCCATGGATGTGTGACCTATCAACAGGTTGGATGAGAAATAAACATTATAGTGGGCCATAGAAAGTTTTTAATGGCGGAAGTTCAATCAACATTATTTTACTGTGGTGTGGTCCACCTGAGATTTGGATCTGACTCAATTTTAGGCTCATGCCCTAAAATGAGCTGAAAAAACAGATGGACAGCATGGATAGAACACATACATCACTGTAGCCCACAAAGCTTTGACACCCACTAGCTGGTTGGTGGTGTTGGGGTCACTTTCAAAACCACGTCCAAATCCTAGAAATCCACCCTGTTCATCCTGCGAGCTCATGTTAGGATATGAGCCAAAAACTGAGGTGGGTCCAAAACTCTAGTGGGCCACGCAACAGGAAACAATGAGGATTGAATGGCCACCGTTGAAACATTCGTTGATCTATAGAAATTTTGGATCAGGCTAAAATTTATGTGTTTCCAGTTCATCCAGTAGGAATGACCGTACGAACGGTTTGGATGGCATATAAACATCACGGTGGACCCAAGGAGGTTTCAGTGGTAGGCATTTCCCTCCCTCCCTCCCTTTTCCCTTCATGCGGCCCCCTTGAGTTTTGGATGGACGGAGTGGATTTTTAACAAACAATATTAAGGTGGGCCCTATCGAGCTTCTGAACGCAGGCAATCCACATACCTACTTGAAACATTTATAATAGATCTCAATATTTTTTATTTATAATAATCAAGTACTGAGTCTATTCAAGTCGAGTCTTCGAGTCGGCCCAATCTAGCTGAACAATGAGCTGAGCCAAGTTTCGGACGTCTGCTTCCCATGCTTTTGATTGCAGAGACTATTTTGTAAGAAAATGACAAGATTTGTATGGTGGGCACACGTTACCGACTCCCAGTACGTAGCTGCTGATGTGTATGCACAAAATACCCAACGGATATTTTTTTCCCATTTTATTTCGAGTCCAGATAAACTCCAGCATCCTTATCTCACTGTGAAAGCTACTACTTGTGCATGACACATGATTACAAGAGAGGTGAAGAAGATAAGGGTGAGATGGATATTTGAGCATTACAATACATGACTGATGAGACATCTTTTTGGCAGAAAGAGAGAGATAGTACGAGTACAGAGTATTAAGGCATTTTCTCAATGAAGATTTCATGTATGTAACAATCAAAGGTCGTATTTGATTGCCACAATTCAGTAACTCTAGAGATCATGGTTTATGTAAATTAGGCAAGATCAAATCCATCCATTAATTAGGATGGTCTCATCTTCTACAGGTTTTCCCAATAATAAGTCTAGTCCATCCAGAGTTTGGACCCCATTCTTAGAAACCACAGATGAGTTTTCCTTTGTTGTATATTTGTTTTGCTAGCTGTGGCCTCAACTAAATAGTTGATAAACCTGATTCTTGGGCAAGGGCATCAATATCATGGTGACATTTTTATGGATGGATTGGATCTTAGACCTATCATGCCATGCCGACACGTGATGTGTACATTGCATAGGCACGTGCGCTTGGCAAATCTCCCTTACTAAAATATCAATATATGCTTACAATCCAAAGTGGCTGCCAAACAAGGCCTAAAGTTTGGTTGCTGGATTTGAGAGAGAATTACTCTAGGGATGGGCACTGTATTTGGGTTGAAAATTTCCTTTTCCCCCTTTTATTTTTTATTTATTTTTCACTGTATTTTTAGTGGTCCATGCACGTAGTTTCTCAGTGGTCCCCTTAGTGCTTTTAAATCACAGTAGACTTTGCTACAATACTATATATTAGAGGTGGCAATGGGTTGGGTCGGGTCGGGTCGGGTCAAGTTCAGGTCTGGTCGTTTCCACCTCAACCCTAACCTGATCCAAATTGAATTTGGGTTGGATTTTCCCGACCCTTACCCAACCCAAATTAAACCGGATCAGGTCGGGTTGACCCACATTTTAATGATCATCTAAACAATGGTTACACACATGAGTGTCCACACCTGATATTAATTGAGTTCTAGTTAAAAATGATACTAGAAATTGATAGATGGTTTGGATCAAGCCAAGGTGGGCCACATTGGTCTTAGTGGTCAAGTTTTGAAGGGCATGAAAACACAAAATCAGTTACCTATTGCTATCTTTGGCTTCTAACTGTGTATACCATACAACAATACTTTCAATGCAAACACCTGGGGTTTCCTAGACTCTCATGTCCGCATCATATGAACGGATTGGACTGTTGTTCGAAAGTGGGCCGCACAATTTTGAAAACGAATATCGTCCATTTGAGACGTTTTGATGATTGAAACAGAGGGAGAGAAGATTTTCTCACGGTTTTGGTTTTGATCAGGTCAACAAATGTTGACAGATCCACCCAATTCGATGTACAACACGTGCACCAATTGTTAGTGCACACTCACCAACAAAAATGGGGCCCATTTTCATCAAAAGTAAAATCCACTTCGTCCATCATCCAATAGGGTGTGTGGAAAAAAAACTTTATTATTTAACTAATAAGAAAATTAATATATAATAGTCTACTTAACCCCTATATGATTCAGGTCGGGTTGAGTCGGGTCACTTTTAACCCTAAACCGACCCATAAAAATTCAGGTCGGGTAGGGTCAACCGAAAAATTGAATTTGGGCCAAATTTTCCAACCCTAAATTGGAAAAAAAAAAAAAGCACGGTCAAGTTGGGTCGGGTTGAATTTTGCCAGGTCTACAATATATACTCCAAGATAGAGAAACCTACTTCGCTTGATTTGGATCAGGATTGAAACTCACTACGAGAGCTCCCAAATCTTATCTTTAACTAGCTTAAAGTCCTCTTGCAACCTACATGCCACTATCAATTGGCAAAAATCAATTGGCCAATCAAAGGCTGCCACAATCAAAGGGAACCAAATTCCTTTCTTGGAGGATAATTAACTAGTTGACTAGAATTTATCAGATTGAATTGAGGGGCCATCCACTTAGTAAGGGAAAATTTTCCTAGTGGCCTTATTTCAACTTTGACTTACTCCTGGTCATGAATGAGTTGGGTGAAGTTGACATATGAGTCAAACATTAGGTATCCGGAGATATTTGGGTTTACTAAGTTGATGATAATGAAAATTTTCTTTTTAATGTTACTGGGTGTTTTCATTTTTGTTGTTATGAGAGGAAAGAAAGAGAGAGAAAGATAAAGAAAGAGCAACAAAGAGAGAGCAACAAAGAGAGAGAGAGAGAGAGAGAGAGAGAGAGAGAGAAGTGTTGTAGAATAAAAATTGGTCGAAGGTATTCGCGATCAACAACTCTCGAGCAGCTTCACATGACTCACATACGACAAGCGAGCGCCTCTCGAGTATCATAAACTGCAAGTAGATAAACATAATATATCGTCTAGCGAGACGAGTTGGGCGTATCTCATAATTTAAGAAAATCTGCTCGCAAGCCAAATTGCCATTCATATTTGAGCAGCCCTGGTCTCCAGTCATTTGGTGGGGACACCTCCCGGGTCATAGTCTCAGCAACCCATATAGCTCGTGAGTTGGCCCAGATTACAGGACTGTTTGGGTTTGTTTCTACTCATAGTTCTGGATTAAATGAGACCTCTATCAAGGAACGTAATTAGCCAGGTGTCTAATCTGATAAGATAGCATCTTATCCCTTGAAATCAGGAAGATCTCAACAGCTTATGTAACGGATTAATTCATCCGACTTAAATAAATAGATGGCTCCATGGATGATAAACGTATACAACATCTTAACCCACATTTCACACTTCATCTTACTTTCAAGCTCATCTCTAACTTAAGCATCGGAGGGCTGACGGCCGGCCACTGGCTACCCTTAATCTCTCTCTTTAGTTTTCAGGTGTGGAGAAAGGATTCATCTTCATTAGGATCGTACATTTGAAAGAAGGAAAGATGTTACCAAAATTTGACGTTAACAGATTGACGCTGTTTGTGGGAATGACATTCAACTCGTTCTCGCTACAAATCCTTACTTTCCATCTTGCCCCCGAAGAAGATGAATCATCTTTCCACCTCGAGGCAGACATTACCTCCGGTGGCAGTCTCTGAACCAAATCCAAATCCCCCTCAATCTGTGTCAGGATTTCCCCCGTTGTAGCCCAATCCACCTAATCTTGTGCTCTAAAATCTATTTCTAAATATATCGGGCGGTTTAGATGGTGTTATGTGTTATGTAGGAGATACTTTCCTTACTCTCCAAGCTAGATTTCAAACCATTTGTAATCAGTTTGATCAACACTTTCCTCAGCCACAACAAGTTCCAGAAGGACCAATGTTACAACCTACACCTACGACTTACAGGCACTCTCCAGGTGAACCTTAAGCCCAGCATAATCCCCCTCCAAACCATATCTCCCGCAACAATCAAGCCCCGATCCAACAACCGCAATCTATCCGGTCCAGTGTCTCCAGGCAACGCCAACCGGAAGAACCTCATATCGAAATGTCTAGTTATACTTTATCTTGGGAGGGAGACCTCAGGAGAATCGAGGATCGTTTTGCTCATATTGAACAACAATACCAGTCCAACCTCCCGGCCACAGCTCTCACATCAATTCATCGAGCAGAACCTCCCTTTACTCTTGAAGTTATAGAAGCCTCTCTGCCCAAAAAGTATTGAACACCCAGCATTGTCTCGTATACTGGTATTAGTGATCCTCTCGAATATTTAGAAACGTATAGATCTCTCATGAAGATAGAAGGATATAGCTCAGAGATTATGTGCGGGGCTTTCTCTTTAACCTTAAAGGACGTGGCACATACTTGGTTCCGAGGTCTAAAACCTCGGTCAATAGAATCATTCTCTCAATTGACGGATCTCTTCCTATCTCAATTTATGGGAAGCATCCGCACGAAGAAACCAACCTCCCATTTATCAGATCTGAAGCAGTGCCACAACAAGATGATCAAAGAATTTACGGTTCGATTCACAGCCGAAGCTGTTCAAACCGAAGGATATACTGAGGATATAGGCCTTACTGCTCTGATCGCAGGTATAAGGAGTGAAAGATTTTGCTTTGCCCTAGACAAAAATCCTTTGAAAACAATTGCCGAATTCCAAACTAAGGCCCAAAAATACATCAATGCTGAAGAAGTGGCCCTCGCTTGACATGACGGCCAAGGGAAGAAGTGTAAGATCAAAGAAGCATCTCCTTCCGACAAGAAATATCACCATGATCAACATGATCGCTCTCCCCGAAAGCCATTCAAAGGGAGGTACTATAATTATACTCCCCTCGACCGATTTCCAGAGAGGGTACTGATGAAAATCAAGAACAAATCTTATGTCAAGTGGGCTCCAATGATCAAATCTAATTCGGAGAAAAGAGATAAGAGGAAGTTCTGCTACTTCCATAAGGATCATAGGCATAACACTTAAGACTGTATATCTCTTAAAGACCACATGGAGTCACTAATTCGCAGGGGACATCTTCATGACTATGTTGCATAACACCATCAATCTCCTAAAAAATTTAGCACATCAATGCGTCGGGACAGTTAACCTCTAAGGGAAAGGTCACCGCAACATCAACAATCGCAAGAAGATGCAGAGTCAGTTGGCGAAATTCAAACTATTGTGGGCGGTCCTGCTTGCGAGGGTGATTCCTAGGCTGCAAGGAAAACCTACGCTTGCAAGGCTTATCGAAAACCTCAACATGTTTACTGGATGGAGAAATCGTCCAACTCATCAGCTTCAAGCAATTAGTCAATCTCCTTCTCTGAAAAAGATGTCGAAGGGATTCATTTTCCTCATGAAGATTCCATCATGGTAACATTAAAGGTAGCTAACTATCAAACCCATCGTATCATGTTAGATATAGGTAGCTCTACGGATGTACTCTATTTTGAGGCTTATGACAAGATGGTGTTTGCTAAAAATCAGCTCAAGCCGATCTCGACACCTCTCATCGGCTTTGGAGGCGAGGTGGTCATACCAGAAGGAAGTATCGACCTCCTTGTCACTTTTGGCGAATCCCCTATTAACGTTACCATATTTATCAATTTCCATGTGGTAAAGCGAAAGTCTGCATATAATGCCATCTTAGGATGACCGCTTACCAAACTGGGGGCAGCATTACATCCCTCTACTTGTGTGTGAAATTCCTCACTTCGAATGGTGTCGGAGTGATCCGAGGGAACCAGAAAGAAGCGCGAGCTTGTTATGAAATAGTGGTTCAAGATTGGAAGAACGTCCAAGTCACTCTCGTCATCATTGGATCCCAAAGAAGATGCACATCAGGCCAGAGCCTCAGGAGAAGAAACTGTTGAAGTCCAGTTATCCAAAGTAGATCCAACTAAAAAAGTCCATGTTGGGTCATCTCTGGACCATACCTTCTGGCTCGCCTAACTAGATTTTTGGTTAAATATCAGGACGTCTTTGTCTGGTCTCATAAGGATATGTGAGGCATTGCTACAACCCGAAGATTGCACACCCAAGTGCAGGTAGCGAAGTAGTAAAATACTCGGTAAGACCGAGGTCGATCCACAGGGATTGGGGTTAAGAACACTTAGAGGAATTAGTTTAGGTGAGTGAGATGAAATCTGGTTTATCCACGAGAGTGGAGCAAGTTGTGTGTGGTGAAAGACAAAAATAGAAAAGGGGCTAAGGCATCAGGGATCCACTTTTGATTCATTCACAAGATTTGATTCGTTGGTCCAACTGTAACTCAACTGGAATTGAATAAAGATTCATTCCAACCGGAAGATAAAACAGTTAAACCATTTGCATATTTCATAAAAGATGGTGATCTGAACCGATTGATTTGACCATGAAGCACTCGTTAGTTGATCGCAGGGAATTCCAAGCATCCACTGTGCCCGGAGTCGACAATGGATCAAAGAATTGTATAGATCAACAACTTTGCCAACAAGTCAACCGATAAGATCACAATTCATACGATCAAATGCATACTTACAAGATAGGAGGCTTTGATTGACCGATCCAACCGTTAAGATCTCGTCTATCGATCGCAGGGAATCCAAAGCATCCAATGTGCCCGGAGTCTACAATGGATCAAGGGATTTTACAGATCGATGACTTTACCTGCACTAGCTCGATGACCGTAGGGAATCCAAAGCATCCAACGTGCCCGGAGTCGACGATGGATCAAGGGACTTTATCGATCATGAACTAGCTAATTGGTGTGCAAGGGGTCCCAAGCATCCAACGTGCCCGGAGTCGACGATGGATCAAGGGGTTTGCACAACAATAGCGTCCGCCGAGGTGGATAACCAAACCGATCAACCAAAGAGAACTCCAACATTTACACCACACAATGTTGAACCAAAAGAACCAAAGCTTGCAAATTAGTTCAAAGGCTTCACCCCTAGCCTTAGCTAGAGGTTTAGCCAACCATGCTACAATGGAAGACTAAATTCTCTACAAAGGAAAAAACTACTCTACACTACAAAAGAAAGAAAGAAAGAAAACTAAAGAGAAGAGAGGAGTTGTAGAGAATGGGATTTGAGGGATTTTGAGGGATTTTGAGGGATGAGAGGGAGAGGAGCTTCTTTTATAGCCTCATGAGAAGCTCCCAAGCCTAGGTGGCACACCAAAAGTTTCTTTAGATTTGGGAATGGAGTTAGGCTTGGAGTGCCCAAAGCAAACTTTGCTTTTAGGTTCGGGCTTGGATGGACATGTGGCAAGAAAAGTACTCCAATCCTAGGTGTCACTCCAAGCCTAAAGCAAACTTTTCTTTTTAGGTTTGGGCTTAGAGTGAGGCTTGGATGATGAGGTGGCATTCCATGCCTTACACATGTGTGGAGAGAGAGAGAGAGAGAGAGAGAGAGAGAGAGAGAGGGAGAGAGAGCTCCTTGTTGAACCTCCAATTTATACATTGCATTGCCCATTACATTACATGGTTTGCATGATTTTCATGATTTAAAGGCCCATCTAACACATGTTTTGTGATTACAAGGGATGAGAGCGGACTTCACTCAATTGGGATTAAAAGAAAGCTTTTGAAGTCATTGAATGAAGAATGAAAGAGAATCGAAGATAGAAGAAAGCAAAGAGAAGAAAAGAAAGAAAGAAGAAAAATTTGAAGAGGGCTGACCGGTCTTGACCGGTCAGCCACGGTTGCTGATCACATAGAAGAACAGGCCGACCGGTCAAGACCGGTCGGCCATGCATACTGGAAACTGGACAGAGGAGCCCGACCGGTCTTGACCGGTCGGCTGTATACGCTGGATGGAGGGACAACTTGGTCCGACCGGTCATGACCGGTCGGCCACAGTTGCTGGAACAATGGACAGGTCTGTCCTACTGGTCTTGACCGGTCGGCAGCACTCCCTGGAATGTGTGAAAAGCTAGTCCGACCGGTCACGACCGGTCGGCTCTACGTACATGAGTCCTTTCTAAATTGGAACTCCGAAAAACGCTGCGCAATGCGTAGTCTTTCGCAGAATCCGACGCAAAGGAGGTTGTTTGCTATAAAAGGACACCTAGGGGCTCTTCCTAGGTTATCAGAGAGGCGAAGGAACGTGGGTTTGGAGAGCGAAGGCGATCGTGGAGCGGTTGCAACTCTCCTATTCGGGTTTTCCTGTTTTTATGCTTTATTTCAGAGTTTTTAGTTGTAGCATGACTATGCTCGGCTAAAACCTCTCAGCTAAGACTGAGAGGTGAAGCTTGTAGCTAATTCTATGTTGGTTTCAGTTTAATTCAAGTAATTTACATTCAAGTTTGGATTTTTTTTTCATGATTTAGTTCCAAAAAGTGGTAGTTTGAGACGTCTTATCTGAGTTTATGTGCTCCGGACATGAATTCCTTTTAATTCTCTGAGATTATCATGTTTGTTTATCTAAATTCGGATTATAGTAATCCTTGAGCAGGCCATAGTCCAGAGGCATGGCTGTTACTCCGCAGGCTATGGTTTTGAGTTTGGTATTGATTTTATTGGACTAGAACTTGGAAGTTCAACTTGAATGTGCTGGAATGTGTGTGAATGCTTTATTCTCCAACTAGATGAGAGATAGGACTTCAAATCTAGTTGTGTTTTCTACTTGGATTGACTGAATTGACATAGGATTGCTACAAGTGGATCCTTGAAAGCCTTAGTACTTTATATCTCTGATTTGTCATTAAGTTCCTGTTTTAAGTAAACACTCAATTAAATCTGATTTCTATCAAAAACTGAGTTGCTGGAGTGATTTGGGAACTGTTACTATTTCCCTGTGGATCGACCTCGGTCTTACCGAGATTTATTACTACATCGCAGCCTTACACTTGAGGCGAGCGAACAAGTTTTTGGCGCCGTTGCCGGGGAGTTAGATAACGGTTTTCGAATAGTTTCAGTGGCTGTAGAAGTAGCAGTAGATAGTTTTTCTGATTTTCTTAGAACTAACAAGTTTTTCTGTTTTGTAGGATTTTTTCTCTAGTTCAAGCGCATCAGGTGATACCTTTCTAACTTAGCTTCTGCAGAATTTTTTTCAGATTAGTTTCAGATTTCAGTTTCTAGGATAGGATTAGTTTCAGTTTCTGGTTGAGTGGTTTATGTCCCGTTGGGAACGTAATCACTCAAATCGTCTCCAATCTGAAGGTGGTTTAGTTGAACCATTGTCAGTCCATAGACAAGTCCGAAATTATCAAGAGCATTGTGAAAATTTGGGGAATATGGATCAAACACCTGCAAGAAATCCTCCCCCGCCTACTCCAACTACAAACGCAAATCAGGAAGGAGTAGGAGAGAATGAGGTACAAAATATTCCTCCAATGAGATCATTACGGGACTACTTACAACCTGCTCGTGCAGTTACACCTTCTTGCATAGTTCTACCAGCAAACGGTGAAACCTTTGATATGAAACCGGGCGTAATTCAACTTCTACCTAAATTCCATGGGCTGGACTCAGACCGCCCATACTTACACTTGCAAGAATTTGAAGAAGTGTTGGCCACCTTGCATTACACCAATGTTTCCGATGATACTATCAGACTTAAACTCTTTCCCTTCACCTTGAAAGAAAGAGCCAAAGATTGGCTTCACTCTCTTAGACCACACTCGATTAGGACATGGGTTGAGATGAACCGGGAATTCTTGAAAAAGTTCTTCCCGGCTCATAAAACGAACACCCTTCGAAGAGCCATAATGAATTTTTCGGCTAAAGAGGGTGAATCCTTTTTCCAATGTTGGGAACGATTTAAGGAACTCCTGCTTGCTTGCCCACATCATGGCTATGAGAGTTGGCGAGTTATAAATTTTTTCAATGATGGATTAAGTTCCAATATGCGCCAATTTGTGGAAATGATGTGCAATGGCGAGTTTATGAGTAAAAATCTAGATGAGGCTTGGAGTTACTTGGACATGTTAGCAGAAAACGCCCAATCTTGGGATACCTCGGATAAACCCAAGAACCCCAAGCCCACTCAAGAGAAAGGAGGGATATATGTCCTTAAAGAGGAAGACGATGTGAATGCAAGGATAGACAACCTCACAAGGAAGGTTGAGGCCATGGAACTTAGCAAAAGTGGAGTTCCCAAGTCCAAGGAAGCTGTTGAAACCACATGTGGGATTTGCCTCACTGATTTACACGCTACGCAAGATTGTCCCACAATTCCTGCATTTTAGGAAGTGCTACATGAGACAGCAAATGCCACATATGGTTATCAACGGCCCTTCAATGGACTGGTAGGTAATACGTACAATGAGAGTTGGAAGAACCACCCAAATTTCAGTTGGAAGAATGCTCCTACGGGCAATCCTACCAACTCCCAAAAAGGGCCACCCATGCAAAATATGGCCCCACCTCAATTCTCACTGGAGGATACCTTGAAAGCGTTTATGCAAGGGCAAGCGCAAATAAATGAATCAAATCAGCAAATGTTCCAAGAGCTGAAAGTCTCGGTTGATGAGATTAAGGGACGCTTGAATGCTAGGGAAGGGACCTTTCCGGCCCAACCTCAGCCCATCCAAGGCAAGTACATGAAGTAAGCATCCCTAATCCCTCCAACCAAAACATGGAGCAAGCTAAATCCATTACCACCCTTAGAAGTGGTAAACAAATTGACAAAACTATTCCGGTGAAGGCCGATGAGCCTAATGATCCGGTAAATTCTGAGGATGAAAATGGATCTAACTTAACCCCACAACAACCGGAACGCATTTACAAGCCCGTAGCACCATTCCCTTCGAGATTGGTTGCCCCAAAATCTCTCCCAAATTCTCAAGATATTCTAGAGATTTTCAGACAAGTCAAGATCAATATCCCTTTGCTTGATGCCATCAAACAAATTCCCTCTTATGCCAAGTTCCTAAAAGACCTATGCACAACAAAACGCAAATATAATGTGCAGCAAAAGGCCTTCTTAACTGAGCAAGTTAGTGCCATCCTCACTCAAAAGACCCCCCCAAAATTCAAAGATCCCGGTAGTCCCACCGTCTCATGTATCATTGGAGACTACTGGATTGAACGTGCCTTGTTAGACTTGGGGGCGAGTGTGAACTTGATCCCATACTCGGTATATGAGCAATTGGGTCTTGGTGAATTAAAACCCACCAAAACCACATTACAACTCGCTGATAGATCTATCCGTGTACCAAGGGGGATAGTTGAGGATGTTCTAGTCCAAGTTGACAAATTCTACTACCCGGTAGATTTTATAGTCTTGGACACACAACCGGTTTTGGATGCTAGCACCCAAATACCGGTAATATTAGGCCGCCCATTCCTTGCCACATCAAACGCAATCATCAATTGCCGGAATGGGGTGATGCAACTATCTTTTGGAAACATGACACTAGAGGTGAATGTGTTTCACTTAGGCAAAAGACATAGGGATGTTGATGATGATGAGTTCTTCGAGATAAACATGCTTGAAACTTTTGAAGAAGAAGAACTCCTCCAACTTGAACCACTAGAAAGCTTGGAGACATGCTTAGCACATTTCATGGATTCTAAAGACCCCATCATTAGGGAGATTGTGCATGCATTAAATATAGAAAGACCGGTAGTTGATACTAGCCGGTGGAGGCTCCATTTTGAAAAATTGCCACCAACCACATCAAGGCCTCTACCGTCTAACATCAAACCACCGAAGCTTGACCTTAAACCATTACCATCCGAGCTTAAATACGTATATTTGGGTCAAGAGGAAACGTTCCCAATTGTCATTACCTCCCACCTAGAGAAAGACCAAGAGCTTAAGTTGATTGAGTTACTCAAAGAACATAGGGAAGCCATAGGTTGGACAATAGCGGATCTCAAAGGGATAGATCCTTTGGTTTGCACTCACCGAATACACCTTGAAGAAAATGCAAAAACGACTAGACAACCTCAAAGACGGCTAAATCCAAACATGATGGAGGTTGTCAAAGTCGAGGTGTTAAACCTATTGGATGTGGGTATCATCTACCCCATCTCAGATAGCCAATGGGTGAGTCCTACCCAAGTTGTCCCCAAGAAATTCGGTATTACCATCATTGAAAACGCCAACAACGAGCTTATACCGACTAGGGTGACCACCGGTTGGCGTATGTGCATTGATTATAGGAAGCTCAACACGGTCACTAGGAAAGACCACTTCCCTCTCCCATTTATGGATCAAATTTTGGAGAGGTTGGCAGGCCATCCCTATTATTGCTTCCTAGATGGCTATTCCGGATACAACCAAATTGAGATAGCTCCGGAAGACCAAGAGAAAACCACATTCACATGCCCGTTTGGTACCTTCGCTTACCGAAGGATGCCATTCGGGTTATGCAATGCACCCGCCACATTCCAACGATGCATGTTGAGTATTTTCTCGGACATGGTGGGTGAGTTTCTTGAGGTATTCATGGATGACTTTTCTGTTTTTGGTTGTACATTTGATGAGTGTCTCGAGCACTTGAAGTTGGTCTTGATGAGGTGTGAGGAAAAGCAACTTGTATTAAACTGGGAAAAGTGCCATTTCATGGTACAAAGAGGAATAGTCCTTGGACATATCATCTCGTCCAATGGAATAGAGGTAGACCGGGCAAAAATTGACATAATTTCCAATCTACCACCACCCAAAAGCATACGCGATGTGCGGTCCTTCCTTGGACACGCCGGTTTCTATCGAAGGTTTATAAAGGACTTTAGTCACATCTCAAGGCCTTTATGCAACCTTCTACAAAAGGAGAACCAATTTGAGTGGAGTGCCGAATGTCAATTAGCTTTTTCAAAGCTAAAAGACATGTTGACAACCGCTCCTATCATGCAACCACCAGATTGGTCCATGCCTTTTGAGTTGATGTGCGATGTGAGCGACTTTGCTATTGGGGCGGTGTTAGGCCAAAAGAAAGATAAAAAGCCCCATGTCATCTACTACGCCAGTAAGACCTTGAATCCTGCCCAAGTTAATTATTCGACTACGGAGAAAGAGCTCCTAGCTGTTATTTTTGCCTAGGACAAATTCAGGCCATACTTAATAGGATCCAAAGTTATTGTGTACATGGATCATGCGGCGCTGAAATACCTTCTTTCTAAGAAGGATTCTAAGCCCCGCTTGCTTAGATGGATCCTACTCCTTAAAGAATTCGACTTGGAGATCAAAGATAAGAAGGGGGTAGAAAATGTGGTGGCGGATCATCTATCCCGCCTAGTCCTACCGAATTCCATTGACGAGTCACCTATTGAGGACTCATTCCCTGATGAGCAACTCTTTGTTGCTATGCATCCACCATGGTACGCTGATATAGCCAATTATCTTTCCATAGGTGCGATGCCGATCATTGGACTGCGGGAGACAAACGTAAATTTCTAAGGGAAGTGCGCAGATTTTTCTGGGATGAACCTCTATTGTTTAAATATTGCCCAGACCAAATTATAAGGAGATGCGTCCCCGATGATGAACACAATTCAGTCATCTCCTTTTGTCATGATCAAGCATGTGGGGGTCATTTTTCTGCTAAGAAAACAACTGCAAAAATTCTGCAGTGTGGTTTTTATTGGCCCACGTTATTTAAGGACACCCACGAGTTTTGCAAAGCGTGCGAGCGCTGCCAGAAGTTAGGAGGATTATCCCGTCGAAATATGATGCCTCTCACCCCAATTCAACATCTTGAAGTCTTTGACTGTTGGGGCATCGATTTCATGGGACCATTCCCCTCATCTTTTGGACATGTTTATATTCTGCTTGCCGTCGACTATGTGTCTAAATGGATAGAGGCTATCCCATGTAGAACCAACGATCATCGTACGGTTCTCAAGTTCCTCAAAGAAAACATACTTTCTAGATTTGGGATGCCTCGAGCCATTATTAGTGATGGTGGTTCTCACTTTTGCAATAGACCTTTTGAAACTTTGATGAAGAAATATGGTATTAGGCACAGAGTGAGTACCCCATACCACCCACAAACAAGTGGGCAAGCTGAAATCTCCAATAGGGAAATCAAGCAGATTTTGGAAAAGACGGTGAGATCGGATCGCAAGGATTGGTCCCTAAGATTAGATGATGCACTTTGGGCTCACCGTACTGCCTACAAGACACCCATTGGAATGTCCCCTTATAGACTTGTCTATGGGAAAGCTTGCCACTTGCCTGTGGAGATAGAACACAAAGCCTATTGGGCAATTCGGGCTTTAAATTTTGACATTGACAAGGCTAGCTCGCTTCGCAAACTTCAATTAAATGAGCTTGATGAGATCCGGAACGATGCATATGAGAATTCGAGAATTTACAAGAGCAAGATGAAGGCCTTTCATGACAAGCACATCTTAAGGAAATCTTTCCATGAAGGACAGAAAGTGCTCTTGTATAATGCCCGACTTCATCTTTTTCCGGGAAAATTACGATCTCGATGGACTGGCCCATATATTGTTAAAGAAGTTTTTCCTCATGGGGCTGTTGAGATTGAGAATGCAGCGAATGGTGACTGTTTCAAAGTTAAGGACAACGCCTTAAACCATTTGTTGAGAAATTTGATTCAGAGGACATGTCCATCTCCCTGAATGATCCTGTCTATCAGGATGATTGATCTCCTAGTCTGATGGAGGTATAGCATAGGTAGGTTTAGTTTTTGTTTTACTGTTTTAATATGTTTTAGTTGTTGGATTGGAGAATTCCATGATCGCTCCTTCAGGTACTATTGTTCTCACTCTCTCATTGTTTACCATTGCTCTCATGTTTATGCTAATTGACTATCTTTTTACATTGAGGACAATGCAAGATTTGGTTGGGGGGTGAGATGAGATCCCTCATCTACCATATTGCAACATTTCGAGCTTCATATGCACAAAATTTTTTCGAATTTTCTAACATCTCAAAACTCTTTTAGAAAATCTTGTTTCTATACATTTGAGATGCTATGAGTATAAGAAGAGGAGATATGAAGTGTGTGATGTTGTAGTTTTGAATTTCTCCCAACATAATGGTTTTATATGATAGTTCCCCTATTGTTGTGATTGATAGAAAAATTTGAACACCTTTGCACCAAGTTCACATTACACGATTTTCATGAGTGACAGGTTTATGTGATTTGTGGATTAGCTAGACTTTGATTTAAAGGTGTTGAGCAGCCAAGCCGGGGTATTTTATCCATCCTTGTCCATGGGAAAATAACAGAAGATATGGATTTCTAAAAATCCTATCTAATTTAAAAGGAAAAGGAAAGAAAGGATGAAATCGGGAATGAAGGAAAAATGGTGGAAAATTCCGAAAAGGGCTACATATTACCAACCGGGGGATGGTCGAACCGTAACCAAAGCCGAAAATGGGACGTAGTGTGAAAGCCGTCGGAAGGACGGTAAGGCAAATTCCTGTCATAGGCTTGCTGTTGCTCTGTGCACCTTAAAATCCTTGGTTTACTTAATCTATGAAGAAGATGATTCTAGGAACTCATGAGATGAACTTTCACTATGCACACTAGATTGAATTTGTTCGAGTTCTTCTATTTATCAATCAGTCAGCGGGAACTTCATGTAAGCACTTCTTATGTTTTGAGAGTCCAAGGTTCGGCTTCTATCACCTAGCTTCTCCAAAATTTTATACTTGTACATCCTGGAATGGGTAGAAACATGGTTTCTGGAAGAGAGTTGGATTTGGAGGTTTGAAATTGTTTTCACGCATGTTTTGCTCGGGACTAGCAAAAAGCTGGTTGGGGGGTGTGTTGAACCTCCAATTTATACATTGCATTGCCCATTACATGACATGGTTTGCATGATTTTCATGATTTAAAGGCCCATTTAACACATGTTTTGTGATTACAAGGGATGAGAGCGGACTTCACTCAATTGGGATTAAAAGAAAGCTTTTGAAGTCATTGAATGAAGAATGAAAGAGAATCGAAGATAGAAGAAAGCAAAGAGAAGAAAAGAAAGAAAGAAGAACAATTTGAAGAGGGCTGACCGGTCTTGACCGGTCAGCCACGGTTGCTGATCACATAGAAGAACAGGCCGACCGGTCAAGACCAGTCGGCCATGCATACTGGAAACTGGACAGAGGAGCCCGACCGGTCTTGACCGGTCGGCTGTATACGCTGGATGGAGGGACAACTTGGTCCGACCGGTCATGACCGGTCGGCCACAGTTGCTGGAACAATGGACAGGTCTGTTCGACTGGTCTTGACCGGTCGGTAGCACTCCCTGGAATGTGTGAAAAGCTAGTCCGACCGGTCACGACCGGTCGGCTCTGCGTACATGAGTCCTTTCTAAATTGGAACTCCGAAAAACGTTGCGCAATGCGTAGTCTTTCACAGAATCCGACGCAAAGGAGGTTGTTTGCTATAAAAGGACACCTAGGGGCTCTTCCTAGGTTATCAGAGAGGCGAAGGAACGTGGGTTTGGAGAGCGAAGGCGATCGTGGAGCGGTTGCAACTCTCCTATTCGGGTTTTCCTGTTTTTATGCTTTATTTCAGAGTTTTTAGTTGTAGCATGACTATGCTCGGCTAAAACCTCTCAGCTAAGGCTGAGAGGTGAAGCTTGTAGCTAATTCTATGTTGGTTTCAGTTTAATTCAAGTAATTTACATTCAAGTTTGGATTTTTTTTCATGATTTAGTTCCAAAAAGTGGTAGTTTGAGACGTCTTATCTGAGTTTATGTGCTCCGGACATGAATTCCTTTTAATTCTCTGAGATTATCATGTTTGTTTATCTAAATTCGGATTATAGTAATCCTTGAGCAGGCCATAGTCCAGAGGCATGGCTGTTACTCCGCAGGCTATGGTTTTGAGTTTGGTATTGATTTTATTGGACTAGAACTTGGAAGTTCAACTTGAATGTGCTGGAATGTGTGTGAATGCTTTATTCTCCAACTAGATGAGAGATAGGACTTCAAATCTAGTTGTGTTTTCTACTTGGCTTGACTGAATTGACATAGGATTGGTACAAGTGGATCCTTGAAAGCCTTAGTACTTTATATCTCTGATTTGTCATTAAGTTCCTGTTTTAAGTAAACACTCAATTAAATCTGATTTCTATCAAAAACTGAGTTGCTGGAGTGATTTGGGAACTGTTACTATTTCCCTGTGGATCGACCTCTGTCTTACCGAGATTTATTACTACATCGCAGCCTTACACTTGAGGCGAGCGAACACTCCTCTCTTGCTGGATGCCACTGGCCATGAAGATGGAGATGGGAGCTGCTGGACTGGAAGACGTCCACTGCTGGACGTTGATTGTGGAGGTCTTGGACGCTGGTGCTGCTCAGGTGGGGCTGATGCACAGTGCAGAGGAGTGGCTAAAGCTGGGATGGAGAGCAATTGCTGCTCACGTTGGAGCCGTCCTCTTCATGGATGGTGACGTGATCATCAGTTGGCATGTTGTCCATGGTTGCAACGTGGAGGCCACCAAACTGCTACAGCTATAAGGATGGACGATTGTTGATGACGGCGCTGATGTAAGTTGGGCCAGCACTTGTGGGATTGCTGGATCATCCAGTTACTTGGATGCTGATGTTGCTGCTGACGTCCAGCCCTGGACGGTGGAGATTTGAGCCCATCTTGATGGATGGCTGAAGATGCATCTGTGTGGACGGTTGAAAATTCCTGAGTGGGGCCCACTTGCTGGACGGTGATGAAGGCTCAACACGCTGCACACGTGCTGGAGATGTGGGTCCACTGGATGAAGGACTGGCTGAGGTTTTTGCTGCTGCTTGGACGGACGCCCACTGCTGGACATGATGGACGGTCCACTTGATGGACGACTGTTGGGATGGACGTGGATGATGTAGCTGGAGATGAATTGCATGATATGGACGGTGGAGATCAGCTGGAGCTTGGATTTGATGGACGTTAATTGAAGATGAAGGTGGGCCTGGATGATTGATGCATGAGCTCAGCTATGGGGTCCACCTGATGAACGGCTGAGACTCAGCACGTACGTTGGCACGTTGGAAGTGGTTGATGGCCCTTTGATGGATGGTTGAGACTGAAGCTCGACTGGTGCACGTCTGATGGTGTAGGATGTGTTGAGGCCCACCTTGCTGATCTAAATGGATGATGTTGATGATCCAGAGGATGTCCATCATAGCTGGACATGTGGTGGATGTGGGGCTGCTGTTAGTCAGTCCAGATGTTGTGGATGGCGGTGATCATGGCTGCCCGTGAGAGCTGGTGGCCGTCCCTAGCAGTTGTCCTTGATGGACGGCTGATGATTTTGAGCCGGTACTTCATTGATGTGGTTCACTTTGGACGGTGGACATCTGAAGGTGAGGTCCACTTGCTAAACACTGGCTGTTGGATGTGTTGGTGCCTTTGTTGGACCGTTAGATCTGCCTTGCATGGCTGATGATGGGGTTGAATGGATATGGACAATAGATGTTCATTCAGCCACTTGATGGACGGTTGGACAGGCCGTGAACGGTGGTGATGATGGTGCAGTCCACAGTGTTGGATGATCAAGGCCTATTGATCTGATTGTTTCATGAAACTGTGGCCCGCCTTACTGAATGTGATGGCACTGGATTGATGGATTCCTGATGTCGCGTGTTTGGCATGTGCAAACGATTGGAGGTGTCTCTATGTGTCGCCTTGATGCACAGCTGGTTCTACACAGCCGGTTCTAACTGTGGACATCCAATCTTGAACGTTCAAACTTGCGTGTTTGCCTAATCACGAGGACAAGCACAACCTGGATTTCCAATGAGTAGTTCTTATGCGGTCCACGGAAGCATGTGATCCATCCTTTGATCTTTTCAATTCAATTAGCTTCAGAATCGCACACACTTGATCTTGATCACTTTTAGGCCTTAAAACGTCCAGATTGACTCGGATTCTGTCTAACCTCTCCTGATCACCTGAAGACAGAAAATTCACCTAATGAGAGATAATTAACAGGGAAAACAATGATAATGCCCTTAACAACCAGGGTTAATTACACAATATTAAGTACTTATCACACCCCCCAACCAGCATTTTGCTAGTCCCGAGCAAAACATGCGAAGATAATCCAAGGATTTTTAAAAATACTACAATCAATCTTATCCTTGATAGTTTTCACCAATCAAAATCATCTCGAGACTTCTCTTATTTCCTAATGAAACATAGATAAAGAGAAGAAAATATTCAATGTATCTATGTGATCCTTCATGTTATCTAAACAGTAGAGTTTCTAAGGCATATAGTTTTGAAAATATTTAAACTTAGATTCTAGTCACTTAGTAAACAACTTAATTGGGTTCAAAGCATTAATGATTCAATAGAAGCATTCTAAACATTGAGTTCCATGGTGCACGGTGAAGTCTAGCCTTAACACAACTAGGAGTTCAGTCTTCTACTTTCATGTTAACACTGATGATTGAAGAGAATAGTCAGATCAACCAAGTCACTGATTCCGAACCTTGCTACTGTTCTTTTCAATATTTTTTTCAACTTTTGATTGATGATTTATTTTTTTTCGATAACCGATAGCCGAAGACTCCAAAAGGCTCACTTCGTACTATGGTAATGTTTTGTAATGGTAACGACAATGGATGAAAATCCTTGCCCCAAATTACGATGAATATTCTCTCTTTTTTTCTTTTTTTTTTCTTTTTTTTTCTTTTTTTTTTAACAAAGTCGACAAGGATCTCCAGGCTTGGTTCCTATCACTCTCAACAATCATCAAGTCAACATTATAGTATCAAACTCAAATCCTGGCAGTGCAAGCTAGATGTGAACTGTGAAAATTTATGACTCAATCAATGTTTATCATTTTCTAATAGAAAATTAATGGAAAGAACTCAATTTTGAAATTTATTGAAGTAACTAAAACTCTAGGCTTTAATATTCTCATTACTGGATGCCTTTTTATTCTACTATTCAAATTATTTCAAAATCACATAAATCACATAAATCCCTAGATTTTTTTTTAAGGTTAAAGAAATAATAATTTACAGATAATACAACCACAAAATTTCCTGTTCCTTTTGTGCAATGCACATAGACCATGTATCATCCGACAGACTCCTTCGGCCACAAGATGAGCCACATCCTCACATTTCCCATGATCAATTCAGTTTGGGGTCTTACGCTGCTCATAATACCATGAGAGTGTGCTTCACCTCCCAGCTGCCTTAATCCCCTTCATGATTGTTGGGAACAGGGAATATCTGTCGGTTTCAACAGCGATTTTCAACTAAGGTCCTCTATCACGGTGCGTTCAACACGAACAGGATGTTTCCCATAAAACCCTTTTTTTTTTTATATTTGACCTAAACTAGCAAAAAGATAGGCAAAGTAGCAAAGAGATAGACAACTGGAAAGATTTTTTACAGGAATTCCACACCCTCCAACCTAAATGTAACATTGTCCTCAATGTTGAAAAATGAATGCATAGACAACTGCAATATGAGAGCAAAATGGTAAAGAATAGAGGGTAAAGAGTACCTGAGAGGATGAATACTTGTAAGCGCTGGAATTTTCCAAGTTGCCACAACAAAATACAACAAACAAACTAACCTACTAGTATACAAAAGGGGATCTCCGTCAGACTAGGAGATCAATCCTGATAAACAGGATCTTCCAGAGGGGTGGATTCCTCCTCTGGGGCAAATTCCTCAAGAAAGGGCTTCAAACGCTGCCCGTTTACTTTAAATACATTTCCATTTTTGGGGTTCTCAATCTCGATAGCCCCATGAGGGTAAACAGTTTTGACTACAAAAGGGCCGGTCCATCGAGATTTCAGCTTTCCTGGAAACAGATGTAGCCTAGAATTGTACAAGAGAACTTTCTGAGATGGTTCGAAAGATCTTCGAAGGATATTCCTGTCATGGAATACCTTCGTTCGTTCCTTGTATATTCTGGCATTATCATAAGCCTCATTCCGGATTTCCTCCAACTCGTTCAGCTGGAGTTTGCGAAGCGAGCTGGCCTTGTTAGGATTGAAATTGAATTTCTTTATAGCCCAATAGGCTTTATGCTCCAACTCCACAGGCAGATGGCAAGCTTTCCCATAGACAAGTCTATAGGGAGACATTCCAATCGGGGTTTTGTACGCTGTACGGTAAGCCCACAACGCATCGGTTAGTCTTAGAGACCAATCCTTGCGATCTGGATTTACAGTTTTTTCCAAGATGTGTTTGATTTCCCTGTTGGAAATTTCTGCTTGACCACTTGTTTGTGGGTGATAGGGCGTACTCACCTTGTGTGTGATACCATATCTCTTCATCAAAGCCTCGAAAGGTCTGTTATAGAAGTGTGTACCCCATCACTGATAATGGCTCGAGGTGTCCCAAATCTTGATAGAATATTTTCTTTTAGAAATCGTAGAACCGTTTTGTGATCATTGGTTCTACACGGGATTGCCTCAACCCATTTGGAGACATAATCGACAGCCAATAGGATATATAGATATCCAAATGAGGAAGGGAATGGTCCCATGAAATCAATGCCCCAACAGTCGAAAACTTCGATGATTAATATCGGATTTAAGGGCATCATATTTCTATGGGAGATTCCTCCCAACTTCTGACAACGGTCACATGCTTTGCAAAAAACATGGGTGTCCTTGAATATTGAAGGCCAGTAGAAACCGCACTGGAGAATCTTGGCAGTGGTTTTCTTAGAAGAGAAATGACCACCACATGCATAAGAACGGCAAAAGGAGATGACACTGGTTTGTTCATTATCTGGAACACACCTCCTTATGATCTGATCTGGGTAGTATTTGAACAAATATGGATCATCCCAGAAAAAGTTGCGTACCTCTGTGAAAAATTTCCTTTTATCTTGTGGGGTCCAATGACTCAGAATTCTTCCTGCGGCAAGATAGTTAACAATATCAGCAAACCAAGGTTGGCAAGAGACTTCAAACAACTGTTCATCAGGGAAAGTGTCCTTTATCGGTGTCGTCTCTACGGAATCAGAGAGTACTAGGCGAGACAAGTGATCAGCCACTACATTTTCTACTCCCTTTTTGTCTCGGATCTCAAGGTCGAATTCTTGGAGCAAAAGGATCCACCTGAGCAAGCAAGGCTTAGCATCTTTCTTAGAAAGAAGATACTTGAGAGCCGCATGATCAGTAAAAATCACAATTTTGGACCCAATCAAGTAGGACCTGAACTTGTCAAGTGCAAAGACTACGGCAAGGAGTTCCTTTTCTGTAGTAGAGTAGTTTACTTGCGCACTGTTCAAGGTTCTACTTGCGTAGTATATAACATAGGGCTTCTTGTCTTTTCTTTGCCCCAAAACTGCCCCAACAGCGTAGTCACTTGCGTCACACATGATTTCAAAAGGTATAGTCCAATCGGGTGGTTGCATTATCGGTGCGCTGGTCAACATGCCTTTAAGCTTGGTGAAAGCTTTTTGGCAGTCATTGGTCCACTCGAATGGAGAATCCTTTTGCAGGAGATTGCATAATGGACGAGAGATATGACTGAAGTCCTTTATAAATCTCCTATAGAATCCTGCATGACCCAAAAAAGAACGAATGTTTCGTACACTTATGGGGGCTGGTAGGTTGGCAATTAAGTCGATCTTTGCCTTGTCTACTTCTATTCCGTTGGACGAAATATTATGTCCAAGAACAATTCCCTTTTGAACCATAAAATGACACTTTTCCCAATTCAAAACAAGATTCTTTTCTTCACACCTTGTCAAGACCAATTGTAAATGGTTCAAACATTCATCAAAGGAACAACCAAATACTGAGAAGTTGTCCATGAAGACTTCCAAGAAATGTCCAACCATGTCAGAGAAAATGCTGAGCATGCATCTCTGAAAAGTGGCAGGAGCATTACACAGTCCGAAAGGCATCCTCTTGTACGCAAAGGTGCCAAATGGACAAGTGAATGTGGTTTTCTCTTGATCTTCTAGGGCAATCTCTATTTGGTTGTATCCAGAGTACCCATCTAGGAAACAGTAATAGGAGTGACCAGCTAACCTTTCTAACATTTGATCAATGAATGGTAAAGGAAAGTGGTCCTTCCTAGTAACAGTATTTAGTTTCCTATAGTCGATACACATTCTCCAACCAGTAGTGACGCTAGTTGGTACCAACTCATTGTCTGCATTCGCAACTATGGTAACTCCAGATTTTTTGGGTACCACTTGGGTTGGACTTACCCATTGGCTATCTGAAATAGGGTAGATGATACCCACATCCAATAGATTGAGGACCTCGGCTCTAACCACTTCAGTCATGTTTGGATTCAATCTCCTTTGTGGTTGTCTAGAGGGTTTAACATTCTCCTCGAGGTGTATCCTATGGGTACAAATCAGGGGATAAATTCCCTTGATATCAGCAATTGTCCAACCTATGGCATCCTTGTGTTCCTTGAGAACATTGATCAATTTGTCCTCTTGGTCTTTATCAAGGTGAGATGAAATAACCACAGGAAAAGTATTGCCTTGACCCAAGTATGTATATTTCAGTTCCAAAGGTAATGGCTTCAGGTCAAGCTTTGGTGCTTCAATTCTTGATGGTAGAGGTCGTGAATCATTTAGAGAGAGTTTTTCAAAATGGGGCCTCCACTGGTTTGTATCATGCACAAGGGTGGATTCTAATAATCCATTCACCACTTCCAAAATTGTCTCATCATCAGAATCAGCAAAGTGGGCTAGACATGCTTCTAAGGGTTCGGACAGAGAGGTTAGAAGGAATTCTTCTTCCATGATTGTATCGATCAGGTTGGCCTCATGGATCTCATCATCATTACTTTGTTGTTTACACATGTTGAAAACATTTAGCTCTAGCTTCATATTGCCAAATGAAAACTTCACGACCCCATTCCTGCAGTTGATCACAGCATTGGAAGTTGCCAGGAATAGTCGGCCAAGAATAACAGGTATCTGGGTGCTAACATTTGCTACAGGTTGGGTATCTAAGACGATGAAGTCTACTGGGAAGTAGAATTTGTCGACTTGTACCAACACATCTTCCACTACTCCTCTCCGTATCCGTACAGATCGATCGGCAAGTTGCAAGGTAGTTCTGGTGGGTTTCAATTCATCAAGTCCCAGTTGTTCGTACACCGAGAAGGGTATAAGATTGACACTCGCCCCTAAGTCAAGAAGTGCTTGTTCGACCCGGAAGTTCCCTATTATGCAAGTAATAGTAGGACTACCTGGATCTTTGTATTTTGGGGGAGAGTTCTGGTTAATGATAGCACTGACCTGTTCAGTCAAAAAGGCTTTCTTTTGTACATTGAGCTTGCGCTTAATAGTACAAAGATCTTTCAGAAACTTGGTATATGAAGGTATCTGCTTGATTGCATCCAACAAGGGTATGTTGATTTTCACTTGTTTAAAAACTTCCAAGACATCTTGAGCTTTAACCATTGCTTTAGATGAGAGTAGGCGTTGGGGAAACGGGACCACTGGTTCGAAAACATGCTCTGTCTCCTTCTCAGGTTGATCATCACTAGATCTGTCATCACTCTTTGATTTAGATGATTCCTTAGGTTTATCAACTGTCCTAGGAATATCTTTTTCAATCACCTTACCACTTCTTAGGGTGGTGACAGATTTAGCGTGCTCAACATGAGGGTTGGAAGAACTCGAATCATTCACCTCATACCGTCCTCTTGGGTTAGGTTGAGGTTGGGCCGGAAAGGTCCCTTTCTCCTTAAGATTCTGTCGTGATTCGATTCTTTCAACGAAAGTTTTGAGCTCTTGGAGGGTTTGCATGATGTGCGTGATGTTCTGATCTTGTCTCTGATTGATTTGAGCTTGTCCCTCCATGAATGTATGCAAAGTATCCTCTAGGGTCTTCCTTGGTGGGGGCACATACGGTGTGCCAGTGGAAGGCACTTGAGGATTATTGCCTACATTGGCAGTTTGTCCGTTTCTCCAACTGAAGTTTGGATGGTTCCGCCAATTAGGATTATACGTGTTTGAAACTGGGGCATTGAAAGGCCTTTGATAAGTATTCATGACATTGGCTTGATCGTGCAATAATTCTTGAAAAGATGTGATTGTAGGACAACCCTTGGTAAAGTGTGCATCGCTCTTACAAATGTCACAAACACTTTCAGTTTCCCTGGTTTTAATAACGTTGACCTTCCTTAATTCCATGGCTTCTATTTTACGTGTGAGCCCTGCTATCTTTGCATTGACATCGTCATCCTCAGTTAAAAGATAAACATCTAATTTTTCATTGGGCCCAGGCTTGGTCTTAGCGGGTTTGTCAGATGTGTCCCAAGATTGGAAATTTTCTGCTAAGAAGTCAAAGTATTCCATAGCCTCATCAGAACCTTTGCTCATGAACTCCCCATTACACATCATTTCTACGAATTGGCGCATGACTGGGCTCAATCCATTATAGAAGAAGCTAATCAAGCGCCATGTTTCGTAGCCATGATGTGGGCAGGCAAGTAAGAGTTCCTTGAAACGTTCCCAACACTGAAAAAAAGTTTCATTCTCCTTTTGGAAAAAATTCATTATATCTCGTTTCAGGGTGTTGGTCTTATGAATAGGGAAAAACTTTTTAAGAAATTCCTTAGTCATCTCTTGCCATGTCCTTATGGTTCTGGGCCTTAAGGAGTGCAACCAAGACTTGGCTTTCTCCTTCAAAGAAAAAGGAAATAGTTTTAACCTAACCAAGTCATCAGAAACGTTGTCGTAATGCAAAGTAGCGATTACTTCATCAAATTCCCTCAAATGTAAATAGGGACTTTCAGTGTCGAGTCCATGAAATTTAGGAAGTAACTGTATCACTCCAGGTTTAAAATCAATGTTGCCCGCATTCACCGGAAAAACCATACAAGAAGGAGTACTCGTTCTTGCAGGTTGCAAGTAATCACGTAAACTCCTAAATGGTGGCTCATTATGTACTTCATTCTCATCTTGATCATATTCATTTTCATTCTCGGCCATGTTTATGGTTAATTCACAAGTATCAGGAAGTTTTCTAACACAGTGATTGGATAGACCTTCAACCAAAATTCCCTCACTTAGAAGATGTCTTGTGTGATCACGAGTCCACTTACGCATAAACACTAAACAAGGAGATAAGGAAAGAGGTTACCCGGAAAGAAGAACACTTGGCTATGAGTAATTCCTGAGAGCAACAAAATAAAAGAAGTTAGTATACTATTGACAATATATATACATAAACCAATTCCAAAAAAAAAAAATATTCTTAAACCGATGCCAATCCCCGGCAGCGGCGCCAAAAACTTGCTACAACCCGAAGATTGCACACCCAAGTGCAGGTAGCGAAGTAGTAAAATACTCGGTAAGACCGAGGTCGATCCACAGGGATTGGGGTTAAGAACACTTAGAGGAATTAGTTTAAGTGAGTGAGATGAAATCTGGTTTATCCACGAGAGTGGAGCAAGTTGTGTGTGGTGAAAGACAAAAATAGAAAAGGGGCTAAGGCATCAGGGATCCACCTTTGATTTATTCACAAGTTTGATCCATTGGTCCAACTGTAACTCAACTGGAATTGAATAAAGATTCATTCCAACCGGAAGATAAAACAGTTAAACCATTTGTATATTTCATAAAAGATGGTGATCTGAACCGATTGATTTGACCATGAAGCACTCGTTAGTTGATCGCAGGGAATTCCAAGCATCCACTGTGCCCGAAGTCGACAATGGATCAAAGAATTGTACAGATCAACAACTTTGCCAACAAGTCAACCGATAAGATCACAATTCATACGATCAAATGCATACTTACAAGATAGGAGGCTTTGATTGACCGATCCAACCGTTAAGATCTCGTCTATCGATCGCAGGGAATCCAAAGCATCCAATGTGCCCGGAGTCTACAATGGATCAAGGGATTTTACAGATCGATGACTTTACCTGCACTAGCTCGATGACCATAGGGAATCCAAAGCATCCAACGTACCCGGAGTCGACGATGGATCAAGGGACTTTATCGATCATGAACTAGCTAATTGGTGTGCAAGGGGTCCCAAGCATCCAACGTGCCCGGAGTCGACGATGGATCAAGGGGTTTGCACAACAATAGCGTCCGCCGAGGTGGATAACCAAACTGATCAACCAAAGAGAACTCCAACATTTACACCACACAATGTTGAACCAAAAGAACCAAAGCTTGCAAATTAGTTTAAAGGCTTCACCCCTAGCCTTAGCTAGAGGTTTAGCCAACCATGCTACAATGGAAGACTAAATTCTCTACAAAGGAAAAAACTACTCTACACTACAAAAGAAAGAAAGAAAGAAAACTAAAGAGAAGAGAGGAGTTGTAAAGAATGGGATTTGAGGGATTTTGAGGGATTTTGAGGGATGAGAGGGAGAGGAGCTTCTTTTATAGCCTCATGAGAAGCTCCCAAGCCTAGGTGGCACACCAAAAGATTCTTTAGGTTTGGGAATGGAGTTAGGCTTGGAGTGCCCAAAGCAAACTTTGCTTTTAGGTTCGGGCTTGGATGGACATGTGGCAAGAAAAGTACTCCAATCCTAGGTGTCACTCCAAGCCTAAAGCAAACTTTTCTTTTTAGGTTTGGGCTTGGAGTGAGGCTTGGATGATGAGGTGGCATTCCATGCCTTACACGTGTGGAGAGAGAGAGAGAGAGAGAGAGAGAGAGAGAGAGAGAGAGAGAGAGCTCCTCTCTTGCTGGATGCCACTGGCCATGAAGATGGAGATGGGAGCTGCTGGACTGGAAGACGTCCACTGCTGGACTGTTGATTGTGGAGGTCTTGGACGCTGGTGCTGCTCAGGTGGGGCTGATGCACAGTGCAGAGGAGTGGCTAAAGCTGGGATGGAGAGCAATTGCTGCTCACGTTGGAGCCGTCCTCTTCATGGATGGTGACGTGATCATCAGTTGGCATGTTGACCATGGTTGCAACGTGGAGGCCACCAAACTGCTACAGCTATAAGGATGGACGATTGTTGATGACGGCGTTGATGTAAGTTGGGCCAGCACTTGTGGGATTGCTGGATCATCCAGTTACTTGGACGCTGATGTTGCTGCTGACGTCCAGCCCTGGACGGTGGAGATTTGAGCCCATCTTGATGGATGGCTGAAGATGCATCTGTGTGGACGGTTGAAAATTCCTGAGTGGGGCCCACTTGCTGGACGGTGATGAAGGCTCAACACGCTGCACACGTGCTGGAGATGTGGGTCCACTGGATAAAGGACGGCTGAGGTTTTTGCTGCTGCTTGGACGGACGCCCACTGCTGGACATGATTGACGGTCCACTTGATGGACTACTGTTGGGATGGACGTGGATGATGTAGCTGGAGTTGAATTGCATGATATGGACGGTGGAGATCAGCTGGAGCTTGGATTTGATGGACGTTAATTGAAGATGAAGGTGGGCCTGGATGATTGATGCATGAGCTCAGCTATGGGGTCCACCTGATGAACGGCTGAGACTCAGCACGTACGTTGGCACGTTGGAAGTGGTTGATGGCCCTTTGATGGATGGTTGAGACTGAAGCTCGACTGGTGCACGTCTGATGGTGCAGGATGTGTTGAGGCCCACCTTGCTGATCTAAATGGATGATGTTGATGATCCAGAGGATGTCCATCATAGCTGGACTTGTGATGGATGTGGGGCTGCTGTTGGTCAGTCCAGATGTTGTGGACGGTGGTGATCATGGCTGCCCGTGAGAGCTGGTGGCCGTCCCCAGCAGTTGTCCTTGATGGACGGCTGATGATTTTGAGCCGGTACTTCATTGATGTGGTTCACTTTGGATGGTGGACATCTGAAGGTGAGGTCCACTTGCTAAACACTGGCTGTTGGATGTGTTGGTGCCTTTGTTGGACCGTTAGATCTGCCTTGCATGGCTGATGATGGGGTTGAATGGATATGGACAATAGATGTTCATTCAGCCATTGATGGACGGTTGGACAGGCCGTGGACGGTGGTGATGATGGTGCAGTCCACAGTGCTAGATGATCAAGGCCTATTGATCTGATTGTTTCATGAAACTGTGGCCCGCCTTACTGAATGTGATGGCACGGATTGATGGATTCCTGATGTCGCGTGTTTGGCATGTGCAAACGATTGGAGGTGTCTCTATGTGTCGCCTTGATGCACAGCTGGTTCTACACAGCTGGTTCTAACTGTGGACATCCAATCTTGAACGTTCCAACATGCGTGTTTGCCTAATCACGAGGACAAGCACAACCTGGATTTCCAATGAGTAGTTCTTATGCGGTCCACGGAAGCATGTATTCCATCCTTTGATCTTTTCAATTCAATTAGCTTCAGAATCGTACACACTTGATCTTGATCACTTTTAGGCCTTAAAACGTCCAGATTGACTCGGATTCTGTCCAACCTCTCCTGATCACCTGAAGACGGAAAATTCACCTAATGAGAGATAATTAACCGGGAAAACAATGATAATGCCCTTAACAACCAGGGTTAATTACACAATATTAAGTACTTATCAAGCATCGACCCGGAAGTAGTTGTTCATCGAGTAAAGCTGAATCCGAAATTTAAGCCCGTCCATCAGCGTTGGCATGTGTTTACGGTTGAAAGGCAAATGGTTATAAAAACAAATGTTGATAAGTTGTTGGCCGTTGATTTCGTCGAGGAGGTCGATTACCCTAAATGGGTCGTGAATGTTGTCCTCGTTCATAAAGCAAGCGGCAAGTAGAGAATGTATGTTGACTATTCTGATCTAAACAAAGCATGTCCAAACGATAGCTTCCTGATTCCTCGTATCGACCAGTTAGTTGACTCAACAGCCGAACAAACCCTACTCAGTTTGATGGATGCCTATTCTGGTTACAACTAGATCATGATGCATCCACCTAATCACGAGAATACCGCCTTTATTACCGATCAAGGTTTATACTGCTACAAGTAATATCGTTCGGTCTTAAGAATGCTGGGGCCACTTAACAACGACTAGTCAACAAAATGTTCGCTGCATAAATGTTAGTGCACTTTTTTGCGGCATACTAGTGCACCTTGTTTGTCAATTACTTAGGTCAGTGAGTCTAGTGTCGGTTGAGCTTAATGAAGACGAAGACTGAAGTCTCAAGTGACCCTACTGCATCAAGGAAAAAGAAATAGGTAAAAGAGATGCCTTGATGAGCCTTGAACCTTGATCCTACTCAAAACCATAACCTCTAGATGACCGTGACCATTGGGCACATCATTAGTCATCTTAGAATGACCTTATGTGTCCCAAAAGATCACCCAAAGAATGGCCTAAGAGGTGCTTGAGTGGCTGTGAAAATGCACAAGGAAAAGCCATCTCAAAAGGACTGACGACCTGTCTGAAAACAGGTCACGACCGGTCGGGACAAGTCGTCAGACCAAACATTGGGGCAGCATGTTGCTGGACTACTCTAGCCTTTGGGCTGACCAGTCTTGACCGGTAGGCTAGACTGGACCGACTGGTCTTGACTAGTTGAATCAGCCCCCCAGACAAGACAGCAAGCCTCTGTCTTCATTAGGCCATTGGCCGACCGGTCACGATCGGTCGGGACAGGTCGGAAACTAGCCATTTTTCCTGTTTTATGACCATTTGAGCTCAAACTTTATAAATATTAAGCTCAATTCTTGGGCATTTCGAGAGGATTTTGAAAGCCTATTACCCACACCTTTTGTACATCATATGGGGCCTCAAAGAGGAGGAGATTTAAGTCATTTTCCTTGTGTTTAATCACATGTAAGGGCATTTAAATGCAAACATAGAGATGACTTGATTCCTCTCTCAATTCTAGAAGTGAGACACTATACTACATAGTTATATCTCTTGTTTAAGACCTTTAGAAGACTCTCTAGGTGAGTCTCCTAATTAGAACAAGCTATATATCCCATGTAGGAGATTTAACCATCCTCCCATCACCTTGGTCATCTTAAAGAAGAATATATGCAAGGCGTTTGATTGATGAAGCTGAAGCCTTGGCAAAGCAGTGGCAACACAATCGGGGGAGCACAAGGGGAGCTGACTCAAGCACGGGAGAGCAAAAGGAATCAACCCAACTGGCGCTGAATAAGGAGTCATCTGACAAGTAAGGTTGTCTTTGTTGAGAGTTCATCCACTCAATTCCCTGTGGGAGTTGAGTGTAGAGTTTGTTTGTCAAACTTGAACTAGGGTCGTTTGCCGATCCTTGGCTTGTTTATTGAGCCTAAAAATCTAGGGACGCTGGTCGTTCCTTGGCCTATTTTTCGGCCTAAAGACTAGGGGTTGTTTAGCACTCCTTGGCTTGTTTGTCGGGCCTAAACAAAGTCTCCAAGGGGGAGCCTCCGACACGGGAGTGAATGTGCGTCGGGTTGAGAGTTAGCCTATGTCCAAAAACTCCATTTGGGTTGAGAGTTAGCCCTTTGTCCAAAACTACAATTATGGTTGAGAGGTGAACCGGTAAAACCTTCGTGTAAAGGTTGAGAGATGAACCTCATTAAAACCTCCAATAGTGAATGCCGGTGTGCTCAAAGGAGTTGAGTACTTAAACTGGGAGTGGAGTATACCTAAAGTTGAACCACTATACATGCTTGTATTTGTGATTGATTCGAGCACATTGTTATCTTAGCATTGTATGTTTAATTGTCAATTATGAATGCTTAATAGGAATGTATGTTAGGCACTAGATATGCACTTCCACACACAAGATGTACGTTCACTAGTTGTGTAGACTTGAGCTCATTGATCCATTCTCAAGAGTCTATGTAGGTTGCATAGATTAGGAGCTTGATTAATTAAATCATTTAAGTATCTATGCATGCTTAAACTAGGTTGCTTATTGCTTAAACAATATGCTAGTTTTGTGATTGGACCCACTTAGGCTTAGAAGCCGAAGTATTCTTGTTTACTTCATTTAATTGTGTAAGTAGTCAAAAATAATTTTAAAAGGTCTTAATCACCCCCTATAGGACTTAGCTATAATTCTAGTTGCTCTTTAAGCTTCCGCACATATGAAGGTGTTGTGTTAGACTACCGATGTAATTTCAATTGGTATCTGAGCGGGTTGCTCTTCAAGGACTTAACCGTCTAAAGTAAATTCTGGTACCGGAGCACTAGCATCATGTCTACTCAAGAGGGGAATCTATGTTGCCTCATTTAAACTATGTGTAGAATGATTAGTTGAGGTCAACAATAACTAGGGTAGGAGCTTTTAACATATCCTCTACCAAACCTTGATCTCCAATTAGGAATGAACCTAAGAGAGATGTTCGCTTCCCCAAGTGTAGGGTTGCGATGTAGTAATAAACTCGGTACTACCGAGGTCGATCCACAGGGACTTATGTAGGATGTCACAAATTCATCCACAAGTTTCTATTGAAGCTAACAATCAAAGTTTGAATAGAATGTGTGCGATTAACAGTTTAAGCTAAATTGAATGTAAACAATTATAAGAAGGTACTAGGGGTTCGAGGATCCACTTGTAGCAATCCTCGATGTTCAATCCGCTGTGGTTTCCCATTCTCTCAACTAGAGTCACCAGTCAGGTCTATCTAGTCGGATGATAGAACTGTTAAACCAGAAGTCTGCAACATGTAAGTTCTGTGCATAAAGTTCACTCAACTCTAGGCTGATCTGAGCATGCTCATTGCATAGGTCATTCACCTTTTCTATATGTCCAATTCCCAATCATAACCATCCTCAAGTCTTCTCACAAGACAAGGCTAGATCATGATTTGAACTGGATTCAAATTATATGCACAGTCCATACATATTCCAGATAATCAACCAAAACTAGAACTTTGGCATGAAGCCCCTTTATGAAGAGCTTGGTACTAGAGCGCACTCCAATTCCTCGGATCATACAGGTCTAGACCGTTGCAAACAAATTAAGAAGATAAGTAATTCATCCAAACATCCATGAGTCATCACAAGACTAAGAGAAATTACTTAAAAACTTGTATAAACTTCAAACCTTAGTTCATAATCATGAATTCCAAACTGAAAACCACTTAACTACGAATTAAAACATCTTGGATACACTACAAGCTTCACCTCTTAGCCCTAGCTAAGAGGTTTAGCTGCTCATGATCCAAGGAAACATGAAACAACTACAAAAAGCATGAAAACAGCAAAGCAAACCAAAAGGAGTTGTGAAACTCCAATCTTCACTTCCACAGCCTCCAACCTCGCTTGAGCCCTTCTAGGATGCCCTAGGAACGATCCCTAGGTGTCCTTTTATAGTCTGGAAGCTCCACAACTTCGGAAGAATCGAGAACTTGCATAACACTTACGCAGCGCAGAGAAAATCGGGATGAAATTAGAAATTTCTAACTCAGTACGCATGGCCGACCGGTCAAGACCGGTCGGCCTCAAGTGAAAATACTCCAGCAGGTATGCCCGACCGGTCAAGACCGGTCGGGCCTTGTAGAACTGTAATCCAGCAAGCCACTCCGACCGGTCAAGACCGGTCGGATGTTTTTCTTCTCATTGCAGCAACACTGACCGACCGGTCTTGACCGGTCGGTCCTATTCATGCTTCCTTGGCCGACCGGTCACGACCGGTCAGCACTTTTTCTTCTTTGCTTTCTTCTCTTTCTCTCTTCTTTTCTTTTCTTTCCTTGCTTTCTTCTCTTCGATCTTCCTTCAATACTTCATCCTATGGTCTTCAATACTTGTAAGGAGCCTCATTTAGCTTTCAAATGATGAGCTATCCATCTTGTCCCTACAATCACACATCATGCATTAAGTTAGTTCTTTAAACGTATATATCGTGCATAATGAGTGATGCATTGGGGTTAGAATATTCATAATTATGAGCTCAACACACCCCCCAACCAGCATTTTGCTAGTCCCGAGCAAAACATGCGTGAAACTAATTCCATCGTTTAAAACTCAACTCTCTTTCAGAAACCATCCTTCTATACATTCCAAGGTTCATAAGCTTAAGATTCAGAAACATTAGGCAACAGAGGTTGAAACCGTAAACTCTCAAAACATAATAAGCATTCATATGAAATTCCCGCCGATTGGTTGATAAATAGAAAGATTAGAACAAATTTAACCTAGTGTGGGTAGTGAAAATTCATCTCACGAGTTTTTAGGATTATCTTCTTCATAGATCAAGTAGACTATAGAACTTAAGGTACATAGAGCCATATCAAGCCAAAGACAGGAATTTGCCTTACCGTCCTTCCGACGACTTTCACACTACGTCCCATTTCCGGCTTTGGTTACGGGTAGACCATCCCCCGGTTGGTAGTAGGTAGCCCTAATCGGAATTCTCCACCATTTTTTCACATTCCCAATTTCATCCTTCCTTTTCCTTTTCTCTTTTTTTTTTTTTTTTTTTTTTTTTTTAAAATTAGATAGGATTTTTAAAAATCCATATCTTTCATTATTTTCCCATGGACAAGGATGGACAAAGTACCCCGGCCTGATTTCTCAATACCTTAATTCAAAGTCTAGCTAATCCATAAATCACATAATCCCTTCAACTCATGAAAATCGTGTAATGTGAACTAGGTGTAAAGATGTTCAGATTTTCTATCAATCACAAAATAGGGGAGTTCACATTTAAAAACCATTATGCTGTGAGGAATTCCAGACTTCCAGCCCTATACACTTCATATCTCCTCCTCTTATGCTCATATCAACTCGAATGCCTAGAACCAGTGTTTTCCAAAAGAGTTTCAAATTTTTGAAAAATCGAAAAAATTTCCACATGATTGCTTGAAATGTTGCAAATCGCTGAATTCATCCAAGAGATCCTACACCCCCCAACCAAATCTTGCATTGTCCTTAATGTAAAAGATGTGCAATGAGCAAAACATGAGAGCAATTTGAAAATAAAAGGGAGTGAGGAAAGATAGTACCTGAGAGAGTGAAAAGTGAAGATCTTCCTCCTTCTAACAAACCTATGAAAACGAAAACAAAAGCAGCAAAATCCTAATCCTAACTACTCTATACCTCCATCAGACTAGGAGATCAATCATCCTGATACACAGGATCATTCAGAGGTATGGACATACCTTCTGAAGGGAAGTTCTCAAAGAACGGCTTTAATCGCTGCCCATTTGCTTTAAAAATGTTGCCGTTCCTTGGATTTAATAGCTCAACAGTCCCATATGGATAGACAGTTTGCACAATGTAGGGACCGGTCCACCGAGATCTCAATTTTCTCGGAAATAGATGTAAGCGAGAATTATACATGAGGACTTTTTGATTTATCGTGAATGTCTTGCGAAGAATATTCTTATCATGGAATATCTTCGTCTTGTCCTTGTAAATTCTTGCATTCTCATAAGCTTCATTACGGATTTCTGCAAGTTCATTCAATTGTAGTTTGCGTAACGAGCTTGCCTTGTCAGGATTGAAATTTATCTTCTTAATAGCCCAATACGCCTTATGTTCCAACTCCACAGGTAAGTGACAAGCCTTCCCATAGACAAGTCTATAGGGAGACATTCCAATAGGAGTTTTAAAGGCAGTACGGTAAGCCCAAAGCGCATCGGTAAGTCGAACTGACCAATCCTTGCGATCAGGATGCACCGTTTTCTCTAAAATGTATTTAATCTCTCTATTGGATATCTCAGCTTGTCCACTAGTTTGTGGGTGATAGGGAGTGCTCACTTTGTGCGTTACGCCATATTTCTTCATTAATGCTTCAAAAGGGCGATTGCAAAAGTGAGACCCTCCATCACTTATGATGACTCGAGGCGTTCCAAACCGGGAAAGAATGTTTTCTTTTAAGAATCGAATGACCGTTTTATGGTCATTATTCCGGCAAGGGATGGCCTCGACCCATTTGGAAACATAATCAACAGCAAGCAAGATGTATAAGTTTCCAAAAGAAGATGGGAATGGGCCCATGAAATCGATGCCCCAACAATAAAAAATTTCGATAATTAAGATGGGATTGAGTGGCATCATATTTCTACGGGAGATTCCTCCTAATTTCTGACAAGGTTCGCAAGCTTTGCAAAACTCATGTGTGTCTTTGAACATGGTGGGCCAATAAAACCCACATTGCAGAATTTTCGCTGTGGTCTTTTTAGCCGAAAAATGGCCACCACATGCTTGAGAATGACAGAAGGAGATGATACTTTGTTGCTCATCATCTGGGACACATCTCCTTATGATTTGGTCGGGACAATACTTGAACAAGTATGGGTCGTCCCATAGAAATTTTCGTACCTCTAAGAAGAATCTATCCTTATCTTGCTTTTTCCAATATGTAGGAATTGTACCTGTAGCAAGATAATTAGCAATGTCCGCATACCATGGCAATTGGGAAACAGCAAAAAGTTGTTCATCAGGGAACATGTCATTGATTGCAGTCGTTTCAGGGGAATCAGTGAGGACAAGTCGAGAGAGGTGGTCAGCTACTACATTCTCTACTCCTTTCTTATCACGTATTTCTAAGTCGAATTCTTGGAGTAGGAGAATCCATCTTAATAACCGTGGTTTAGCATCCTTCTTAGAGAGAAGATACTTAAGCGCGGCATGGTCAGTGAATACAATGATCTTGGATCCAATCAAGTAGGATCTGAAC